>JAOPSE010000119.1:0-600000 GCA_029449295.1 Zea luxurians
GTATATATATATATATATATATATATATATATATATATATATTATATCATCTAGATGAATGTAGATATAAAAATTCAGGGCTAAACTGAATACTATTTTGTGATGGATTGAGTAGTATTTAATGTTTTTATAGAGGGTTAAAAAACAATCTATAATATCTTGTAGTTGTATTTTATATATTTTTATATGATATGGCAATATTGTGAAAAGATACAGTAGACTAGACATAGCTTAACAATATTGCGTACGTGATCGAAACGGACGTGTCGTCATCGTCGTGTGTCCCCATCCCGTCCCGTCCCGTTGGCTGCACTGGCTCGCACAAGTCTCTTCCTCTACCTGCCTACGAACATTATCCAACAAACAAAACAAATCAAAACAAATAACCTGTAATATGCTACAGCATGGAGTGGTGCCGTGTTCCGTCCGTCTCCACGATCATTGGCGACGGAAAGAAAAATAAATAAATAAATAAAAAGGACCCCGAAAGATATTCCTGCGGCGACGAACGAGCGAGGAGTCGTGCCGCTCGACGCTTGTGGCAACAAATCCACGCGACGACGTGGCACGCACGATAAAGGAGAGTACTAGCATATATTTATCCCGTCGTCATCGGTCGCCAATTTTTTCTGATCCCCAGGCGCTCCCTGTCACTGCCAGCCTGCCACGCGGGCGTGTCGGACGGTGGAGGAACAAGTAATAAATTAAACGAGTTGATCTTCTTAAAACTCCAAGTCCAGCTAAAATATGCATACTGTTACAAAACATTATGTACATATGATCTAATCCATCCATATGTCATAGTGACAGTTATTTACTAAGGAACACACTCCTTGGAAAACTCTTGTATATATACTTCACTACACTACAATAAAGAACTGTCCCTGTCTTTCTCCTGTTGCCACTGAGTACTACACAATAAATTGCAACATATACATAAAGCGTTTGGCTCCGGAGCCAAATGTGATAGAAAAGCTCCGTCCGAGAGATTTTAGAAAATTAAATAATTTAACATTTAAACATAATTTTCTATTTCTAGAATCACACTCACCCCGTCCGTCCGTCCTATATAGAATCAATCTAAACAACCATTCTTTCTATCTCCGTCGCCTACCCCGTCACTATCGGCCGCCACATTTTCCTGATCCGCGGGCGGCGCTCTCTATCGCCTATGGGTGCCAACTGCCAAGTGAGCGTGTCGGACGCAGTGGAGCAACAAGTTTAAAACAAAAATAGCAGATTTTAAAACCAAAGGCCCCGATTAATAAAATATATTCAGCCATGTAGTGGGTGACACGGCAGTTTTCGAGAACAGGCAAGCGGATACATGTAAAGAAAAAAAAAGAGAGAATCTAAGACCTGGAGTCTGAAATCTTACGTGTAGTGTAGTTGTCTGTTGTTGGAGATGCCGTAGCAGAATCCTTGATTCGTGACAATGGAAAATAAAAAGTCGGGCTACGTTACGTAAGGCCCCGCGTTTGGATCCTTCCAATCTAACTCCACTCTAATTATCCTACTTGAGATGTGAGTCGGCTCAGCTAATATGGTTTTACGTGGAATATATTTGTATACTACAGTTGTTCATATAGGAGGGATATTTATGTGATAGATTTTTACTACATCTCTACTGCAGGAGAGTAGGCTGAACGACGTGTTATATAAATTATAGAGTAGAAATATAGCTCGACGACATGTAAAATCAATTTTTATCCCCTCACTCTGTATGAATATGAGACCACTTTATATGTGAACCTTGCGAAGTGATGGAACGTTAAATCCAAACCAAATAATCTACGAAACTGGTGGAGAGGTTTTTTCCTACTCAGAAACCGATGGGCGCCCACAGCATCTGGATATGGGATAAGACAACGACCCACAGATTTCCGGTTTTTTTTTTTTTTTTTTTTTTTGCTGCTGGTGTTGGTGTGCGTGACCCGTGGACTGGGTGAGTGAGTGGCAGGGAGAATCTAGCCCCATGTGGTGTGGCCTTTCTGAATTCTTCTGGTTTAGCTTCTCCCTCCCTCCCCGGCCGGGTCGTGGCGTCGTGCTCTTGAAGCTTAATCAGTGGTCCAGGTGCGCTGCAGAGGAATCAAGCAGGGGTGACCAAGGACTGTCTGCTTCTGCTGATGGCCCCCCCCCCCATCTACTAAGTGCTTGGACGACTTGGCATCTTCGAGGACGTTGCCATATTGCCACTGCAGACTTTTGTTCTTCCTTGGAATCAGTTTCATCAACCCGTGTGGTTCTATAAAAGATACTCAGTTCAGTTGGTTCTGGAATAAGAATGCATACTAGATATTTTCAGGACAGAACAAGGGATAGTGTAAAAGACGTGTGCATCATACCTTTTATTCCAGGACCAGTTTGATTCCTGCATATGTAGAACTATCTGGTAGACGTATTTGGTTGTTAGGCAATTGTACCTTGTATGTATGGATTTTGTGTTTGGTTAGTACGCTAAGTCATGTCTAGGATTAGAAGATTTCACGCATGAATTGGGCTTGCCACGCCAGCAAAACGTCCCAAAAGCGCCGAGCTTTGACGTGTGCTGCCTTGGCAAAAAAAAAATGTAGAAACCCACCCAAAGCTGACATCTGAGCACTTGTCCTCTGTAAATGCGGCAGCAAATTAAATATCACATTAAATTCCGCGTGCCACACCGGCACCGCCAAAATCAGCAAACGTAGGCATTCAACCAGACAGACAGATTGCGCATGCTAACTATATACCACAATCTATCAGCGGCTATCTTCACAAAAAAAAAAGGATGGCATATCATCCTGAATAACTGGCGATGGCAATACTGACTACGGTGAACAAGATGTACATGCCCATAAGGCAGTAGCCCCAGAACCTGGGCACCCGAAACCTAGCCCAGGTGACCACCAACAGGGTGCCCATCAGGCTCAGGAGCAGGAACACAAACGCGACGACGATCCCAACATGGAACTCGAGCACAAAAGCTCCGGGATACACCCTCGCCGTCTGTACCACAAGGGCGGTTCCCAGCCCGACCAGCATGTTGAACATCGGGCCAGCGAAGCAGCCGGCGACGGCGATCGTAGGCTGCCCAGCCCTGGCCAGCGCCACGTCCGCGACGAGGTCGCCCACGGAGTTCCCCCACGCCAGGACCGTCATGCCGAGAATGGCGGGAGGGAAGTCCATGATGGCTCCGACCGCGGCGAGACAGCTCAGGAGCTCTCCCGCCGTGGTCGAGATCCAGAAGACGCTCATGATGAAAGAGACGAGGGTGCTTGCCATGTTTTCTGTCTCTGGGACATCTTTCTCGAGGAGGTAGTGGGAGAGGGCTAGGCACAGGCTGGCGAAGAGCACGACGGACCATAGAGGGAAGCGGACTTGCGGGAGGAGGAACACTATTCGGGTGTCTAGAGGGATGAACGAGCTGAACGCGTACAGGATTAGGAGAGGGCACAGGCTGATATTTGCGCTGATGTAGACTTTGCTCCACTCACAAGGAAGGGTTGATGGTATTGTGAGCTTCAGAACGAGTGCGATGGGCCACTCCCAAACTTCTGTTACCTGCCAGAGGTAGATGTACTTAGATCAGTCGGAGAGAATGAGAGGGAAAATGTTCTCAAACAAACTGAGTATCTGTAAAGTGGTGCAGTGTGATATATTATATATTGTTATTGCGTAATACATGATTCTCCCGCTCACTCCTAGTGAATGAAAATAAAAAAACTTTGGGCAAGTTGATCAGTGCTAATCTATACCCTCGTTAAAGCTTCGTGAAGTGCCAGCAAATTAAATCTCCTTGTCGACACACCACAATCTTCTCTCTTGCCCCCCTCTCTAGTCTAGGGATAACCATGATTCTCTTTCTTCACTCTCTAGCCTAGGGATAACCCTGGCCGACCCCTCTCTAGTCGAAGCATGTGACAAATGGTATTCAGAACCAGCTTTCTTCCATCACAATGGAATCCAATTGGGGTCTGTACAGCACATGGGCTAATTGGATGAAAAGAGATCAAATAACAGATGCAACACAGCAGGAGCTGAGCAGAACTACTGTCTTTGATCTATGTTCCACACCCGAAAAGGGGAACAGCGATGGAAGAAAAAAAAAGCAGATTCCACACCAGAGAATTGGGCACCAAGGTAAACACAAGGGTGATCAGAATTCTTATAAACCATTGTTTTCAGAATATGATGGAGTGGACGATCCCTTGCCTTGGCTATACAAATGTGAAACGTTCATCCTATCTCAGATAACACCAGAAAAAAAAAGACAAGGTGCTGTTAGCATCCTTCCACTTGACAGGTCGAGCCTTGACATGGTTTATGTGCTTAGAAACGGATGAGAGCACAAAATGATGGCCCAATGTTTTCTCTGTCATCGACAAACGTTCGGACCTCTGACAGGAAAGAACTCGCTGGGATGTTTATCAGAAACTCAACTGCATGAATCACTGAGGGCTTGTTCGGTTATTTTCAATCCATATGGATTGGAGGGGATTGATATGGATTGGAGGGGATTTTGACTTACTAGTGATTAAAACCCCCTCAATCCCCCTCAATCCATATGGATTGGGGTAGAACCGAACAAGCCCTGAAGGAATTGAATATACAGACCAGTTTATGACACAGCTCTCTCATGTAAATAATCTGCGACCGGCACAACAAACTATGCTATACAAAGCAGGACTGGCAAATCTCCTGTGCCTTGAATTAAAACTACACCAACCACCAGACTTGGTGTCAAGGGTCCAAACGACCCGGGAGTGATGGACCCAGAGGCCCAGGGAAAGGCCAGGACTGGTCGAGCATAGGAGGGGGGCTGCTGTCGCCTTCCCATACCTTGTCCTCCTACCTCCTTCCCCTACAACCTACACAACCTATCTCCCACCAATAGAACCATCACACTTGGAGGCAGCAATCTCCTTGTCACAGAAGTATGCAAAGCACCATAAGCTTAACACCATGGTTACTGCCTCAGGAGACACACAGACTCAGGTTTCGCTACATGTTGCAACAAGAATCAGTACTAGCCAAACTATAAACTGGAAATCTGTGTGAATGGGCACTCCCTGTTGTCATTATTGGACTGGATCTACACACAACTACATCAACGCAAATACTTCAAGAGATCTACTGCTCCAGACAATACCAGCACCAGGGTACTAAATAGGAATCAAATAGCCAACGTCAGATCATGCCACAACTTACAAATATCAATTGGGCCAGAGCAATTCACTATTGACTGTTATAGTATACCACTTGGTCACTTGGACGATATGATATCATACTGGGAGTAAACTGGCTAAGTTCTCTAGGGCCAATCATTTGGGATTTCACAAACTCAACAACGAAATTCTGGAGACATGGGAGGCCAATATTCTGGATAGGATGTGATTAACCTAACCATCCTACTTCCTACTGGATAGTATCAACAACAAAGGGATGCTGAACTCAACCCCATTACTGCATTTCAAGGACGAACTGCATCACTAGGCAGGGAGAGGTGTAATGGTCAGCAAAACATATTACTGCAAGAGGGGAAATAGAAGGGGAGGGATGTATTGGTTCTGAAAGAACACAAGTGAGCCTTCAGCGGCCTCGCCATCTACACCGCGTAGAACCCATGGAAAGAGCGCAACCGCAGGATAGTCCACAGCCCTCCAAGTTGCAGAAAGGATAAAGAAAACATGGATCTTCGTAAAAGGGCACATTGTTTGCAACCTACGGTACCCAAAGGACACTTTAGTTTTTCAATTAGTGGTGTCTCAAAATCATCCCAGCATGCTTGGAGCTGGCTTTCTGTTGGGCGGTTGGGCCATTGCCCACCCTGTACTTAAAATTCTTTTCTTAATTGAAAGGCAGAGCTCTTGCCATTTGCGATAACAAAAACTTGGGCCCTGTGTCAAGATTTAGGTTTAGTAAATTTGAGTTTAATTGGATTGGATTCTCCCATCTATAAAGAATAAATAGAGGAGTTTATGAATGAGAAATTGAGCATAATTTGGGTAATTCGCCTCTGCATTCTTGCCCCTTATTTCCCTTACTGTTCACACATGCAACACACCACTGTCTTCTCTCTTGCCGTAGCCGCCACCACCCCCTCCTCCCGCCCCCTCTCGGTAGAGTTAACCACGGTCGACCCCTCTCCAGTCCAAACGGGTGACAATCACTAGTCACTTTTATGCTTCTAAGCTTGACCTCCATGAAATTTTCACCTTCTTTGTAGTTGATCTGTCTAAGCACCCTAGTTTTGTTGAGTTCTTTGTTTCGGCTCACTCCTAGAAGTTTTTTCTGTAAGAGGCCTTGTACAGATCTTTGCCCATCTGGGCTACCCTTCTTTTTAATACAACTGACAGCTCTCCTGCGACATTCGTTTAAAAATAAGAAAAAAGGGAGGAACACACAATAGACAACTCAATTCTGAAACATAATAAAACCAAACATCTAATCTAACATGCGAGAGTTGGACAAATCGCTCGTATGTTTATAAAGCACTATGAGCTAGCTGCTAGCAAATATCCAAAATATCAGCAAGGATGTTTAGACATTCACTTGTTTGTGTTATAGCTGATACTGGCAATGTTAGTGCACCCGTAAGCTTGATTGATCAGGTGGGTGCTTGGCTTACTAGGGTTGTAACTTGTAAGAGCATGTATTGGATCCTAGGAGAGTTGAGTCACTATCCTTATTCCGGTTAGTTCAGCAGCCCTAGGCTGTCTCCAGCACACCGTGTATATGGTCGTGCAAAATATTGTTTTGTAATGTATATTGCATTATTTTCAGACTAGAGTTTGAAATAGGAAGTAGAATATAATATGTGATAGAAAGGCTGCTGAAGACAACATTACTGAGTTTGTTGTGGACTTATGACTAAACAATCAACGATAGCTTATCTGACCAGCGCGGCAAAGGAAAACACTTCTAGGTACTTAGTGATATTTTTCTCAGGGGTTAACATAACAATCTATAAATTATAGAGTCAGAAACTGTTACAGACTTCTGAATTCTTTTTCCTAAATATTTTCTAAGGCCCCATTTGTTTCCCTTCATTTTGAGGAATTGGAATCTAACTAATTGAGTAACCTATTTTTTTAGAATGAGATGTTCCACTACTTTCCAAAGTTTATACATAAGACTATCTCAAATTCATAGGGTGACAGATGTAAATTAATTCTATAGATTTACATGCTACTTTTCTAATGTACAACTTATAGCACACTCTTTTACTTGTTTGTCTATAGCATAAGTGTAATGTATAACTATCTCTCTCATATAATTTAGGAAAATATACAAGTATATTACATATACAAATATATTAACTTAAGTAGTTTGTGTCTAAATTATGATTATCAGAATAGAATTCAATTGCAACGAAACAAACGCCTAAGGGTTATCTGTTTGATCATTTGTTTCACATTTGAATCCAGTCAGTAATGTTAAAACCCAAAGTCAAACGTAGTCCAGCAAAAGGGGGCCAAAGTCAACGAAAGTATGAGATTTGCCAATTAAAAAACCCATAACATTCAGCATTTTCAGGTGAGAGTGATGATTCTGCAGACACCATCAAACAGACTAGGATTGATGTCTCCGTCAAGTACTAGCACATTGGCCATTAACAATTTGAGTTGTTGAATGCATACCTTCCAGAGCAACGCACACCAAGCGGGTCGTCGTTGTTGCCTGTGATCCTCCACTGTGATCGGCAGGTCCACGGCCACACGGTCACTGCCACTCACCATCTCCAGGTCAGCTGCCGCGGCGCTGACCGCCTTCTTCCCGTCCGCGCTCCCCAAATCCATGTAGAAGACTAGCCCCACGAAGAAGGCATAGAAGAGCACGAACCCGACGGCCTGCCAGAGGAAGATCTCGGCGCTGAGGTAGACGTAGAACAGCGCGGACGCGGCGAGGAGGTAGAAGAAGACGTCGCGCGCGAACGACGGCGGCGGGACGGCGAAGGGCGCGGCGACGAGCGCGACGGCCCCGACGACGAAAGCGGAGACGAAGGCGCCCGCGGAGAGCACGGCGGCGAGCCCGGCCCTGGGCATGCCCCGGGGGCCGCCGAGCGCCGCGGCGGACGCGAACGCGTCGGGCGCGCCGTTGCCGAGAGCGAGCAGCGTGACGGCGGCCATGGACGGCGAGAGCCGCAGGCGCGCGGCGAGGCGGGACACCGCCGGGGTGAAGCGCGCCGAGGCCGCGGCGGCGAGGAGGCGGAAGTGGAGGAGGAGCAGCAGCGCGAGCAGCGGCAGGGAGCGCCGCGCGTCGCCGCGGAGCAGGCACGCGTGGATGGCGGCGTAGTCGAGGAGCGCCGGCGGGCGGGCCAGCGCGGAGGAGATGGCGCAGGTGGCCCCCGGGGTGGCCATGCCATGCGCCGATGCGGAATGCCGCGCGCGAGGAGAGGGAATCTGGGGGAGGGACGGTGAGGGATGGCAGCAAGCTAGCGGGCAGTCCGACAGAGTGATGAGTGGGAGCGGCACGGACGCCGATAGGACGCACGCAGCCCACGGGCGGGCGGAGTGGACGCCTGCCGACCTCGGCGGCGGCGGCGGGTCCCGCGCAGGTCCTAGCGCATTTAAGGTCTGTGGGGCCCTTTTTAGTTTGACGGAAGCTGGAACCATCTGGCCCAGGAGCGGCTGGTCTGGTTGCACTTGGGCCCGTTTGGGCCGGAAGGTAATGGCGTCCCGAGGCCGTTGGATCGGGCCACTTTGCCTATTTCTCTGGTAGTATAACAACAATGACGTCTTGGTCCTGTCAGTATATATGATGTTTCCTTTCTTACGTTTTCTCTCAACAAAAGAGCGAGTTTTTTTTTTCAGTTTTATGTAAATTTAGATCTTGATCCATTATCATCCATAGATGCATATCAGCCGGTTAGGATTAGGGTTACTCCCAAACACTAAGGTCCTGTTTAATTCTAATTAGTTTTAGACTAAACTTTAGTCGCTATTTGTTTGGTTATAAGGACTAAATAGATTCTAAAAATATTAAATCTAGTGCCTAAAGACTCAAATAGCCCTATAATATATCGCAGTATGCACTTCCTGCCAACTGAAGCAGCGGACGTGAGTAAGGATAAGGACTGCAAAGGAAAAAAAAGGGTCTAGTTTAGGTCTCGTTTGGTTTGAGGGATTAAATTCTGTATTTTAGTCTCATTTAGTTCCTAAATTACCAAATAGTGGACTAAAAATGATTCTCTCCATTTTAATCTCATTTAGTTCCTAAATTACTAAATAGTGTGACTAAAACAAGGACTAAACTGTTTTAATCTCTAGTCCATCGATGGGTAACTAAAATAAACTAAACCATATAAATTTCACTTTTTATTCCTTCTTTATTTCAGTTGTACTAATGACGAGTGAATGCTAAGTGGTATTTTAGTCATCTTATGATTTATTTAATGCGTTTTTAATACATTTAGACCATAGAAACAAACAAGATAGAGACTAAATTTAGTCTTCTAACTAAATTTTAGTCCCTCCACTAAAGAAACCAAATGGACCTTTAGTCCTCTTTAGCCACTACTCGAGGGACCTTAAGTCCTTGTTTAGTAAATTAGGGACTAAAAGAGATTAAGGTTCGTTTGGTTACTTTAGTTAAGATACTAAAGTTTAGTTTAGAGACTAAAGTTTAGTTCATATCCTGTTTGGTTATAGAGACTAAAAATATTCAAAACGTATTAAATGAATTATAAAAGGACCAAAATACCCTTAAGCATTTTCTCGCTATTAGTGCAATTGAAATAAAGGAGGGGTAAAAGGTAGGATTTATATGATTTAGTCCATTTTAGTCACCACTTAGGGGAGTAGAGAGTAGAGACTAAAATAATTTAGTCTCTATTTTAGTTCCACCGTTTGGTAATTTAGGAGCTAAATAGGACTAAAACGAAGGCAAATAGAACCACAATGAGTAGTATAGTACTTTCCTTTTTTTTTTCCCTCTCGTTTCGTTTCTTTGTTGGAGTGCTCTTTTTGGAAGAGAATGAAAGATGAGACGACTGGCCTCGCAGTGCCGGCACGGCCGCATTCATAGCCCACCCACACGGCCATACCCACTGCCGATGGCGAAAAGAAAGAGAAAGGGTCGTTGTCCATCCCCACTCGCAAGTCGCAACGGAAGGGCAACTGGTAAGTGCAGGCACCACCACTAATAAACCACGACGACCACCGTGGCTCAGCAATGGCGCCTCCGATCACATTCCAGCCGTGGCGCATGAGGCGCCAGCGTACGGCCTGGACGAGACGGCAATGGCATCGTGGTGGCAGCAGCGCGCGATCGGTCGGTAGTTTGCTTTGCTTTGCTTGGCTTGCGTACTACTCGATCCGATCCTAACCTTCTCATCATTCCTTTCTTGCCTTGCACCCGTTTTTTGCTTCTTTGTTATCGTGCAATCATCTTCCCAGTTCGTCATTCGTTACTTGCCTCCCCCAAAACCACATAACTCATATAACTAACTAACTAACTAACTAATCGAACTTGCATTTGTGATGTAGTATCTCACAAGTCACCACCGACTGAAACACACCCTTGTCGTTGTTTAAATTTTATACATCTCGTTCTCTACTATATTTAAGCGTGAGTTTCATCGTGCGCAGAGCTAAAAATTGAAGTCACGTCGCTAAGATTGTAGCTGAACCCCTTAATCATGGCAACGACTGCTCATAGCAGTCCTTCTGTGTAAGCGTGCAAGCAAACCATCTGATTCATTAAATCGTGATCCAACCGTAAGTTACATTTAACACTTAAACCCTTCCACCACCAGCTCAATAATATTTATAAAAAAAACTCCTAACAAATCATGGTTGTATCTGTGGTTGAATCATAATCTAATGGATTAGATGGTTTGGTTGCACGCTTGCATAGAAGGACTGTTTGCATAGCAGTCGTTGCCCTTAATCACCGAGACACATATCTATTTTTGTCATACTCTTTTTATTCTTTTTTATTTGTTACCGTTTAGTTTAAAGTAAACGACAAATATTTACGATATTACATACATGTATATGCTGTTAATTGAAAAATAAAAACATAACCATGTCTAAATAAATATGTTATTTAAATAAAATGAAACTATACAAATATACGAGCAACTATTACCCAAGGAAGCGAAGCAGCAAGTCAGCAACCGTTTCGCTCGCCCCACTTCTTCCAATCATAAATCCTGGCGGCCACCGTCTACTTCCCCGCAGCAGTCCGTACCGGCAGGTCCCGGTCCCGGTCATTGCAAGTTTGCAACACGGTCCCGCACCGCTCTCCTCTCCTCTCGTCTCCTCGGACCACCCAGTGGGCACGGCACGCCAGTTGCCGACGCGCCTCCTGCCACGGGCGCTGCCGCGGGATTTCAGTTACCGGCCGCTTCGTCCCCGGAGCCAGCCAGGCAGGCGGCGGCAATGCTGCTGGGCTCGCCCGTGAAGCGCCTGCTGCGGCGGGCGGCTAAGCGGCGGCTGGAGAAGGCCGAGCTGGCGTGGCTGGCCGCCGCCGCGGCGCTGCTGCTGCTGCTGCTCCTCCTCCTCGGCGCCGCCTCGCTCCGCTGCTCGGCCGCCGCGCTGGTGTCCGCGCACGGGAGGCTGTGGGCCGGCGGGGTCTCCATCGCGGCATCGGCGGATGTGGACGCGGACCACCGGCCCGTCTCCGCGCCTCGTGCTGCGGCGGCGGGGAGTGGCGGTGGCGGTGAGGCCGCCGCCGCCGCCGACGAGGAGGAGGAGGAGTGCGACCTGTTCGACGGGGAGTGGGTCTGGGCCGGCGCCGGCGGCGGCGGGTACCCGCTCTACCACTCCAGCGACTGCCCGTTCCTCGACGTCGGCTTCCGCTGCGCGGAGAACGGCCGACCCGACGCGTCCTACACCAAGTGGCGCTGGCAGCCGTCGCGCTGCCATCTCCCCCGGTTCGTTTGCTCGCTCCAATTCTCCCCTGCTGCCTTCCTCCTCACCTCACCTCACCTCACCTCAGCCGTCCCGTGCCCCCGCCATCTCCAGGATCTGGAGATTTCTGGTTTGCTAATGCTAACCTTGCCAGAGCGAAAGAAGCGTGCGCGGGCGTACTACTATCTATCTCCGTGCATTTTTTATTTTTGGTCGGTTGGTTGAATCTCGAACCGGTCTAGATTTGGCGCTGCAACTTCCGACTTCCAACGTCCCGAGCTGTGTTTGTTCGATCTTGGACTGGTCTAAATTTGACACTACTGCTCCAGACTTTTTCGACGTCTAAGAAACAAGTCCTAGACAATGACGCTTTGTGCTTTAATGCGCGTTGTGGAACTTAAATTAGATGATTAGGACGCTCTAGTCTAGACTCTAGACCACCACATCGCGTCGGGACTTTGAGACCGCGTAGCAAGATTGGAAACCCGACGCCCTTTGCCTGCCACTCGGTCAACAAATATGATTAGTCCTAGGCAGTGTGGGAAGAAATATTTGCTAGTATCGTTTAGCTATCCAGCGTGCCATGCTGTTTCCATCTTGCAACCTGCGGTGGGAGGGTGGTCTCTTCATGCTCTTTCGTGACCAGTCATTGTTCCGTATAACCCATATTTGTGGGTTCTGATGGCACAGCAGTTTCTACAACTGCACTACTGCATCCACGGGCTACCAATTGGTGGTGTGTGTTGCGTGGTGGGACCAACAGTGCTAGAGATGTTGAATCGTCTGTCTCCAGGAATAGCTATCTCGCAACATATTATACCCGCTGTTTTGTGTCTGTTACCCTTATTTGGGCATGGGCATGCTTTCAGCTTGCACTGCTGATTGTGACATTTAGTTGGACCGTTTTACATGTTTAGGGTGTTCTGAAACTGAGAATTATACCTACTGACCGTGATAGAGAATTTAATGTGGAACTACAATAATCTTGGTGGGCAATTTACAGCATTTTCAGGCGACGAACAGCTGCCTATCCTCAATTTCTTTCTAGCACCAGCAGGTTCATGGTTTTGCGGCCTTGTAAACCATGTCTGTCTTTTATTTCCTTGTGCTTGTGGTTTATAACTGAAGACCAATCTGGAAGATCCACATTACCACTCTAGCATAATCGTTAATCTTTTTCTCTGACTCGGTCGTATTATTCCTTTGATTTGTTAGATTTGACGCCAAAGGCATGCTGGAGAAGCTACGAAACAAAAGAGTGGTTTTTGTCGGTGATTCAATTGGAAGGAACCAATGGGAGTCTCTACTTTGCATGCTCTCTAGTGCTGTTCATAACAAGAGCTCTATCTATGAAGTTAATGGGAGTCCCATCACAAAGCACATGGGTTTCTTGATTTTCAACTTTAGTGACTACAATTGCACGGTGGAATACTACAGATCCCCTTTTATAGTCCTTCAAGGCCGTGCGCCAGCAGGAGCCCCTGAGATTGTTAGGTACAGTATTCGAGTGGATGCAATGGATTGGATGTCTGACCGCGGCAAGTGGAAGGATGCTGATGTATTGATCTTCAACACTGGGCATTGGTGGAACAATGAGAAAACAATCAGAGGGTAAGCATAACTTCCTGGTATCACACCGATTTTACGTTCAGCTAGTTCTTCTGTCATAGACAACTATATGCTTTCAAGTTCTTCTGCGATATTGTTTTGATTAGTTGAAATGTGATCGCCATGTTCAAGGAAATCAATTCTCATTTCGTAAAAGATTCAGTGTATAGTTATCCACATCTATCAGGCCATGACATATATCCATATATATGATTTTCTGTTAGCACTTGGAGAAGGTTACTTGATCCTGAATTTACTGAGAACATGGAATGCTGGCTGGTGTTACGGTTTTCTGATCACCGCAGTTGAATGTTATGACCATTTGAAGCTACTTTGCTGACTTGCTGTTCTGTTTTTTATTCTGTCAGGGGTGCCTACTTTCAAGTAGGAGATGAGGTCAAAATGGGCATGACTGTTGCAGATGCTTACAGAAGATCGATACAGACATTGTCCGATTGGCTTCGCAAAGAAGTTAACACAAGCAAGACTCATGTCATCTACCGCACATATGCCCCTGTGCATTTCAGGTCTGTATAATCACCGACTTACTAGTGATCACTCCCCTCATCTGTTTGTTTTTTTTTAATTATTTGACAATGTTCGAGATCATTGATACATGTTCTAAACTTTGCAAAAAATGATTGAAGCCTTGAACACTGCGTGCCTTTATTTCTTCGTTCAGTTGGGAAAATAAATTCATGGATATACATAAGCAAGATATACTTTTAGTTATATGAGCATTCTGTATATGGTTTGCAGAGGTGGTGACTGGAAGACCGGTGGGAGCTGCCACTTAGAAACTCTTCCAGATGTGATGCCAGTGAAGTCCCTGGACGAATGGGCCGACTTGCTTCAGCCCGTGGACGATTTCCTAGGGAGCAACCTCGGATCCAAGCTGGCTGGATTAGACCTGCTTAACGTGACGAGAATGACGGCGCAGAGAAAAGACGGCCACCTCTCAGTATACCTGAGCCCCTCAGGACCTGTGCCCCGCTACAAACAGGATTGCAGCCACTGGTGCCTGCCCGGAGTCCCTGATGCCTGGAACGAGCTTCTCTACGCCCTTGTCATGAGGAGGCATAAGAAGATGGGTCGGAATGCTTCCCTTGCTGCCGCTAGGACACCCAACACTGAAGAGGGAGATGGAGATGTCTTCAGCCGACCATCATGACAAAACGAGCTTCATAGCCATCCTGGTTGGGACACACCAGTTAGGATAGGATGCCAGAGTGGCGAAACACAATTTTGGACCATGGGTATTGTTTGCAGGAAGCTGCGTACTGCCCTGTTGTGTGCTGTGTTTGCATATGGTGAGGTTAGTGAATCGCTGAGCTAGAGGTCAGTGCTAGTATAGCTTTGTGTGGTGGAGGCAAATTGTATGGCTCGTGGAATTGGCATTGGCAGTGTACCTAGCTAGCTAGGGTTACTACAGCGAATGGTGTAAATATGTAGCTGCGGAAGTGGGGGGTGGTTTTAACTGAGACCTCACTGCAGTTACGAGGTGCATGTTCATGTGATTCAATAATTTCTAAGCTGTACAATTGTTGCTCAGCGTCTGGACTTCCATGCTCTTGATCTCATTTTGTGCGTCCCTGATGACTTATGTTTGTCCGTCAATGAGCTGCCAATTGAAGTTGCCATCTTTAGCTGAAACCCGGTAGCAGGACTGGTAACAGAACTAAGGAGGCTCTGAGTCACGACGAATAATTTGTTGCAAAATTCATAGTTTGCATTTGCAACATAAAGTTACAGAACGTCAGATTTGTCACAATCACATTTATACAGGATCGCTTCGTGCTGTCAGTCTATCAGCACTACACTGGAGCTCAGCGATGACAATATCAAAATGGTGACTGTCTTAATCATAAGTTATTCTTTTGTTCCCATATTGTAGTATGTTAATTTAACTTTTTGAGAGTCAAAAGAATATCGAAATATTGTTAACCTTTTTTGAGAGTCAAAGCATGTCGAAATATTGATAACCTTTCTCACAATTGGATCGATCAGAACAGAAATAACTAGCAGGCCGCACCGCAGCAAGAGGTAGGATTAACCAAAAAAAAAAAAGCCCAGATCATCAATTCAAGTGACAACCTAACGAGGGAACAGTATGATTACATTATTCCATCTGCCCATTTAACTGTTACACCGCAGTTTAGTCGAGCAATTTTTGAACTACACCATAATTGGAACTGTAAAAGCAAATCCTATGATGGCACCATAGGAAAAACTGCTCAGTTTTCAAGCGCTATAAGGATTATACATAGCCAATAAGTTTCGGCCTAGGCAAAAAATTCGGCAAAACGTGCCCTAGTAGACAACAGCATAGGCTGATTGTCTAATCATCCAGCTCAATGATCTTCACCACAGAGGAATCACCCACTTTCTGGCAAACGACGACGCGGTCGTGGGACTTGATCACGCCCGAGGCTTTGCCATGGTCAAGAGCAACCTTCAACACAGACTCATTTGTAGCACTGGTAGATTCAGCCTGAAAGATACAATGGAGACTGATTAATACACAAGTCACCAGACAGTCATTCGTTACATCAGTCAGGTATCAATCAGTTTGCCCCTGCCAATATGAAATATATGAAAACTATTTAAGAACGCTAATACGTGACAAGTTAGAGGTAACAACAATTGAGTTTCAATCTAGCATACACCAGCTTGCTTGGGACTAAAGGCTCGATAAACCATACTTATCATACCATGCAAACTGTTTGAAACTAAACTACTGAACTGCATTCTAGTGTTCTTGGTCTTGCCTTGAAACATGGTGTGAAACCCAATGGAAACAAGAGCCCATAAACATGATATAGTTATGTTAATAAAGGTTGATATATACATGTACGAACCCTAGCTTCATACTACTAACTAAAAATCGTCAAACTGTCTTGAGACATCTTATTACCATAGAAGAGTAGGAACAATGCTAGACTTCAAAGAATACAATGATGCTAATCCCATATATTGGCTACACGTAGGAAATCAGAAGTATGTATTGCAATTATAGTATATACTTATTACTTAAATCCCTCTAATAAATGAGATGTTTAACTTACTGGATGTCGTGGATCGGCAAGCATAGGGAAGAGGCCTCTAACTATGAGTGATTGTCTTGCCTGCAAGAAATCATACAAAAAAATGAGTCATATAGTACCAAATATTAGCACAATCCACTGACAAACAGAAAAGGAAGTTGAATGGTTACATGTTTAATGTCAATAAGCTAAACTTTGCACAGGCAGTAGTAATTCACAAATAAAAGGTCAACATGCTAATAACAATATGAGAACCCAACATTGCATAGATATGTTGTGAAGATCACAAACACAGTTCAAAAGGGAAAAAAGTTGTTCACGCACCTCAAAAGCACCTGTGAAACTCCACTTCAGTTGGTTTGTCTTTAGACGAGGAATGACAACAGATAGAACAGGCATGCTGGGCCTGTACTTAGCAATGAGCCTGCAAATCATTTAGATATACATCAGACTAATTTTCATTGAACTTAAACTACAGCCCTGTATAAGCAATATTCATTTGTATATATATACCTTGCAGCTCGTCCAGAAGAGGTGAAGCAAATGATGACTGATGCCTTAACTTTGATTGCAGCTCGCACCTAGAAAGGTAGTTATGGTATTTTAGAAAAAAAATATCACTGATGGACAGAAAAATGTTTCTCATACAAACATTTGATAAAGATTGAAATATGAGAAGCATATATATCTTACTGCTGAAGAAGCAATAGACTCCAAGTGGGTCATAGGTTCTCCCACATACTTCACAGTCCGCTTGTAGTATAAATCTTGGTTGAATACCTTCTCAGCCTGTAAAACAATCGACAAACATTGTATAATGAACTGGTCCATGAAAAGCCAGATGAAAAGTAAAAAATAAAGTACACACAGAAGTAAAGATAAATCCTTCATCAAGAAAACATAAAACTCAATAGAAATTTTACCTCAGCACAAATTCTGCCCACTGTTGAAATAGTCTCCACCGGATATAAACCACGGAGAGTCTCAGCACCAAGGAGAATGGCGTCACTCCCTGAAGTAAAAATAAAATTGTGCATCATTATTAGACTGTTCTTTCTAAGTGCACCATGGACCAGTATGTTAGGCTACAAAAGCCAGAGTCCACCAAAGATTGTCAAGAACTTACCATCAAGAACTGCATTTGCCACATCAGTTGCCTCTGCACGAGTAGGTCTGAGGTTGTCAGTCATGCTGTCCACGACACGAGTAACAACAGCAGGCTTTCCAGCCATGTTGCACTTGTGAAGCGCAGACTTTTGAAACAAAAAGACCTACAATATGGAGAACCTAGAGAGGTAAAGATCAAAGGCTAAATGAACTGGTATACAAAAGGACAATTGTTGCATCTTAAAACAAGAAAAAAGTATTCATATGAAATAAAATGTTTAAGGTTATGTCAGTAAATGCTGATGTACATTCTATATTGTCTTTATTTCCTTTAACAGCTTAGGTTTTTTGGGGTACTAGTGTATGTCCAAATTGAGGTCTTCTGAACTGATACAATGTTAGTTGAGAAAGCAAACCTTCTCAGGTGGAAGGTCAATTCCAAGGTTTCCTCTTGACAGAATGATACCATCTGCCTCTGCCAGTATTTCATCAAAATGGTTCAAGCCCTGCAAAGCAATAAGTGGGTAGATGTCAGAGATACATAAGCTAACAATGAAAAAGAAAGAAACCAACTTGAAAATACCTCAACATTCTCAATTTTGGCAAAGATCTGAGTTTGGCTAAGATCACCCAATTTCGAGAGGAACTCACGTGCCTGTGTTGCAGGGGACAAAAACGCTATCACTGTTAACACCATTCTTCTCCCACAAAGTGGAGACACTGTATTCAAATATAGCTAAGCAACCTTCTCATTAACGAAATGTTTGTATTGTTTAGAAGCACAACAATTATAGAGAACAAACAAAATAAGTCAAAATGTATCCATAATGCCATTAATTGCTTACCTGCCGCACATCTTCTGCATGTCTTGTGTAAGACAGAGAGAGGAAGTCAATCTTATTTGGAGCACCCCATTTTTTGATAACCTGGAAATCAGTTCACGAAAGTAAGTCCTAGCATGGGCCTAAGGACAGGGCTGGAACTTCTACAGCAAATATAGGTCGGACCCAGAATTCTCATGCTGTTAAAGGTGAAATTCTGAAAGGAAGTGGATACATCAAACTCGAAGCAACAGTTACACAAGGACACATAAAATCACACTTTCGAGAGTTGCTGCTTACATCCTTATCCTCATCAGACAGCGTGGGCAAGTCAATATGAATCTGGGAACAATGCAGCGTGAAGAGCGACCCAGCCAAGGTAGCTGTGTTCTTGATGATACAAACCACATCATCTCCTTTAACTTCAGAAACCTATACAGGCAGATGGGGGAATTGTTAGCTTAAAACGCAGACGACTGGGAAGACATACAGAACATAAAAATGTATATCGTAGCTGTAAGTAGAGGGTGCACAGGGCTTTTACCTCCAACCAAACTGAAGTAGTTTCGCTACCAGTGAACAAGTATTGGCCCACAAATATCGTTGCACCTGGTGTCAAAGCCTGCAAAGGCCAAAAGCCCAAAAGTGTCCTTTTTTCAGCGCTGTGCTGTCATGTGCAAACAAGAGACTAGAGGGGTGTTTGGTTACCCCAAACTAAATTTTAGCCCCTATCACATCGAATGTTTGAACCTCCGTTTCGGGTATTAAATGTAGTCGGATTATAAAACTAATTTGTCAGCCGAAGATTAAAAGACGAGACGAATCTAGTCCAGTTGGTTGGATCTATATTTCATACTCCTATTTGAAAGTCAAACGCTTGATGTGACCCGGGCTAAACTTTAGCAGGGGCAACCAAACACCCCCTAGAAGTTGATCTGTGATAGTAGATTGATCTGCTAGCTGTGCTGTCATGTGCAAACAAGACACTAAAAGTTGATCTGCGATATAGTAGATTGATCTGCTAGCAGTTGCAGTTGCAGTTGCAGTTGCAGCTGATTTGACTAGAACTGTAAGTGTAATTGACTAAAATACAGAGCTGGATATTAGATCCGACGAAAACAGCTTGCCCGTGTTGCTAACCTTGGCGAGTCCATCGAAGTTGATGGGCAGCAAGGTGGAGGAGGCTTCTTGGCCCTGATGCGGCGTGAGCACGACAGTCCCGTTCTCCTCGAGGGAGATGGGGGTTTCACTCTTGTTGACCACCTGCAGCTCCGGTCCAACCGTGTCAAGCATAACCTGCAAGCAAGCAATTTTATTATGCAGTTACAGATATATATACGTGTGGAAGAACCAATAGCAGGGTGGAGACAAATGAAGAGGGGGTGGGGTCACTTACAGCGCACAGCTTCTTGGTGGACTTGATGGCGAGCTTGAGGTTCTCGAGCGTCTCCTGGTGGTAGGCGGCGTCTCCCCACGAGAAATCGAACCGCGCGACTGCCAGCGCGCCGGAATTATTACATACATGAGTTTTATTTATATTATGCATAATAACCAAAAGAAGGTGAATTGTGGTGCGACTGAGACAGGAGGTAGCCATGGAGAGAGAAAGGAGTAGGCAGGAGAGCGAGAATTTACCGGACATGCCGGCCTTGAGGCAGGAGGAGATGGTGTCGACGGAGCGCGACTTGGGGCCGAGCGTGCCGACGATCTTGGTCATCGCCGGGAAGAAGCTCTGCGAGGGGGAGGGGGGTTGGGAATCAGACCAGCGGCGGAGGAATCCATCGGGATCGGGTAGCCCCCGGCGGGCGAGACCGAAGACATCTTCTGAAGGACGAAGGAAGGGGGGAGGGCTTACGGTCTTGGATGGCTCCAGGATGGAGGCCATCCGGATGGGCTCCTCCAGCAGCAGGTTGGTCGAATGCATCGTGCCCTTAGGTCGTCGTCGTCGACGCCGCGCTTCGGATCAGATCGGGAGAAGGAGAGCGAGGGAGAGATGCGGGGCGGGGCGCGGCGCCCTTTTTGTCGCGCTTCCCCCTCTTCTTCCTCTTCTCCAAGAAAAAAAGAAAGAAAGCAAGCAAGCTCGGCGGTGGATGCGATGCGGGATGGAGATGCGGCCTCGCGGCAAATCTCGTGCAATTTATTATAGGTGGTGGTGATGGCTTCCAAATCCAAACCAATGGGTGTTCTGTACCCGAATAAAACAGCAACGAAACGGTGGATTGGTCTCTGGGTTGGACTTTCTTTGGACGGCGGACATGCCGCCGGTTTGCTTTTTTCCATCGGGTCGCGCCGGACGGCGGTCAATTCCAACGGAACGGCGTCGGCGTCGCAATACCGTGCGCCCGACACTGCCTGCGGGCCCGACGAGAGCTGCTCCTGCTGCAGCATTGGGCCATGGACATTGGTGGTGGTGAGGAGGGGGCGGTGCTTGCTGCTTCGTGGCAATCAAAGAGGAAAACGAAAGGAAGGAAGAATAAATAAAAAAAAAGTCCCTGTCGCTCTCCCATTGTTTTCCAGAACATTGGTTACGACCCGGGCAAATGAGAAAGCGTTGCCTTTCTTCTCCATCGGTATGCAGCTTTGCATATTCGTCAAGCGGTCCAGGTCTCCCCCACACACACACAACCCACACAAGAATCCAACGTAACACGTGCCATACTGCCATGGTCTTTTTATGATCTAATGGTTGACCGGACTGCTGTGCTTTGTTCGCTCTTCTAGATGAAACCATAGATGGTCCAAGCAGGTTTACCGAAAGAGCGTTGCGTTGATGTACGGTGACTAGGATCCAGGCTAACTGTTAATAACCATCAACTAGGGTCTAATAAGCTACATGTCACTCTCATGGACGACGACGACCACTGCTCTCAAGATTTCTCAGTTGCGCCACCACCACGCGAGACCAGAACATTCTTCTAGTACCCGCTGGTTGATTCCAACTCATACACCACTTCTCCACGCGTCAAACTAGTAGTATATGCTAGTATAATCATGTGTTCTCATATATACAATGGAACACGGGTACGATCACTTGGACAGAGTCTCTCTTTTCATCCTCTCTTTCTTCTCTCTCCCTCTCGATCATCCTCGTCACGACGCCCGCGCCAAGCAGAGGCAGCCTCACCCAGCTCCGGTGCACTAGGCGAGCTGGTGTTTGCTAGGCAGCCGCGAGCTAAGATGTCAAAACTATGCAGCCCGGCCCCAGCAAACGAACCTGAACTCGTTTATGTGAAGCCAACCTAAGAAGCCAGATTTACACGTGTCAGGCTCCCGAGCTGGCCAAATAACGTAAACACGGTAGTTGTAGTCTAGAGCGTAGTTCGAATACTGAGCCATATTCGTAAACACAGGAGTTTTAAGGGTATGTAGTGAAGAGACACTAAAACGGTTCTCTAAGCAAAAAGACAACTAAAATACTCTATTATACAACAGAGTGTATATAAATATAGTCTATTAATAAATACAAAATGGAATGCATTTGTTAGCATCAGGTCGATAGAATGGACGACAAATTCGTACGGTGCGAAGTGAGGCGTCTGTCACTACTTGGGTTACGAGACAGAGACGTCTCTTCACGAAGAGACGACTCTAATTTTTTTTTTTGCAAATACCCCCATTAAACACCTTAAGAGCTTTTACAATAAACACCACTGTACATACTCTAAAAGTGGTTCTACTGAGAACTAAAACAGACTAAGGCCTTGTTCGTTTCTACCGGATTGATGGGTCGGAACAATTCCTAACCGGGTTGCTTCTCTAATTTATATAAACTTTGATTAGGTGGAATGATTCCGGGTGCAATCCGACACAAACGAACAAGACCTAACGAGTATTAATTACTGCATATATTGACTATTTTACCCCTAATCAATGCACGTACATGCGCTGGTCGGCGTCATGCTATTCTTTCTAATCAATGCATGGATACGTGAACCAGGGACGGCAAGGGGTGGAAAAAGTTACTATTTTTAGTCACTCACTTAGTGACTAGAGAACTAAACTTTAGTTATCCTATTTTAGTCACATTGTATGGTTCTTTAGTGACTAAAGTGTAGCCACTAATTTTTAGTTACCATGAATCAAACGAGCTGACCTATGTCTTGATCATCTATCAACCAGATAGACAATTACAAGGACAACATATGTATCAGGACAAAAAGATTCATAGGTTAACGATGTTTAGATCACACGTAAAAAAAAACTAGCACGCCCAAAACTACATGATGCAGATGGTCAACGTTGAGACATGCAATGTAGACGCTCGCGTTTCTCCTAGGAAAGAAGAACTCATGAATACGTCTCGAAAAGACCCCCCGCCCGAGAACGGACAAGCGTCTAGAGTATCCGTTTGATGTATTTGGTTACAATAAACGGCACGAGATAAAATAAATCGATCCTTTAGATGAGATTGTTTATACGGTGAGCTAGGGCAACGAGGAGAATGTTTTCATTTCATGCCGTCCTGAGCAGCCCATCAAATTTGGACAGACGAATCTATCCCTCGATAGATGAGACTTATCACGTGCCAGGCACACGCGCATTTCTTTCACAAAGGACGACATTGATCTATCTATTTATCACTTGCTATCTCCACCAGCTTATCCATCTCTATATCTATATTTAAACTCTATTTTGTGAATAGTGTAGTCTACAGTACAGAACAATATAAAATTGTGTTGTAGGTAAACAGTAAACTATGGGTACTGTTGTAGAAATCAAAAGGAAAAAAAGAATTGTCCCATCCCTTCAATCAAACAAGACCAATAATCATTTCATCCCTCAAACTAAATCATCATATCCTTTTTTGGTCTGTTTCGCAATTAAACACATCCCTAGATTTTTTTAAGTCAACTAGAGCGTCAGCAAATCAGAAGAAAGCAGTACTATACTGTTTTTTTTATCAATTGTGTTTGGTTAATCTAAATTGATTGTGGTCCTCTAATTAATCTACGAGACTACATGAGTTTGGATCCGATTTAGGAAGATTTACACTTGTACGTACAAATCATTTCATGTCCATGTCTAGACTTTTTCTGCGCAACTTAGTCTTTGTTCGAGCTCTAACTTTTAGAGCTTTTCTAAAAAAAACTGTTGCTGAGCTTTTAATCGTGAGAAGCTAAAAGTGACTTTTCAATAATGTTATTGGCTCCATCAACTTAGGACGATATACATAGATCATGAAACTAGGCTTCTCAGCTTCTCATATAAACTCACCTTTTTAAGGTTATGGCTTTCCAAAGGCTAAACCAGAAAGCTAACTATTTATTTCAGCTTATGACTTTTCACACTGAAAAATTTAAGCTTTTGCCTTATCACACTTAGAAACTAGCGAGAAGCTCAAACAAACCGTCCATATAGTAACCAAAAAATATTGTTTTGCACTGTAAACTACATTATTTAAATAATGTAGTTTGAATATAAAGATGGTGATAGGTAAACTGTTGGAGATAGTCTTATATATACGAGCAACATATATTCGCTCCTGTAAACATACGCATGGATATCTTATCAGTATAAGCATTTACGAAGAAAGTTAAGTCGGCAAAACATAAGACTGAATCGAGCATCTACGTGTGTACAAGCATCGTTGGCTATAATGAATTAAAGAATACGAGCATCTATGTCGAGCGTCGGACAATTTAAACCGCACGCTCTGTTTTTTTTTTCGAGGCATAGGGGTAGACGACGATTTGGATGTTTCATGTTTGTGTGTACGAGCGAATGGTTGGATTGGACTGCTGTTGGGTCTACTGGGCCGCATACTGTGCCCGCCATACAAAGCCCAGGTTGAAGGTGAAGTAGGCCGGGCTCCAAAGGCCCGGAAACGTGAATTGAATGGTAAAAAAAAAAAAGCCACACACCCAGCGAATGGTCAGTTCGTCCTCGAGACCCATCGAATCCAATTCTAAATTTTACAATATAAAATTTAAGAATAGAATCCAATTACCATTGAACTCTATTTATATTTATTTTTAAACTATAAATAATTTAGAACCCTAATAAATTATGATTACCAACCCTATCTCCGATTTTATGGCGGTGCCCGGGCCTCCGATTCGCTGTCACGACGGTAATTATCCAATCCGGTCAAGTCCACCCCCTTCTCAATCGCTCGCCTCATTTCATCTGCTCCGAATCCGGTGTGCGTAATCTCTCTACACATGTCCAATTTTCTTTCTTGCTCTGTGAATCATCGCCATGGCTCGCATGTGAGCTAGGACTGGTCATCGTCTAATGAGGACCGGAGCATCTCTGCATCTGCATGCATGCCGCTCTTTGCCGGAGCAGCTGAGAGGGCGCCTCACACGACAGTATGAAAATGATGAGCTGTTGTACGCACACACGGTGCCAAGCCATGCCATCGTCCATGGTGTTCGACTTTATTTCTGGAAGCCCCCCCAAAGCGTTTGTTTTCTCGGGCCAAGTAAACAAATGTGCGTTGTTTACGTTCTCTTGGACCAAGTAAGCTAGGTGGTTACAGGAAGCAGAGAGGGAGAGGAACTGTTGATCAGTGTTTACAAATACGGGAAACCATCAGACAGTCCTAGACCTAGATGATGATGCATGCTAATATATAGGCAGCGTGGCAGAAATATACAGCACACGCAGAAGGTGGATCGATGCATGTATACTAGTAGCAGCTAGTAGCAGCAGATGAGATTACCATCATTTTCTCACTCAGCTCTCCTCCTCCGCTCCTCACTTTCTGCAGCTGCAGCCGCGGGCATGCCACCGTCCTCGTCGCTGACGGTCACGGCTTGCCCTTGTGCTGCGTGTAGATGTAGTCGAGGTGCGCGTCGACGAGCAGCCGCCTCATCAGCACGCACTCGTCCTTGTCGTTCCCTTCCTCGCACGCCTCCGCTCCCATCGTCGTCGTCGTCTCGAGGAGGGTGTTGGAGGAGAGCTCGTCGTCGCCGTTGCCCGTGCCAGCAGCTTCCTGGAGCACAAGGCCGCCGGCGCCGTCTGCACCAGCTGACGCAGCCTTGACACCGTTCTCGGCTGCGGACGGAGAGAGAGTTCCATTCAGGGACGTTGAGTCGAGCAGCAATTAGCAAAGCAAGCAAGCCCAACAAAGGCAACGTACGAACGTACGGTACGGTCGAGGCGAGCGAAGTCGGTATCGTCGTGCTGCGTACCTTGGTTATTCAGCGCTTGGACTGGGGTGCCAGGAGAAGGCATGTGTTGAGCCGCCGTTGCCGCGCAGTGGAAGCAGCCGGCGACGAGGAGGAGGAGGAGGAGAAGGAGCAGCTGGGCAGCAGCCGCAAGCGGCGAGGAGTTGCTGCCGCGGCGCCTCATCGCCGTACGTCGTGCTAGGTTGAGCGTTGATGAACTGCTAAATGCTAGTACTACGTCGTACTGCTTAGCTAGCTGTCGAAGGGCGAGAGGATGGATGGATGGATGGAGAGAAGATAGAGAGAAAGAGGGGTTGTGTACGAGTTGGACGGAGGCACGGAGCTAGTGAGTGAGTGAGTGCTGGTTGGCTGGCCGGTGACGGATGGCTTAATTTGGGAGATTGGTGGATGGTACGGTGGTAGAGGTAGACTGCTGCTGGTGCTGGGCTGCGGATGCCGGCAGCTGTATTTATAATGCGAAAGCTGCGAGCGAGGCAGAACCAGGCAGGCAACTTGCAAGTCGCAAACACGCAGGTCGGCAACGTATCAGGTGTGTAAAACAAGTTTTCGTGCTCCAAGCAAACCATCTAACATAAATCACCAAAAAAAAAAAAAATCTCAAGACTGCTAGTGTGGGTTAGAGCAGAAGGGGAATTTTGGAATTGCTGGAACAAAGGAACACAATGGAGAAGAATATATGGCTTTCTATGGCACAAGAAATCGAACTGATGCGAGGCGAATTATTAGCTAAATTTGAAGTTAGACCATGGGGCACACAGGTATGATATTAGCGCTAATTGTTTGACACGGCTGTAAATTACTCTAGATCACTTTATTACTTTTGATCAATCTTCAGCTCTTTATTTCTTAAAATACCTTGATATTTTGAGGTGTGAAATCTGGTTAGAAGATCTAATGAAAAACTACTCTAGACCATACAAGTTACCAGAGAGAGAGAGAGAGAGAGAGAGAGAGAGAGAGAGAGACTTTAGAGGGGCTTGTTAGAACCGGCCTGAGCAGCATCAGGTTCAGAGCAAGAGCAGCTGCATTTGTTGAGTGTTGACAATTGACATGGTATTCTACAGTAGCATTTGATACATGCATGTGACCACTACCACCACCAGAGTCCAATCCAATCCACCATGTCCGGACTCCCACGAAGCACAGGCACCTCCACGTAGAGGTGGAGCAAAAGTCTTGGGCACCGTACGTACCTCCACTCGGCCGTGGCGCTAGCTAGCAGAGCAGCAGGTGGCAGGCCATATGCTACGTCCTCAGGCTCCGGCCACCATTTTCCTGCAGCACTTGGATCCAGTCTCTCGCCTCTCGTGTCGTGTCTGATCACTGCTCCTCGCTCCTGCCGCAATCGGTGGCATGCATGCCCACCGTATCCATGCTAGCTGGGATGATGGGACAATGGGGGCGACGACGACCGAGACAGAGGAAGTTGCGTGCGCGCGCGCGCATGTATGCGCACCTGTCGTCGTCGTCGTCGTTCGTGAACTCGTGCTCGTCGTTGTCGTCGCTCCACCAGCTAGCTGTAGCTAGCCGGCCGGCCGGTCTGGGACGGCAGTGCGCCGTGCATGCACGCGCTCGATCGCTCGTGCAGTCGTGCTGGGTTGTCGTCGTCTCACGCGCCCACAGTAGTGCTGCCGCGTAAAAAGCGTACGTGATCGACGGCCGGCCTGCCTGCCGGTCGTCGCTCGAGTCTCTTCGATTCGCTGGCTCCATCACCGCCGTTAAGGCAGCTGTAGTGTCGCGTCGTTTCCACTTTGCACCCGCTCGCTCGCTCGCGTCGGCGTGTAGTGGCTTTCAGGTCAGCTCGTCAGGCCGGCGAGCAGGCATGCTGGCTGACCCGTGCCGTGCAGTGCAGCAGCAGCGCGCGGTAGCTACATAGTTTTTCCACGGGCGACGGGCGGCCGGAGCAGAGGCATGCAGCAGAGCTGATGACGACGGGACACAGGCCGGGACGTGGGCGCGCATGCAGCGGAGCTGATGACGGGACAGGGACGTGGGCGCGCATGCATCAATCTTGTTTTCTTTTGTATAATGATAAAATAAACGGCAGGATTTTGTTAATCTATGGTAACGAACGATACCATGAGTGTCTCTGCCGGATTAGGCAAGCATTAATTTGGTGACTGTCACTGTCACTCTACGTTCAGATATATTTTGATGGCTGTGGCTGTGCCTGTGCCTGTGAGTAATCGTATGGAACCGAGGAGCACTGTTGTACAGCTTCAAACGCAAAGTATATGCTATGCGTGCTACCTCTTTTTGTCTTGGAGGCAGCTAGCCACGTACTCTCGGAGAAAAAAAGGAGGATGAAATGAAAGAGTAAGGAAGAGACGTACGGTGAAATAAAGACGAAAAGCAAGGATGAACGGAACGGAACGGAAGTACGGCTCATCTGCAGTCTTCGTGCACTAGACAGAGCATATACCTTTTTCCCGTTCAAGTTGTTGCGTCCGAGCGCTCTCTTTCCTTCATTCCCATCTATCTCCACCATCGTTTATGCGTTTGCTCTAGATTAGTGAGGTTTGAAAACCTCTTCACCACTTGATGCTTGCCTACCATTATTATACTCAAAATGACTTGTAACCTTGCAACTGCTTAATTTGTGCCGAAGAACTAACGGCAAGAGAGGGATATGCTATACGAATGGTACCGCTATGTATGCACGCGTGCGGGGTGCCGTGCTCCTCTCTTCTTTTTTGTGATAGCCGAGAGAACTACCATCGTAGTCTAAGATTTGTAAGGGTAATATACAACCAAGAGGCATTTGATCGATTTTTCAAACACAAGAAATATAACTCAAACACTCTTGACTTTTCAAACACAAGAAATGTAATACTCTTACAGTTCATAAATATATCCAGTTCATAAATATATGACACCCTTGACTTTTTTTTAAAAATAAACTTTGAACACTCGTCTTATTAAAAAAATAATGAGGTATCGTATATTTTTTGTGATTTAATTTATCACTCAAGGTAGTTTGCGCTTGACTTAAAATTTTATATTTTTAAATAAATATTTTGAATTAGACGAGTGATCAAAGTTTTCAAAAAAATCAACGACGATGTCGTATATTTATAAACGGGGTAGTACAGTCCTAAACCTGTGGTTCATAAATACAGTTAAATTGTATTTTCTTTAAGTAATCATTAGAGACCCCCTTAAAAGTCCAGTTGTGCATGACCTAAGGGCATGTACAGTGGAGAGACACCAAAACGGTTCTCCAATCACAGGAGACAACTAAGAGACTATATTGTACAATGGAGTGTCTATAAACGTAGTCTATTAATAAATACAGAATTAAATGTATTTGTATAGCATCAGATCGATAGAACAGATGACAAATTCATACAGTGGGAAGTGAGGCGTCTGTTGCTACTTGGTTTACGAGCCAGAGACGTCTCTTCACGGAGAGACGGCTCTAAAATTTTTTTTTGCAAATAACCCCTTAAACACCTTAAGAGACTCCATATTAAACCCCATTGTACATGCCCTAATCTCGTTCCTATATATATATAAAGGCCATCGCGTCATTAGTTTCTCTTTAGCTTCTGTCGGAATGTTTCGGGATGCGTGTTGCTGGCGCTCCCTAGAATGTTTCGGTGCGTATGTCGCGGAGAAGAAAACTAAGGGGGTGTTTGGTTGCCCCTGCTAAAGTTTAGCCCGGGTCACATCAAGCGTTTGACTTTCAAATAGGAGTATGAAATATAGACCCAACCAACTGGACTAGATTCGTCTCGTCTTTTAATCTTCGGCTGACAAATTTGTTTTATAATCCGACTACATTTAATACCCGAAACGGAGGTTCAAACATTCGATTGGACAGGGGCTAAACTTTAGTTTGGGGTAACCAAACGGGGCCTAAACGTGCACAAGGACAAACACACCACTAAAGAAAACACAGGTTATCGTCAGTGCGGAGCAAAGATGGGAATGAGGCTAAGAAATAAGAAGAGAGGTTTGGTTATACATGTTATTATTTAGGGCCCCGTTTGGCAAAGCTCCAGCTCCTGCTTCTTTAGCTGCAGATCCTGATTCTCGTGAGAAGCTGATCCTCCTGATTCTCCTAGAGAATCAGAATCATTTTTAAAACCGTTTGGCAAGTAAACTGATTCTTGTCTGCTGAGAGTTGGTGGTCTGTGGCGATTGTCTGTTTTACCCTTTGCAGTTCAACTTTGTTACAAACCAATAAGTAGGATGCATATACGGAAAAAAATTATGAAACAATAACATATAAAATATTTCCATCATAGTAGTGCATAAAATGGTCTCAAATGTTTAATCCATAAATTGGATCGTTATGTTTTTGTCCAATGACAATTGCAGGTAATTTCGATCAAACTTTAAGGGGAGGTCCATATTTGATTGGTTGAGGAGTTATTTCAAGGGAGGGTGGAGCAGGTTTTTTTAGATCCCACCTTTCTTCACAAGAACGACTCCCAATCTTTCGGCTGCACACGAGAATCAGTTTAAAAAAAATACCCGTTTGGCACGGCTCCTCCAGATCCTCGCTTAGAATCAGGAGCTGTACCAAACGGGCTCTTAATTTGTCCACCACCATGTGCATGCATATATATTAGATAAGACTTGGAGACGTACACAGCCATATATATACTACTACTAGTAGACGGATGACAACGTCCGTCCGAATGTTAATTAATTAGCCGCAGCTAGCAGCGTTCATCTACGTAGCATTCTAGCAAGTGATTATAAAATATTCCCTCCACAAACCAACTTTTTCCGTAGGGGGGCCGTAGCACTAGCCACTAGCAGCCGAACCGAGACGGTGGCCTGCAGGCTGCAGCTGCAAGCTCCTCGCTCCACTGCAGGCTGCAGCTGCGGCATGGCATCCTCCCCCCGCATCGCTCGCGGTCACGGCTTGCCCTTGTGCTGCGTGTAGATGTAGTCGAGGTGCGCGTCGAGGAGCAGCCGCCTCTGCACGCACTCGTCGTTCTCGTTCCCCTCCTCGCACGCCTCCGCTCCCTTCGTCGTCTGCTCAGGGAGATGCAGAAGCAGGATGAGAAAGAGGAGTCAAACTGAAGAGCACCGGATTTGATCAGTGTCGTCGTACGTCTTGTGTTGTCACCTCGGAGCCCGCGGAAAGCTCGTCGCCACTGGCGCCCACGGCGGCATGGCGGAGAGGCCGGAGATGACCGGCGCCAGGCAGGAGGCGAGCGGCTGCCGCGCAGTTGGAGGAGGATGAGGAGCATACGAGGAGGAGGAGGAAGAAGATGGCGAGGGCGGCGATAGGTGGGGAGATCTTGCTGCTGCAGCGCCTCATCATCTCTGTCGGTCGTCTCGAGACTAGCTGGAAGCGTTGCGCCGTGGAAGAGCAAGAGCTAGGGGGAGGAGGGTCTCTGTCTGCTAGTGCTAGCCGCTGGACTGGAACAGTGGGAGGCTGGGAGCCGCGACTTTGGACTTTGGAGTGGTCGTCTTGGTGTGCTGGTGCCCGAGGCGCTGCGCTCTATTTATTATAAACGGCGGGAGACGCGCGGCGGGACGCCGGGACGTGCGTTGTCTTTCGACCAAGAAAAAGAAATACTACTACAACGCTGCGTAATCGATGCTTTGTTTGGGATCCTGCTGCGCTGACATGGCAGCTGCTGCAATGGTCGTTTCAGAGATTAACGCCGGCTCTTTGGAGCGGTGCAGTTATAATCAACAAAGACAAAAATACTGTTGAAACAGTATTAATCGGTATGGATTAAAGGCAAACAAACACGTTATGAATTCTTCATTTTCGGAAAAGTTTTCCTTAAAGGTGAAACGGAGTTTTTTTTTTTTTGAAAAAAAGGCAAATTTTCACCCCAATCAGCGGCTTATTGGCTGTTCACTTCGTATTAAAACCGATTGTTTAGACTGTTGCAGAATTAAAGCTACGGTCTATAGAGATAAAAACAATGTATATATATGAAAACATTGTATATACAGTAGAGAAACCGGTATGAACTAAAAAGTCAAACGAAGAGGGATTGGGTTGTCAACATTGTCCAAAGAATCCAAGGGGTCCAGCTGCTATCCTGTATGTATAGTACAAAGCTGCCTGCCTGCGTCTCTGAACCAGTGTCCATCCTGCTGCATGGGCGGGGGCCTGCCTGACGCACGTTGACCAAGGCGGCGTCCATGCCGGCCCAGCAGCGGCCCCACGGCCACTACTTTTCTTTGCAGCACAAAATATAAAAAAAATACATAATCCCACGGCCACATCTATTCTTTTTTTTTTCAGGCAGACGGCCACATCTATTCTATGCACTACTGCACTGGGGTGGTGAATCCACCCATGAAGCTTGGGAACGAGCGGCAATGGTGTTGTTTCTGTGTGCTTTTGGCATTGGGGCAGGCAGGCATGCAGGCATGCATGCATTTGGAACAATTCATCCCATGCGTCATTTTAGTCCACTCTCTCTACTATCGGGTCCGAGTGGCATCTAGCACCATGAGTCCATGACCATGAGCCATGCTGTGTGGTGCTTCTTCCCCTCCGTCCCCTTCACCGTCGTCTGCCATGCATCTGCGCTTCCTCCCACTACTCCCACTATTTTAACTTTCCGATGCACCACTTCCTTCCTGCTGCATGGGCGCAGTGGGCAGCAGTGGCAGTGTCAGTGTGGCACTGAGCTTGGCCCACGTACGGTCGGTCGGGTGAGATGGGGAGCTAGCTGCCGGGGCCTCGCTCGTGCATGCATCGCTCCACGCTCCTCGCTGCGCCTGCGCTCGCCACATGCTTGTTGCCGTCGTCGTCGACGCGGCCCAGCGATAGAGATAGAGAGAGAGATGACCTGTGGTGCGTGCGTCGTCAGCGCTCGCTAGCTGCAAGGACCATAGCACCCAAACCAGCGGCGCTCTGTCAATCTGTGCCTGTATTCTGATGAGCTAGCCACTCGTCCTCTCTGCTCTGGTCGACTTTTCATCCATGCTCTGTCGCTGTCCGGTCCGGTCCACATTGACCCGCCCAACGGCTCCGCCGTGCATCGATCCGGATCCGCAGCTCCAGCCTCGAGCTAGCTGCATGCCCTCCCTCCTTCCTCCGTACGTTGTAGCCTCATGGCGGCGGAGGAGAGGACAGAGGGGACGACGTGGGCGGGCGCGCATCGCATGCAGATGCAGCGCCAGCAGCCACGCACAGAGAGGCCGGCCCTGCAGCAGCAGCGGGCACGCGCGGCGAGGCAGGCAACGCAAGCAGCCGGCGCCAACGCCAAGCTCGGCAGCTCGCTGCCTGCTGCCGTGCCAGTACGACGGAAGAAGCTAAGCTACTACGACTGCATGATCTGCAACAGCTGCCGACGGAGCTGTGGCGCTCCGCGCTCCTGCTCGCTCGCGACGACTTCCACGACCTGTGAGAGAAAGAGAGAGAGAGAGAGTTGTGCGCGCCACACGTCATCTTACCATGCATGCATGCGCTGGAGTTGAGCTGCGGCCGGCAACTACTCCATCGTGCGACATCACTAGCAGGTAAAATATCTATGAGGGGAGCATGCCATCGCGAAAAAAAGGAGTTTGTTATATACAAGACTCCCTCCCGCGACTAATTAATCGTGTCGCTAATTAACAGTGGAGGAGGAGAGTCCTAGTGCACGCTAATGCCGGAGGATATGCCAGCAAACGGTTTACTATATATATTGGAGGTGAGAGCGCGTGTGCAGAGTTTGCCCTGTCATTTTCAGCGAGGCCTTGTGTAGATCAATTGAACCACCATTCTCCCTTTCACATGCGCTAGTGCATGCGTGGAGATGATATGATGTCGTATATATACTTATATATATATAATGTGTAATCTTGTGCATGAGCATGCATGCATGACATCGTGTGACCTAGCTCATGTCATATATATACTTATATATAATATTCAACAAGTTGGCCCGTGCGTGCGCCACTAGACCCTTTTCAGGTCAGTGATACATGTGATCACTCGTTTTCTTTAAAAAAAATACAAGGAATTACAAAAAAAAAAAAACTCAATGAAAGTGAGCAGAACGTTAACACTCTACAATCTTTGATACCTTTCACTGATGATGATCACACACACACACACACACAGCTACGTAGAGAGCCGTAATTTCATATCAAATAAGACCCCTCTCCCCCGTAAATGCGTGCATGCATTCCACGTGGTCAGTATTATATCGAATCGTAAAGGTAGCTTTCATAAGTACAGACGACGATGATAAGATGAAATGTAATAATTATGCATGCATCCATCACCACGCATGAATGCATGATCGATCCATGTAATAACCAGAGCGCGCCAACTTGTTGTGTTGTGTGGACAAGGAGCTAGCAGAGCCGGCCGCCGCCTCTAGCCTAGCATGTGCAAAGAGTACAATCACGCACACACGCGCAGCGAGCACACGACCAACGCTTTGCAAAGCGGCAACTGCGGCAGCCGAGTGGCGTGATGTGTCCGTGTACTAGCTAGCTAGTAGTAAAGGAGGAGGCGCGCGTGCGTGCAGGTGAGCTGGGGACCCTTCGGCCTTTCTTTTTCTTGTTATACTAGCTAGCATGCTGGGCAATATGGCGATGGCGACGGCGACGGCGAGGCAAGTTGATGAGACAGTGAAGCTCAGCTCCATGCATGATCGGCACAGGCATGGGCAAGCAATGGATAGGTGCACAGTAGTGCACGGTGGGGAAAAAATAATAATAAATGGCGTACGTGTTTCTTAATTTAGCATGCTGATTGCTGAGAGCCTGAGAGCGACGACGGTGGCGTGGACACGCTCACTCACCAGTCTATCCTCGCGTGGCTGTGTGATGCGATTGGCGTCATGGGTGGGTGCTCTCTGCTCATCATCCATCATCCATTATCCCTACTACTACCAGTACCAGAGCTAGCTTGTGTCGGAATATATCGGTGTGCGTGTTGGTGCCGTACGTATGACATGCTGCCGCAAATACGTACAGGGTAAAGTTTTAATCATGTATAAGGCTAGTTTGGTAACACTATTTTTCAAGAGATTTCTATTTTCTTAATAGAAAAATAAACTATTTTTTTTAAAAAAGAAAATTCTCATGAAAAAAAGGTTTTCCAAACTAGCCCTAAAACAAAAAAAAAATGGTGTTGAAGCTTGGCCGGTCCATTCAAATACCATCGACCTGGATGCTCGAACCAGATGTGTTAAACCCGTATTTAGATGGACCGACCAATAAGTTCCAATATCCTTTTTTCTAGTTTCGAGAATCTGGAGATAAGTGACACAACACGTCGAATTAAAGACTATATCTTCAAATGCTTGATGTTTTGGACATGATCTCTTATACCAAAAAAGCTACTATCAAATAAGGTTGTTCTTTCCTATAGCATCCGGCAAATCATTATGAGGCTGATTGGTTCCCCTGCTGACGCGTGCCTGTCTCGAGCGGGCTTGGATCGATCGCGAGGGAAGCTCATTCGCCACATCTCAATGCGTACAGGCCAGATAGTGAAAAATGTGCTAAACTGCATGCGATGCAGGGCGGTGGGTGAAGGGCTGAAGGCACAGACAACCGAACACACGCTTGCGCGCGGTCAATGTATGGCGCGAGCTTGCACGCGCGTGGGGCACTGCAACCAATCAGCCCCTATGTAACGGCGCGTACGATCTCGTTTGGCGCAAGGATTAACGTTACGACTACATATACTGTTCTGCCGCCAAAATAGACTATGCACGTAAGGTAGCGAATGATGGCAACTATGCAGAAATAAAGCTAAACACGAGCCAACTGCTGCACAAGTTTAGAATCATACATAAGCTTAGCGTTGCCCACGTACGCCTGCAAATAGCAGGGGAGTACTGTGCGTGTGCACACAGTGCACCTCGTTTAAAATAAGAATTTGAGCATGTTTGGACCATGATTACTAGTCAGATTGTCCATGGAGCTTAGCCCCCCTGTGCCTTTTCAGAATCATGGAGCCGCTGAGGGGAGCTTGGATGGGCGTGATGGCAGCCTTGCCAAGATATGCTCTACATCTATATGTGATTCTCTCGTCCCCCTTCCGTGTACCTGCTGAAAGCTAGCTACCTCGCTTAGCTTGCAGATGAACACTAGTACGTAAAATACACTTGCTGCTGAAAGGCAGACATGTGTGAGGAGCAGGACTCACAGGACTTTATTTACATGGAGATAAACTCGTCCAGTCGCATGCATGTGTCGTCCATGCTGCTACAAGTCTACAACAACTAACCCAAAAGTCCAAAAGATGTCGACGAACTAGACAACAACGTTCGCCCGGCGGCAAGCAGGGCGCGAGATCGATGCCTGTGTTCTGAAAAAATATATATCAATTTTAGGTTTATTGTAAGATATCAACTTTAACGAACTATATCAAAAGGTTTCGTAAGATTTTACAATATAAAAATAAAATCACTAGATTAATCGTGACTTTAAGTGCTAAGTTTGAGTAGTTTAAGTAGTTTAATCTCATTTATGTCATTGGTCAAAGTTTGAATAGTTTAAATCCAAAACGACTAGCTCATGTCGATCCAAGACGTTGCTTTTGAGAAATTGCTTCCACATCAACCAAGCATGCATGGTTCAATAATGAAAAGGATGGGAATGGGACTACGAACTAAGAAGAGAGGTTGGTTATACATGTTATTATTTAATTTGTCCACCACCATGTGCATGCATATATATTAGATGAGACTTGGAGACGTACACAGCCATATAATATACTAGTACTACTAGACGGATGACAACGTCCGTCCGGATTTTAATTAACTAGCCGCAGCAGCGTTCATCTACGTAGCAGCGGGCCCCACGGCCACTACTTTCCTTTGGACAAAATTTTTTTAAAAAAATCCCATCCGGCAAATCTATGGCACCATGACGCATGGGAACGAGCGCGCGGCAACGGTCTCGTTTCTGTGAGCGTTTTGTCATTGGGGCACACGCTTCGCATTTGGAACAATTCATCCCATGCATGGTTTTAGTCTCCACTCTCTCTACCGGGTGTCCCGGTGGCCGGTGGCAGGCATCAGCAGCAGCCATGCTGCCATGCTTCTCTCCGTCACCTTCGCCTCCCATCTGCGCTTCGTCCCACTATTTTACTTTCTGATGCATCACAGCGAGAGAGAGAGAGAGACCACGATCGACGAGACTGAGCTGAGCCACTTCCTCCCTGCTGCATGGGCACTGAGCTGAGCTGAGCCCACGATCGACGAGACTGGGGAGCTTAGGGGGCGTTTGGTTACTTGTATGGGTGAGCCTGGCTCGTATCTAGTGAGCCTGGCTCAGATTGGACTGGCTGAGTGCATGCAGTATAGCGTGTTTGGTTGTGTGTATGTGGCCAGTCTGGTTCACAAGAGATGTTGTTTGGTTGCTTGCATGAGTACATGGTGCATGAGTTAAAAAAATTGTTAAATAAATTAAAAAATCTATTAATAGACACTAATTATATGGTAAATTGCTTAATAGATACTAATTACATGTTAATATACACTAATTATATATTAATCTTAATCACGTAATTTTTTTATTTGAAATATATATAGTATGAGTGGTCTAGTTTCGTTCGCAAAAATGTCAGGAACGCGGATATAAAATCGGTTCGGTGATTAAATCTTTTAATTAGACGATATAATGAAAAAACCAATTAAAAACGTGTCTCGATATGCGTGCACGAGTAAAGAGCTGGCTGAGCGGAGCCTGGCCGCGCGCGTGCGGCCGCGCGATGCGTTTCTGCCGGGCCTGGCTCGCGGCGCTTTAAGTTCCGTGCTAGCCTGTCTCGTGCGATACAACGAACCAAACAAACACTACTTTTTGCATGTGTAGATGCAGCTGCACCACCGGAGAAGGCAACCAAACGCCCCCTTAGTTACCGGCCGGCTGCGTGCATGCACCGCTCCACCACGCTCCTCGCTGCGCGCCTGCGCTCGCCACATGCTTGTTGCCGTCGTCGCCGAGCGCCCCACAGCGAGAGAGAGAGAGAGAGAGCCAGGCAGGCAGGCTGGCTGGTGCGTGCGTCGTCAGCGCTGGCTCGCTGCAACTGCAACTGCAAGGACCAGCACCAACAAGTCGAAAACCAACGGCGGTGCTCTGTCAATCTGATCTGTGCATGTATCCTGATGAGCTAGCCAGCTACCTACCTACTCGTCTCGTCCTCCGCTCTGGTCTTTTCAGCCCTGCTGTCGCGCTAGCTCGCTGTCCGACGAGTCAACGGCTCCGTGCTGTGCATGCATCGATCTCGATCCGGATCCACACGTAGCGCGCTCTGTCAGCTCCACAGCTGAGCTAGCTGGCCACTGTGGTAGCTGCACTGCACAGTCCCCTCTCCCCCTGGGCCCAGCTGGCCTCCTCCATACAGTGCAGTGCATCATGCATGTATATGTTGTGTCGGCAGAATATGGAGAAGGAAGATGAGGAGGAGGAGGAGGAAATCTGATGTGGACGAGCCCAGGAAGAAGATACTACTCAATATTTTAGTGCGTGATCAGTTGGGCGTTTCCCCAATCCTAGCTACTAGGTGCTATCCAAGACTCCAAACATACTTGCGAATCGAAATCCAGTATACGCCCGCATCATGCATGTATATGTTGTGTCGGCGCGCGGCGCCGGTCATGCATGTCCTTGTCATGCAACTACGTGCACCAGATACTCCTAGGACCGCAGAGTCTACGACACGACGGCGTGCAGTAGTGCATGCGGCTGCGTGACCAGTTTTGCTTGTGCAAACTGGATATGAATGGGAAACGAAATAAGCTAGACAGTGACTGAGAAACTAAACAGAGCCTGTTAGCTAATTTATGCATGCTCTGGACTTGAGCGGATGCATGCAACTAGCAGATCGTGCGACATCACTAGCAACAAGGTAAAAAATATCTACTAACTAATGGGAACACATGCAATCGCGAGAAAGGAGGTTGTTAGGGCATGTACAGTGGTGTTTAATATGGAGGCTCTTAAAGTATTTAAGGGGTGTATTTGCAAAAAAATCTTATAGCCGTCTCTCCATTACACTACACATGCATGCATGCATGCGTTCCACGTGGTGAATATAATACTCTGAATCGTAACTCGTAAAGCTAGCAGCGCCGCCTCCAGTTTAGCAAGCATGCATGCAAAGAGGATCGGACACAATCACATCGACACGCAGGCGCACGATCACAATATCGATGTGTAGCTAGTACTAGTAGTAGTAAAGAAGAAGGCGCGCGTGCAGCTGCTGGCCGGGGACCCTTTGGCCTTTCCTTTTTCTTATGGCTTGCTACTAGCTATTGCTAGAAAATGCAGAGGGCAATGGCGCGATGGCGACGGCGAGTTGATGACAGTGAAGCTAGCTCCATGATCGGCAGGGGCATGGCCGGCGCAATGGATAGGTACGGCGCGCACGCAGTAGGCAAATAATAAATGACGTACGTACGTGCTTCTTATTGACTTGGAGCATCTGGAAATGCCGCAATGTCTGGCTTTTTCAGGACAAAGACCCAACCGTGCAACATTGTAAGAATGAGTTCACAAAGGAATTGCAATTGGTCACTCGTAGAGCGAAAGGCAGATTTGACTCGTCAATTCCAGAATTGCTTCATCATTGGCAGTAGTTACCGGCAGTTTTAGTTTTCTGTAATTTATTCTCTTGTAATATCCTTCTAACTTGATAGTTTTAAAGTTTTAATAAAAATTCAGTAGGGGCTCGCCCCTCCTGTTCTATCAAAAAAAAATGTTTTAGCGTTCTTGCGGAATGGAGACCCGAACGATTAATGTCCGAATTGTTTCTCTAATTTATATAAGTTTTGATTAGCTAGAATAATTCCTGGTGTATTTCTGTATAAACGAACAAGGCCTTAACAATTAGCTCGAGCAAGTTGAGGACTCGAGTGACACAACATGTCAATGACCGTGTAGATGTATTCCACTACTCTTTTACTCGTAATTAAGGAGAGAATAATGGCAGACAGAGGCTTAGCGTTTGTAACACAGTGCTCCTCATCTCATTTAAAACAAGATCTCGAGCGTGTTTGAACCATGATTACGTACTAGGCAGATTGTCGTCCATGGAGGAGGAGCTAACGCCCCTGCAGTGCCTTTTTCAGCATAATCAAAGAAAGCTGAGGAGCTTGCATAGATGATGGGCGCGCGCGCGATCGATGGCAGCCTTGCCAAGATATGCTGCTCTACGTACATCTATATATGATCCTGTCGATCGTCCCCCGGCCCGGCCCCTTTAATCCCGTACCTGCTGAAAGCTAGCTAGCTACCTCGCTTAGCTTGCAGATGAACACTAGTAACAAATACACTTGCTGCTGAAAGGCAAACTTGTGTAAGGAGCAGGAGGACGGGCCTTTACATAGAGATAAGCATGCATGCTGCTCTCCGCTCTCCACAACTCAAGATCAGAACGAACATTTCAGTCCAGTTCCAGCACAACACTGGACAGCACAGAAACGACGGGGACGTAAAGGTGGCTGCTGCGGCGTGCTGTGGTGTGTGGGTGGTTTCAGAGAGGAATCGAGAACGCCGCGCAGGCCGGCATCGCTGTCGAGCGAGCTAGTCACGTACACGTGTTCCTCGCTGGACCGACGTGCCATTTGCTGCACAGCATCTAATCAGAGAATGGTCCTGGTCCCGGTCCAGCCACCAGCAAGAGATGATCTGCCAACCCATGAGCGTCCACAGCTAGCCAGCCGTACGTCCCCTTCCGCTCGCCGCCGGCCAAGCTTTCAGGACCAGCAGGCCGGCTTTTGCCTGCCTTGGCAAAAGTCGCTGGAAGGTGCACGGCTCACAGCTCACATCGTCCCCTTTAGTTGCTACGAACTCGCTCGGCAGCAGTCAGCTCAGCTGCTGAAGAATCCGTTGAGCTGACATCCGGAGAGACGCGCGAGTGGCTCGTGCCTGGCTGTAAAGATAAGATGTGAAAAAAAGAACTTGATTGAATCAAGCTGTGTCTTTGACATCGCGATCGATTGACGACGCGCCTTTTTTTAAAGGTCCCGAGATCTACCAGTGTAGCCGTGTAGGTGTAGCGGAGGCCTCTTTTCAGCTTGCCTTTCGACAAAAGGAAGCCGGAGGGGGGCTAAAGGGAGGTCAGGTCAGGTCCCTGATGACTGACATGGCTCCTTTGACAAAATTCACACAAAACAAAGATTTAATAATAATAATAATATAGGCCGCCGTCCTATGAACGTGCGGCACTTCAGAGTTCTCCCAAGAAAAAGGGAATCGAGGGACGTTTTTTTCCTCCCACAATGTACTTATGAGATAGAGCTCCAGAGTTCTTCTCACGGTGTTCTATTAAAACTGACAGGCCAGTTCGCGTGCAGAGACTGGAAACTGGAAGGTTTCGCTAATAGATCGACTGCAGGTTCTGTTCAGTCTGCATGCAGAGATCGACTGGGAATTATTGTAGAAGAAAGAAAAGAAAGAAATAACTGCAATTCTGTTACGAAAACCGTTTCCCGTTTGATCCCTCTCTACTACAAGTTCTATGTCTGGGAAAGTTAAAGTTTCTGCAGAAATACTGGAGATAGAGGGTGTCAAAACTGGGTGGTTTTGAGGGCTACTAAACTCTGAACCCTAACACAGATTAGACTGCGGGGGAAACTGCGGCATGGCTCCTCTGTCCATCGACGACGAGCTCGCACTTGCACGCCGGCGCCGGCGCTCCACCACGTGTCGCGCTCCTCTGTGCTGCACTGCCACACGTCCCTTTGCGCGTGTCCTGGTGCCCATTTGGCGTGCAAGTTACTTACGTGTCCGCCCTCAACGCCACGACGGCCTCGCGTTCTCCGCTCCCCTCGCCGCCGCGGCCCGCCTCTGTCCGGGGAGCTCGGGGCCGGGGTGTGGAGGTGGAGCTCCCCTGCCGCGGCCTTCTCCATCCTCGTCGCGGCCCCCCAGGCACTTGTTAGTTGTAGTATTGGGGCAGGAGCAAGCACTTGGGCTGTTGGGGGCAAAAGCCTCTCTTACAAGGGATTATGGGCCGGGCCGGGCCGGTTAAAATGGAACATTCACGAGACATGTTAAAAAGGCCCAGTGACAGAAACGATGGTAGTAGATTTGTCATTGGGACGACGGCTTGGCACTGGACCTGTATCGGGTCAAGTACGACAGGACAGCCGCCAGGCTGTGTCAAGTCAGGTACTATTGTGTCTGAACTGAAGTCTGATCGATAGTAGCATGCCGAGTTGTTTTGTAAGGCCGATCAGCTCAATAAGCGCGGTTACGAAATCAGGTTAGGTAGGCTAATAGTTAAAGTACTGATCAATAAAATGAATGCATTCAAACACCCCCTAAAACTAATAAAACTAATAGTTAGCTACTAAAAGTTAGTTATTGGACTTTAAACCAAAACTAATTGTACACAAGCAAGCAACTAATTGTTAGATAGCCAACTAGTAATTTTATTAGCTGGCTCAACAGTACTGGCTAAGCTATTAATTCTATGGGTTCCAAATAAGGCCTAAAGCTAGCTTGTGATATGTTGGAACTAAGTCCCAAGGTTACCAACTAGAATTTGTTAGAAACCACAAGATCTTTAGGAATGTCCCCCGGCCAATCAGTAGCTGTGTGCAGGAGTTCTCTTCAGAGAGAAACTTTTCAGGTTAAGCTGAGAGCAAGGTCCATTCCAAATATCAACCACTGGTTCATATTACTGATCAGTAGAAATATTAACAAAAGCAGATTAATTAAAGCGGAGTTGACGTGCACTCTCTGCACGGAACAAACTCGAACACACTGACACACACCGAGTCTAGAGTCTAGACGTATCCAGAAAAGACAAAGTCCTTTTTACTGCTTCTGGTCCTGGAGCAGGGCCGGCGCGACGTCGACCCTAGCGACGCCGTCCCTGCTCTCGGCGACCTTAGCGACCTCCACCTCCCCGACGACCACCTCCCTGGCCGCCTCGTCCTCCTCCGCCTCCTCGTAGTTGGGGTCGTTGGGGTCGATGGCGGGCGGCGCCGGGTCGAGCTGGTCCTCGACGAGGCCGCCGGGGCCCTCCCAGGTGTACTTGCCGCCGCGCCCGGACTTGGGCGGCGGGGCGCCGATGCCCACGCCCCGGGGCGCGTTCGCCGGGTGCCGCTCGAAGCGGTGGAGGCCCTGCTCCTCCAGCTTGCGCTCGAAGTGCTTGGCCGTGTCCGGGCGCCGCGTCTCCGGGACCGGCATCTTCTCCGTCACCTTCTTGCCTTCCTCGTCGCGGTGCGTCACGCGCATGTACGCCGCCATCGGTGCTGCTCGCTCGGCCGGCTGGCTCGCCGGTGATGGTCGATGCAAGATTTCTCGCGCTGGGCGTGTCGCTGGAAGGGACAAGGATCGGTTTCTGATGAGACGAAGGCGTGGCCGGAGGGAGATTTATAGGTAGGGAGGTGAGGTGAGCGGTGGAGAAACGCGGGAGGAGTCTAGAACGTGAGCGAAGGTGGCAGAAGGTGACGGCGACATCGAGAGCTGAGCACACGTACGTCACGACACCACCGCTGGAGCTGGAGATGGAATTATCCATTCGCCCGATTGAAGCGGCCTATAGGCACGCATATCCTTCCTTTCATGCCTCATTTTTCAAAATCTTATTCTACAATTTTATATTACTATTAGATAAACAGTTTCTAATTTTTTTTTTAATTTTATTTGACACCAAAATGTCACAATCAAGTTGAGAATAAGACCTAAATAAAAAAAGAGAGAGACTTATCTGAAGTCTAACGAAGCATGAGAAAAAAAGGTGTATGGCAGTTTTGTACGGAAGATGAATCCCGTTTCATTATCTAAAAACAGTATTAAGGTCCCGTTTAAGAGCCTTTTTGGATCATCCAGCAAATAATTTACCGGTTAATTTTAGTATACTTAGTTCCAAACAGGCTAAGACCAACTCCAGCAGACTCCCTCTCCGTATCCCTAAAACGCGCGGCCAACAGTTTCTCTCTCCTCTCCGTATCCGTCTCCGTTTCCAGCAACACTCCCCATCCCACTCCGCATGCAGTCTATGACACCTGGGGCCCGCGAGCAGCCGCGCGCGCACGCAGAGAGCTGCGGAGAGGAGAGAGAAAGCGTGGAAATGGGGAGTGCAGGTACACGGCGTCTATTTTGCGGAGACGGATGCGGAGCCTGCTGGAGAGCGCAATAGTGCCTCAGACCGTGCAAAATGCGGATGCGGAGTGGGATGGAGAGTGTTGCTGGAGTTGGTCTAACTAATAAGATGATTGCTCCCTTCCTCCATTCCATATCTAAAGGTCATGAAGGTTTACCCTAAATTAATGTTTTGAAGGCTGACTACGACTATATAATTTCGTTAACCTTTGGCGAAGCGGATGACAGGGATACATGTCCAGAGTCCGTACCGACTACAAGAGTCACAGATCAGGACTGGTGTATGGTGTTGGAGGTCGGAGGGTGGCCAGCAGATGTCACACCCGGTTTTAAGGAACAAAGCCGGATGCATCTCATACACGCGTCAAAGAAGACAACATATATAATAACAGAGTGTATAGAGATAAATGTCACAATAATCAGAGTATTTATTACATAGCGGAAGTCTTACAAAATAAAAGATGAATATAGCAAAAACTAAAATCTATCCTTGGCACCAGAAAGCTGACTCGGAGACGCCACCTAGATCAAGTCGAAAGCCTCACTGTTAGGCGGCTCCTCTTCGATCACCTGTTCTTCTCCTGTGGGGGGGTGTGAGACAGCAAGAGTGAGCTCACACATGTTCATCGCTCAACAAGTTGTGGGGAATAATGTGGCATTAATTCACCAAAGGTGGGAGTTCATGAAGTGTAAGGCCGATCAATGATATAAGGCTGAAGCTGAGCATTGCTTTTATAAGTTGGTCAAAATTTTATTAGCAGTTACTAAGTGTAAGTAAATACCAAACCTTAGAAATAATAAATAAAAGTAATAATAAAATAATCCCAGATGCAATGAAATGACAGATTGAGTTTAAGTTCCATAGATTAATCATGTGAGTGTCCGAGCCGCTCATGACCGTGAGCACGGCTAGTATACCAGTTTTACACTCTGCAGAGGTTGCGCATCTTTACCCACAAGTCGTGTTACCCATTTGCCACAGAGTTGATCAGACTCCATACACCTCTACCAAGGAAGCGAGGCAGGGTACCACTACGAGGCCTTTACAAAGTTCCACTAGCTTCAGAAAACCCGCTACAGTTTATAGGAAGCTCCAGTGCAGGAATCCCTCGCCTGACCGCCATCGCAGCAAAATCAACCCAAGGACCTCCCTACACTGACCACTCCCCTACTGTCTGCGTTCCGAGATCGGGGGTCCCTAAGCCGACGAGTGAATGTCGCCGCGTGCCCCAGCCCAGATGGGTCGACGCGAGGCCGAGCGCGAAGGGGGGAAGTGAGGTGGCCGGAGATGGGCGTGAGAGAGGTGGAAATCCCGCGGCCTTCGTGTTCGTCCCGCGCCCAGGTCGGGTGCGCTTGCAGTAGGGGGTTACAAGCGTCCACGCGGGAGAGGGAGCGAGCGGCCTCACGCGAGCGCCTGTCTCGTACTCGTCCCCGCGCGGCCAACCTTCTCTAAGAGGGCCCTGGTCCTTCCTTTTATTGGCGTAAGGAGAGGATCCAGGTGTACAATGGGGGTGTAGCGGAGTGCTACGTGTCTAGCGGAGGAGAGCTAGCGCCCTAAGTACATGCCGTTGTGGCGGCCGGAGAGATTTTGGCACCCAGCTGGTGTGATATCGTGGCCGTCGGAGGAGCGCTGGAGTCTGGCGGAGGGGCAGCTGTCGGAGCTGTTGAGTCCTTGCTGACGTCCTCTTGCTTCCGTAAGGGGGCTGAGAACCGCCGTCGTCACAGAGTATGCGGGGCGCCATCATTGCCTATCTAGCGGAGTGAGCCAGATGGGACGCTGGTCTTGTTCCCCGTGGCTCGAGTCAGCTTGGGGTAGGGTGATGATGGTGCCTCCTGTTGACGTGGCAGGTCTATGCCCTAGGTTGGGCGATGTGGAAGCTCCTCCGAAGCCGAGGTCGAGTCTGTCTTCCGTGGCCGAGGTCGAGTCCGAGCCCCTGGGTCGGGCGAGGCGGAGACCGTTGGCTGAGGCCAGGGCGGAGTCCGAGCCCTGGGGTCGGGCAAAGCGGAGTTCGTCGTCTTCTGGGGCTGAGCCCAAGTCCGAGCCCTGGGTCGGGCGAAGCGGAGTTCGTCGTCTTCCGAGACTTAGCCCGAGTCTGAGCCCTGGGTCGGGCGGAGCGGAGTTCGCCGTCTTCCGGGACTTAGCCCGAGTCCGAGCCCTGGGTCGGGCGGAGCGGAGTTCGTCGTCTTCTGGGGCTGAGCCCAAGTCTGAGCCCTGGGTCGGGCGGAGCGGAGTTCGCCGTCTTCCGGGACTTAGCCCGAGTCCGAGCCATGGGTCGGGCGAAGCGGAGCTTCCTATGGTGCCTGCGGCCGGGCCTGACTGCCTGTCAGCCTCACTTTGTCAAGTGGCACCGCAGTCGAAGCGGCGCAGGCGGCGCTGTCTTTCTGTCGGGCCGGTCAGTGGAGCGGCGAAGTGATGGCGGTCACTTCGGCTCTGTCGGCTGAAGGGCGCGCGTCAGGATAAAGGCGTCAGGCTGCCTTTACAATAAATGCTCCTGCGATTTGCTCGGTCGGCGCGGCGATTTGGTCAGGGTTGCTTCTTGGCGAAGACAGGGCCTCGGGCGAGCCGGAAATATGTTCGCCGCTGGAGGGGGGCCTCGGGCGAGACGAAGATCCTCCGGGGTCGGCTGCCCTTGTCCGAGGCTAGGCTCGGGCGGGGCGTGATCGAGTCCCTCGAATGGGCTGATCCCTGACTTAATCGCACCCATCAGGCCTTTGCAGCTTTATGCTGATGGGGGTTACCAGCTGAGAATTAGGAGCCTTGAGGGTACCCCTAATTATGGTCCCCGACAGTAGCCCCCGAGCCTCGAAGGGAGTGTTAGCACTCGCTTGGAGGCTTTCGTCGCACTTTTTTGCAAGGGGACCAGCCTTTCTTGGTTGCGTTTTGTTCCGGTGAGTGCGCGCGAGCGCACCCGCCGGGTGTAGCCCCCGAGGCCTCGGAGGAATGGTTTGACTCCTCCGAGGTCTTAATGCCTTGCGCAATGCTTTGGCTGGTCTGGTCGTTCCCTCATGCGAGCTGACCGTAGCCCGGGTGTACGGTTGGGTCCCAAGTTCTCGGGCTGGTATGTTGACGTTGTCAACGGTTTGGCCGGAGCCGGGTTTGCGAGAGCAGCCCCCGAGCCTCTGCACGGGGCGAGCGGGCGATCAGGGACAGACTCGACTTTTTTACATACGCCCATGTGTCGCCTTTTCGCAAGGAGGAGGGGGGAGAGCGCCATGTTGCCCTCGGTGGGCGCCGAACATGGTGTCTCCGGTGAGCTGCAGGCGGGTGATCCGAGTGGACGTCTGTGCCCCGTTCGTTAGGGGTCGGCTAGAGGCCCAGAGGCGCGCCCAAAAGTACCTGCGGGTGATCTGCCGGACCCGGTCCCCTGGCGACGGGGTCCGAGGGCTCGATGCCTCCCTCTGATGGTATTCCGTTACAAGATCGTTCCCGCTGGTCTCGGAAATGTCCTAGGGTACCTCGGGAGCGCAGCCCGAGCCTTGGTTATGTATCGAACGTACCCATGGTCATCCCTCGCTCTGTGTCTGAGGCGGCTGTGAACCCTTCGGAGGCCAGCCTTCGAACCCCTGATCAGTAGTGGGCGTGGAGCCCAAGTAGCCTGAGGCGGTCGTTGAATTCCGAGGGGCCGACCTTCGAACCTCTGACCAGTAGTGGGTGTAGAGCCCACGCGATCTGAGGCGGCTGTCGAACCCTTCCGAGGGGCCAGCCTTCGAACCTCTGATCAGTAGGGAGGCTCGGAGCCTGGTTCCTTCATGGGGAAGGATCCTTTTCGGGGTATCCCCCTTTCCCGGTCCCTGTTGCAAGAGAGAGAAAGAGGAAAAAAGGAAAATGATACGAAATCGAACGACGCGGCGTACCTTTTTCGACGCGGTCATTATGGTGAAGGCGAAGCGTCGCTCGCTTCTCCTGCCAGAGGCGCCGCCTGTCCCGCCGCGGAGTTAATGCGACGGGGCGAGTGGTTCGCGGGGCGGCCGTTGCACGTGCGTGAGCCGTTCGAGGAACGGAACACGGGCGCGTTGTCTTCACGCCGTGAGAGAGGGCTCTCCCGTTGCCCCTGGATGGGACGTGAGCTTGGCTGACGACGTGACAGCTGCTCCTGCCCACCTGCCACCGCCATTACTGCCGGCCCATTTTTGGCCGCATTGACCATCGCGCCAGGCTGGTGCTGCTGGGCCGTGCGCTGGGTCGCCTCGAGTCGCGGTATCGGTTTCACAGTCGAGGAGGCGCGGTGGTGGCGCAAGTGGCGGTGCAGTTGCATGCACGAAGCATTCGGCGCGCCGGTTGCAGGATGCGTGGGCCTGGGCCTCCATGCCGGGCGTGTTGGGAGTCGGAGAAGTGCGCCCACTTGGCGCGTTTGCATGCCGCCTGCATGGCCGCCCGCCCTTTCGCCCGCTGGTCTGGGCAAAAGTGGAGAGCCGCTTGTAACCGCTGGGCGGTCGTACGCACCGCGCCCGGCGGTTTGGCTTCTTCTGCTCTGAGCCGGCTTGCATGACGTGTGGGACCCATCCCCCGCGCCGTAGGGGAGGACCTTGGAGTGTGTTAGAGAAGACTCAGCCCACGACGGCTGGGGACGCAAGTAGGGAGAGTCGCCTTTAAAAGGAGGGTGACCCCCTTGGAAGGCGACCATGTCTTCGCGCTTCCTTATGCATCGTGTCTTTCCACCTTCCAAGCCCCCGGATGGGGGATACCCGATGTCTTTCCGCCTCGTCGTTGGAGGAACGTAACCCCGTGGGAGTTGGTACCTTTCAGCCATCGTTCGGCTTCAAGGATTTTCATCAGCCAGCCCGGCTGTACCCCTCCGCCGGCGGTCACCCGAGACGGTGACCACCAGCCCCTGGGTGGGGAGAAGCAAGCCGGGCTGCGATCTTGGTCCCACCCTCAGCTTCAAGGATGTTCATCATCCTCGCTGGGGTGGAGGCCGGGCTGAGCCGGAGCTCTATCTCCCGCGCGGGTTCGTGGGTCGGCCTCTCCTTCGGCGTTCGAGGGAGAGGGCGCTCACTGGCCCTGCGGGCGGGTCAGACTTCGACATCGCGGGGCTGGTCGACGGCGGGCGTCGTCAGCCTCAGCGCGTCGGGCTCGTCGGCTTGGCCCCCGGTGCCCCCTCCTGCTGGAAGGCGGCTGCCACACCGTGTGCACGGGAGGACCGCCCAAGATATCACGCGCTGCCAGGGCGGCGTTCGTGTTCTGGGGCGGTCCTGCCTTTGCACCGGTACGGCGCCTCCACGCGGAGGTCGGTGCCCCACTCGTCCGGGAGGATCTGAGTGGGGATCTGCCGGAGCGCTGACGGCCCCTGTCGTCGGTGTCGAGGTGGAGGCGGCTCGAGAAGTCCCCGTTGCCGACGGGGTCACCGCCACCATCCGCGCTTCGGGCCTCCGGCTCTTTGTACTTGTCCTCGCCCCTCGAGCGTCGGCGTGGGCGAGGACAAGATTGCAGCAGCATCTGCCCTGAGGCCCTCGCTGCTGCAGTTCGGCCACCCGGAGCGGGGGTCGCTGTTGTTGCTGCCGGAGCGGGCTACGGCGAGCCGCCCGTCGGTCTTCTGTTGCTCCGCAGGCCCCCCCATCGAGTGGGGTTGTTCGTACCTGCGGAGGTGGAACCGGAGTTCCGTTTGTAATGGCACTTTGAATGCCAATGTTTTTGTTCATTGTGGCTGTCGAGGCCTGAACATGTATGTAATTTCGGCACGGAGACATGTTTTTTCCTCATTTTCGAGCACTAAGACTCGCCTGTTGGTTGTCTGAACCGCTTCACCAAGCGTGAGTCGCCCCGTGTAAAGGTGACGAGTGAGGTATCCGTATCCCGGAGGCGTAGGAGTCCCTCAGCTCGGTCAGCCTTGTTGTCCGAGGCTTCCCTTGCTTAGTTAAAGGAACCCCTCGGCGGCTCTTCGATGAGCCGAGGCCAGGGGTAGCGGTGTCAGCGCGAACAGAGGCAGAGTTGGCTCGAAGAGAAGATCTGGTCGGCCGGAGCCTGGCCGGGTCGTCCGTTAGCAGGACCGACGCCGGAATTGACCTACCGAGGCCTCGGGTCGGGCTGATGTCCTCGGAGGACAGCTGGTCGAGGCCCCGGGGTGACCGACCGAGCCGCCTGCTCGGGCCGGATCCTCGGGGAAGACCCTAGCGGCGATGGCCCGGGCTTGGTGATGATGTTGTCCTTCAGAGCGGAGACCCTTGGACCATGTCGCCGTCCGAGGCCAGGTTGGACCTCGCCGAAGGTGTTGTCGACGCCGAGGGTGCTGCTGCTCCCTTCAAGCGTCAAGATCCAAGCCTGCAGGATCGGATCATCTTGTAGCGTGTGTTTTCTGCGGCCGCCGAGGCCAACACACACCCTCGCCGTGTTTGTAAAGCTGCGTCTCCTTTCCTCTTGTTTCGAGTATCTGGACTTTTTTGTCGGTAACGGAATTGCTTGTGCGAGCGAGAGTTGCTTCTCACGGAAGGTGATGAGTGAGGTATCCGTATCCCGGAGGCGTAGGAGTCCCTCGGCTCGGTCGGCCTTGCCGCTTACGCGCACTCTTACCCGTCCATGGGGTTCTGTCACCGACGCAGTCGAGAAGGCTCGAAGAATCGCTTCGGTAGAAGAGCTTCCGAACGTGAAGACTTGTTCGGTCTGCGGAATCACTTATCCGAACGTGAGTTACTTATCGCAGAAGGTGATGAGTGAGGTATCCATATCCCAGAGGCGTAGGAGTCCCTCGGCTCGGTCAGCCTTGGCTGCTTACGTGTACTCCGTCGTTTTCAGGATCCACTTTCGAAGTAGTCAAAAAGCACGAAAGACATTCTAGCAGAAAGGATCTTTTTTCGAGGAAAAAATTCGACGCAGAGGGGGTTCCCCCCTTTTAGCCCCCGAGGGAGGGTCGGGCTTTGCCGAGGCAAGGCTGACCCTTCCTTGATGACTAAACTTTGCGTGGGAGCGAGGTATATGAACAACTTAAAAACATCTTAAGGGTAGAAGCGATGTAGCTGTTGGATGTTCCAAGCGTTGCTGTATTCCTCGCCTTGACTGTTGGCCAGCTTGTACGTTCCGGGCTTCAGAACTTTGGCGATGACGAACGGCCCCTCCCAGGGGGGCGTGAGCTTGTGCCGCCCTCGGGCGTCTTGTCGCAGCCGAAGCACCAGGTCACCCACCTGGAGGTCTCGGGACCGGACCCCTCGGGCGTGGTAGCGTCGCATGGACTGCTGGTACCGCGCCGAGTGTAGTAAGGCCCTGTCCCGAGCCTCTTCCAGCTGGTCCAGCGAGTCTTCTCGACTAGCTTGGTTGCTTTGGCTGGCATAGGCCCTTGTCCTCGGGGAGCCGTATTCTAGGTCTGTGGGCAAGACGGCCTCGGCCCCGTAGACTAGAAAGAACGGCGTGAAGCCCGTGGCTCGGCTCTGTGTTGTCCTCAGGCTCCAGACCACCGAGGGGAGTTCCTTCATCCATCGCTTGCCGAACTTGTTGAGGTCGTTGTAGATCCGAGGCTTGAGGCCTTGTAGAATCATGCCGTTGGCACGCTCTACTTGCCCATTTTACATGGGGTGAGCTACGGCGGCCCAGTCCACCCGGATGTGGTGATCCTCGCAGAAGTCCAGGAACTTTCTGCCGGTGAACTGGGTGTCGTTGTCGGTGATGATGGAGTTCGGGACTGATAGTCGCCTAGAGGGGGGGGTGAATAGGGCGAAACTGAAATTTACAAATATAAACACAACTACAAGCCGGGTTAGCGTTAGAAGTAAAATCGAGTCCGCGAGAGAGGGCGCAAAACAAATCGCAAGCAAAAAGAGTGTGACACGCGGATTTGTTTTACCGAGGTTCGGTTCTTGCAAACCTACTCCCCGTTGAGGAGGCCACAAAGGCCGGGTCTCTTTCAACCCTTCCCTCTCTCAAATGATCCCACGGATCGAGTGAGCTTTCTCTTCTCAATCACTTGGAACACAAAGTTCCCACAAGGACCACCACAAGTTTGGTGTCTCTTGCCTCAATTACAAGTGAGTTTGATTGCAATGAAAGAATCAAGAAGGAAGAAAGCTATCCAAGCGCAAGAGCTCGAAAGAACACAAGCAAATCACTCTCTCTAGTCACTATGGCGTTGTGTGGAATTTGGAGAGGATTTGATCTCTTTGGTGTGTCTAGAATTGAATGCTAGAGCTCTTGTAGTAGTTGGGAAGTGGAAAACTTGGATGCCATGAATGGAGGGGTGGTTGGGATATTTATAGCCCCAACCACCAACTTGACCGTTGGTGGAGGCTGTCTGTTCGATGGCGCACCGGACAGTCCGGTGCACACCGGACAGTCCGGTGCCCCCTGCCACGTCATCACTGCCGTTGGATTCTGACCGTTGGAGCTTCTGACTTGTGGGCCCGCATGGTTGTCCGGTGCACACCGGACATGCACTGTTCCTTGTCCGGTGCGCCAGTATGGGCGCGCCTGTCTTCTGCGCGCGCAGAGCGCGCAATAAATGCGTCTGCAGGTGACCGTTGGCGCGGAAGTAGCCGTTGCTCCGTGGTTCACCGGACAGTCCGGTGCACACCGGACAGTCCGGTGAATGATAGCGGAGCGGCTTGAATTAAAATCCCGAGGCTGGCGAGTTCCGGAGGCCGCGCTTCCTTGGAGCACCGGACACTGTCCGGTGTACACCGGACAGTCCGGTGAATTATAGCGGAGCGCCTCCGGAAATTCCCGAAGGTGGCGAGTTCGAATTGGAGTCCTCTGGTGCACCGGACACTGACCGGTGGCACACCGGACAGTCCGGTGCACCAGACCAGAGGTGCCTTCGGTTGGCCCTTTGCTCTTTTGTTGAACTCAACTTTGGTCTTTTTAATTGGCTTGCTGTGAACCTTTGGCACCTGTATAACTTATACACTAGAGCAAACTAGTTAGTCCAATTATTTGTGTTGGGCAATTCAACCACCAAAATTATATAGGAACTAGGTGTAAGCCTAATTCCCTTTCAATCTCCCCCTTTTTGGTGATTGATGCCAACACAAACCAAAGCAAATGTAGAAGTGCATAATTGAACTAGTTTGCATAATGTAAGTGCAAAGATTGCTTGGAATTGAGCCAATATAGCTACTTACAAGATATGCATGGATTGTTTCTTATAACATTTTGGACCACGTTTGCACCACATGTTTTGTTTTTGCAAATTCTTTTGTAAATCCATTTCAAAGATCTTTTGCAAAAAGTCAAAGGCAAATGAATAAGATTTTGCAAAGCATTTTCAAGATTTGAAATTTTCTCCCCTTGTTTCAAATGCTTTTCCTTTGACTAAACAAAACTCCCCCTAAAAGAGATCCACCTCTTAGTGTTCAAGAGTGTTTTGATATACCTTTTTTTTAAATACTACTTTCTCCCCCCTTTTGAACACAATAGGATACCAATCGATAAAATTCTTTTAAAACACGAAATTTTTGAAATTGGTGGTGGTGCGGTCCTTTTTGCTTTGGGCTCATTTCTCCCCCTTTTTGGCATGAATCGCCAAAAACGGAATCATTAGAGCCCTTGAAGTGCTGTCTTCCCCTTTGGTCATAAATAAATGAGTTAAGATTATACCAAAGACGAAGTCGTTTTGCTTTCTCCCCTTAAGATGGAGAGACTTGGAGCGTCGGCGAGAGATGAGTTACGGAGTGGAAGCCTTTGTCTTTGCCGAAGACTCCAATTTCCTTTCAATACACCTATGACTTGGTTTGAAATAAACTTGAAAACACATTAGTCATAGCATATGAAAGAGATATGATCAAAGGTATATAAATGTGCTATGTGTGCAATTTAGCAAAAGAAGTTGCGAGAATCAAGAATATTGAGCTCATGCCTAAGTTTGGTAAAAGATTGTTCATCTAGTGGCTTGGTAAAGATATCGGCTAATTGATCTTTAGTGTTAATATAAGAAATCTCGATATCTCCCTTTTGTTGGTGATCCCTAAGAAAATGATACCGGATGGCTATGTGTTTAGTGCGGCTATGCTCGACGGGATTGTCGGCCATTTTGATTGCACTCTCATTATCACATAGCAAAGGGACTTTGGTTAATTTGTAACCGTAGTCCCGCAGGGTTTGCCTCATCCAAAGTAGTTGCGCGCAACAATGGCCTGCGGCAATGTACTCGGCTTCGGCGGTGGAAAGAGCAACCGAATTTTGCTTCTTTGAAGCCCAAGACACCAAGGATCTTCCCAAGAACTGGCAAGTCCCCGATGTGCTCTTTCTATTGATTTTACATCCCGCCCAATCAGCATCCGAATAACCAATCAAATCAAATGTGGATCCCCGAGGATACCAAAGCCCAAACTTAGGAGTATAAGCCAAATATCTCAAGATTCGTTTTACGGCCGTAAGGTGGGATTCCTTAGGGTCGGATTGGAATCTTGCACACATGCAAACGGAAAGCATAATATTCGGTCGAGATGCACATAAATAGAGTAAAGAACCTATCATCGATCGGTATACCTTTTGATCCACGGACTTACCTCCCGTGTCGAGGTCGAGATGCCCATTTGTTCCCATGGGTGTCTTGATGGGTTTGGCATCCTTCATCCCAAACTTAGCAAGAACGTCTTGAGTGTACTTGGTTTGGCTAATGAAGGTGCCTTCTTGGAGTTGCTTGACTTGAAATCCTAGAAAATATTTCAACTCCCCCATCATCGACATCTCAAACTTTTGTGTCATGATCCTACTAAACTCTTCACATGTAGACTCGTTAGTAGACCCAAATATAATATCATCAACATAAATTTGGCATACGAACAAGTCATTATCAAGAGTTTTAGTAAAGAGTGTAGGATCGGCCTTTCCGACTTTGAAGTCATTAGCAATAAGGAAATCTCTAAGGCATTCATACCATGCTCTTGGGGCTTGCTTGAGCCCATTAAGCGCCTTAGAGAGCCTATAGACATGGTTAGGGTACTCACTATCTTCAAAGCCGGGAGGTTGCTCAACATAGACCTCTTCCTTGATTGGTCCATTGAGGAAGGCACTTTTCACGTCCATCTGATAAAGCTTAAAGCCATGGTAAGTAGCATGGGCTAATAATATTCGAATTGACTCAAGCCTAGCTACGGGTGCATAGGTTTCACTGAAATCCAAACCTTCGACTTGGGAGTACCCCTTGGCCACAAGTCGAGCTTTGTTCCTTGTCACCACACCATGCTCATCTTGCTTGTTGCGGAAGACCCATTTGGTTCCTACAACATTTTGATTAGGACGTGGAACTAAATGTCATACCTCATTCCTAGTGAAGTTGTTGAGCTCCTCTTGCATCGCCACCACCCAATCCGAATCTTGAAGTGCTTCCTCTACCTTGTGTGGCTCAATAGAGGAAACAAACGAGTAATGTTCACAAAAATGTGCAACACGAGATCGAGTAGTTACCCCCTTATGAATGTCGCCGAGGATGGTGTCGACGGGGTGATCTCGTTGGATTGCTTGGTGGACTCTTGGGTGTGGCGGTCTTTGTTCTTCATCCTCCTTGTCTTGATCATTTGCATCTCCCCCTTGATCAATGCTGTCATCTTGAGGTGGCTCATTTGCTTGATCTTTTTCTTTATCAACTTGAGCCTCATCCTCATTTTGAGTTGGAGGATGGTGTCGACGGGGTGATCTCGTTGGATTGCTTGGTGGACTCTTGGGTGTGGCGGTCTTTGTTCTTCATCCTCCTTGTCTTGATCATTTGCATCTCCCCCTTGATCAATGCTGTCATCTTGAGGTGGCTCATTTGCTTGATCTTTTTCTTTATCAACTTGAGCCTCATCCTCATTTTGAGTTGGTGGAGATGCTTGCATGGAGGAGGACGGTTGATCTTGTGCATTTGGAGGCTCTTCGGATTCCTTAGGACACACATCCCCAATGGACATGTTCCTTAGTACGATGCACGGAGCCTCTTCATTACCTATCTCATCAAGATCAACTTGCTCTACTTGAGAGCCATTAGTCTCATCAAACACAATGTCACAAGAAACTTCAACTTGCCCAGTGGACTTGTTAAAGACTCTATATGCCCTTGTGTTTGAATCATATCCTAGTAAAAAGCCTTCTACAGTCTTAGGAGCAAATTTAGATTTTCTACCTCTTTTAACAAGAATAAAGCATTTGCTTCCAAAGACTCTAAAATATGAAATGTTGGGCTTTTTACCGGTTAGGAGTTCGTATGATGTCTTCTTGAGGATTCGGTGTAGATACAACCGGTTGATGGCGTAGCAAGCGGTGTTGACCGCCTCGGCCCAAAACCGATCCGAAGTCTTGTACTCATCAAGCATGGTTCTTGCCATGTCCAATAGAGTTCGATTCTTCCTCTCCACTACACCATTTTGTTGTGGCGTGTAGGAAGAAGAGAACTCATGCTTGATGCCTTCCTCCTCAAGGAAACCTTCAATTTGAGAGTTCTTGAACTCTGTCCCGTTGTCGCTTCTTATTTTCTTGATCCTTAAGCCGAACTCATTTTGAGCTCGTCTCAAGAATCCCTTTAAGGTCTCTTGGGTTTGAGATTTTTCCTGCAAAAAGAATACCCAAGTGAAGCGAGAATAATCATCCACAATAACTAGACAGTACTTACTCCCGCCGATGCTTATGTAAGCGATCGGGCCGAATAGATCCATGTGTAGGAGCTCCAGTGGCCTGTCAGTCGTCATTATGTTCTTATGCGGATGATGAGCACCAACTTGCTTTCCTGCTTGACATGCGCTACAAACCCTGTCTTTCTCAAAATGAACATTTGTTAGTCCTAAAATGTGTTCACCCTTTAGAAGCTTGTGAAGATTCTTCATCCCAACATGTGCTAGTCGGCGATGCCATAGCCAGCCCATGTTAGTCTTAGCAATTAAGCATGTGTCGAGTTCAGCTTTATCAAAATCTACTAAGTATAGCTGACCCTCTAACACACCCTTAAATGCTATTGAATCATCACTTCTTCTAAAGACAGTGACACCTACATCAGTGAATAGACAGTTGTAGCCCATTTTGCATAATTGAGAAACGGAAAGCAAATTGTAATCTAATGAGTCTACAAGAAAAACATTGGAAATAGAATGGTCAGGAGATATAGCTATTTTACCAAGACCTTTGACCAAACCTTGATTTCCATCCCCGAATGTGATAGCTCGTTGGGGATCTTGGTTTTTCTCATAGGAGGAGAACATTTTCTTCTCCCCTGTCATGTGGTTTGTGCACCCGCTGTCGATGATCCAACTTGAGCCCCCGGATGCATAAACCTACAAAACAAGTTTAGTTCTTGACTTTAGGTACCCAAATGGTTTTGGGTCCTTTGGCATTAGACACAAGAACTTTGGGTACCCAAACACAAGTCTTTGACCCCTTGTGCTTGCCCCCAACATACTTGGCAACTACTTTGCCGGATTTGTTTGTCAACACATAAGATGCATCAAAAGTCTTAAATGAAATGCTCTGTTCATTTGATGCATTAGGAATTTTCTTCTTAGGCAACTTAGCACGGATTGGTTGCCTAGAACTAGATGTCTCACTCTTATACATAAAAGCATGGTTAGAACCAGAGTGAGACTTCCTAGAATGAATTTTCCTAATCTTGCTCTCAGGATAACCGACAGGGTACAAAATGTAACCCTCGTTATCCTGAGGCATGGGAGCCTTGCCCTTAACAAAATTAGACAATCTTTTAGGAGGGGCACTAAGTTTGACATTGTCTCCCCTTTAGAAGCCAATGCCATCCTTGATGCCCGGGCGTCTCCCATTATAAAGCATGCTACGAGCAAATTTAAATTTCTCATTTTCTAAGTTGTGCTCGACAATTTTAGCATCTAATTTAGCTATATGATCATTTTGTTGTTTAATTAAGGTCATGTGATCATGAATAGCATCAACATCAATATCTCTACATCTAGTACAAATAGATACATGCTCAATTGTAGATGTAGATGGTTTGCAAGAATTAAGTTCAACAATCTTAGCATGTAGAATATCATTTTTATCTCTAAGATCGGAAATTGTAACTTTGCAAACATCAAAATCTTTAGCCTTAGCAAGCAAGTTTTCATTTTCATTTCTAAGGCTGGCAAGAGAAATGTTCAATTCTTCAATCCTAGCAAGCAAATCATTATTATCTCTAGGGTTGGGAATTGAAACATTGCAAACATGAGAATCAACCTTAGCAAGCAAATTAGCATTTTCATTTCTAAGGTTGTCTATTGTTTCATTGTAAGTGCTTAGCTCACTAGACAATTTTTGACATTTCTCAATTTCTAGAGCATAAGCATTTTTAACCTTAACATGCTTTTTATTTTCTTTAATAAGGAATTCCTCTTGAGTGTCCAAAAGGTCATCCTTTTCATGAATAGCACTAACCAATTCATTAAGTTTTTATTTTTGTTGCATGTTGAGGTTGGCAAAGAGAACACGCAAATTATCCTCCTCATCACTAGCATTATCATCACTAGAAGACTCATATTTAGTGGAGGAGTTAGATTTAACCTTCTTCCGTTTGCCGTCCTTTGCCATGAGGCACTTGTGGCCGACGTTGGGGAAGAGAAGTCCCTTGGTGACGGCGATGTTGGCGGCGCCCTCGTCGTCGGAGGAGTTGCTTGAACTTTCGTCGGAGTCCCACTCCCGACAAACATGGGCATCGCCGCCCTTCTTCTTGTAGTATCTCTTCTTCTCCTTTCTTCTTCCCTTCTTGTCGTCACCCCTGTCACTATCACTTGATAATGGACATTTAGCAATAAGGTGACCGGGCTTACCACATTTATAGCAAACCTTCTTGGAGCGGGACTTGTAGTCTTTCCCTCTCCTTTGCTTGAGGATTTGGCGAAAGCTCTTGATGACGAGCGCCATTTCCTCATTGTCAAGCTTGGAGGCGTCGATTGGTTGTCGACTTGGTGTAGCCTCCTCCTTCTTGTCTTCCGTCGCCTTGAATGCGACGGGTTGAGCTTCGGATGTGGAGGGTTCGTCAAGCTCGTTGATCTTCCTCGAGCCTTCGACCATGCACTCAAAACTTACAAAATGCCCGATAACTTCCTCGGGGGTCATTTTTGTATATCTACGATTACCACGAATTAATTGAACTTGAGTTGGGTTAAGGAAAATAAGAGATCTTAGAATAACCTTAACCATTTCGTGGTCATCCCATTTTTTGCTCCCGAGGTTGCGCACTTGGTTCACCAAGGTCTTGAGCCGGTTGTACATGTGTTGTGGCTCTTCTCCTTTGCGAAGCCGGAACCGACCGAGCTCCCCCTCGATCGTTTCTCGCTTGGTGATCTTGGTGAGTTCATCTCCCTCGTGCGCGGTTTTGAGTACATCCCAAACCTCTTTGGCGCTCTTCAACCCTTGCACTTTGTTATATTCCTCTCTACTTAGAGAGGCGAGGAGTATTGTTGTCGCTTGAGAGTTGAAGTGCTCAATTTGGGCCACCTCATCCTCATCATAATCCTTATCCCCTACAGATGGTACCTGTGCACCAAACTCAACAACATCCCATATACTTTTGTGGAGTGAGGTTAGATGAAATCGCATTAAATCACTCCACCTCGCATAATCTTCACCATCAAAAGTTGGTGGTTTGCCTAATGGGACGGAAAGCAAAGGTGCATGTTTAGAAATGCGAGGGTAGTGTAGGGGGATCTTACTAAACTTCTTACGCTCTTGGCGTTTAGAAGTTACGGAGGGCGCGTCGGAGCCGGAGGTAGATGGTGATGAAGTATCGGTCTCGTAGTAGACCACCTTCCTCATCCTCTTTTGTTTGTTCCCACTCCGATGCGGCTTGTGGGAAGAAGATTTTTCCTTCTTCTCCTTTTGGAGAGAAGAAGATTTCTTCTCCTTCCCTTTGTTGGAGGAGCTCTTCTTCTTCTCCCTCCTCTTGGTGCGGGACTCTTCCGATGAAGTGCTCCCGTGGCTTGTAGTGGGCTTTTCGCCGGTCTCCATCTCCTTCTTGGCGTGATCTCCCGACATCACTTCGAGCGGTTAGGCTCTAATGAAGCACCGGGCTTTGATACCAATTGATAGTCGCCTAGAGGGGGGGGGGTGAATAGGGCGAAACTGAAATTTACAAATATAAACACAACTACAAGCCGGGTTAGCGTTAAAAGTAAAATCGAGTCCGCGAGAGAGGGCGCAAAACAAATCGCAAGCAAAAAGAGTGTGACACGCGGATTTGTTTTACCGAGGTTCGGTTCTTGCAAACCTACTCCCCGTTGAGGAGGCCACAAAGGCCGGGTCTCTTTCAACCCTTCCCTCTCTCAAACGATCCCACGGATCGAGTGAGCTTTCTCTTCTCAATCACTTGGAACACAAAGTTCCCACAAGGACCACCACAAGTTTGGTGTCTCTTGCCTCAATTACAAGTGAGTTTGATTGCAATGAAAGAATCAAGAAGGAAGAAAGCAATCCAAGCGCAAGAGCTCGAAAGAACACAAGCAAATCACTCTCTCTAGTCACTATGGCGTTGTGTGGAATTTGGAGAGGATTTGATCTCTTTGGTGTGTCTAGAATTGAATGCTAGAGCTCTTGTAGTAGTTGGGAAGTGGAAAACTTGGATGCCATGAATGGAGGGGTGGTTGGGGTATTTATAGCCCCAACCACCAACTTGACCGTTGGTGGAGGCTGTCTGTTCGATGGCGCACCGGACAGTCCGGTGCACACCGGACAGTCCGGTGCCCCCTGCCACGTCATCACTGCCGTTGGATTCTGACCGTTGGAGCTTCTGACTTGTGGGCCCGCATGGTTGTCCGGTGCACACCGGACATGCACTGTTCCTTGTCCGGTGCGCCAGTATGGGCGCGCCTGTCTTCTGCGCGCGCAGAGCGCGCAATAAATGCGTCTGCAGGTGACCGTTGGCGCGGAAGTAGCCGTTGCTCCGTGGTTCACCGGACAGTCCGGTGCACACCGGACAGTCCGGTGAATTATAGCGGAGCGGCTTGAATTAAAATCCCGAGGCTGGCGAGTTCCGGAGGCCGCGCTTCCTTGGAGCACCGGACACTGTCCGGTGTACACCGGACAGTCCGGTGAATTATAGCGGAGCGCCTCCGGAAATTCCCGAAGGTGGCGAGTTCGAATTGGAGTCCTCTGGTGCACCGGACACTGTCCGGTGGCACACCGGACAGTCCGGTGCACCAGACCAGAGGTGCCTTCGGTTGGCCCTTTGCTCTTTTGTTGAACTCAACTTTGGTCTTTTTAATTGGCTTGCTGTGAACATTTGGCACCTGTATAACTTATACACTAGAGCAAGCTAGTTAGTCCAATTATTTGTGTTGGGCAATTCAACCACCAAAATTATATAGGAACTAGGTGTAAGCCTAATTCCCTTTCAGGGACCCCGAAACGATGGATGATGTTGGTGAAGAACGCCACCGCCTGCTCGGACCTGATGCTGTTTAGGGGTCAGACCTCGATCCACTTGGAGAATTTGTCGATGGCGACCAACAGGTGCGTGTAGCCCCCGGGTGCCTTCTACAAGGGGCCGACGAGGTCCAGACCCCACACAGCAAAAGGCCAGGTGATGGGTATCGTCTGCAGAGCCTGAGCGGGCAGGTGGGTCTGCCTTGCGTAGAACTGACACCCTTCGCAGGTGCGGACGATTCTGGTAGTGTCGGCCACCGCCGTGGGCCAGTAGAAGCCTTGTCGGAAAGCATTCCCAACAAGGGCTCGAGGCGCTGCGTGATGGCCGCAAGCCCCCGAGTGTATCTCTCGCAGGAGTTCCTGACCTTCGGCGATGGAGATGCATCGCTGGAGGATGCCAGGGGGGCTGCGGTGGTAGAGCTCCTTCTCATCTCCCAGCAAGACGAACGACTTGGCGCGCCGCGCCACCCGCCGAGCTTCGGCTCGGTCGGAGGGTAGCTCTCCTCGGTGGAGATATTGCAGGTACGGGGTCTGCCAGTTTTGATCAGGCGTGACACCGCTTTGCTCCCCTTCGACATGCAGCGTCTCGCCCTGGGGGGCCGAGGGTACCTCGGGCCGAGCCGAGGGTGCCTCGGACTGTGCCGAGGGTACCTCGGGCCGGGCCGAGGGTGCCTCAGGCTCGGGCGTGTCGTCGATCTTGATGGAGGGTTGATGCAGGTCTCGGGAGAAGACGTCCGGGGGAACTGCTGTTCGCCCCGAGGCTATTTTAGCCAGCTCGTCCGCAGTCTCGTTGTAGCGCCGAGCGATGTGGTTGAGCTCGAGCCCGTAGAACTCGTCTTCCAGGCGCCGAACCTCATCGCAGTAGGCCTCCATCTTCGGGTCGCGGCAGTGGGAGTTCTTCATGACTTGGTCGATGACGAGCTGCGAGTCACCGCGAGCGTCGAGGCGTCGGACCCCTAGCTCGATGGCGATCCGCAATCCGTTGACCAGAGCCTCATACTCAGCCACATTGTTGGATGCCGGGAAATGGAGGCGTAGCACGTAGCGTAGGTGCTTCCCGAGGGGCGAGATGAAGAGTAGGCCTGTGCCGGCTCCTGTCTTCATCAACGACCCGTCGAAGAACATGGTCCAGAGCTCCGGTTGGATCGGAGCCGTTGGTAGCTGGGTGTCGACCCATTCGGCCACGAAGTCTGCCAGGACCTGGGACTTGATGGCCTTCCGAGGGGCGAACGAGATTGCTTCGCCCATGATTTCCACCGCCCACTTTGCGATTCTACCCAAGGCCTCTCGTCACTGGATGATCTCCCCCAGGGGGAAGGATGACACCACAGTTACCGGATGAGACTCGAAGTAGTGTCGCAGCTTCCGCCGCGTTAGGATCACCGCGTACAGCAGCTTCTGAACTTGTGGGTAGCGGATCTTGGTTTCGGACAGTACCTCGCTGACGAAGTAGACTGGCCTCTAAACGGGCAATGCATGCCCCTCTTCTTGCCTCTCGACCACAATCGCGGTGCTAACCACCTGAGTGGTTTCGGCGACGTAGACCAAGAGGGCTTCTCCGGCAGCTGGGGCACCAAGATAGGCGCCTTCGTGAGGAGCGCCTTCAGGTTCCCGAGGGCTTCCTCGGCCTCAGGGGTCCAAGTGAAGCACTCGACCTTCCTTAAGAGGCGGTACAGAGGTAGACCTCTTTCGCCGAGGCGTGAGATGAAGCGGCTCAGAGCCGCGAGACATCCCATGACCCTCTGTACGCCTTTCAAGTCCTTGATGTGCCCCATGCTGGTGATGGCTGCGATCTTCTCCGGGTTGGCTTCGATGCCCCGCTCGGAGACGATGAACCCCAAGAGCATGCCTTGGGGCACCCCGAAGACACACTTTTCGGGATTGAGCTTGACGCCTTTCGCCTTGAGACATCGGAATGTTACTTCAAGGTCGGAAAGGAGGTCGGAGGCTTTCCTCGTCTTGACTACGATGTCATCGACGTAGGCCTCGACCGTGCGGCCAATGTGTTCGCCGAACACATGGTTCATGCACCGCTGGTACGTCGCGCCCGCATTCCTCAAGCCAAACGGCATGGTGACATAGCAGTACATGCCAAAGGGTGTGATGAAAGAAGTCGCGAGCTTGTCGGACTCTTTCATCCTGATTTGGTGATACCCTGAGTAGGCATCGAGGAAAGACAGGGTTTCGCACCCAGCAGTGGAATCCACGATTTGATCGATGCGAGGCAGAGGGTAGGGAACCTTCGGACATGGTTTGTTCAGACCAGTGTAGTCTACACACATCCGCCATTTCCCCCCTTTCTTTCTCACAAGCACAGGGTTGGCAAGCCATTCGGGATGGAATACCTCTTTTATGAACCCTGCCGCCATTAGCTTGTGGATCTCCTCGCCTATGGCTCTGCGCTTCTCCTCGTCGAATCGGCGCAGAGGCTGCTTGACGGGTTGGGCTCCGGCTCGGATGTCCAGCGAGTGCTCGGCGACATCCCACGGTATGTCGGGCATGTCCGAGGGACTCCACGCAAAGACGTCGGCGTTCGCGCGGAGAAAGTCGACGAGCACTGCTTCCTATTTGGGATCGAGCCCGGAGCCGATCCGGATCTGCTTGGAGGCGTCGTTGCTGGGGTCGAGGGGGACGGCCTTAACCGTCTCCGCTGGCTCAAAGTTGTCGGCATGACGCTTCACGTCTGGCACCTCCTTAGAGAGGCTCTCCAGGTCGGCGATGAGGGCCTCGGACTCGGCGAGGGCCTCGGCGTACTCCACGCACTCCACGTCGCATTCGAACGCGTGTTTGTACGCGGGGCCGACGGTGATGACCCCGTTGGGGCCCGGCATCTTGAGCTTCAGGTAGGTGTAGTTGGGGACGGCCATGAACTTCGTGTAGCATGGTCTTCCCAGTACCGCGTGGTAGGTTCCTCAGAACCCGACCACCTCGAACGTCAGGGTCTCCCTTCGGAAGTTGGAGGGTGTTCCGAAGCAGACGGGAAGGTCGAGTTGTCCGAGGGGCTGAACGCGCTTCCCGGGAATGATCCCATGGAAGGGCGCAGCGCCTGCCCGGACGGAGGACATATCGACACGCAGGAGCCCCAGGGTCTCGGCGTAGATGATGTTGAGGCTGCTGCCTCCGTCCATGAGGACCTTGGTGAGCCTGACGTCGCCGATGACGGGGTCGACGACGAGCGGGTATTTCCCCGGGCTCGGCACATGGTCGGGGTGGTCGGCTTGGTCGAAGGTGATGGGCTTATCAGACTAGTCTAGGTAGACTGGCGCCGCCACCTTCACCAAACAGACCTCCCGGCGCTCTTGCTTGCGGTGCCGAGCCGAGGCGTTCGCCGCTTGCCCACGTAGATCATGAAGCAGTCGCGGACCTCGGGGAACTCTCCTGCCTGGTGATCTTCCTTCTTGTCGTCGTCGTGGGCCCTGCCACCCTCCGCGGGTGGCCCGGCCCTGTGGAAGTGGCGCCGAAGCATGACGCACTCCTCAAGGGTGTGCTTGACGGGCCCCTGGTGATAGGGGCACGGCTCCTTGAGCATCTTGTCAAAAAGGTTGGCACCTCCAGGGGGTTTCCGAGGGTTCTTGTACTCGGCGGCGGCGACAAGGTCCGCGTCGGCGGCGTCGCGTTTCGCTTGCAACTTCTTCTTGCCCTTCTTCTTGGCGCCGCGCTGAGTTGACGCCTCGGGGGCATCTTCCGATGGGAGGCCCTAGGGCTGCTTGTCCTTTCGGAAGATAGCCTCGACCGCCTCCTGGCCAGAGACGAACTTGGTGGCGATGTCCATCAGCTTGCTCGCCCTGGTGGGGGTCTTGCGACCCATCTTGCTCACCAGGTCGCGGTAGGTGGTGCCAGCGAGGAACGCGCCGATGACATCCGAGTCGGTGATGTTGGGCAGCTCGGTGCGCTGCTTCGAGAATCGCCGGATGTAGTCCCGGAGAGACTCTCCCGGCTGCTGTCGGCAGCTTCAGAGGTCCCAGGAATTCCCGGGGCGCACGTACGTGCCCTGGAAATTGCTGGCAAAAGCTTGGCCTAGGTCGTCCCAGTTGGAGATCTGCCCCGGAGGCAGGTGCTCTAACCAGGCGCGGGCGGTGTCGGAGAGAAACAGGGAGAGGTTACGGATGATGAGGTTGTCATCGTCCGTTCCACCCAGTTGGCAGGCCAGACGGTAGTCCGCGAGCCGCAGTTCCGGTCTCGTCTCCCCCGAGTACTTTGTGATAGTAGTCGGGGGTCGGAACCGGGTCGGTAACGGCGCTCGTCGTATGGCCCGGCTGAAGGCCTGCGGACCGGGTGGCTCGGGCTAGGGACTCCAATCCTCCCCGCTGTCGTAGCGTCCCCCATGCCTGGGGTGGTAGCCTCGGCGCACCCTCTCGTCGAGGTGGGCCCGACGGTCGCGCTGATAGTGCTCGTTGCTGAGGCGACCCGGGGCCGCAGGCGCTGTGTTGCGCGTGCGCCCGGTATAGACCGAGGCTCCCCGCATGAATCGGGAAGTCGCGGCATGAGGTTCCGAGGGGTACCCCTGCCTTCGGGAGGCGGAGCTCTCAGCCCGTCGGACCGCGGTGCCTTCCAGGAGATTCTTGAGCTCTCCCTGGATTCGCCGCCCCTCGGTGGTTGATGGCTCCGGCATCGCGCGGAGGAGCATTGCTGCTGCAGCCAGGTTCTGGCCAACCCCACTAGACGCGGGTGGCGGCCTGACCCTGACGTCGTCGGCGATGCGGTGCTGCAAGCCCTGGGGTAGATGACGTATTTTTCCGGCCGGAGGCTGGCCCGCCCATTCCTGCCCGACGTCCCGGTGGATCGGCTCAAGCGCTCCTGCTTCCTCGTCGAGCCTGGCCTGCACCCCGCGGATTTGATTGAGTTGTGGGTCATGGCCTCCCGCCTGAACGGGGACCACAACTAGCTCCCGTGGGATGTCAACGCGAGGCACCGGCCTAGGGAGATCACCGTCCTCCGGCATGCCGAGATGGTTGCCTTCAGAGGGACCCCCTAGATCGACGTGGAAACATTCGCGGCTTGGGCCGCAGTCCTCGTCGCCGAGGCTACGGCTACCGTCGGAACAGTCGGAAAGGCAGTAGTCGCATGCGGTCATGAAGTCCCGCATGGCACTGGGGTTGCCAAGTCCGGAGAAATCCCAACAGAAGCTGGGCTCGTCGTCTTCCTCGGACCCAGAGGGCCCGTAGGTCGAGACGTTCGTCAGCCGGTCCCAAGGTGACCGCATACGAAACCCCAGAGGGTTTGGACTCGCCTCTACGAGAGCGCCCGCCAAAGCGAAGCCGCTAGGCGGGTCGAGGCTGAATCCGAAAGACGTGGGATGGGAATCGGTCGGTACCTCTTGGTCGATGGGCGGTAATGAAGTCACGTCGGGGACTGACTGCACCGTCGTCTCAGGTACGAGGGTGACGTCCAGCAAGCCTTTCGCGAGCGCGCTGGCGTCGTCCGTTTGCCCGGAATCCGCGCGTTGCGGGGAGACGGCGCTCGTCTTCGTCTTAAGCGCGAGGTCGATGCTCGGTGCGCCCCCCATTGGGGTGCTGGCGCTATCGACTCGCTCAACAGCCGACGAGGCGTTGCCTCCTGCTTGGCCTTGGTTGCCCCGCCTTCCCCTCCGTCGACGGGGAAGAGGGCGGGGCGAGCTCGAAGGTTGTTCTTCCACCCCTTGGGGAAGACGTCGTCGATTCCGCCGCTGGCGGGCGGGCTGTCGGCCGCCATTGTCGCTGTCGCCCGGCGGTGGAAAGAGTATCATGTCGTTGCTGCCGTCGAAGGACATGAACTCAAGACTCCCGAAACGGAGCACCGTCCCGGGTTGGAGAGGTTGCTGGAGACTGCCCATCTGGAGCTTGACGGGAAGCTGTTCGTCAACACGCAGCAGGCCCCTACCTGGCGCGCCAACTGTCGGCGTTCCAAGACCGGGGGGTCCCTAAGCCGACGAGTGAATGTCGCCGCGTGCCCCAGCCCAGATGGGTCGACGCGAGGCCGAGCGCGAAGGGGGAAGTGAGGTGGCCGGAGATGGGCGTGAGAGAGGTGGAAATCCCACGGCCTTCGTGTTCGTCCCACGCACAGGTCGGGTGCGCTTGCAGTAGGGGGTTACAAGCGTCCACGCGGGAGAGGGAGCGAGCGGCCTCACGCGAGCGCCTGTCTCGTCCTCGTCCCCGCGCGGCCAACCTTCTCTAAGAGGGCCCTGGTCCTTCCTTTTATAGGCGTAAGGAGAGGATCCAGGTGTACAATGGGGGTGTAGCGGAGTGCTACGTGTCTAGCGGAGGAGAGCTAGCGCCCTAAGTACATGCCGTTGTGGCGGCCGGAGAGATTTTGGCACCCAGCTGGTGTGATGTCGTGGCCGTCGGAGGAGCGCTGGAGCCTGGCGGAGGGACAGTTGTCGGACCTGTTGAGTCCTTGCTGACGTCCTCTTGCTTCCGTAAGGGGGCTGAGAACCGCCATCGTCACAGAGTATGCGGGGCGCCATCATTGCCTATCTGGCGGAGTGAGCCAGATGGGACGCCGGTCTTGTTCCCCGTGGCCCGAGTCAGCTTGGGGTAGGGTGATGATGGCGCCTCCTGTTGATGTGGCAGGTCTGCGCCTTAGGTTGGGCGATGTGGAAGCTCCTCCGAAGCCGAGGTTGAGTCCGTCTTTCATGGCCGAGGTTGAGTCCGAGCCCCTGGGTCGGGCGAGGCGGAGACCGTTGGCTGAGGCCAGGGTGGAGTCCGAGCCCTGGGGTCGGGCGAAGCGGAGTTCGTCGTCTTCTGGGGCTGAGCCCAAGTCCGAGCCCTGGGTCGGGCGAAGCGGAGTTCGTCATCTTCTGGGACTTAGCCCGAGTCCGAGCCCTAGGTCGGGCGGTGCGGAGTTCGTCGTCTTCTGGGGCTGAGCCCAAGTCTGAGCCCTGGGTTGGGCGGAGCGGAGTTCGCCGTCTTCCGGGACTTAGCCCGAGTCCGAGCCATGGGTCGGGCGAAGCGGAGCTTCCTATGGTACCTGCGGCCGGGCCTGACTGCCTGTCAGCCTCACTCTGTCAAGTGGCACCGCAGGCGGAGCGGTGCAGGCGGCGCTGTCTTTCTGTCGGGTCGGACAGTGGAGCGGCGAAGTGACGGCGGTCACTTCGGCTCTGTCGGCTGAAGGGCGCGCGTCAGGATAAAGGCGTCAGGCTGCCTTTGCATTAAATGCTCCTGCGATTTGCTCGGTCGGCGCGGCGATTTGGTCAGGGTTGCTTCTTGGCGAAGACAGGGCCTCGGGCGAGCCGGAAATATGTTCGCCGCTAGAGGGGGGCCTCGGGCGAGACGGAGATCCTCTAGGGTCGGCTGCCCTTGTCCGAGGCTAAGCTCGGGCGGGGCGTGATCGAGTCCCTCGAATGGGCTGATCCCTGACTTAATCGCACCCATCAGGCCTTTGCAGCTTTATCCTGATGGGGGTTACCAGCTGAGAATTAGGAGCCTTGAGGGTACCCGTAATTATGGTCCCCGACACCTACTGCCCTTGCCCCTTTCGGGTAAGGTAGTCATCCACTAGCTTTCCTAGTTAATCAGCCAAGGGCGTCCCATTATACCCTTGTGGTAGCACTGTTTTCCCGGGTGGTTCTCCATGTTCCCATTAACATAATGATCTTATCATGAATAATAATAATAAACAGATAATAAAAAAGTATATAACAATGAGTGATAAATATCTTTATACCCAAATCCACATAAAGCGAAAGCATATACTACCCAAAAATTTAGTAGTAAAACCAGTGGTGAAACAAGGTATAAAGATAGTCAAAATCTAGGGTAACCTATTGGGTCCCATCAAAATTAACCTATGCAGATCATTATGATTAATAAGAACATGAATGGGTAAAAGAAGTGATCAAGGGCACAACTTGCCTTCAACGAGCTCCTGCTCAGCAGTCTCTACCAGCTGAACCTCAGGATCCTCTGTAGCTTGCTCGTCTACTCGCATCAACACAATACATACATAGTATAGCAAAAATTAACATTACACCAAACAGGTAAATAAAATACACAATAATAATCTAGACATTAAAATAAGATCATAGGAGCTGGAATTATTGATTTTGGAGTTATAGATTTTAAGTTATGAATTTTCCAAGGTTTTATGTATTTAATACATGATTTAAGTACTAGATAAATTTTAAATCATCTTTCATGTTAAAACAGAGGCACTAATGGTTAGACAATAATATTATGAAAATTTAGGAACTGGAATGGACCAATTTGGAGTTCACATGAATTTTCTACAAATTAAACAAGTTTTACCATTTATTTATGCATTAAGAGTCAATTTCTGTGATTATTTCTTATTTTCCCCAAATCTCTGGATCGGCCAACGAATACTGAGAAGTGCGGGGACCATTCTACAAGAATTTCCCAGACTCAGGCTAAACCAGGAAAGGACTGCGGGTTGATATCAACAAACTGTAGGGGCTCATAAGAAAATGTGTCAGGCCGAAAGGGTATTAGAAGCCCACAGCCGCCCGATTAGAAACCGACGACCTAGATTACATCTGCGCTTCCCTCGAACTGGTACGGAGCAGGATCCACACGATTCAAGATCAACGGCCAAGGTTTAATGAAGTTCAGATCCGATTCCCCACCATCGGATCGCCAATCGACGGTCATGGGTGGAAGCAATCGAATCGGCACCCCGATCTAATCTGGTCCGCACGCGCTAGATCCAACGGTCCACGGTCGTCTTCCCCAATCCTACTGCCCGCACGCGGCGACGCACAATCCATACGGCGGAGCGCCCGCCGGAGCAGCCACAGCTCGCCCTCCCCGGTGCCCCATAACCCAATCCGAGACGCGTACACAAGTAGGAGAACCTAGCGATCACATGGAGGGGATTCATACCGGCGCGTTCGCGGTGTAGAGCACAGGCCACGGCGACAGGCGAATCCGCGGCGCCCCAAATGCTCCGGTGAACAATTACGGCCGCCCTATAGCTCCGCAGGCGCCAATCCCGCCTCCGTAAGGATCCGCGCACAGGTCCGCACGCCCACGACCAACGCACCAGAGCAGAGCGGCGACGTCGATGCAGTTTGACGACGGCAGCGGCTTTCCGTTTCTCTCCCACGCCGCACGCCGCAATCTAGAGCCACGGCTTGAAGGTTCACGTGTGGGTGTGGTCAAACGAGAGCAGACACGCCAGGGTTTTATACCGGGGTGAGGCAGATAAGGCCGGGGCAAGGTGGTTGGCGAGCTCCGAGCGATTCGGCGAGCGACGCGAGGTTCGTTCCAACGGAGACGAAGCTGACGTCGGGGCCCATCAGTCTGTTACCAAAGGTGAAACGCGCGAGAGAGCACACACCGCCACTGACGATCCGCCCCCACAACGCAGTAACAGCGCGCGCGTGAGTCGGACGACTCGGTCCCACCTGTTGGCGCGCCGGGCAGCCGGTTTGGGCCGCGCGGAGGAATCCTGCTATTGGGCCAAATTCAGGTTCCGAAGCCCATCTATGCTAGGTTGGTTTTATTCTTTTCTTTTCTTTTTTTCAACTTGAAATTCAAATTTAAATTCAAAATTTGTGCCTAATTATCCTCAAATTATATTGTGAAATTGGAGCACCAATTTTTTTTAGAAATATATATATTATTTATATTTTCATATCCCTTCTCTTTTTCTTTTCTCCACATTTCTAAAATTCCCTTTAAATCTTAAATTCTCATTTAGGTATTAATATATTTCTCTTTATTTTATTTTTGTTTTTTGTATTGCAACAAAATGCACACAAAATAAAGTCCAGCATGATGCACGATTTAGTGGTGTCCTTTGTTACTCGTTTTCTTGTTTAAGTGAGGTGTCTATATGAAATGATAAATAGAGATGGCACACACATATATAAAGGAGAGCAATTTTCTACTTTTGTTCTTCCTTACACTTTGGGTATTACAGCAGGCCACTGAAGTCTGGAGGTGAGGTGATAATACCGTAATTCACAAATGGCTTAGTGGGCCTCGGCCCTACTACTAGTAAGCGCTAGTGGGCTGAAGGCGTGTTGTGGCTTCTAGTTAGCTCTTGCACTTGGACTGCTCCAGTGCTCACAAATGCAGGATTATTTTTTTTATTATTAATTTGTCAAGTACTGATGATTGGGGATTGGGTAGGTAGGATACATTTTGATTAATTCGACTGTGTGCTTTAGAGGGTATTTGGTTTATATAGACTAATTTTTAGTGCCACCATTTTATTCCAGTTTAGTCTGAAACTAAAACACATTAGTTCATGTATTTGGCAATTTTGAGACTAAAATGGAATACAAGATGGATACAAGATTTGGAGGGGAAGAGGCGTTGACGGAGGAAGAGGACACCTGTGCGAAAGAGTGTGGAAGTGAGGGGTGATTTTGTGATGATTTGCGTCCACCAAGTTGAGAAGCGTGGGTATTCATGGTGTGAGACTCCATATTGGTCCTGGCAGCAATACCCATATATATTTTGTTTTATCGAAGGCTAGTTCATAGAAGAGCATTGGGAGAGAAGCTACTTGCAGCCCTAGCAAAAAGCCAAGGAGAGATGATGCTCAGTGGTCTGCGTTTCCTGGCCTGGGTGCAGGAGCACGAAGGCGCACGGTGTCCGTTGTTGGTTGCTCTCTGTACTAGGCTGCGTCGTTGCTGCCTGTCCAACGCCCAGACACGCCAAGTAGCCGTCTTCCGTGTGGCTACACAGTTTTTGTTGTTGTTGTTGTTGTTGTTGTTTGTTTTCCAAAATGTCGAAGTTGCTCACTTTGGCAGCAATCAGGACACCCTTTTGTTGAGGGTTGTCCCGAATCCACGACCGATCGATCCTGCAAACCATACGACGTGCTTGCTGTTGTGTGCCGTCCTGAAGACAAGCGCAAGGGAACCTTTGTTGCCGTCTGGACGGGATCTAAACCGCCGGCAAAGTCCAAATCTTTATTTTGTGTGTGGGTGTGTGGATTGTACGATTCCACTACTACTACTTCGTTTCCGCGGCCGGCGCGAGCAAAATCGTCGAGCGGCGATGCGTGCCGCCGCTCTACTGTATGGAAACCATACTACCAGCCGACGTTGCCGTGGGCCGCGAGCTTGTGGCGCGACAAGGACAACACCTGCTCTGCCAATCATTGGAACCCCCGCGCGGGCGGTGTACCCGAGCCACGACACCCGCACGGAGACACGCCGGGCCGCGGAGCCTGCCAGTCTGCCACCCTGCAGTCCTGCACTGCACTGCACCTGGACGAGTCGACGACGACGGAATAATCCCCCTGCCGATGCCGCGGCGCGCTCGGTTTCAACTCCCATCCACCCTCCCACCACCGCACTCTGCCCACCCCGTGACACTACCGATGCCACCGCGCTGCAGCTCTCCTCGCCCACCACCAAAGCCGTTGCCCGTTGGCGCGCAGCCAGGCGCCTTTTGACCCCCCCAACCCGCGTATACGTCCAGGTAGTCAGTCAGGTACAGTACATACATAACCCAGCGACGCCGCGCCCCATACCGAGCGCGGCGGTGGTAGGGTAGGGAGAGGCAGTCAGTCAGGCGGATCCGCGATGCGGAAGCTGAGCGCGCGCCGGGGCGCCGGGGAGAAGCTGGGCGTGCTGGCCTTCGAGGTGGCGGCGCTCATGTCGCGCGCCGCGGGGCTGTGGCGCGCGCTGGGCGACCACCACCTGGCGCGCCTCCGCGGGGAGGCTATCCGCCTGGAGGGCGTGCGGCGGCTCGTGGCCGACGACGACGCCGCGCTCCTGGCGCTCGCGCTCGCCGAGATGGCCGCCGCCTGCCGCGACCTGTCCCGCGCCGTCGCCCGCCTGTCCGCGCGCTGCGCCGACCCGCTGCTCCGCCGCTTCGACGCCCTCTTCGCCGCGCTCCTCAAGCGCCGCGCCGCCGACCCGCACGGGCTGCGCTACGCCGCGCGCGCCAAGATGGACCGCAAGGCGCGCAAGATGCAGCGCCTCGTGGCCGCCACGGCGCACCTGTGCCACGAGCTCGACGTGCTCGCCGACCTGGAGCAGCAGCAGCAGCAGGCCGGGCCCGGGACCAGCACCAGCCGGGCCGAGCGCGCGCGCCGCGTCGCCAGGCAGAGGCAGGAGGTGGAGCGGATCCGCGCCGCGTCGCTCTGGCCGCGCACCTTCGACTACGCCGTGCGCCTGCTCGCCAGGTCGCTCTTCACCATCGTCGCCAGGATCATCGAGGTGTTCGACCTGGACTACGCCGTGGACGAGGAGGAGGAGGAGACGGCGTCGTCCAGGGCCTCGCGGCTCTTGTGGGGCTCCTCGTTCGTCAGCGGCAGCATGCACATGGTGTACCCTTCCGACGTCGTCGTCGCCGGCGCCGACGCGCCTCGGACGGTGCTGCGACGTGCGAGGTCCGGGAAGACTACTGCCGCCGCTACCGGCAGCAAGAGCCACTTGTCCAGGAGCAAGAGCCTGAGGCAGCAGCTCAGGTGGCCGGCGGCGGCCGGCAAGCACCTCATCGGCTGCGTCGTCGTCACGGGGAGCAGCAGGCCTCAGGGCAGGGACGGGTGGATCCCGCAGAGCTTCAGCTACGTATCCGACGACGACTCCAGCGGCGCCAGCATCATCAGCTTCCACTCCCTGGGCGACGGCAGGCCACCACCACCACCGACGACGACGACGACGTCCGTGTTCGACGCCTCCCGCGACGCGCTGGCGCACCCGCCGGAGGCGTCACTGGGCGGCGCCGGTCTCGCGCTGCACTACGCGAACCTGATCATGTTCATCGAGAGGCTGGCGGCGGCGCCGCACCACATCCGCGGCGACGAGAGGGACGCGCTGTACGGCATGCTGACGGGCAGCCTCCGGGCGTCCGTGGGCGCGCGGCTGAGGCCGTCGGCCGCCGCCGCCGCGCCCCGCGCCGACCCCGCGCTGTGGGCGGACACGGTGCGGCGGACCCTCGCGTGGCTCGCGCCGCTCGCGCGCAACACGGCCCGGTGGCAGGCCGAGAGGAGCTTCGGGCAGCGGAGCGTCGCGCCTTGCGGCGGCGCCGCCGTGCTGCTGCTGCAGACGCTCCACTTCGCGGACCGGGGGAAGACGGAGGCCGCGGTCACGGACCTGCTCGTGGGCCTCAACTACGTGTGGCGAGACGGGGCTGCTGAGCTCGACGCGAAGCTCGGACTCGGATCGGAGTCAGCCGCGGGGCGGGGGCGGGGGCGGCGGTTACGATGACTGGTGCGCGGGGTACGTTGGATTGGATGGCAATGGCATGCATGTGTTGTCGGTATCACACACGTCTGAATCTGCAGCCGGCGGCTGGCAACTGAACTAGACGAGCTGGGATAGATGCTTGTTAAATATCACCTTTCAGACAAAGCGACCCGTTGCTAATTTTGCTCCGTCAGCGATACAATCTAAGAAACTGGCATCAAGCTAGTGTGTGCACTGCAGGTCTACTGGATGCTGCTGGGAATTGTCACGGTCTGTGGTTCAGATAGTTACTTCCATGTAAAGATCTATGTACTCCTACCACACTAATAACAAAGCGACACCTCAGACACGTCATAGCTGTTGTTTATCGTGAACATTTTCTGAGGTAACTGTAACAGCAGGACGTTATCTGTCGTAGCAGTAGTACTGAGACCTCTGGTGCGTGGGCCGTTATTTAAATTCTTACACGTAGTATGCACAATTAAGATCAAAACATGCACTATTAAGATCTATGATCAAAGTATGCTTGTATATGTTTTTTTTTTTGAAAACCTGCTAGCACTACGCCTTATAAAAAGGAAAGGACGGAGTACTCTATTAGAGTTAGAGTACAGATGACCATTTTGAGTTCGACTGTTTCTTGAAAATTCCGTTACCTGGCATTGATAGATGCTGTAGCCTGTAGGGACATTATAGTACTGGACAAACCAAGTGGCACCATTAAAAAAAATGAAGTGTCTCTTTTACGCGGCTTCTACTTCTACCAGTCGCGGACTCGCGGTCGTGCATTCGCGCCTTCACTCAAGTAGAAAGCCATAAAAATTAACTGCTCTGGCTTCATTTCCAGATGCTTGGCACGACTGCTATGACTTCTGCCACCATTCCTGTTATAGTCCTTCTATGTTCTCTCGTTCTCGTTCCCACTCCCCGCAAACCTCATTCTCATTCCCCCGTACAAACCACGTCTAACTAAAATTAAAAAACACACACAATATCCTCAAGGGGATTTGAACCGATGACCTCTCAAGCAAAGACCAAGAGTAGCTACCGCTACACCACGTGTGTGTTTATATCTACATCTATGACAAGAAATACATCTACTACATCTCTCATGAAGCTCACTTGCTACTCTTGCACAATGCGTAGCAGTAGATAAGTATCACCGAGATTCTTGAATTATATTTTTGGATGGAGATAATATTATTTAAAGAAGAGCTTTGCACGCAATTTCTTTTGTTTGAATAATGTTTTATACTTAAATTCCCTTTTTTGCATGCGTGACATTTTTTCTTCGTAATATTTTTTCCATGGATCAGACTTGTGAGTTATTTTCATAAACCAACGCTAAGCATGAATCCATGCTTCTTACTTGAAACCCCGAACAAATACCATGAGCAAGAGGCACTCGCGTTGGCGTCGCTCATCGATGACGAGAATAAGTTTGGCGACTGTCAGTTCGACCTCTAGAAGTAGTCCTACGTGGTCGCATGCGCTGTTGTGTACGACAAGCTCCCGCGAAGCTGCCGCTGGGATGCGCTCCAGAGCAGCTGCACTACACTGTCCATCGTTAAGCAGGGGGGCTGAAAGTGCATTCATCCCTTTTGTGAGTTTTAGTGATTTGGATAACAACACATTTAAAGGTCTAACAAGTTTGCTAAGTGTTGAACATGAAATTCAGTATGATGAACATACTTGAATAGTGTATAATGATCAGCGAACAAGGTTCAACACAAGGTCAAATAACCAGTGAGATAATGCAAATGGATATAATATGGTCTCTATATTGGTTTGAATATATGGACAAGTCCTGAGAAATCACTATGCATAAATATGATCATAATAGAGGTTGAAGTGATTAAGAGGATTGGTCAAGCCAAAGTGAATAAGATATGAGGAATCGTGAATTGGCTAGACCATATTACTATTAGTCCATATATGAATATATGAGAATCAAACTAGAGCTTGATTGATCTTAGCAGTTATATCTAGATGACATTCAAGCAAGGTTCACAATATTGAAGAAATGATTCTCTCAATGGATGCTCAATATGATGTGACTCAAGAATGGCTTGATAGGGTGAAGATAGCAAGGAAAGGGCTTCGAGGAACTAAGCGAAGGTGAAGGCCAAGTGACGGCTTGTGGACCGAGGTACCATGGCTAAGGTGAAGAAGAGAGTACTTGCACTAAGTCGATGAACTAATCAGCTATGAAGAGTTATAACATGTTGATGCATCAGTACAGTGACTTGAAGCCATGATTTGAACTCACATATGGTGATATGGTACAAGTCACATGGTTTGATTTATGTTTGCTTCAAAAGGTGAGACAAAGATGTTTGATCCTTATGAAGCAACACCATGGAGAAATCACACATGATACACCAATGACTCAAGGAGTTTACTTAATTATATTTTATTTAACTTGAGTATAGGAATCATCGTACTATAAAGAGGGATCCAAAAAGAAGGTAGGTGTTTGCCAAAGCTCAAGCCTCTATATTCAAAAGCTATTTTTGAAAACCAAAAAACTCTTGAACGTTCTATGGTTGACCGCGGTTAGGTTTGAGAAACCTAGAGTGCTCTTGTTGAAAAGCAGCTGAACTTCTTAAACTGCAACTGAGCTGAACTTCAGCTGAGCTGAGCTTCTTCAGCTGCAGCTGAGCTGAACTTCAGCTGAGTTGAGCTTTCTCAACTCCAGCTGAACTTCAAGTTCAACCGGGGTCCAGGGCAAGTTCAACCGGGGTCCAGAGAGGTTCAACCGGTGTCCAGGGAAAGTTCAGCCGGGGTATTTTCCCCGGACCTCACTGGTCAAAACCGGTTGAACCGGTCCTAGGGGAGGTTCAACCGGTGTCAGGGTCACCTGACCGGTCTGACCTCCTGACTGGCAGACTGACTGCCAGTGTGACCCCCCAGGCGGTTGAACCGGCCCTAGGGCGGTTCAACCGGTGTCAGGACCTGTTTTTGCAGTCTGACCTGCAGTCTGCCAGTCTGACTGGCAGATTGTCTGTTAGCCTGCCCCAGGCGGTTGAACCAGTCTTAGGGGCGGTTCAACCGGTCTTGGTCAACTTGACCAGTCTGCAGGTCAGTCTGCCAGTCAGTCTGACAGTCAGACTGGCAGATAGTCTCAGACTGGCAGACAGTCTACCTGACCTGCCAGGGGCGGTTCAACCGCCCTAGGGGGCGGTTCAACCGGTCTCAGACAGAAAAATCTGCCCAACGGCTAGTTTTGAGCTCCACCTATATATACTCACTCCTACCTCTCTCCCCACACACAAGAGCACGACCCAAACTCCATTTCTAACTTGAAGAACACCTCCCACTCTCTCTCACACATCTCTTGCCTCTCCCATTTCAAATCTTTGGAGAGAAATCTTTGAGTGAGTTTGAGAGCTACGATTTTTGTGCTTCATCTCCACATCTCTCTAGCTTTTCTTCATTCGAGCTTTGGTACTACATCGAGTTCTTTGTGGATTCATTAATGTCGGGGACCATAATTAGGGGTACCCTCAAGGCTCCTAAATCTCAGCTGGTAACCCCCATCAGCACAAAGCTGCAAAGGCCTGATGGGTGCGACTAAGTCAAGGATTGGTCCATTCGAGGGACGCGATCACGCCTCGCCCGAGCTCAGCCTCGGGCAAGGGCAGCCGACCCCGGAGGATCTACGTCTCGCCCGAGGCCCCCCTCCAGCAACGGACACACCTTCGGCTCGCCCGAGGCCCAGTCTTCACCAAGAAGCAACCTAGGCCAAATCGCCACGCCAACCGACCAAATCGCAGGGGCATTTAATGCAAAGGTGGTCTGACACCTTTATCCTGACGCACGTCCTCCAGTCGACAGAGCCGAAGTGACCGCAATCACTTCACCGCTCCACTGACCGGTCTGACAAGTGGATAGCGCCGCTTGCGTCGCACCGACTGCTTAGCCACTCGACAGAGTGAGGCTGACAGCAGCCAAGTCCGACCCTAGGCGCCATGGGAAACTCCGCTTCACCCGACCCCAGGGCTCGGACTCGGGCTCAGCCCCGGAAGACGACGGACTCCGCTTCGCCCGACCCCAGGGCTCGGACTCGGGCTCAGCCCCGGAAGACGATGAACTCCGCTCCGCCCGACCCTAGGGCTCGGACACGGGCTCAGCCCTGGAAGACGACGAACTCCGCTCTGCCCGACCCCAGGGCTCGGACTCGGGCTCAGCCCCGGAAGACGACAAACTCCGCTCCGCCCGACCCCAGGGCTCGGACACGGGCTCAGCCCCGGAAGACGACGAACTCTGCTCCGCCCGACCCCAGGGCTCGGACTCAGGCTCAGCCCCGGAAGACGACGAACTCCGCTCCGCCCGACCCCAGGGCTCGGACTCGGGCTCAGCCCCGGAAGACGATGAACTCCGCTTCGCCCGACCCCAGGGCTCGGACTTGGGCTCAGCCCCGGAAGACGACGAACTCCGCTTCGCCCGACCCCAGGGCTCGGACTCGGGCTCAGCCCCGAAGGACGACGAACTCCTCTTAGCCCGACCCCAGGGCTCGAACTCAGCCCTGGCATCAGCCGACGGTCTCCGCCTCGTCCGACCCGGGGGCTCGGACTTGGCCTCGACCTTGGAAGACAGACTCGACCTCGACCTCGGAGGAGCCTCCACCTCGCCCAAACTAGGGCACGGACCGACCACGTCAGCAGGAGGCGCCATCATTACCCTGCCCCAAGCTGACTCAGGCTACGGGGAACAAGACCGGCGTCCCATCTGGCTCGCTCCGCCAGACAAGTAATGATAGCGCCCCGCACGCTCTATGACGATGGCGGCTCTCAGCCCCCTTACGGAAGCAAGAGGACGTCAGCAAGGACTCGACAGCCCCGACAGCTTTCCTTCCGCCGGGCTCCAGCGCTCCTCCGACGGCCACGACACCACACGAACCGGGTGTCAAAACCTCTCCGGCTGCCACGATGGCATGTACTTAGGGCGCTAGCTCTCCTCCGCTAGACACGTTAGCACACTGCTACACCCCCCATTGTACACCTGGATCCTCTCCTTGCGCCTATAAAAGGAAGGACCAGGGCCCTCTTATAGAGGGTGGGCCGCGCGGGGAAGGACGGGACGGCGCTCGCGTGAGGCCGCTCGCTCCCTCCCGCGTGGACGCTTGTAACCCTCTACTGCAAGCGCACCCGACCTGGGCGCGGGACAAACACGAAGGCCGCGGGATTCCACCTCTCATGCCCGTCTCCCTCTGGCTTCTTCCCGCCTTCGCGCTCCGTCTCGCGCCGACCCATCTGGGCTGGGGCACGCGACGATAATTTACTCGTCGGTCCAGGGACCTCCCGGGTTCGAAACGCCGACAGTTGGCGCGCCAGGTAGGGGCCTGCTGCATGTTGACGAAAAGCTTCCCGTCAAGCTCCAGATGGGCAGTCTCCAGCAACCTTTCCAGCCCGGGACGGTACTCCGTTTCGGGAGTCTTGAGTTCATGTCCCTCGACGGCAGCTACGACATGATACTCCTTCCCCCACCGCGCGACAGCGACAATGGCGGTGAAAGGGAATTAGGCTTAGACCTAGTTCCTAAATAATTTTGGTGGTTGAATTGCCCAACACAAACATTGGACTAACTAGTTTACTCTAGTGCATAAGTTATACAGGTGCAAAAGGTTCACAATCAGCCAATAAAAAGACCAAATGTTGGATTCAACAAAGGAGCAGCAAGGCAACCGAGGGCTCCTCTGGCCGGAGGCACCGGACTGTCCGGTGTGCACCGGACTGTCCGGTGTGGCCAGAGGACTTCGACTCCAACTCTTCACCCTCGGGTATTCTCCAAGGCCGGCGCGCTATAATTCACCGGACTGTCCGGTGTGCACCGGACATGTCCGGTGCTCCAAGGGAACGCGGCCTTCGGAACTCGCCAGCCTCGGGTTTGCTCGGGAGCCGCTCCGCTAAAATTCACCGGACTGTCCGGTGTACACCGGACTGTCCGGTGTGCCAGCGGAGCAACGGCTCCCTGCGGCGCCAACGGCTCCCTGCGGTGCATTTAATGCGCGCGCAGCTCACGCAGACGTCAGGCACGCCCATGCCGGTGCACCGGACATCAAACAGTACATGTCCGGTGTGCACCGGACACCCAGGAGGGCCCACAAGTCAGAAGCTCCAACGGTCAGAATCCAACGGCAACCGTGACGTGGCAGGGGCACCGGACTGTCCGGTGTGCACCGGACTGTCCGGTGCGCCATCGAACAGAGGACTCCAGCCAACGGTCACTTGTGGTGGTTGGGGCTATAAATACCCCAACCACCCCACATTCATTGCTATCCAAGTTCTCCAACTCTCAACCACTTACAAGAGCTAGGCATTCAATTCTAGACACAAACAAAAGAGATCAAATCCTCTCCAATTCCACTTAAGCCCTTAGTGACTAGCGAGAGAGATTTGCCGTGTTCTTTTGAGCTCTTGCGCTTGGATCGCTTTCTTTCTTTCTCACTTGTTCTTGTGATCATCACTCAATTGTAACCAAGGCAAGAGGCACCAATTGTGTGGTGACCCTTGCGGGGAAGTTTTGTTCCCGGTTGATTGAGAAGAAGAGAAAGCTCACTCGATCCGTGGGATCGTTTGAGAGAGGGAAGGGTTGAAAGAGACCCGGCCTTTGTGGCCTCCTCAACGGGGAGTAGGTTTGCGAGAACCGAACCTCGGTAAAACAAATCCTTGTGTCACACTCTTATTTGCTTGTGATTTGTTTTGCGCCCTCTCTCGCGGACCCGTTTCTTTATTACTAACGCTAACCCGGCTTGTAGTTGTGATTATTTTTGTAAATTTCAGTTTCGCCCTATTCACCCCCCCTCTAGGCGACTATCAATTGGTATCAGAGCCCGGTGCTTCATTAGAGCCTAACCGCTCGAAGTGATGTCGGGAGATCCCGCCAAGAAGGAGATGGAGACCGGCGATGACAAGCCCACTACAAGCCAAGGGAGCACCTCATCTTCATCGGAAGAGTCCCGCACCAAGAGAAGGGAGAAGAAGAAGAGATCCTCCAAGCGAAAGGAGAAAAGATCTTCCTCTTCTCATCACAAGGAGAAGAAGGAAAAATCTTCTTCTCACAAGCCGCATCGGAGTGGAGACAAGCACAAAAGGATGAGGAAGGTGGTCTTCTACGAGACCGACACTTCATCAACCTCCACCTCCGGCTCCGACGCGGCATCCGTTACTTCTAAACGCCAAGAGCGTAAGAAGTATAGTAAGATTCCCCTACGCTACCCTCGCATTCCTAAACATACACCTTTACTTTCCGTCCCGTTAGGCAAACCACCAACTTTTAATGGTGAGGATTATGCTATGTGGAGTAATTTAATGCGATTTCATCTAACCTCTCTCCACAAAAGTATATGGGATGTTGTTGAGTTTGGTGTACAGGTACCATCCGTAGGGGATGAGGATTATGACACGGACGAAGTAGCCCAAATCGAGCACTTCAACTCCCAAGCCACAACAATCCTCCTTGCCTCCCTAAGCAAGGAGGAATACAACAAAGTACAAGGGTTGAAGAACGCCAAGGAGATTTGGGACTTACTCAAGACGGCGCACGAGGGTGATGAACTCACCAAGATCACCAAGCGGGAAACGATCGAGGGGGAGCTCGGTCGCTTCCGTCTTCGCCAAGGGGAGGAGCCACAAGACATGTACAACCGGCTCAAGACCTTGGTGAACCAAGTGCGCAACCTCGGGAGCGCAAAATGGGATGACCACGAAGTGGTTAAGGTTATTCTAAGAGCCCTTATTTTCCTTAACCCCACACAAGTACAATTAATTCGTGGCAATCCTAGATATACACAAATGACCCCCGAGGAAGTTATCGGGAATTTTGTGAGTTTTGAATGCATGATTAAGGGCTCCAAGAAGATCAATGAGCTTGACGAGCCTTCCACATCCGAGGCGCAACCCGTGGCCTTCAAGGCAACGGAGGAAAAGAAGGAAGAGTCTACACCAAGTAGACAACCAATTGACGCCTCCAAGCTCGACAACGAGGAGATGGCCCTAATCATCAAGAGTTTTCGGCAAATCCTCAAGCAACGGAAGGGGAAGGATTACAAATCCCGTTCCAAGAAGGTTTGCTACAAATGTGGTAAGCCCGGTCACTTTATTGCTAAATGTCCATTATCAAGTGATAGTGACAGGGACAACGACAAGAAGGGCAAGAGGAAGGAGAAGAAGAAGTACTACAAGAAGAAGGGCGGCGATGCCCATGTTTGTCGGGAGTGGGACTCCGACGAAAGCTCAAGCGACTCCTCCGACGACGAGGACGCCGCCAACATCGCCGTCACCAAGGGCCTCCTCTTCCCCAACGTCGGCCACAAGTGCCTCATGGCCAAGGACGGCAAAAAGAAGGTAAAATCAAAGTCCTCCACTAAATATGAAACATCTAGTGATGAGGATAATGATAAAAATGAAGAGGATAATTTACGTATTCTTTTTGCCAACCTTAACATGGAACAAAAAGAAAAATTAAATGAATTGATTAGTGCCATCCATGAAAAGGATGATCTCTTGGACTCCCAAGAGGACTTCCTAATCAAGGAAAACAAAAAACATGTTAAGGTTAAAAATGCTTATGCTCTAGAAAGAGAAAAATGTGAAAAATTGTCTAGTGAGCTAAGTATTTGCCATGAGACTTTAGACAACCTTAGAAAAGAAAATGCAAATTTGTTAGCTAAGGTTGATTCTCATGTTTGCATTGATCCTAGAAATGATAACGTTGATTTGCTTGCTAGGATTAATGAGTTAAATATTTCCATTGCTAGCCTTAGAAATGAAAATGAGAAATTAATTGCTAAGGCTAAGGATTTTGATGTTTGCAATGCTACTATTTCCGACCTTAGAACTAAAAATGATATGTTGCATGCTAAGGTTGTTGAACTTAAAACTTGCAAACCCTCTACATCGAATATTGAGCATATTTCCATTTGCACTAGATGTAGAGATATTAATGTTGATGCTATCCATGATCACCTAGCTTTAATTAAGAAACAAAATGATCACATAGCACAACTTAATGCTAAGATTAGAGAGCATGACTTAGAAAATGAAAAATTTAAACTTGCTAGAAGCATGCTCTATAATGGGAGACGCCCGGGCATTAAGGATGGCATTGGCTTCCAAAGAGGAGACAATGTCAAAATTAATGCCCCTCCTAAGAACTTGTCTAACTTTGTTAAGGGCAAGGCTCCCATGCCTCAGGATAACGAGGGTTACATTTTGTACCCTGCCGGGTATCCTGAGAGTAAAATTAAGAAAATTCATTCTAGGAAGTCTCACTCTGGCCCTAATTATGCTTTTATGTATAAGGGTGAGACATCTAGATCTAGGCAACCAACCCATGCCAAGTTGCCTAGAAAGAAAGTTCCAAATGCATCAAATGATCATGCTATTTCATTTAAGACTTTTGATGCATCTTATGTTTTGACTAGCAAATCCGGCAAGGTAGTTGCCAAAATTGTTGGGGGCAAACACAAGGGCTCCAAGACTTGTGTTTGGGTACCCAAAGTTCTTGTATCTAATGCCAAAGGACCCAAAACCGTTTGGGTACCTAAAACAAAGAACTAAACTTGTTTTGTAGGTTTATGCATCCGGGGGCACAAGTTGGATACTCGACAGCGGGTGCACAAACCACATGACCGGGGAGAAAAGGATGTTCTCCTCATATGAGAAAAACCAAGATCCCCAACGAGCTATCACATTCGGGGATGGAAATCAAGGTTTGGTCAAAGGTTTGGGTAAAATTGCTATATCTCCTGACCATTCTATTTCCAATGTTTTTCTTGTAGATTCTTTAGATTACAATTTGCTTTCCGTATCCCAATTATGTCAAATGGGCTACAACTGTCTTTTTACTGATACTGGTGTAACTGTCTTTAGAAGAAGTGATGATTCAATAGCTTTTAAGGGAGTGTTAGAGGGTCAGCTATACTTAGTAGATTTTAATAGAGCTGAACTCGACACTTGCTTGATTGCTAAGACTAACTTGGGTTGGCTCTGGCACCGCCGACTAGCCCATGTTGGAATGAAGAATCTTCACAAGCTTCTAAAGGGAGAACACATTTTGGGACTAACCGATGTTCATTTTGAGAAAGACAGGATTTGTAGTGCATGCCAAGCCGGGAAGCAAGTTGGTGTTCATCATCCACACAAAAACATCATGACTACCGACAGGCCACTGGAGCTCCTTCACATGTATTTGTTCGGCCCGATCGCTTACATAAGCATCGGCGGTAGTAAGTATTGCCTTGTAATTGTGGATGACTATTCTCGCTTCACTTGGGTATTCTTTTTGCAGGAAAAATCACAAACCCAAGAGACCTTAAAGGGATTCTTGAGACGAGCTCAAAATGAGTTCGGCTTAAGGATCAAGAAAATTAGAAGCGACAATGGAACGGAGTTCAAAAACGCTCAAATTGAAGGTTTTCTTGAGGAGGAGGGCATCAAGCATGAGTTCTCTTCTCCCTACACTCCACAACAAAATGGTGTAGTGGAGAGGAAGAATCGAACTCTATTGGACATGGCAAGAACCATGCTTGATGAGTACAAGACACCGGATCGGTTTTGGGCCGAGGCGGTCAACACCGCCTGCTACGCCATCAACCGATTATATCTTCATCGAATCCTCAAGAAGACATCTTATGAACTCCTAACCGGTAAAAAGCCCAATATTTCATATTTTAGAGTTTTTGGTAGCAAATGTTTTATACTTGTCAAAAGAGGTAGAAAATCTAAATTTGCTCCTAAATCTGTAGAAGGCTTTTTACTAGGATATGACTCAAACACAAGGGCATATAGAGTCTTTAACAAGTCCTCAGGACTTGTTGAAGTTTCTTGTGACGTTGTGTTTGATGAAACTAACGGCTCTCAAGTAGAGCAAGTTGATCTTGATGATGTAGGTGAAGAACAGGCTCCATGCATAGCGCTTAGGAACATGTCCATCGGGGATGTATGTCCTAAGGAATCCGAAGAGCCTCCAAATGCACAAGATCAACCATCCTCCTCCATGCAAGCATCTCCACCAACTCAAGTTGAGGATGAGGCTCAAGATGTTGAACAAGAAAATCAAGAAGATGAGCCACCTCAAAATGACGGCAACAATCAAGGGGGAGATTCAAATGATGAAAACAAGGAGGATGAACAACCAAGGCCGCCACACCCAAGAGTCCACCAAGCAATTCAACGAGATCACCCCGTCGACACCATCCTCGGCGACATTCATAAGGGGGTAACTACTCGATCTCGTGTTGCTCATTTTTGTGAACATTACTCGTTTGTTTCCTCTATTGAGCCAACCAGGGTAGAGGAGGCACTTCAAGATTCGGATTGGGTGATGGCGATGCAAGAGGAGCTCAACAATTTCACGAGGAACGAGGTATGGCACTTAGTTCCACGTCCTAACCAAAATGTTGTAGGAACCAAGTGGGTCTTCCGCAACAAGCAAGACGAGCATGGTGTGGTGACTAGGAACAAAGCTCGACTCGTGGCCAAGGGGTATTCACAAGTCGAAGGTTTGGATTTTGGTGAAACCTATGCACCCGTAGCTAGGCTTGAGTCAATTCGCATATTATTAGCCTATGCTACTTACCATGGCTTCAAGCTTTATCAAATGGACGTGAAGAGTGCCTTCCTCAATGGACCAATCAAGGAGGAGGTCTATGTTGAGCAACCTCCCGGCTTTGAAGATAGTGAGTACCCTAACCATGTTTATAGGCTCTCTAAGGCGCTTTATGGGCTCAAGCAAGCCCCAAGAGCATGGTATGAATGCCTTAGAGATTTCCTTATTGCTAATGGCTTCAAAGTCGGCAAGGCCGATCCTACTTTGTTCACTAAAACTCTTGACAATGATTTGTTTGTATGCCAAATTTATGTTGATGATATTATATTTGGGTCTACTAACAAATCTACATGTGAAGAATTTAGTAGGATCATGACACAGAAATTCGAGATGTCAATGATGGGGGAGTTGAAGTATTTTCTAGGATTCCAAGTCAAGCAACTCCAAGAAGGCACCTTCATTAGCCAAACGAAGTATACTCAAGACATTCTAAGCAAGTTTGGAATGAAGGATGCCAAGCCCATCAAGACACCCATGGGAACAAATGGGCATCTCGACCTCGACACGGGAGGTAAGTCCGTGGATCAAAAGGTATACCGGTCAATGATTGGTTCATTGCTTTATTTATGTGCATCTCGACCGGATATTATGCTTTCCGTTTGCATGTGTGCAAGATTCCAAGCCGACCCTAAGGAATCACACCTTACGGCCGTGAAACGAATCTTGAGATATTTGGCTTTTACTCCTAAGTTTGGGCTTTGGTACCCTCGGGGATCCACATTTGATTTGATTGGATATTCGGATGCCGATTGGGCGGGGTGTAGGATTAACAGGAAGAGCACATCGGGGACTTGCCAGTTCTTGGGAAGATCCTTGGTGTCATGGGCTTCAAAGAAGCAAAATTCGGTCGCTCTTTCCACCGCCGAAGCCGAGTATATTGCCGCAGGCCATTGTTGCGCGCAATTGCTTTGGATGAGGCAAACCCTGCGGGACTACGGTTACAAATTAACCAAAGTCCCTTTGCTATGTGACAATGAGAGTGCAATCAAAATGGCCGACAATCCCGTCGAGCACAGCCGCACTAAGCACATAGCCATTCGGTATCATTTTCTTCGGGATCACCAACAAAAGGGGGATATCGAGATTTCTTATATTAATACTAAAGATCAATTAGCCGATATCTTTACCAAACCACTTGATGAACAATCTTTTACCCGACTTAGGCATGAGCTTAATATTCTTGATTCTAGGAATTTCTTTTGCTAGTCTTGCACGCATAGCACATGAATATACCTTTGATCATGTCTCTTTTATATATGCTATGACTAATGTGTTTTCAAGTGTATTTCAACCAAGTCATAGGTATATTGAAAGGGAATTGGAGTCTTCGGCGAAGACAAAGGCTTCCACTTCGTTCTACTACTCATCCTTCGCCGTCGCTCCGCATCATCTCTCCAACGTTGGTATAACCTTCACTCATTTATTTCATGACCAAAGGGGGAGAATGTACTTCATTGGGCTCTAATGATTCCGTTTTTGGCGATTCATGCCAAAGGGGGAGAAAATATGAGCCCAAAGCAAAAGGACCGCACCACCACCCCTAATTTTAAATTTGATGATTTTCAATGATAAATTTCAAAATTGGTATCTCTTTGTGTTCTAAAAGGGGGAGCAAGTAGTGTTTTCAAAATTAATGGAAAACCCTCTTGAACACTAAGAGGAGACCTCATTTGAGGGGGAGTTTTGCTTAGTCAAAGGAAAAGCATTGGAAATAGGGGGAGAAAATTCCATATCTTGAAAATGCTTTGCAAAATCTTTTTTCATTTACCTTTGACTATCTTGCAAAAGTACTTTGAAAAGAATTTACAAAAGAATTTGCAAAAACAAAACTCGTGGTGCAAATGTGGTCCAATATGTGAAAAATAAAGAAAACCATCCATGCGCATCATATAAATTTATATTGGCTCAATTTCAAGCAACCTTTGCACTTACATTATGAAAACTAGTTCAATTATGCACTTCTATATTTGCTTTGGTTTGTGTTGGCATCAATCACCAAAAAGGGGGAGATTGAAAGGGAATTAGGCTTAGACCTAGTTCCTAAATAATTTTGGTGGTTGAATTGCCCAACACAAACATTGGACTAACTAGTTTACTCTAGTGCATAAGTTATACAGGTGCAAAAGGTTCACAATCAGCCAATAAAAAGACCAAATGTTGGATTCAACAAAGGAGCAGCAAGGCAACCGAGGGCTCCTCTGGCCGGAGGCACCGGACTGTCCGGTGTGCACCGGACTGTCCGGTGTGGCCAGAGGACTTCGACTCCAACTCTTCACCCTCGGGTATTCTCCAAGGCCGGCGCGCTATAATTCACCGGACTGTCCGGTGTGCACCGGACATGTCCGGTGCTCCAAGGGAACGCGGCCTTCGGAACTCGCCAGCCTCGGGTTTGCTCGGGAGCCGCTCCGCTAAAATTCACCGGACTGTCCGGTGTACACCGGACTGTCCGGTGTGCCAGCGGAGCAACGGCTCCCTGCGGCGCCAACGGCTCCCTGCGGTGCATTTAATGCGCGCGCAGCTCACGCAGACGTCAGGCACGCCCATGCCGGTGCACCGGACATCAAACAGTACATGTCCGGTGTGCACCGGACACCCAGGAGGGCCCACAAGTCAGAAGCTCCAACGGTCAGAATCCAACGGCAACCGTGACGTGGCAGGGGCACCGGACTGTCCGGTGTGCACCGGACTGTCCGGTGCGCCATCGAACAGAGGACTCCAGCCAACGGTCACTTGTGGTGGTTGGGGCTATAAATACCCCAACCACCCCACATTCATTGCTATCCAAGTTCTCCAACTCTCAACCACTTACAAGAGCTAGGCATTCAATTCTAGACACAAACAAAAGAGATCAAATCCTCTCCAATTCCACTTAAGCCCTTAGTGACTAGCGAGAGAGATTTGCCGTGTTCTTTTGAGCTCTTGCGCTTGGATCGCTTTCTTTCTTTCTCACTTGTTCTTGTGATCATCACTCAATTGTAACCAAGGCAAGAGGCACCAATTGTGTGGTGACCCTTGCGGGGAAGTTTTGTTCCCGGTTGATTGAGAAGAAGAGAAAGCTCACTCGATCCGTGGGATCGTTTGAGAGAGGGAAGGGTTGAAAGAGACCCGGCCTTTGTGGCCTCCTCAACGGGGAGTAGGTTTGCGAGAACCGAACCTCGGTAAAACAAATCCTTGTGTCACACTCTTATTTGCTTGTGATTTGTTTTGCGCCCTCTCTCGCGGACCCGTTTCTTTATTACTAACGCTAACCCGGCTTGTAGTTGTGATTATTTTTGTAAATTTCAGTTTCGCCCTATTCACCCCCCCTCTAGGCGACTATCAGGCGGCCGACAGCCCGCCCGCCGGCGGCGGAATCGACGACGTCTTCCCCGCGTGGTGGAAGAACAACATTCGAGCTCGCCCCGTCCCCTCCCCCACCGATGGAGGAGGAGGCGGGGCAACCAAGGCCAAGCAGGAGGAGGCACCTCGTCGGCTGTCGAGCGAGTCGACGGCGCCAGCGCCCCAACGGGGGGCACGTCGGTCATCGACCTCACGTCTGAGACGAAGACGAGTGCCGTCTCCCCGCAACACGCCAACCACAAGCTAACGGACGACGCCAGCACGCTCACGAAGGACTTGCTGGGCGTCACCCTCGTACCTGAGACGGCGGTGCAGTCTGCTCCGGACGTGACTTCGTCACCGCCCGTCGACCAAGAGGTACCAACCGATTTCCATCTCACGCCTTTTGGATTCAGCCTCGACCTGCCAAGCGACTTCGCTTTGGTGGACGCTCTCATAGAGGCGAGTCCAAACCCTCTGGGGTATCGTATGCGGTCACCCTGGGACCGGCTGACAGCCGTCTCGACCTACGGGCCCTCGGGGTCCGAGGAAGATGACGAGCCCGACTTCTGTTGGGATTTCTCCGGACTTGGTAACCCCAGTGCCATGCGGGACTTTATGACCGCGTGTGACTACTTGAAAGGGAAATGTGCCCTTGGGCCATTTCTAAGTGTTTTGGTGATTTAGTGTCAAACACAAGTACTTAAGTGCTAAATGGTGGACAAAGTACAAATCAAGTATCAAGGTATGTTTCTCAGACTTAGTACATTGTTTTAGAGACTAATGTATTGTGTCTAAGTGCTGGAAACAGGAAAAAGACAATTGGAAATGTCTTGGCTCGAGCAGCCAAGACTCTGCTCAGTCTGGGAGCACCGGACTGTCCGGTGGTGCACCGGACAGTGTCCGGTGCGCCAGAAGTGCTCAAGCGAAGTGGCCGCTCTCGGGAATCCTCTAGCGGTGTACGGCTAAAATTCACCGGACTGTCCGGTGTGCACCGGACTGTCTGGTGGGCCAACGGTCGGCCGGGCCAACGGTCGGCCGCGCAATCTGCGCGGGACACGTGGCCGGGCCAACGGCTAGAAGGGGGCACCGGACTGTCCGGTGTGCACCGGACAGTGTCCGGTGCGCCAACGGCTCTCAGGCGCCAACGGTCGGCTTCGCCAATTAAGGAAGGGAATCGGGCACCGGACAGTGTCCGGTGTGCACCGGACTGTCCGATGCACCCGACGACAGAAGGCAAGATTGGCCTTCCAGATTTGCTCTCAACGGCTCCTAGCTGCCTTGGGGCTATAAAAGGGACCCCTAGGCGCATGGAGGAGAATACCAAGCATTGCTACAACATTCCTAAGCACCAAGACATCGATTCCGCGCATTTGGTTCATTGTGATAGCATCTAGAGCTCTTGTTGAGTTGTGAACTCATTGAGTTGTGTTGCGAGCTCTTGTTGCGACTTGTGTGCGTGCGGTTGTTCTGATTTTGAGTCTTGTGTGCGTTGCTTGTTCCTCCCTTACTCCGTATTTCTTTGTGAATCTCAAGTGTAAGGGCGAGAGGCTCCAAGTTGTGGAGATTCCTCGCAAACGGGATATTGAAAGGCAAAGCAAAACACCGTGGTATTCAAGTTGGTCTTTGGACCGCTTGAGAGGGGTTGATTGCAATCCTCGTCCGTTGGGACGCCACAACGTGGAGTAGGCAAGCGTTGGTCTTGGCCGAACCACGGGATAAACCACTGTGTCATCTCTGTGATTGATCTTCTGTGGTTTCTGTGTTTTGTGAGACTCCTCTCTTGCCACTTGGCATTAATTGTGCTAACACTTAACTAAGTTTTGTGGCTTAAGTTTGAAGTTTTACAGGATCACCTATTCACCCCCCCCTCTAGGTGCTCTCAATTGGTATCAGAGTCGTTCTCTTCAAGAAAGGGACTAATCGCCCGAAGAGATGGATCCTAAAGGCAAAGGGATGGTGATCAACGACAAGGAGAAGGAGTCCTTCGTCAACGAGCCAAATGATGACAGGCCCACCGACTCAGGCTCGGGCCACAAAAGAAAAGACGGGAGGAAAAAGAAGACAAGGCGCATCAAGGAAATTGTCTACTACGACAGCGACGAATCTTCCTCCTCCCAAAAGGACAACGATGACAGACGAAAGACGGTTAACTCAAACTTTTCTTTCGATTATTCGCGCATTCCGCATAGCTCAAATGCCCAATTGCTCCCCATTCCACTTGGCAAGCCCCTCACTTTGATGGAGAGGACTACGGATTTTGGAGCCACAAAATGCGTACTCACTTGTTCTCTCTCCATCCTAGCATATGGGAGATTGTAGAGAGTGGAATGCACTTTGATAGTGCGGATAGTCCTATGTTTATTAATGAACAGATTCATAAAAATGCACAAGCTACTACTGTGTTGCTAGCCTCTTTGTGCAGGGACGAGTACCATAAGGTGAGCGGCTTGGACAATGCCAAGCAGATTTGGGACACCCTCAAGATTTCTCATGAGGGGAATGATGTCACCTTGCTCACCAAGATGGAATTGGTGGAGGGCGAGCTTGGACGATTCGCAATGATAAGGGGCGAGGAGCCAACTCAAACATACAACCGGCTCAAGACCCTTATCAACAAAATAAGGAGCTACGGAAGCACGCGATGGACGGACCACGACGTCGTCCGACTGATGCTAAGGTCCTTTACCGTTCTTGATCCTCATTTGGTGAATAATATTCGTGAGAATCCCAGGTACACCAAAATGTCGCCCGAAGAAGTCCTAGGAAAATTCGTCAGCGGGCGAATGATGGTCAAGGAAGCGAGGTACGTGGACGACGCCTTGAATGGACCGATCAACGAGCCGCAACCTCTTGCTCTCAAAGCAACAAGAAGCAAGGAGGCGCTACCTAGCAAGGTGGCACAAATTGAGGCAGCCGGACTTAATGATGAAGAGATGACTCTCATCATCAAACGCTTCAAGACGGTGCTAAAGGGTCACAAGGGGCAGCCAAGCAAGACCAAGACAAAGGGGAAGCGCTCATGCTTCAAGTGCGGTAAGATTGGTCATTTTATCGCTAACTGCCCCGATAACGATAGTGACCAGGAACAGGGAAACAAGAGGGAAAAGAAGAAGAATTACAAGAAGACTAAGGGCGAGGCACATCTTGGAAAGGAATGGGATTCAGATTGCTCCTCTTCCGACTCCGACAACGAGGGACTCGCCGCCACCGCCTTCAACAAATCAGCCCTCTTCCCCAACGAGCGTCACACATGCCTTATGGCAAGGGAGAAGAAGGTATGTACTCGAAACTCTACCTATGCTTCTTCAAGTGAGGACGAATCTAGTGATGAGGATGAAGTAGATTATTCATGTTTGTTTAAGGGCCTAGATAGAACCAAGGTAGACAAAATTAATGAATTGATTGATGCCTTGAATGATAAGAATATGCTTTTAGAAAAGCAAGAGGATTTGTTGTATGAAGAACATGATAAATTTGTAGAAGCACAAAAATCTCATGCTCTAGAAGTTAAAAGAAATGAAATGCTTTCTTGCGAATTATCTTCTTGCCATGAGACAATTTCTAAATTAAGGAGCATTAATGATGATTTGAATGCTAAGTTAGAGATTGCTAGTAAATCTACCTCTTGTGTAGAAAATGTTGTAACGTGCACTAGGTGTAAAGATATTAACATTGATGCTTATAGTGAACACCTAGCTTGCATTTCTAAATTAAATGAAGAGGTAGCTAGTCTTAATGCCCAACTTGAGACTAGCAAAAGTGATTTTGAGAAACTAAAATTTGCTAGGGATGCCTACACGGTTGGTAGACACCCCTCAATTAAGGATGGGCTTGGCTTCAAGAGGGAAGTCAAGAACTTAACAAGCCATAAGGCTCCCATCTCCGCCAAGGAGAAAGGGAAGGCCCCTATGGCTAGTAGTGCTAAAAGGAACTATGCATTTTTGTATCATGATAGGAGACAATCTAGAAATGCTTATCGGAGTTATAATGCATATGATGCTTTTGATTCTCATGTCATGTTTGCTTCTAGTTCTTCTTGTGTGCATGATAGAAATGTTAGTAGGAGAAATGTTGTTCATAATATGCCTAGGAGAAATGTTGTTAATGTTCCTAGGAAAGTTAATGAACCTTCCACAATATATCATGCTTTAAATGCGTCCTTTGCTATTTGTAGAAAGGATAGGAAGATAGTTGCTAGAAAATTAGGGGCAAGATGCAAGGGAGACAAAACTTGCATTTGGGTCCCTAAGGATATTTGTGCTAACCTTGTAGGACCCAACATGAGTTGGGTACCTAAGACCCAAGCCTAAATTTGCCTTGCAGGTTTATGCATCCGGGGGTTCAAGCTGGATTATCGACAGCGGATGCACAAACCATATGACGGGGGAGAAGAAGATGTTCACCTCCTACGTCAAAAACAAGGATTCCCAAGATTCAATAATATTCGGTGATGGGAATCAAGGCAAGGTAAAAGGGTTAGGTAAAATTGCTATTTCTAATGAGCACTCGATATCTAATGTGTTTTTACTTGAGTCTCTTGGTTATAATTTACTATCTGTTAGTCAATTATGCAATATGGGATATAACTGTCTATTCACAAATGTAGATGTGTCTGTCTTTAGAAGGTGTGATGGTTCACTAGCATTTAAGGGTGTATTAGACGGCAAACTTTATTTAGTTGATTTTTCAAAAGAGGAGGCCGGTCTAGATGCATGCTTAATTGCTAAGACTAGCATGGGCTGGCTGTGGCATCGCCGCTTAGCACATGTAGGGATGAAGAACCTTCACAAGCTTCTAAAGGGAGAACACGTGATAGGATTAACTAATGTGCAATTCGAAAAAGATAGACCTTGTGCAGCTTGTCAAGCAGGTAAACAGGTGGGAGGAGCGCATCACAGCAAGAATGTGATGACCACATCAAGACCCCTGGAGCTGCTACATATGGACCTCTTCGGACCCGTCACCTATCTAAGCATAGGAGGAAGTAAGTATGGTCTAGTTATTGTTGATGACTTTTCCCGCTTCACTTGGGTGTTCTTTTTGCAGGATAAGTCTGAAACCTAAGGGACCCTCAAGTGCTTCCTCAGGAGAGCTCAAAATGAGTTTGAGCTCAAGGTGAAGAAGATAAGGAGCGACAACGGGTCCGAGTTCAAGAACCTTCAAGTGGAGGAGTTCCTTGAGGAGGAAGGGATCAAGCACGAGTTCTCCGCTCCCTACACACCACAGCAAAATGGTGTGGTAGAGAGGAAGAACAGGACGCTAATCGACATGGCAAGGACGATGCTTGGAGAGTTCAAGACCCCCGAGTGCTTTTGGTCAGAAGCCGTGAACACGGCTTGCCACGCCATCAACCGGGTCTACCTACATCGCCTCCTCAAGAAGACGTCGTATGAGCTGCTAACCGGTAACAAACCCAATGTATCGTACTTTCGTGTATTTGGGAGCAAATGCTACATTCTAGTGAAGAAGGGTAGAAATTCTAAGTTTGCTCCCAAAGCTGTAGAAGGGTTTTTATTAGGTTATGATTCAAATACAAAGGCGTATAGGGTCTTCAACAAATCATCGGGTTTGGTTGAAGTCTCTAGCGACGTTGTATTTGATGAGACTAATGGCTCTCCAAGGGAGCAAGTTGTTGATCTTGATGATGTAGATGAAGAAGATGTTCCGACGGCCGCTATACGCACCATGGCGATTGGAGAGGTGCGGCCACAGGAACAAAATGAGAGAGATCAACCTTCTTCCTCAACAATGGTGCATCCCCCAACTCAAGACGAGGAACATGTTCATCAACAGGAGGCGTGTGATCAAGGGGGAGCACAAGATGATCATGTGATGGAGGAAGAAGCGCAACCGGCACCTCCAACCCAAGTTCGAGCGATGATTCAAAGGGATCATCCCGTCGATCAAATTCTGGGTGACATTAGCAAGGGAGTAACTACTCGATCTCGATTAGTTAATTTTTGTGAGCATTACTCCTTTGTCTCTTCTATTGAGCCTTTCAGGGTAGAAGAGGCCTTGCTAGATCCGGACTGGGTGTTGGCCATGCAGGAGGAGCTCAACAACTTCAAGAGGAATGAAGTTTGGACGCTGGTGCCTCGTCCTAAGCAAAATATTGTGGGAACCAAGTGGGTGTTCCGCAATAAACAAGACGAGCACGGAGTGGTGACGAGGAACAAGGCTCGACTTGTGGCAAAAGGTTATGCCCAAGTCGCAGGTTTGGACTTTGAGGAGACTTTTGCTCCTGTGGCTAGGATAGAGTCCATTCGTATTTTGCTAGCATATGCCACTCACCATTCTTTCAGGTTGTACCAAATGGATGTGAAGAGCGCTTTCCTCAATGGGCCAATCAAGGAGGAGGTGTACGTGGAGCAACCCCCTGGCTTCGAGGATGAACGGTATCCCGACCACGTGTGTAAGCTCTCTAAGATGCTCTATGGACTTAAGCAAGCCCCAAGAGCATGGTATGAATGCCTAAGAGACTTTTTAATTGCTAATGCTTTCAAGTCTTGTGAAGAGTTTAGCAGGGTAATGACGCAGAAATTCGAGATGTCGATGATGGGCGAGTTGAACTACTTCCTTGGGTTCCAAGTGAAGCAACTCAAGGACGGCACCTTCATCTCCCAAACGAAGTACACGCAAGATCTGCTAAAGCGGTTTGGGATGAAGGACGTCAAGCCCGCAAAGACTCCGATGGGAACCGACGGACACACCGATCTCAACAAAGGAGGTAAGTCCGTTGATCAAAAAGCATACCGGTCAATGATAGGGTCTTTACTTTATTTATGTGCGAGTAGACCGGATATTATGCTTAGCGTATTCATGTGTGCTAGATTTCAATCTGATCCTAAGGAGTGTCACTTAGTGGCGGTGAAGCGAATTCTTAGATATTTGGTTGCTACGCCTTGCTTCGGGCTCTGGTATCCAAAGGGGTCTACCTTTGACTTGGTTGGATACTCAGACTCCGACTATGCTGGATGTAAGGTCGATAGGAAGAGTACATCGGGGACGTGCCAATTCTTAGGAAGGTCCCTGGTGTCATGGAACTCTAAGAAACAAACCTCTGTTGCCCTATCCACCGCTGAGGCCGAGTACGTTGCCGCAGGACAGTGTTGCGCGCAACTACTTTGGATGAGGCAAACCCTCAGGGACTTTGGCTATAATCTGAGCAAAGTCCCACTCCTATGTGATAATGAGAGTGCTATCCGCATGGCGGAAAATCCTGTTGAACACAGCCGCACAAAGCACATAGACATCCGGCATCACTTTTTGAGAGACCACCAGCAAAAGGGAGATATCGAAGTGTTTCATGTTAGCACCGAGAACCAGCTAGCCGATATCTTTACCAAGCCTCTAGATGAGAAGACCTTTTGCAGGTTGCGTAGTGAGCTCAATGTCTTAGATTCGCGGAACCTGAATTGAACTATAGCATACATGTGTTTATGCCTTTGATCATGTTCATTATGCATTTTGTTGCTTACTGTTGGTGCTCAAGTTGTACATACACTTCCTGGACCTCACAAGTCCGTTGCAAAGTGATGCACATATCTAGGGGGAGATGTGTTACAACTTGACCCTTTGAGACTAACCATATGGTTGAGTTTGCTTGTTTTAGTCTCAAAGGAGATTTGAAAGGGAAAAGGTGGACTTGGACCATGAAAGACTTCCACTGCACTCCGATGAGAGGGTAACTTATTCCAAGTTCATCTCATGTACTCTTATTGCTTTTGTATTCTTATTGAAGATTTTGGTGAGGCAATGGGATTCACGGGCCAAGATTGCTTCCGTTTTGGTGCTTGATGCCAAAGGGGGAGAAAATAAAGGCCAAAGCAATAAATGGATCAGCTACCACTTGAGAGATTTTGAAACGAGTAGAATAGAGCTTTTGGTTTGACAAAACTCTTTTGTTGTCTCTCTTATCAAAAGTTGGCTTCTTGTGGGGAGAAATGTTAATTATGGGAAAAAGGGGGAGTTTTTGAAATCTTGAATCAATTTCTCTCTTTATGTTTTAAACAAGTGTGTTTGACTTAGAGATAGAAATTTGAGTTTGATTTGCAAAAACAAACCAAGTGGTGGCATAGAGTGATCCATATATGTCAAATCTGAATCAAAACAATTTGAGTTCGTATTTGAAGTGTTTTTGTATTTGTTCCACTTGCTTTATATTGTGTTGGCATAAATCACCAAAAAGGGGGAGATTGAAAGGGAAATGTGCCCTTGGGCCATTTCTAAGTGTTTTGGTGATTTAGTGTCAAACACAAGTACTTAAGTGCTAAATGGTGGACAAAGTACAAATCAAGTATCAAGGTATGTTTCTCAGACTTAGTACATTGTTTTAGAGACTAATGTATTGTGTCTAAGTGCTGGAAACAGGAAAAAGACAATTGGAAATGTCTTGGCTCGAGCAGCCAAGACTCTGCTCAGTCTGGGAGCACCGGACTGTCCGGTGGTGCACCGGACAGTGTCCGGTGCGCCAGAAGTGCTCGAGCGAAGTGGCCGCTCTCGAGAATCCTCTGGCGGTGTACGGCTAAAATTCACCGGACTGTCCGGTGTGCATCGGACTGTCTGGTGGGCCAACGGTCGGCCGCGCAATCTGCGCGGGACACGTGGCCGGGCCAACGACTAGAAGGGGGCACCGGACTGTCCGGTGTGCACCGGACAGTGTCCGGTGCGCCAACGGCTCTCAGGCGCCAACGGTCGGCTTCGCCAATTAAGGAAGGGAATCGGGCACCGGACAGTGTCCGGTGTGCACCGGACTGTCCGGTGCACCCGACGACAGAAGGCAAGATTGGCCTTCCAGATTTGCTCTCAACGGCTCCTAGCTGCCTTGGGGCTATAAAAGGGACCCCTAGGCGCATGGAGGAGAATACCAAGCATTGCTACAACATTCCTAAGCACCAAGACATCGATTCCGCGCATTTGGTTCATTGTGATAGCATCTAGAGCTCTTGTTGAGTTGTGAACTCATTGAGTTGTGTTGCGAGCTCTTGTTGCGACTTGTGTGCGTGCGGTTGTTCTGATTTTGAGTCTTGTGTGCGTTGCTTGTTCCTCCCTTACTCCGTATTTCTTTGTGAATCTCAAGTGTAAGGGCGAGAGGCTCCAAGTTGTGGAGATTCCTCGCAAACGGGATATTGAAAGGCAAAGCAAAACACCGTGGTATTCAAGTTGGTCTTTGGACCGCTTGAGAGGGGTTGATTGCAATCCTCGTCCGTTGGGACGCCACAACGTGGAGTAGGCAAGCGTTGGTCTTGGCCGAACCACGGGATAAACCACTGTGTCATCTCTGTGATTGATCTTCTGTGGTTTCTGTGTTTTGTGAGACTCCTCTCTTGCCACTTGGCATTAATTGTGCTAACACTTAACTAAGTTTTGTGGCTTAAGTTTGAAGTTTTACAGGATCACCTATTCACCCCCCCCCCTCTAGGTGCTCTCACTATTGCCTTTCCGACTGTTCCGACGGTAGCCTTAGCCTCGGCGACGAGGACTACGGCCCAAGTCGTGAATGTTTCCACGTCGATCTAGGGGGTCCCAACGAAGGCAACCATCTTGGTATGCCGGAGAACGGAGATCTCCCTAGGCCTGTGCCTCGCGTTGACATCCTACGGAAGCTAGTTGTGGTCCTCGTCCTGGCGGGGGGTCATGACCCACAGCTCGAGCAAATCCGCGAGATGCAGGCCAGACTCGACGAGGGGGCAGGAACACTTGAGCCGATCCGCCGGGACATCGGGCAGGAATGGGCGGGCCAACCTCCGGCCGGAGAAGTGCGTCATCTACCCCAGGGTATCCAGCACCGCATCGCCGACGATGTTAGGGTAAGGCCGCCACCCACTTCCAGTGGAGTCGGCCAGAACCTGGCTGCAGCGGCAATGCTTCTCCGCGCGATGCTGGAGCCGTCAACCACCGAGGGGCGGTGTATCCAGGGAGAGCTCAAGAATCTCCTGGAGGACGCCGCGGTCCGACGGGACGAAAGCTCCGCCTCCCGAAGGCAGGGGTACCCCTCGGAACATCGCGCCGCGACTTCCCGATTCATGCGGGAAGCCTCGGTCCACACCGGGCGCACGCGCAACACAGCACTTGCGGCCCCGGGTCGCCTCGGCTACGAGCACCATCACCGCAACCGTCGGGCCCACCTCGACGAGAGGGTGCGCCGAGGGTATCACCCCAGACGTGGGGGACGCTACGACAGCGGGGAGGATCGGAGTCCCTCGCCCGAACCACCCGGTCCGCAGGCTTTCAGCCGCGCCATACGACGGGCGTCGTTCCCGACCCGGTTCCAAACCCCGACTACTATCACAAAGTACTCGGGGGAGACGAGACCGGAACTGTGGCTCGCGGACTACCGGCTGGCTTGCCAACTGGGTGGAACGGACGATGACAACCTCATCATCTGCAACCTCCCCATGTTCCTCTCCGACACCGCTCGCGCCTGGTTGGAGCACCTGCCTCCGGGGCAGATCTCCAACTGGGACGACCTGGTCCAAGCCTTCGCCGGCAATTTCCAGGGCACGTACGTGCGCCCTGGGAACTCCTGGGATCTCCAAAGCTGCCGACAGCAGCCGGGAGAGTCTCTCCGGGACTACATCCGACGATTCTCGAAGCAGCGCACCGAGCTGCCCAACATCACCGATTCAGATGTCATCAGCACGTTCCTCGCCAGCACCACCTGCCGCGACCTGGTGAGCAAGCTGGGTCGCAAGACCCCCACCAGGGCGAGCGAGCTGATGGACATCGCCACCAAGTTCGCCTCTGCCCAGGAGGCGGTTGAGGCCATCTTCCGGAAGGACAAGCAGCCCCAGGGCTGCCCACCGGAAGATGTCCCCGAGGCGTCAACTTAGCGCGGCACCAAGAAGAAAGGCAAGAAGAAGTCGCAAGCGAAGCGCGACGCCACCGACGCGGACCTTGTCGCCGCCGCCGAGTACAAGAACCCTCGGAAACCTCCCGGAGGTGCCAACTACACCTACCTCAAGCTCAAGATGTCGGGCCCCAACGGGGTCATCACCGTCGGCCCCACGTACCGACACGCGTTCGAATGCGACATGGAGTGCGTGGAGTACGCCGAGGCCCTCGCCGAATCCGAGGCCCTCATCGCCGACCTGGAGAGCCTCTCTAAGGAGGTGCCAGACGTGAAACGCCACGCCGGCAACTTCGAGCCAACGGGGACGGTTACGTCCGTCCCCCTCGACCCCAGCAGCGACGTCTCCAAGAAGATCTGGATCGGCTCCGAGCTCGATCCCAAATAGGAAGCAGTGCTCGTCGACTTTCTCCGCGCAAACGCCGACGTTTTCGCGTGGAGTCCCTCGGACATGCCCGGCATACCGAGGGATGTCGCCGAGCACTCGCTGGATATCCGAGCTGGGTCCCGACCCGTGAAGCAGCCTCTGCGCCGATTCGACGAAGAAAAGCGCAGAGCCATAGGCGAGGAGATCCACAAGCTAATGGCGGCAGGGTTCATCAAAGAGGTATTCCATCCTGAATGGCTTACCAACCCTGTGCTTGTGAGAAAGAAAGGAGGGAAATGGCGGATGTGTGTAGACTACACTGGTCTAAACAAAGCATGTCCGAAAGTTCCCTACCCTCTGCCTCGCATCGACCAAATCGTGGATTCCTCTACTGGGTGTGAAACCCTGTCTTTCCTCGATGCCTACTCAGGGTATCACCAAATTAGGATGAAAGAGTCCGACCAGCTCGCGACTTCTTTCATCACACCCTTCGGCATGTACTGCTATGTCACCATGCCGTTTGGTTTGAGGAATGCGGGTGCGACGTACCAACGGTGCATGAACCATGTGTTCGGCGAACACATTGGCCGAACGGTCGAGGCTTACGTCGATGACATCGTAGTCAAGACGAGGAAAGCCTACGACCTCCTTTCCGACCTTGAAGTGACATTCCGATGTCTCAAGGCGAAAGGCGTGAAGCTCAACCCCGAGAAGTGTGTCTTCGGGGTCCCCCGAGGCATGCTCTTGGGGTTCATTGTCTCCGAGCGGGGCATCGAGGCCAACCCGGAGAAGATCGCGGCCATCACCAGCATGGGGCCCATCAAGGACTTGAAAGGCGTACAGAGAGTCATGGGATGCCTTGCGGCTCTGAGCCGCTTCATCTCGCGCCTCGGCGAAAGAGGCCTACCTCTGTACCGCCTCTTAAGGAAGGTCGAGTGCTTCACTTGGACCCCTGAGGCCGAGGAAGCCCTCGGGAACCTGAAGGCGCTCCTCACGAACGCGCCCATCTTGGTGCCCCCCGCCGCCAGAGAAGCCCTCTTGATCTACGTCGCCGCGACCACTCAGGTGGTTAGCACCGCGATTGTGGTTGAGAGATGAGAAGAGGGGCATACATTGCCCGTCCAGAGGCCAGTCTACTTCATCAGTGAGGTACTGTCCGAGACCAAGATCCGCTACCCACAAATTCAGAAGCCGCTGTACGCAGTGATCCTGACGCGGCGGAAGTTGCGACACTACTTCGAGTCTCATCCGGTAACTGTGGTGTCATCCTTCCCCCTGGGGGAGATCATCCAGTGTCGAGAGGCCTCGGGTAGAATTGCAAAGTGGGCGGTGGAAATCATGGGCGAAACGATCTCGTTCGCCCCCTCGAAAGGCCATCAAGTCCCAGGTCTTGGCGGACTTCGTGGCTGAATGGGTCGACACCCAGCTCCCAATAGCTCCGATCCAACCGGAACTCTGGACCATGTTCTTCGACGGGTCGCTGATGAAGACAGGAGCGGGCGCAGGCCTGCTCTTCATCTCGCCCCTCGGGAAGCACCTGCGCTACGTGCTACGCCTACACTTCCCGGCATCCAACAATGTGGCCGAGTACGAGGCTCTGGTCAACGGGTTGCGCATCGCCATCGAGCTAGGGGTCCGACGCCTCGACGCTCGCGGTGACTCGCAGCTCGTCATCGACCAAGTCATGAAGAACTCCCACTGCCGTGACCCGAAGATGGAGGCCTACTACGATGAGGTTCGGCGCCTGGAGGACAAGTTCTACGGGCTCGAACTCAACCACATCGCCCGACGCTACAACGAGACTGCGGACGAGCTGGCTAAAATAGCCTCGGGGCGAACAACGGTTCCCCCGGACATCTTCTCCCGAGACCTGCACCGACCCTCCGTCAAGATCGACGACACGCCCGAGCCCGAGGCACCCTCGGCCCAGCCCGAGGCACCCTCGGCTCGGCCCGAGGGTGAGGCACTGCGCGTCGAGGAGGAGAGGAGCGGGGTCACGCCTGATCGAAACTGGCAGACCCCGTACCTGCAATATCTCCACCGAGGAGAGCTACCCCTCGACCAAGCCGAAGCTCGACGGTTGGCGCGGCGCGCCAAGTCGTTCGTCTTGCTGGGAGACGGGAAGGAGCTCTACCACCGCAGCCCCTCGGACATCCTCCAGCGATGCATTCCCATCGCCGAAGGTCAGGAGCTCCTACAAGAGATACACTCGGGGGCTTGTGGCCATCACGCAGCACCTCAAACCCTTGTCGAAAACGCCTTCCGATAAGGTTTCTACTGGCCGACGGCGGTGGCCGACGCCACTAGAATTGTCCGCACCTGCAAAGGGTGTCAGTTCTACGCGAGGCAGACCCACCTGCTCGCTCAGGCCCTACAGACGATACCCATCACCTTGCCTTTTGTTGTGTGGGGTCTGGACCTCGTCGGCCCCTTGCAGAAGGCACCTGGGGGCTACGCGCACATGTTGGTCGCCATCGACAAATTCTCCAAGTGGATCGAGGTCTGACCCCTAAACAGTATCAGGTCCGAACAGGCGGTGGCATTCTTCACCAACATCGTTCATCGCTTTGGGGTCCCGAACTCCATCATCACCGACAATGGCACCCAGTTCACCGACAGAAAGTTCCTGGACTTCTGTGAGCATCACCACATCCGGGTGGACTGGGCCGTCGTGGCTCACCCCATGACGAATGGGCAAGTAGAGCGTGCCAACGACATGATCCTGCAAGGACTCAAGCCGCGGATCTACAACGACCTCAACAAATTTGGCAAGCGGTGGATGAAGGAACTCCCCTCGGTGATCTGGAGTCTGAGGACAACGCCGAGCCGAGCCACGGGCTTCACACCGTTCTTTCTAGTCTATGGGGTCGAGGCCATCTTGCCCACAGACTTAGAATACGGTTCCCCGAGGACGAGGGCCTACGCCGACCAAAGCAATCAAGCTAATCGAGAAGACTCACTGGACCAGCTGGAAGAGGCTCGGGACATGGCCTTACTACACTCGGCGCGGTACCAGCAGTCCCTACGACGCTACCACGCCCGAGGGGTTCGGTCCCGAGACCTCCAGGTGGGCGACCTGGTGCTTCGGCTGCGACAAGACGCCCGAGGGCGGCACAAGCTCACGCCTCCCTGGGAAGGGCCGTTCGTCATCGCCAAAGTTCTGAAGCCCGGAACATACAAGCTGGCCAACAGTCAAGGCGAGGTCTACAGCAACGCTTGGAACATCCAACAGCTACGTCGCTTCTACCCTTAAGATGATTTCAAGTTGTTCGTATACCTCGTTCCCACGCAAAGTTTGGTCATCAAGGAAGGGTCAGCCTTGCCTCGGCAAAGCCCGACCCTCCCTCGGGGGCTACACCCGTCGGGTGTTGGCGCCCACGCCCCCCTCCTCTGAGGCACCAAGCGCCGACGCCTCGGCCATCTCAGCGTCGGCGGCGACAGGTCGCTCCCCGACCGGAGCGGCAGCGGCTTCGGCAGCAGCTGGCGCCAGCGCCGGCGGCATGTCTGGTGGGCCCGAAGCCACGTCCGCGCCAGCCGCCTCCCCCAGCGCGACGGCCACCTCGACAGAAGAGCCGACCTCGGGAACTCGCTCCACGGCGACTGGTGCCGTCTGAGCCCCCCGCTGTGGAGCGCCTTGCGAGAAGGTCAGCTGAACGGCGAGGCCCGGCGCGGCACCGGCTGCGGAAGCCGACGCCGTCTTAAGGACTTTCCGGGGAGCCAGATCGGTCAGGCCATGGCTTCGCTTGTTGAGGAGGAAAGGAAAGTCGCGGTCGGGACATACAAATGAGGAGCCAGGACGAAGACGTTCTAAGGTACTTACCCGCTCCGGGCCATGATCAACCGTGCCTGAGGAGAGGTCTCTCGGATCTCGACCCCCGAAGGTACCGTCGAGGTCCGCCTCGCCGCCAGCTTCGGTACCATCCTCGCCTTGGGCACCTTGGACGCCTGGGAGACGGACTGCCCAGGCACTGCCACGGCAACCTGAGGGTCGCTCTCCTGCGCTGCCGGCATGGGCGACGGCTCTCGGGGAACAGGCGCCTCGGCCTGACTCCCCGGGGTCACCTCAACTTCCCCAGCCGAGGGGTCGAGTACCCCCTCGGTCTGCCCCCGCTCTTCGGGCCGGGACCTCGGCGTCCCGACCCCGGGAACTGACGGTGCCAGCCCGCTCGGGGGCTGGCTTGACGACTCCTGGCCTAGCCTCAAACCCGGGCTGAGGCCAAGGCGGGCAGCCATGTCGTCATCCTCGTCATCGTCTTCATCATCGTCGTCGTCGTCAGGCGTTTCCGGCGACGGCTCCCTCGGGAGTCCATCCCTTTCCTGCCGACGTCGGAGCTTTTCCAAGGCGTCTCGGGCCCGAGCCTTCTTCGCGTCCTTTTTCTTCTTCTTCTCCTTCGTGGCAACCCGCCGCGCTGCTCGGTCCACCGCGTCCTCCGGGACCCGTGGCCGGGAAGGCTTGTGACACCCTACCTCCTGGAGAAAGATGAAAAGTCTCAACCGTAAGGACCAAGGGCAATCCGACGCAAGGAGAAAGAAGGAGCGGACACTCACCAGGGACACACACCCGCGGTCGGGGCACATCAAGGGCTGGGAGAAGGCGCTGGTGTCCGGTTTTCCCAACGCGACGGCCACCCGCCCGTGGAGAACGTCGATGGGAAGGGGATCCCGGGACATCCGCGAGCCCTCCAAGTCAGCCTCTGGCGTCATCTCCCAAAGCGGCAACCGCCGCTCTGCCAAGGGAAGCACCCTCCGGCGATGAATGGCGGCAATCACTCCCGCAGCGGTGAGCCCTCCTTTCCGCAACGCCTCCAGGGCCTTGAGAAGGGGCTCGAGATTCTTCTGTCTGTCGCGCGAAGTCCCGTAGCGCCAAGCATCGGCAGCGACGGTGACCACTCGCTGAGAAAACGACGGGAGCCTCTCGTCGTCATTCCGGAGATAGAACCACCGGCGCTGCCACCCTTTATTCGAGGACGCAAGGACGGCGGGAATATACTGTGACGCTCGCGACTGCCTCAGCTGGAGGATGCAGCCGCCGGCCCGCACTGCCGCGCGGACCCTTCTCTCCCCCGTCGGTGAAGCGAAAAGCTCCGCGGAGAATAAATGAGTCCACAAGTCCCAGTGGGGGTCGATCCCCAAATATCCTTCGCACACCGCTACGAAGATGGCGGCTTGCGAGATGGAGTTGGGGCTGAGGTTGTGCAACTCCACCCCGTAGTTATGCAGGATCGCCCGCATGAAGCGGCTCGCCGGCACACCGAATCCCCGCTCGTGGAAGGAGACGAAGCTCACGACGTACCCCGGCGGCGGGGACGGGGCGGCTCCGTTCGGGGGGGGGATCCACTCCGGCTGCCTCTCATCAGAGAGAGGGCGAAGTAAACCCTCAGCAACGAGGTCCTCCAGGTCATCCGCCATGACTGTGGAGAAAGGCCATGGGTCGCGCGGCGAAATAATGGTCACCCGGTCGGCCATCACCGAGCAGAAGGGGTGGCAGCGGAAAGGACTGGGTGGGTGGTTTCCTTTTCTCTGGCTAAATCTCTCAGGTTGCGAAAACCTAAGAAGGAGGCAAGAAGCAGAGCAAAGAACCGTCACCAGACCCTCCCCCGAGTATATAAAGACCAAGTCGAGACCCGTTCAACGCGTCGCCCGAACCCGCCGCGGGATTCAAAGACTCAAAGCGAAACGACCGTTCCTCGAACGGCTCGCGCACGCGCAACGGCCGCCCCGCGAACCACTCGCCCCGTCGCATTAACTCCGCGGCGGGACAGGCGGCGCCTCAGGCAGGAGAAGCAAGTGACGCTTCGCCTTCGCCATAATGACCGCGTCAAAAAAGGTACGCCACGTCATTCGATTTCGTATCCTTTTCCTTTTCCTCTTTCTCTCTCTTACAACAGGGACCGGGAAAGGGGGATACCCCGAAAAGGATCCTTCTCCGTGAAGGAAACAGGCCCCGAGCCTCCCTACTGATCAGAGGTTCAAAGGCTGGCCCCTCAGAGGGATTCAACAGCCGCCTCAGAGCGCTTGGGTTCCGCGCCCACTACTGGTCAGAGGTTCGAAGGCCGGCCCCTCGGAAGGGTTCAACGACCACCTCAAGCCACTCGGGCTCCGCGCCCACTACTGATCAGGGGTTCGTAGGCTGGCCCTCGAAGGGCTCACAGCCGCCTCAGACACAAAGCGAGGGATGACCCTGGGTATGTTCGATACATAACCAAGGCTCGGGCTACGCTCCCGAGATACCCTAGGACATTTCCGAGACTGGCGGGAACGAGTTGTAACGGAATCCCATCAGAGGGAGGCATCGAGCCCTCGGACCCCGTCGAAAGGGGACCGGGTCCGACAGATCACCCGCAGGTACTTTTGGAGCGCGCCTCCGGGCCTCTAGCCGACCCCTAACAAATGGGGCACGGGCGTCCACTCGGATTACCCATCAGCAGCTCACTAGAGACACCATGTTCGGCGCCCTCCGAGGGCAACATGGCGCTTTCCCCCCCCCCCCTCCTCCTTGCGGAAAGGCGACACAGGGGCGTATGTAAAAAAGTCGAGTCTGTCCTTGACCGTCCTCTCGCCCTGTGCAGAGGCTCGGGGGCTGCTCTCGCAAACCCGGCTCCGGCCAAACCGTTGACAGCGTCAACATACCAGCCCGAGAACTTGGGACCCGACCGTGCACCCGCGCTACAGCCAGCTCGCATGAGGGAACAACCAGACCAGCCGAAGCGTTGCGCGAGGCATTAAGACCTCGGAGGAGTCAAACCACTCCTCCGAGGCCTCGGGGGCTACACCCGGCGGGTGCGCTCACACGCACCCACCGGAGTAAGACGCAACCGAGAAAGGCTAGTCCCCTTGCAAAAAAGTGCGACAAAAGCCTCCAAGCGAGTATTAACACTCCCTTCGAGGCTCGGGGGCTACTGTCGGGGACCGTAATTAGGGGTACCCTCAAGGCTCCTAAATCTCAACTGGTAACCCCCATCAGCACAAAGCTGCAAAGGCCTGATAGGTGCGACTAAGTCAAGGATTGGTCCATTCGAGGGACGCGATCACGCCTCGCCCGAGCCCAGCCTCGGGCAAGGGCAGCCGACCCGGAGGATCTACGTCTCGCCCGAGGCCCCCCTCCAGCAACGGACACACATTCGGCTCGCCCGAGGCCCAGTCTTCACCAAGAAGCAACCTAGGCCAAATCGCCACGCCAACCGACCAAATCGCAGGGGCATTTAATGCAAAGGTGGCCTGACACCTTTATCCTGACGCACGTCCTCCACTCGACAGAGCCGAAGTGACCGCAGTCACTTCGCCGCTCCACTGACCGGTCTGACAAGAGGACAGCGCCGCCTGCGCCGCACCGACTGCTGAGCCACTCGACAGAGTGAGGCTGACAGCAGCCAAGTCCCGCCCTAGGCGCCATGGGAAACTCCGCTTCGCCCGACCCCAGGGCTCGGACTCGGGCTCAGCCCCGGAAGACGATGGACTCCGCTTTGCCCGACCCCAGGGCTCGGACTCGGGCTCAGCCCCCGAAAGACGACGAACTCCGCTCCGCCCGACCCCAGGGCTCGGACACGGGCTCAGCCCCGGAAGACGACGAACTCCGATCCGCCCGACCCCAGGGCTCGGACTCGGGCTCAGCCCCGGAAGACGACGAACTCCGCTCCACCCGACCCCAGGGCTCGAACACGGGCTCAGCCCCGAAAGACGACGAACTCCGCTCCGCCCAACCCTAGAGCTTGGACTCGGGCTCAGCCCCGGAAGACGACGAACTCCGCTCTGCCCGACCCCAGGGCTCGGACTCGGGCTCAGCCCCGGAAGACGATGAACTCCGCTTCGCCCGACCCTAGGGCTCGGACTCAGGCTCAGCCCCGGAAGACGACGAACTCCGCTTCGCCCGACCCCAGGGCTCAGACTCGGGCTCAGCCCCGAAGGACGACGAACTCCGCTTCGCCCGACCCCAGGGCTCGGACTCAGCCCTGGCATCAGCCGACGGTCTCTGCCTCGTCCGACCCGGGGGCTCGGACTCGGCCTCGACCTTGGAAGACAGACTCGACCTCGACCTCGGAGGAGCCTCCACCTCGCCCAAACTAGGGCACCGACCGACCACGTCAATAGGAGGTGCCATCATTACCCTGCCCCAAGCTGACTCAGGCTACAGGGAACAAGACCGGCGTCCCATCTGGCTCGCTCCGCCAGACAAGTAATGATGGCGCCCCACACGCTCTATGACGATGGCGGCTCTCAGCCCCCTTACGGAAGCAAGAGGACGTCAGCAAGGACTCGACAGCCCGGACAGCTGTCCTTCCGCCGGGCTCCAGCGCTCCTCCGACGGCCACGACACCACACGAACCGGGTGCCAAAACCTCTCCGGCTGCCACGATGGCATGTACTTAGGGCGCTAGCTCTCCTCCGCTAGATACGTTAGCACACTGCTACACCCCCCATTGTACACCTGGATCCTCTCCTTGCGTCTATAAAAGGAAGGACCAGGGCCCTCTTACAGAGGGTGGGCCGCGCGGGGAAGGTCGGGACGGCGCTCGCGTGAGGCCGCTCGCTCCCTCCCGCGTGGACGCTTGTAACCCCCTACTGCAAGCGCACCCGACCTGGGCGCGGGACAAACACGAAGGCCGCGGGATTCCACCTCTCACGCCCGTCTCCCTCCGGCTTCTTCCCCCCTTCGCGCTCCGTCTCGCGCCGACCGATCTGGGCTGGGGCACGCGGCGATAATTTACTCGTCGGTCCAGGGACCCCCCGGGTTCGAAACGCCGACAGTTACTCTTGGAGCTTCTAGCTCCTAGACGACTAGGTTTCTCTTGTGAGTCTCCAAATCTTGTGGAAGACCACAAGAAAGTTTGTATTACCCGCTCGTTTGAGCAAAGATTAGTGTGTGAGCTTGACCTTTGTGGTCGGCAAAGGGAGGATTAGGGTTGAAAGAGACCCGACTCTTTGTGGGCGCCTCAACGAGGAAGTAGGGCACCTTGGTGGTGTGACCGAACCTCGAGATAAATCTTGTGGCTTTTGTGTTCTTGTTCATTGTGCTTATTCGTGTTCTTCGTTCTCTCACCATTGCGTGGAAGATTTGTTTATATATTTTTGGTGTGTGGATTTTGAGAAGTGCCCTTCTCAGATCTACTACTTTGAACCCTGTGGATCAACTAGAACATCTCATTTCCAAAGTTAACTGGGTGAATTTCGAGATCAATTCAGTTTTACCCAGTTTGCTTCTAGTTTTTGTTGAAAAAGTTTTAACTTGCCTATTCACCCCCCTCTAGGCAACTTTCAGGGGCCTCATGGTTGTCGCCAACGTCGATAACTCTCGGGTTGTTTTGGACACCGCATCCGACGACGACGTCATCGCGCCGTCTAGCTCATCATCCACCTGAAGCCCAACCTGCCACGTAAGTCGCTATTGATCGGACATGAATTCTTGTGCGCTGGGACGATGGACGTTGCTGACGTTGTGTGCGTGTCCTCGAACATGATGTATGTAGTGGAGTAGCGCATCCGGTGGTGCAACGGCCAGGTGTACTACCTCGCTGATGAGCCTGGGGTGCACTTCGTTTGTCAGCCCAACCAAGAGTCATCGGTACTTGTCATGTCGCGCGCGTTCGACGACTACTATATCGAGGATTGTAGCGTTAGCTTGGCGCCGGAGGTGACGCAGAGGAGGATCGACAACAGTGACCAGTTCGTCATCCTCGTCACTGTCAGGGTAGTTTTTGTGCCGGTCTGTCTTTAATTCTCTTTGCAAACACACACACTTACCTTTTTGTTTAAGCAAGAGCGTATGGTGGTGCGTGTCTGATGACATGTTCGAGGGAATTTCTTCCGGCATGTGTGGAACGTGCTCTCCAATGATGAGACCATACAAATCGTGTCATATATGCGAAGTCTGCATGATACTGATGGTTGCAATGTAGTGGTGAAACAACTAGATTAAAATAACAAAATTTATGTATGGTTAGGATCACAAATTGATTATAAAATATTTTTTTCATAACGGTATAACACACATTTTGTATATAAGTTATCGTAGTATACTGGTATTAATTATATATTCTCGTTGCAACGCACGAGTACTCAACTAGTCTATGTATTAATGAAGGTGCCGCTAAAGCCGGAGCGGCAGCCGTAAAAAACTTTATCTCTATCTTATGACTAATTTGGGAACCACGTTTTTCCAAGGAATTTCCATTTTCTCAAGGCAAATTAGTTCATTTTCCCTTGGGAAAATAGAAATCCAATGAAAAAATAGAGTTCCCAAACTAGCCCTTAGAATAAATTTCATCTTTTTGTGCCGATCAAACTTATTTAAATCTGACTAGATTTATATAGAATATTAACAGCGTTTATGTTTTCAAGTAGATTTACTATAAAAGTAGATTCAAAATTTTATAGTCTAAATATTACTATTTCCTATATATCTGTTCGAATCTAAAATCGTTTGACTCTTGAGGAACAAAAACACAGTTTTCTTCAGGCACCTCTTTTGTTTTAGATGAACCGGCCCAACCCGAGAACTCTGTGGTAGCCTCGTAAAGATGGGGCTCGTGTAGGAGCTTTCATCCTGAAAGGAACAATTCGGCATTTTCTTTAGCCCGGCCCAAGCCCAAGAGTCTACGCAATATCTGTGTTGCCAAAAAAATGATAAAAAGGGAGAAAAGATGCATTAACATGTCGAATGTGCTTAATATCATTTACATATCCAAACTTGTGACGGTTTTCAGCCCGCTTTGTGGTTTATGCTTTGAAATTCAAGCCCATGTTAAACAAACTATTATTTGCCTTCTAAGAGAATCCACTTAGGACTTGTTCGGTTAGCTCTCAATCCATGTGGATTGAGTATGATTGAGGGCATGTTCGTTTTGCTCTCAATCCATGTGGATTGGGTGAGATTGGATGAGTTTCAATCCCAAATAAGTCAAAATCTTTCATAATTTTTTCAATCCCATACAATCCACATGTGATAGGAATAACTGAACAAGCCCTGAGTGGGTTTAAATCCCAACTAAGTCAAACTCCTTCTTAAGTTTTTCTAATCCCATTCAATCCATGGATAACAGGATTAACCGAACAAGGCCTTATAGAAAAAATTCTGGCGGCTATGAACTTAGACATCTACAAAATAAGCCCCCAGTTTTGTGTTACATTTTTTTTGTTAATGTTAAGGCTTGTTTCAATCCACAATGCTATAAAAAATAGCAGTAGTGGATCTAAACATACCCGCTAAGGCTGTGTTCGGCTGGTATGGATTCAATCCCCAAGTGTAATTAATCCAGACATGGATTGAATGGATCCCCTATTGACACTTTTTCCCTACGTGGTTTAGTTCCCTGCCTCCTTTTCCCTGCCCCTTTTCCCTGTCTATTTTTCCTTGTTCGGTTAGCCCCAGTCCAAGGAATAAAAGCAGAAAATATGATCCATTGTACATACATCTAAAATGTCAAGCTATGTATAAAGATTTCTGCTCTGGACATGAAGAACTTTCAGTACACTCGTAGCAAACAGACAATAAGGTTTAGTTCCCTGTCTACATAAAGTTTCAATTCAACAAGATAAATGTATGTCCTAGCAAACAGACAATATGTTGGTCATAGTTTGCACATGATTTAAATAGATAAAAACAAAGAACAAAGTAGAGTTGGTGCTTGCAGTCATTTTGTCCCACTCGTAGACTAAGGTTCAATCCAATAAAATGCAGACATCACTCATGGCTCACAGTTCTAGGCATGGTTACAGCCTACCATCAAGTTGGGCCAAAGGCTTCTAAGTTTAAAACTTTATATAGTAATAGCAAAAGTGTCCCGGAGATGTAAAGCCTGCAAATATACAAGGGGAACAATGATTAGATTCTCACCGACAGAAAGAGAAATATATGTAAATATATGTACTCTAAACTGAAAGAGAAATATATGTAAATATATGTACTCTAAACTGAAATATAATATGTGCAGAACAAGGCCTCGCTGATGATCTTGATCACCAGGCTGGGCTGAAATATAAACTGAAATATAATATGTTGCTACAGCCAATCAGATCCTGGTCTGGCCTGCAGTAGGAATATATGATGATCAACCAAGCACTTTGATTCTTTCCTCCTAGTGACTGTCCAGGTCTCAGTACTTATTTACATACTAGTGTACACAGTCAGGACTCATGAAATAGCTTGAGATGAAAGGGCCAAAGAAGACAAGAAAACCAGGGAAAATATAATCCTAAGTAAACTAGTGTCTAAAAGAGAAAATCGATCATTTCACATACAATGATTTCCACTACTGAATAACCCGAAACTTCTGCTTTTAGGAAAAGTAACAGCATTCATTCCAGAGACAAATGGAACAACCACAACCTCCTTATCGACAGAAGAAATATAAATCATAGATAGAAGTAATATCTCTAAAAAACATTCATTGGCACTACTGATTAAACGTGATGCTTCTTAAATACAACTAATGGTCTAATGAAACTACATATCATAAACAAATGGTCTACTGTAAGCAGAAGTTAGGAACTGAAACTACACGTCATGATTTATTGAGTAAAGATGAAAGTAATCAATTGAACTAATCGATTCTTAGGGCACAAATTTGATTGTCAGCACAAAGTAATTGAAGGTTGAGATAAACAACCACTAGCGTTCACGTGCTCCACTACACGTCAAATTTGATTGTCAGCACAAAGGAATTGCTTAGAAAGAATCTGGATCTTGAGATCTGGTAGCGCCAGGGGGATGGAGGCCAGCGCCGGGCTGGTCGCCGGCTCGCACAACCGGAACGAGCTAATCTTCGGGCTGGTCGCTGGTCGCCGGGCTGGTTCTCCTCCTCACCTAGCTACTATGTTCCACCAGCAGCAGGAGCTCTTGCAGGCAGAAGTTGCAGCGGTGAAAAGCAGATCCACTCTCCATCGACATGTGAGGAGTCAGAGGAGGAGGACGTGAGTACCGGTGAAAAGTTGATGTTCTCCACGCTGATCTTCGTGTCGTAGCCTCGTAGGTAGCCGCCGATGTAGCCACCGCCGCCGTCGCCTCACGCTGGTTCTTCGTGGTTTGTTTCCACGACGGGAAGACGAGGGCTGCTTCCCGGCCGGGTTGAGGTGAGAATAGCCGGGATGGGCCGGTGTTGAGGCCCGAGCGGGGTGAAACGAATGCTGTTTTGTCGTGGGCCGGGATCTTTTCCAGACCGGGCTGATCCACGGGGAATTGGGCCTAACCCCGGCCGGGATTTACTTAAACGAACATGGCCTAATAGACCAACTAACTACTAGTCTAGGACCTACTAACTATCAATCCCATTTTTTTGGATTTGAAGCCGCTAATATGTGATAATAGGGGTCATGTGTGCCAATTAGTGATGGTGGTTCCAAATAGTCTCTACTAATAATTAGCTATCTATCAACTACTATATATTGGCTAGCTGATTAACAGAGGATGGTTATGTTTGGATTATAATGGCTTCATAGAATCCTACTTCTAGGACTCGAGGGATATGGTAATATACTTTTCATATTCACTTTCTTATTTGAAGGTTTATTTGGCAGAACTTCTAGTGCAACTTTCAGAGTAACTCTAAGAGAAGTTCCATAAACTCTTTATTACATAAAATCACGTATCCATGGTGTATATGTGAAGGTATTGTTTAAAATAAGGAACTAAGATGCTAGATGCTAATATGAAATATTAGGGCGATTGCTCACTTGTGCTACTTCCGTAGTAGTCACACAATCGAACCTTATATCTTTCGCCAATTCATTTTCTATAGGCAATCATTTTTTACGTAATGTTAATCCTAGAGATTTATTTTTAGCCGTATAATCACTTGTTCTGAAGGTTCAGAATCGAAGACTAAAAGAGTTCCACCAAAACAATTAGAAATGATTTTAAATTGTCGTGAGACATTTGTCCGAGGCCCGTATTTATCGGATCATCTAGGGCAACAATGCATTAGTTTCATGTAGAAGTTGTTACACCATCCTTAGCATTACATATGGCCTACAAGTAAACAACTAAGCTATTCATAACATTGTGTACTGCACCCCCCACATCATGCAAGGCTATTATTGCCCCTGAAATCGAGTATACGCAACACTTGTCTAGTTCGCTAAGAATTGGGGGGCCTGTTTGGGAGGGCTTCTAAATTAGCTCCGTCTCCTGGAGAAGTCCTCCCAAACGGTAAAGAGTACTAAGAAACTAGAGCATTTTTTTTACAGAGAAGTCGGAGCCAAAAAAATGGCTCATAGCGGCTCCTCCCCCCAATCCCCTATCTTGCTCTTCTTTCATGCTAGAGGAGCTATTTTGCCAAACAATTTGTTAAAAATATACTATGTCATATAGAGGAGCTACTCTTGAAGAGAAGACAGGGCGGAAGTCATTTTCAGATGAGCCAGAGCCATGCCAAACAGACCCATAGTATGGTATATAGATGACATGTATGTTGCTATAGAGAGTGTTCTATCTATACCGTTGTGGCTGTTCTAAAAACAACTTCTGTAGTTTTTAAATGAATCTCCAAACTAATAATTTAGATAGTTAGCATAAAAATACTCTCAACAGCTCTCTAAATTAACTTCATAAATGTAGTCACTTCTTATCTAACCAATAGCTGGAAACACCAAGGCCCACGGAGGCGCACAAAGCATACGGGAAGGAGGAGCACACACCGCCGCGAGCAGTAGCAAGCCAAGAAGCGAGTGTAGCGGCTATCGCCTACGCGGCAACGCCGCACGCAGAGAACAGGCGGCACTTTGGCGCGAGCGAACCCACAACCGTTGCACTGCCCTACCGGTACCTTCCCTACCTGAGCAAGCAGCTCCCTCCACTCCACCGGTTTTGAATTTGAAAAACTGGCAGCAGCCTCCCTCCATCGCGGGCTCGCGGCCGTCGGACTAGCGCACCACCGCAGCCGTCGTCGTGCCGTGCTGGACTGGACTCGTGGTGGTGGTGGAACGCGAACGCGCCAAGCTGACCCGGTTCAGCCAGGTCGCGGTGGACACGACGAGGGATGCACCTGCACATCGCGCCGGGTCCGCCGCCCGCCGCCCGCTAAACCATCCGCAGTGTACATGTACTGTCGCGGCTCGCGGGGTCCCCTCCTTCCACGAATGGATCGGGTGCAGATCCGAGCCCGGAACGCAGGATCCGACAAGGCGGCACGGACCGGAGTGACGCGAGCCAGGCAGGTCCGCTGGTACGTGCGAGTCGGTTCGGTTGTGCGGCTCGGCCCGGGCCGGGGCTCGGGCCCGTGTTCCAGTTCCAGTTCCCTTTTCCCTTCCCCTCCCTTCTTCACCCATCATCTCCGCCTCTTCCATTCCCACCTCACTCCTCGCCGCGCGCCGCCTCGCTCCCCACCGCCGCGCCGCAGTAGGGTTCGCGAGCCCGCAGCAGAGCGCGTACCGCACCCTGCCCCCCGCTCTGTCCACCCCACGCCGGCCTCTCGCCGCCGCTCGCCGCACCGCACGAGAGGCGAGATCGGCAGCTCCCAGATTCGTACCCGGGCCACAGTCCCTCCTCGCCCTGCGTGTCGGCGCCGCCTCCACACGCCCGCGCTTCACCAGCCCCGACGGAATCTCTCCCGGAGGCGCGCGATTCGCCGCGGGGATGGTACGGTAGGGCCGCAGTCGCTAGGGTTTCCGCGCCCGGTGCCGCCATGGACGCCGAGCCCCGCCGGGAGGGTTCCGATCGGGCGCCCGCCGCCGACTCCTCCGCGGCGCCGGACGGTGACGAGGCGATGGCCCGTGGCGTCGCTGCTGCGGAGAAGCCTACAGCGGCCAGCGAGGCGGGGGCTGGTGGAGACGTCGCGGCGGCGGAGCGTGGGCGTGACGGCGAGACGCCGGCGGGAGAGCCGGGGGCGGAGGCTGACGAAGGCGGTGCTGTGGGCGAGCAGTGTCCTGCGGCGCCTCAAGCGAGCGAGGTGGATGAGGGTGGCGCCGCGGGCAAGGAGCGGTCTGATGGTGGTCTGGCGAATGGGGCACTTGAGGGCAGCAGCATTGCGGGGGAAGTGCCAGATGTGGCTCCTGTGGTATCTGAAGCACGGATGGACGAGGACAGGGGTGGCTCCACAGGCAAGGAGTACTCTGAAATGAAGATGGAGGTGGATGGCGGCTGCGTAGCAGAACGAGAGGGCGATGCTCAGGAACAGGAACAAGAGTGCACTGCAGCTGCTGTGGCAAGCGAGGTTAATACGGGGGAAGGTGACGGCGGAGTGGTGAATCAAGGGACTACGACACCTGCTGGGTGTCTTCAGGTTAAAGAGGAGGTGGGGGAAGGCTTGGTGGGCCGCTACATTGGACGTAGCGCTCCAGGGCGCACGAGGATTCTTATTGGGAAGGTTGTGTCCTATGATAGCACAGCTGGGGTCTACAGCCTGGTGTTTGAGGACGGACACGCTGAGGAGCTGGGGCTTCCTCAGCTCCAGGAGCTTCTCATGTCGGATGATAATGGTGCATTAGGCATGAAGGTGAGCTGCCGGAAGAGGAAGCTAGACTTGCTGGTTTCATCAGGGAGCGCCTTGGAGGTCAAAGAGCCACCAAGTACTAGGCAGAGGGTTGATGGATGCGAGATGTCTGCCAGGCCTGATGAGCTGCAGCATAGTGCGTCTGGCTCGGATATGTCTGAGGATGTTGAGTCTTCGAGCAATTCATCAGATTTCACTAGAGAAGAAACATCTGAGCCATGCCCTCCTGTACAGGCTGTGGAGTTGCCTCCGTCGTCAGGCGACATTCCTGTGCCAGAAGAGTCCATAAGTTCTCTCCTCTCTGTTTATAACTTCTTGCGGTCGTTCAGTGTGCAGCTGTTCCTGAGTCCATTTGGACTGGACGATTTTGTTGCGGCCATTAATTGCAGCGTGCAGAATAACTTGTTGGATGCTGTGCACGTCTCGCTACTGCGGGCTCTGAGGCGGCATCTTGAATCTAGATCTGCAGAAGGATCTCGATCGGCTTCAAATTGCCTGAAGTACGCACTCTATCAACACACTCTTAACCACAGTAACTATTTCTTAGGTGCTGTGTTTCTGTACTTAAGATTCTGACATTATTTTCTTTCCCCTGAACTGTGTATAGGTACCTGGATTGGACATTACTAGACACATTGACTTGGCCAAATTTCTTACTAGAGTACCTGTATGTGATGTGTTGCATTAAAAATCTAGGGGGGAAGAGCTTTGGTAGAAGCCTTCTAGTCGCCGAATACTATAAACTTCCTGTTACCATGAAGTTGAGGGTGCTGCAAATACTCTGTGATGATGTCATTGAATCAGAAGAACTCAAAACTGAACTGGAAAATCGAGTAGGCTACAATGAGGAGATGGAGTATGAGATAGAATCTAGTGCATTTTTGGAGGCTGGTTCAAGATCAGTCTCAACTAGAGCAGCAAAGGCCTCAGCTTGCAAAAACACGAATGATTTCCAGAATCTTCTCGAAAGTGCTCCAAATGTAACAAATCCCGAAACTGCTCCAGCAGTCCTGTCTCAGGATGGCAATAGTGATGATTGCCGAATATGTGGGATGGATGGAACTTTGGTATGCTGTGATGGCTGCCCGTGGGCATATCATTCAAGATGTATTGGTCAAAACAAAGCTTTCCTTCCTCAGGGTGACTGGTTCTGTCCAGAATGTATGGTTAACAAGCTTGGCCCAACTTCCTCAAGAATTGAGCGTGGTGCAAGAGGAGCTCAAATGTTTGGCATTGATATGTGTGGGAGACTATTCTTAGGAACTTGCAACTATTTGCTGGTGTAAGTTCTTGCAAATTAATCATGTAATACATTGGGTTTATTAATTTACTAATGTTCGTTTCCTTTGTATTTGTTCCATCAAATACTGCAGGATCGAAACAGCTTCAGATGCAGAGTCTTATGCAAGATATTACAATCAGTATGATGTTGCCAAGGTCCTCCAAAGCCTTGCTGTCTCAGATGCATATGTGGACATATGCAAGCAAATAAAGGACTACTGGAAACATTTACTTGGTATAATTCATAACGAGAGATCAACAACAGGTAAAGAAGTTGGTGCGAAAGTAGCACTTCCTCAAACAAACGCGCAGCAGAAATTTGTGGCTAATCAGAGCGCAATGTGCTCAGTCGAATGCCTGGAGGAACAAAAATGCAAGTCAAGCTTAGGTGTTGTCACTGAGAAAAATGCTGAAGTTTTCAAGCAAACTGTGTCAGCTCAGAACAACATACATAATGCACACAGAAATGGAGCTTTTGGACCATCTGTGGTATCCTCAGTTTCTCATCAGAATGGATCCATTGTAACAGGTGGGTCTAACATAGCACAGGCGCAGCCAGCTCAGAGTATTTTCCATCCAGACCCATCCACCGTTTCTGCGACGTCAGGATCATTTTGTCCATCTTCTCTAGGTAAACACCACCTTCAGACGTTTCCGGAAAGATCTGGAAACATGAGTGGTGTCAAGGCAGCAAAATTGTCTTCTTTTAAACCACAAGCTTACATGAACCTCTACAATCATGGCAATATTGCAGCATCTGCTGCTGCCAATATAGCTGTTATTACATCCGATGACAGTAAAGTTTCAGCATCCCAACTGACTGCGAAACACCGGAAGAAAATGGCTGCAGACAATGCTCTACAATTGAAAGCATTTTCTTCAGCAGCCACACAATTTCTTTGGCCGAGTACCGAAAAGAAGCTTATGGAAGTCCCAAGAGATAGATGTGGTTGGTGCCTTGCTTGTAGAAGTTCAGCAATTGGAACTAAAAAGGCTTGTTTTCTTAACATGGCCACTTCAAATGCTGTTAAATGCTCTGCTCGAATTCTTAGTGTAATGCGTGTAATAAAAAGTTCTGATAGCCACTTTCCTAGTATTGTTGCTTATTTAGCCAACATGGAGGAAAGTTTGCGTGGCCTCTTGGTTGGTTCACTACAAGATATGCAGCAGAAAGAAAGGTGGCATCAGCAACTACAAGAAGCTTCGAACTGCAGAACTGTAATACCCCTCTTGCTTGAGGTGAGTTGTATTTTTTTGTTGGACATTCTTTGGTACTTCTCAATACTACAACTAAGTTTTGATATAGCATATCACACTAAATGCTGGCAGCATTGGGGTGGGCATCAAATAGAATAATATTTTTCACATTTTTATTCAGCTTGAGCTGGATACATTATATCCCTGGATGTATTTTGAATAAAGGAAATTAACTATAAATACAGCATTAGAAACTAGAAAAATTGTTCTAAAACCATTGACTCAAAGTAACTACTGAGGTGTTTTTTTTTGAAATAAAATGATTCAATACTGAAAGATATATTCTTCCACATTGAACTAGTATTTGCATATATTTTCATTTCACGACAGGCTATGCCACAATAAGTTTCCGTTTGAGCAAAACAATGCGAAATGAATTCTTTAGCCCACCGGCAGGGGACCTGTCATGGGCATCATAGGGAGCGAGAGGCAACAGCCAGGCTGGGATAAGGCTAGAGAATAAGATTGAGATGAGCTGGGATAAGGCTAGAGAATAAGATTGAGATGAGAGAATTGTGGAGAGTTGGTTAGCATCAGATAAGTCCAAGAAAGTAGGAGTTAGTTGAGAGTTTGTAGGAGAAGTTGGTTAGCCATAGGGCTATTTATAAGTCGCATGGCAACAGGGAATAAATCAAGCAAGATCATTATCAAACCAATCTCTCTCCCTTGCAATGACCCTCTCAAGCGCCTAGGGCTGCTACCCTAGAACCAAGCCTGCGGCAGAGGGGTATAACCTCGCCGGAGAAGACAGCTATCCCATGGACCGAAGGTCCATGACACCTGGTATCAGCTCCAGGTTATCCTCACCACCACCAGCCGCCCATCCCTCACCACCACCAGCCGCCGCGCCATCTGCCGCCGCAACGCCCTCCCACCCGCCCTCTCAAGCGACTAGGGCTGCTACCCTAGAACCAAGTCTGCGGCAGAGGGGTATAACCTCGCCGGAGAAGACAGCTATCCCCATGGAGCGAAGGTCCATGACAGATGCATTCACTCGGCTCGAAGAGAAGTGGGATCAATTCGTTGTGATGTTCCACCGCTACAAGGAGAAGACAGAGAAAGAACTCCAAGCAGCGGTGCGTCTTCAGGCGGCAGCGCGAGGGTTCCTGGCACGCCGCCAGGTACAGTCCCTTCGTGGGGAGAAGCACCTTGCTGTGGCCTCCAGGGCCACCCCATGGCCGTCATCACATGAGCAGGCCGTGGTGCGCCTGCAAGCCGCAGTGCGCGGCTTCCTTGTTAGGCGGGCGGTGCGGAAGCTGCACTTGCTGATCAGCTCATCGCTGCACCAATTCGCAGCCTGCGCACCCAACCACCAGGTCTCGTCTATACTTTTTGAACCCCCTGCAGAAGTCGAGATCTGGGTATGCAGCCCCCCTGCACGGCCAAAGAGGGTCGTCTCCTTCATTCGGGCAACTGCCTTGGTGCTGGACAGACCCAACATAAGAACGGGCTGGTTCCTCCTTCACCTTTCATCCAACGTGAAGTCCGCAGTTCAGCTCTTTCCTTGGGATCCAGGAGGACAGGAGGACATAGCTGCAGTTCAAATTTATATTTTAGTTCCACAATTATTTTGCATTTTCGTCTTAAATAATAAAGGTAAGCCGAGATGTAAAAGGCTTAACCTTAAGTCGTGTCAGGTAAGTCTATGGCAGCTCGAGGACGAGCTGGTCCTCAAGGGAGGGGGAGATGTCATGGGCATCATAGGGAGCGAGAGGCAACAGCCAGGCTGGGATAAGGCTAGAGAATAAGATTGAGATGAGCTGGGATAAGGCTAGAGAATAAGATTGAGATGAGAGAATTGTGGAGAGTTGGTTAGCATCAGATAAGTCCAAGAAAGTAGGAGTTAGTTGAGAGTTTGTAGGAGAAGTTGGTTAGCCATAGGGCTATTTATAAGTCGCATGGCAACAGGGAATAAATCAAGCAAGATCATTATCAAACCAATCTCTCTCCCTTGCAATGACCCTCTCAAGCGCCTAGGGCTGCTACCCTAGAACCAAGCCTGCGGCAGAGGGGTATAACCTCGCCGGAGAAGACAGCTATCCCCATGGACCGAAGGTCCATGACAGGACCCCTTGTACCTATATTTTTTTTTAATTTGAAAAAGGACATACTATATTACAAGGCCTTAGGCCCAAGTATAAAAGCAGATCTATTGAAGACTGTGTACACTTGGCTCGTGAAATGATTTTTTCATGAGGTTTCATGGTTTTCAATTATGTTATATGAGGTACCATGAAAGTTTTAACATAACAGGGTGCTAAACAAAATTATTTGTTAACTCTAGTGCAAAGTGAGACAAAGAGTACTGTACATGGTGTAAAAACAATTTACTTGAAAAGAATTATCCTAATAGAGTCAATGCTAATAAGTCATGAACATACAATATACAAGGCTGAGTGGCTGACGAAAGAACAGAAAAGTTGCAGCAATGCCATCTGGTGCTTCACTGGCGCAACTCTTGGATAATTATTAGGACTAGATGATGTATTTTGTAGGCAGAACAAAAGAGTGGATATATAGTAGCATGCCTAATGCCATAATATTGCATGCTAATTGCTTTTGGATAATCAAGTTGGATGTGCAATATGTTAGAGTGGACGCACTAATCAGTTCAACCCAAAAGTTTAAGCTGATAGGAGAAGGTAGTCAATCCACTTATACGCTTCAATACCCCTACTCACGTGCAACCAGAGAGAGACACAAACACAGCCAGAGAGAAAGGCGCACATGTGGAAATAAATGGGTGGAGACAAATAAAGCTTTTGCCAGGATTCGAACTCAAGATTATGGCTTTGATACCATGTTAGAGTGGACGCACTAACCAGTTCAACCCAAAAGTTTAAGCTGATGGAAGAAGGTAGTCAATCCATTTATACACTTCAACAAAATAAACACTAATTATGCTATTGAAAGAAAAAATAAATAGTCTAGCTGAAAAAGTTATTATCACAAATGGCTGTGAGAGATGAATTAGATTTTGTTGTTTTAAAAATTGTTACGTATTCTACGCAGTTGGAAAGCAATATCCGTGGAGTAGCATTTTCTGCAAGTTGGTTGAAGCCAATAGACGATTGGCCTTTGGAATCTCCTGGTCCATCAACGGGCGCATCTCGTCCTGCACAATACCAAAAACGTGGGGTTGGTGGAAGGCGTGGCAGAAGACGTTCGGTTGCATCTGAATCTGGTACTGCTACTGCTACTGATGAGGACAACAGCTGGACTTGGTGGACTGGAGGAAATATTTCAAAACGTACTTTGCAGAGGGGGGCTCTTCTACATTCAACCAGAAGAAAAGCTGCTCGCCAAGGTATTACATGGTTTAACTGTTAGTAGTCTTATTTCATCCACTAACAGTGTCCAGGACATGAACAAGTTGACTTGTTTTGTTACCTGCTAGGTGGTAAACAGTGGATAGCAGGTTTATCTTACCATGAAGGTTCCAAATTTCCAAGGCGATCTCGGCAGTTTGTCTGGAGAGGATGTGTTGGAATAAGCCAGACTTCATCTCAACTTGCTTTACAGGTTTGCACTTCTGTCCTGATGTTGCAAAGAGCAGCATGTTAAACCTACTTTAGCATGAACATAATATTCATTTCTTTCAGGTTAGATATCTTGATGCCCACATCAGATGGAAGGATTTCATCCCTCCAGATCATATTCCCTCAGATGGAAAAAGTTATGATGCTGATTTTTCTGCTCTCAGAAATGCTGTAGTGTGTGATAAAAAAATAATTGATAATAAGATAAGATACGCACTTAAGTTTCGCAACCAAAAGCATCTTCCTGTGCGTGTGACAAAAAATATCTTGGAATCAGAAGGTGATCAGGATGAAAATAGCAAATTGTGGTTTTCTGAAAACCATGTGCCATTGTACATGCTGCGAGAATTTGAGCTGCACGCTGGGGATAACTCCTTGCCTACTCCAGGAATTTCAGACTCTAACTGTTTTACCAATTTGTACCCACGACGAGTAAAAGCATATGCTGGAGATGTCTTTTCCTATCTTTTTCACAAGGGAGAAGTCTATCCCTGCACCTCATGCAAGAAGGATGTCATCTACAGGTTTTTCTACTTTGCCACTTTGTTATGATAATAAGCTGATTATACATTTATTATTTATGAAATGCCGACCTTTTGTATTTTCATTGATCACATGCAGGGATATTGTTAAATGCAACACTTGTCAAGGTATGGATCTATGTCGTGCTCTTTAGATTATTCGTTTTCAAAATTTGCCCTTGTAATATTCAACAAGAAAATTGTTTGATTTCTCACATTTCGGATACTTACACATTGTTGCTATCTAAAAATAACTTTCAGGTAATTGTCATAAAGAGTGTACATCAAGTTCTGTTGTTAGCAAAGGAAGCAGTGCTACTTCCAGTTTGATATGCAAGTTATGCCTTCAGAAGCGGAATCTTATGCTTACTAGCTACAATACAAATGCAAACTATATCCGGCCTCAACAAAAGGGCAATGGCCAACAACCAGTGACCGCTCTCAGAGTTAAGTTTAAGGTTAGTTCTTCCCATTCTGGTGAACCTGCTCCCAAAGTTGAAGCCCAGCTAGTCGCAAGCGTTAAAGCACAGCCATTTGCGAAGGTGGAAGCTCAGTCGACTATGAATGTGAAAGCCCAGCCAGTTGTAAACGTGAAAACACAGCCATTTGCAAAGGTGGAAGCTCAGCCAATTATGAATGAGAAAGTCCAGCCAACTGCGAAGATGGAGGTGCAGCCACTCGCAAATATGGTAACTCAGAACATCACTGGTGTCCAAGCTCTGCCAAAGACAAAAGCTAAAAAGTCAAAGTCAGAAAAAGAAAAGAAACCTAAAAAAGTTCAAGCGATCACATATTTTGGTCTCGTATGGAAGAAAAATAAGACTGACAAGGATGATGGAAGTGAGTTCAGGGCAAATGATGTAATCCTTAAAAGCAAGGATAGTATAGGTTCATCAATAAGACCAACATGCTGTCTCTGTGACAAAGCTTATTCTCCGGATTTCTTGTATGTACGCTGTGAGAGGTGCCGGAGTAAGTCTAGCATTGCTGTAGCTTAGAGCATTATCCTTTTTTGTGTTATCTTTCAATGTTTTTCTAACATCTCGATATTCCCCGCATACAGATTGGTTTCATGGTGATGCCTTGCAACTTGAAGAAGAAAGGATTGGTGAGTTGGTTGCATACCGGTGCTGTAGGTGCCGAAGAAGAGCCATACCACATTGTCCTCATTCTGATGGTTATACAAAGCCTGAACCAGAATTAAGTGAACAAACAGTTGCTGCATCATCTCAGTCAACTATGCTATCTAGTGAGGACACTTATGCTTTAGCAGATCAGGACCCACTGCTTGCTTCTTACGGGATAGTTGAACCGATTGGTGATGATACAATGGATGTTGGTTTGTCAATGAACATGTCAAGCTTTGCCCCTGGAAGTAACCAGAAACTGTCTATAAGAAGAGCACAAGCAAAAAGTACTGAATACATTGACCAAGGTGGAAGACCTGTGAGTGAGTATAATATCCAAAATCAACCTCCAGGGATTGGAAACATCAATCTCAGCCATACGAATGAAATTTCTTTTTCAGAGGTTGACAGTGTTGATGCTTCAGAGCTATTGGGGTGGGATTTACCCCAAGGAGCTGCATATGCTACACCTCTTGATTTCACTGCTAATCACCAGTCGAATGACACTAGCTGTGGCAGCTTTGGAATGGACGAGTATGAGCCCCAGACTTATTTCTCGTTCACCGAGTTACTTGAAGCTGATGATACACAGCTTGACAATGCCTTTGGGATGTCTGCTGGTCTGCAAGGTGATTGCAATGGAACAGGAAGCTTTGTTCAACAAGGAGATGGTTTGTCTTTCATGGTAGAAGATGGAGCTTCAAATATGAACTTCCCAACAAATGATCCCACCCCCGATGAGGTAGCGTGCAGCAAGTGCATGCATACTCAGCCACCACCTGATCTCAAATGTGCTGTCTGTGACCTGCACATACACAGGCAGTGCTCACCGTGGGACCAAGGTGAAGAACCTGTTGACAGCAGCAATTGGAGCTGTGGTGGTTGCCGGGAGTGGCGATGATTGACTTCTGAACTTCGTTGCATCTGTTAATAGTGCCAGCTGCCGGCTGTTATCACAAGGTAAACACACCGACATTCCATACCAGATTTCTGTCAACTGCAATTGTGGCTATAGTTACAGGTTACTGAGCTATCTTTCTTTTTAGGTGGGAGGTACATCGCGAAGTGCGACGTGGATCTGTAGGAAAAATCTCCACCAAGCTGTTACGCAGTGCTAATTGTTGTTCGGATGCTGGGGTTGGTTATTTGACCAAAGTTTAACCATCATACAGTTACAATAGCAATGACTCCTGCGATATTTACACTGTACATACTAAAGAATGGGTCGACGAAGACCTTTTGTCATTCTTTAGGCTGCTTGTGTGTGTGTTGGGCGGGGGGCGTAGAGATAAGGGGAGGATGTTGTTATCACCATGTGTGTGGTTCTGAAAACCATATTCATGAAACTGTGTTACCTTGAATTCTCGTGCTGCCTTTCAGATAGAAGTGTCTTGGTCAGAGGCCATTTCTACGCATATGCATCTTTGTTCGATATATTTTCTCCAGCTTTGAAATCATTATTTCAATATGTGAGAAATTCTTATTATTGCCTCCAGCATACTGGTGCGATCGTGTGGCGCATGAATTCTTAAGATGCAGCACTTGTGACATTAACAATGGTGTGGTGCTGATATTTTCTGACCAAACATCTGATCTGATCGAAGAAGATTGGATAGTTATGTGGATAATACCCATCATTTTCTTTGAATATCAAATAGAAGTATGGATATTTATTGCGGATACCAAACCCCCCGCCAGGCGCCTAGGTCGCTTGATCTGGTACAACGGTGTCATGCATCCTCGATCCTCCAACATCCAGCCCCATCCTAGATCCTCCAGCTCGATTTGGTAAGACTGCAAGTAAGTCTGAACGACTATTTGAGTGAAGTTCTCTAAGTCTGAACTATAATTTCTAAACTGAAGTCTTGTAAGGCTGTAAGTTTCAGTTTGCTATCTAATTTGAGTTGGCATCTTTACTGGAAATTTGTCCGACAGAATTTTTTATTGGATATGCTGAAAGAGCATTTGGTCTACCATCTGCATCAAACTGCATAGACAACGGATTGTAAACCGAAGAAAACCGAAAACCAAACCGCTGAAATAGAAACCGATTTCCTCGGTTTTCCTGAAATTTTCTTACCCGAAGTTGTTATAATTCGAAAACTGAAACTTCTCTACACCAAAAATATCCGAACCGAGAAAACCGAATAAACCGATTACCCAGCCTTACCTCGTAGGTTGAGTTTTTTATTTTTCCTTTAGGCATACTATAAAGGGGCTTGAATGGGTAACTTGATACAGCAGCTTATTCATACCCATATTCAAATTCCATTCCACGAACAATACAATCTACAATGCAAAACAACGCTTTTGGGTAAACTTTGGGTAGACTGCTGCAAACGGCCTTAGGAGTTGTGATGCACATTTGTGATAACTAGTGTTAGGTAAACCCATGAGAGACTTTGAGAAGTTTGAAATAAAACCTAACTCGATAAGCAATCAAAACAAATGAATTGATGATGTTGTAGTAGCACCAGAGGTGTCTATTGTGCATTGGATATAAGCATTGGACATGGGAATGCCATATTGAGAATAGGCAAAGAGCTGGCGTGTCCACTGTGCACCAGACATGATGCACGAGAGAGGCCATCCAGAGAGCTTCCAGATTGGTACCCATTGGGCACCTAGAAACTGGGTGACCAGAAAAAGCCCAAAGAAGTCTCTGCCGAGCAACTTTGCGAGACGGAGCGGACAACCAAGTCCCTGCCAAGCAACCTTACGAAGCGGGGCGGGCGACCAAGTCCCTACCGAGTATCCTTGCGAGACGGAGTGAGCGAACAAGTCATAGCCGAGAAACCTTGCGAGGCGGAGTAGACGACCAAGTCTCTGTCGAACAACCTTGCCAGAGACCAGCGTAAGAGAAGGACGACAATAGGACAAGACGGGTCATGACCAAACTATGTCCGGGTCTCGGGTACGGTGTCGAAAGGTCTCCGATGGATGTAAGATGACACATGCCACATACCGTCTTGGGCGAACCACCACCAGCGAATAGGACCAGTCAATCCTAGTCGAGGGGATATCAGCATCAGAGTCTCTATAGTGACCAGAATATCTAGAAAGAGGTAACGGATACACCATACCGGGTGTATGCCTACGCATACCGGGAAGTGGCACATGCTCATTGTGTAAAGCCCAAAATCTATATAGGAAAAAATAATAATAAGATAAATAAATAAGTATGCTTATACGTTAGTGTTTTGAGAAAATTCTATAAGAAAAGAAGTTTCTTACCCCTAAAGTTATATCCTCTAAAAATAATATTTTCGAAAGGAAGGTCTAATAAAACAATCCATGATGAATTATATGTTTGGACATATGCTTTAAAAAAATCAAGTTAAAAGACCTCTTGATGGAGGTTTTCAATAAGAGTTATTTTCTTATAAATAAGTAAAAAAATATAGAATGTTTGAATGTACTTTTAATTTGACTACACATCTAAAATAATATTCTCTTGAAATGAATGAAGTGTGTGTGTGCATTTCATATTGCAAATATGGTCTAGATAAATAAATAAGAGTAATTAAAAATAAATATAACTTGCATCTCATGCTGGGATTTATTTTTGTAATTTTTTTGTATTCAGTTTGAAATTTGAATTTGATTTGAATGATTGAAATAGGAAAACAGAAAATAGAAAACAAAGAAAAAGAAAGGACCTCTCCCTGCGTTTGGGCCAAAACTCCTTCCCTCAGCCCACTCTTCTCCGCCTCGGTCTGGGCCCAAGAATCCCGTGCGGCCCACTTGTCCTCAGTCGCACTCGCCACTTACGTGTGGGGCCGATCTCTCAGCCTCTACTGGCGCGCGCTCGGTATGACATGTGGGGCTCGCGCGGTCAGTCACCCACCAGCCTGTGCCGCGCGCGCTTGGTCGCCGAACTGCGGGGCCCACGCATCAATATCCGCGTGCGGCTTTCCCCTCCGTTCCTTCTCCTGGTTTCACTTCCGGGTGGGGCCCGGCTGTCATAACCATCTCCTTGCTTGGACCCGTCTCAACTCGATTCCATCGTTCTCGCGTGGACAACACAACAAAATCCGAGCTTCGCGGCGAGATCAAGTCTTCGGAGTCCGACTCCAAGCTGTATATAACCATACCCTCATCCAACCGCACCCATAGGCATTGGGTGTTCCGGTTTCTGCGTGCACCAGGGAAGACTTCACCAGATTGGGAGCCACCGGTGTCGCTGCTGGGGTTCTCCGTCTGCTCAGGCGTGCGGGTCACGACGGTCGCCTAGGGAGCTTCACCAGGCCGCGGGGTTAATAACCGGGGTCTCACCTGGCCGAATTGTCGGGCGGGGCAGGGGAATTTTCCGCCGGCGTCGTGCGCATCCGCCGTGCAATGGCGCCATGTGGTCAACGACGTCTATGCCCGGATCGTGGTAAGGATCTCCTTAATTGTTTCGCACTCGCCTATTCCATGTGTAGAGCCCTTCGGATTTGATTGGGGTCGCCGGGGGGGGGGGGCTCGCTGGTGGGCGCGCCGCCGCGGGCGTGGATGATGTCGTCCGCCCGATTTGAATCCGACGCGTGGGATTTTGATCACTGCATCCCTCTTCGCTCCGATTAAACGTAGCCGCGTGATGAAGATCCAACGACTCACATCACGTACCGGTTCGCTGGGGTAGTCCATCTAATCTGGGCCCTAGATCCTAAAATGGATGGCCCAGAACCGATCACGTTGAATCTGCGTGGTATTTTTGCAGTATGAGTCCTCGATGTTTTCCACAATTAACCCGCCGTCCACGCGAGTGAATTCTGAGTCTATGAAATCTTATAGATTAAACCCTGTGCTCCTCTGTTTTTGTGTGCCTAGTCCAGAGAATTAGAAAATCCAGTAAAAGTAAATAGAAAATGATTTTTAATGTGAAAATAAATGCCAGAAACTTGTGAAATTCATAGTTAATTCATTTTAACTCCAAATTGAGTTATTTCAGTTGCAATAATTTTATTTTAATATTTTTCATCGTCTAATGCCGCTGTTTAGCCATGAAACTTGAATTAAAATTGTTCATTAGGATTAATCTATTCTAAGCACTAAATAATTTCGAAAATTCATAACTTAATAACCGTAGCTCCGAATTTAGTGGTTCTTGTTTCTACGATCTCGTTATGGCGCGTAGATTATTATCACACAGTTTATTCTTATGTTTGGTGTAATGTTAATTTTTGCGTATACCATGTTTGTCTGTATTGATACGTTTAGCAGTGAGGACACGTGTCATCTGAAGAGCAAGTTGGTACCTGGAATCTCAAGTCCCATGCAAGTTGTGCCCTTGATCACTTCTTTTTACCCAGCCATGTTCTGATTAATCATAATGATCTGTATAGGTTAATTTTGATGGGACCCAATAGGTTACCCTAGTTTGTCTATCTTTATACCTTGTTTACCACTGAACTTTTTGGGTAGTACTTGCTAGTGCTTTATGTGGTTTTGGGTATGAAGATACATTATTCATGATCACACTTTTATTATATGTTTATTATTACTGTTCATGATAAGATCATTATGTTAATTGAAACATGGAGCGACCACCCGGGAAAACAGTGCTACCACAAGGGTTTAATGGGACGCCCTTGGCTGATTAATTAGGAAAGCTAGTGGAAGACTACCTTACCCGAAAGGGGCAAGGGAAGTAGGGGAGTGGTCAGTGTAGGGAGGTCCTTGGGATGATTTTGCTGCGATGGCGGTCATACGAGGGGTCCCTGCATTGGAGCTTCCTATAAACTGTAGCGGGTTTTCTGAAGCTAGTGGAACTTTGTAAAGGCCTCGTAGTGTTACCCTGCCTCGCCTCCTCGGTAGAGGTGTATGGGAAGTCGCGATCCCTTGGCAGATGGGTAACATGACTTGTGGGTAAAGATGCACAACCTCTGCAGAGTGTAAAACTGGTATATCAACCGTGCTCACGGTCATGAGCAGCTCGGACCCTCACATGATTAATTTATGGAACTAAATTCAATTTGTCATATGAATTGCATCGCAGGTGATGTTGTTACTTTTGTTCTACTACATAATTGGGTTTGGTATTTACTTATACATAGTAATTGCTAATAAAATTTTGACCAACTTTAAAAGCAATGCTCAGCTCTAACCATCCTCTTTGGTAAGCCTTACACTTCACGTGAGCTCCCATCTTTGGCGAGTTCATGCACATTATTCCCCACAACTTGTTGAGCGATGAACGTATGTGAGCTCACTCTTGCAGTCTCACACCCCCACAGGTCAAGAACAGGTACCACAGGATGATGCACATGGAGGATGCTGTGCGATGTTCGTGAGAGGTCTAGGCCGTCGTCTCCCAGTCAACTTTGGGTTGCTGGACCGTTGTCTCCTTATAATGTAATTATTTATTTATTTTTGTATAGAACTCATGTTATGTAGTAAAGATGTGACATTTGATCCTGTGCCATGATTCATCATATGTGTGAGACTTGGTCCCAGCACACCTGGTGATTATGTTCGTGCCCGGGTCTTGGTGCCCCGAAACCCGGGTGTGACAGAAGTGGTATCAGAGGAATGTTGACTGTAGGACGAAACCTAGATAGAACTGGACAACCATTGTCTACTTACCTTACTCTGATTCTTTCCAGAACTTTCCTTAATCTTTTCTCATCTATTTCCGCTTTACTCTGATTACTCTTACCTTTTTCCTTTCTAAGACAAATGTGGATTTCACACTTTGAAATCTTGTACCTAAAGTGACCTTTAGGAATAGGAGACCTAATCATAGTAACAAAAACAAAACTATTTTTATAAGTATCTATATACTTGAATGATTGTCCTTATGATATTTGTTTGATTTGGATCTTTGATTGAGTGTGATGTGTTGTGAAGTAATGTCCATAATTAACATCTACATACACATATAGGCATAAAAAATATGTTTGTAAGAGAACTAGCCAACCTAGAATATTCTTCATTAAAATATATCTAGCCTCATAGATCCATTCTTATCTTAAAAGAATCTATCTTATCTTATCCTAACCACTTTGCTTATCTCACCCCAGAGTAACAATCATGATCCAATCCAAATTAATTAGATCTTATTTAGTCCAAACTAGTCATACCAATCCAATCTTGATCCCATCTAAATTAATGCAATCTAATGTGATCCAAACTAATATGGTTAATTTGATCTAATCTAAAGTGACTTACTAAACATGTTAGATAATACTGATGAAATATATTAGACTCTACTCCTATAGAACATGTATTAACTTAGTTCACTCTGCACCAAATTAAGAACGATAGATCAACTCGGCCATATACAACCACTTGACCTACATAATAGGTTACCTAACTTATCCAACCAATCTAGAAGTAAACAACCAAACTATATTTTGACTAATCTCGTTCAACTTATAGCTACCTACTAAACTATCTACTCAACCTACTAATGTGTTATCTTAACCTCTTGTCCCTAATCTGGATGAAGACACCAAGACTCGAGAAGAAGGAGATCAAACTCGTTGAGGAATAATAAGAGTCAAGCCATACATCCAAAGGAGTCAAGATCCATCATCCCGCTTAAAGCTTTTCGTACCATGATCATTCTTACTCCAGCCTTCTCCACTAATTAATATTATCATTAAAAAAATCTTTGATGTTGAAACCTAAAGTTACTGATCATATCTCTTCCCCTTTCTTACAAATCTCGAGGACGAGATTATTTTTAAGGGGGTAGGATTTGTAAAGCCCAAAATCTGTAGAGGAAAAAAAATAATAAGATAAATAAATAAGTATGCTTATACGTTAGTGTTTTGAGAAAATCCTCTAAGAAAAGAAGTTTCTTACCCTTGAAGTTATATCCTCTAAAAATAATATTTTCGAATGGAAGGTCTAATAAAACAATCCATGATGAATTATATGTTCGGACATATGCTTTAAAAAAATCAAGTTAAAAGACCTCTTGATGGGGGTTTTCAATAAGAGTTATTTTCTTATAAATAAGTAAAAAATATAGAATGTTTGAATGTACTTTTAATTTGACTACACATCTAAAATAATATTCTCTTGAAATGATGAAGTGTGTGTGTGTGTGCATTTCATATTGCAAATATGGTCTAGATAAATAAATAAGAGTAATTAAAATTAAATATAACTTGCATCTCATGCTGGGATTTATTTTTGTAATTTTTTTGTATTCAGTTTGAAATTTGAATTTGATTTGAATGATTGAAATAGGAAAACAAAAAATAGAAAACAAAGAAAAAGAAAGGACCTCTCCCTGCTAGAGATGGCAACGGGTACAAACCCGCCGGGTTTTGCTATCCCAAACCCGTACCCGTGAAAAATATTTACACCCATTAAAAAACCCATACACATGATGGGTGTGAAATTTTTCCCAAACCCGTACCCATCGGGTTTGCGGGTACCCACGGGTTACCCGCGAGTTTTTATCTCCAATATGCTTATTCTTTTTATAATCAATAAGTATTGTAATGATTAATGAGATCATGGTCCAAAATTTATGTAATGAACAACGAGTTCATGATTTGGTACAAAAATATTACTAGAGAGAATTAAATACAAATAATAAGTTGTATAATCAAGTTACCTTGCACTAAGTTATACATCCACCACATATATAACGCTAGTAATAACTATAATAGCAAGCAAGCAACACTATCACCAACTACTTATACATTCACTATTTGATAAAAATTAGGAAGTAAATAGGTAGATAACAAGTTTGTTATTCGTTTATAAAATAAAATGACAATATGCACTAGGTTTGGTCGGGTTTAAAAAACCCACGGGTTCACGGGTTTGGGTACTATAGGAACAAACCCGTACCCATGAACCCGTTGGGTATACATTTATGCCCATTAACAAACCCATGGGTATGAAAATTGATCCAAACCCGTACCCTAATGGGGTAAAAACCCATCGGGTTTCGGGTACCCATTGCCATCTCTACTCCCTGCGTTTGGGCCAAAACTCCTTCCCTCAGCCCACTCTTCTCCCCCTCGGTCTGGGCCCAAGAATCCCGTGCGGCCCACTTGTTCTCAGCCGCACTCGCCACTTACATGTGGGGCCGATCTCTCAGCCTCTATTGGCGCGCGCTCGGTATGACATGTGGGGCTCACGCGGTCAGTCACCCACCAGCCTGTGCCGCGCGCGCTTGGTCGCCGAACTGCGGGGCCCGCGCATCAATATCCGCGCGCGGCTTTCCCCTCCATTCCTTCTCCTGGTTTCACTTCCGGGTGGGGCCCGGCTGTCATAACCATCTCCTTGCTTGGACCCGTCTCAACTGGATTCCATCGTTCTCGCGTGGACAGCGCAACAGAATCCGAGCTTCGCAGCGAGATCAAATCTTCGGAGTCCGACTCCAAGCTGTATATAACCATACCCTCATCCAACCGAACCCATAGGCATTGGGTGTTCCGGTTTCTGCGTGCACCAGGGAAGACTTCACCAGATTGGGAGCCACCGGTGCAGCTGCTGGGGTTCTCCGTCTGCTCAGGCGTGCGGGTCACGACGGTCGCCCAGGGAGCTTCACCAGGCTGCGAGGTTAATATCCGGGGTCTCACCTGGCCGAATTGTCGGGCGGGGCAGGGGAATTTTCCGCCGGCGTCGTGCGCATCCGCCGTGCAATGGCGCCATGTGGTCAACGACGTCTATGCCCGGATCGTGGTAAGGATCTCCTTAATCGTTTCACACTCGCCTATTCCATGTGTAGAGCCCTTCAGATTTCATTGGGGTCGCCGGGGGGGGGGGGGGGCTCGCTGGTGGGCGCGCCGCCGCGACCGTGGAGTGCGCGGCCGAGCTTGGCTGCTGGAGGTCGGAGGCGATCTCCTGGCCGTTCGTTCGGATGTGAACGGCTGGGATTACATCTCATGTTGCGGTTCGGCCTTGGATGATGTCGTCCGCCCGATTTGAATCCGACGCGTGGGATTTTGATCACTGCATCCCCCTTCGCTCCGATTAAACATAGCCGCGTGATGAAGATCCAACGACTCACATCACGTACCGGTTCGCTGGGGTAGTCCATCTAATCTGGGCCCTAGATCCTAAAATAGATGGCCCAGAACCGAGCACGTTGAATCTGCATGGTATTTTTGCAGTATGAGTCCTCGGTGTTTTCCACAATTAACCCGCCGTCCACGCGGGTGAATTCCGAGTCTAGGAAATCTTTTAGATTAAACCATGTGCTCCTCTGGTTTTGTGTGCCCAGTCCATAGAATTAGAAAATCCAGTAAAAGTAAATAGAAAATGATTTTTAATGTGAAAATAAATGCCAGAAACTTGTGAAATTCATAGTTAATTCATTTTAACTCCAAATTGAGTTATTTCAGTTGCAATAATTTTATTTTAATATTTTTCATCGTCTCATGCCGCTGTTTAGCCATGAAACTTGAATTAAAATTGTTCATTAGGATTAACATATTCTAAGCACTAAATAATTTCGAAAATTCATAACTTAATAACCGTAGCTCCAAATTTAGTGGTTCTTGTTTCTACGATCTCATTATGGCGCGTAGATTATTATCACATAATTTATTCTTATGTTTGGTGTAATATTAATTTTTGCCTATACCATGTTTGTCTGTATTGATACGTTTAGCAGTGAGGACACGTGTCATCTGAAGAGCAAGTTGGTACCTGGAATCTCAAGTCCCAGGCAAGTTGTGCCCTTGATCACTTCTTTTTACCCAACCATGTTCTGATTAATCATAATGATCTGCATAGGTTATTTTTGATGGGACCCAATAGGTTACCCTAGTTTATCTATCTTTATACCTTGTTTACCACTGAACTTTTTGGGTAGTACTTGCTAGTGCTTTATGTGGTTTTGGGTATGAAGATACATTATTCATGATCACACTTTTATTATCTGTTTATTATTACTGTTCATGATAAGATCATTATGTTAATTGGAACATGGAGCGACCACCCGGGAAAACAGTGCTACCACAAGGGTTTAATGGGACGCCCTTGACTGATTAATTAGGAAAGCTAGTGGAAGACTACCTTACCCGAAAGGGGCAAGGGCAGTAGGGGAGTGGTCAGTGTAGGGAGGTCCTTGGGATGATTTTGCTGCGATGGCGGTCATGCGAGGGGTCCCTGCATTGGAGCTTCCTATAAAATTTATAATTTATGGAACTAAATTCAATTTGTCATATGCATTGCATCGCAGGTGATGTTGTTACTTTTGTTCTAATACATAATTGGGTTTGGTATTTACTTATACATAGTAATTGCTAATAAAATTTTCACCAACTTTAAAAGCAATGCTCAGCTCCAACCATCCTCTTTGGTAAGCCTTACACTTCACATGAGCTCCCATCTTTGGCGAGTTCATGCACATTATTCCCCACAACTTGTTGAGCGATGAACGTATGTGAGCTCACTCTTGTTGTCTCACACCCCCATACGTCAAGAACAGGTACCACAGGATGAGGCGCATGGAGGATGTTGTGCGGTGTTCGTGAGAGGTCTAGGCCGTCGTCTCCCAGTCAATTTTGGGTTGCTGGACCGTTGTCTCCTTATAATGTATTTATTTATTTATTTTTGTATAGAACTCCTGTTATGTAGTAAAGATGTGACATTTGATCCTGTGCCATGATTCATAATATGTGTGAGACTTGGTCCCAGCACACCTGGTGATTATGTTCGCGCCCGGGTCTTGGTGCCCCGAAACCCGGGTGTGACACATTGTAACGCCCTGAATTTGGGGGTAGAATTTTTTCTTCTTTTTACTCACCAAATTTAAGCGTTACTCTCTTTTCTCTTCCCGTTTCGCTCCTTCTTCCCAATTTCAAAGCAATATAGCGACTGGTGTCAGTGTCATGTGTAAACAAAACCTAAGTGGTCATGAGTGTTGCATCATACCGAATCATATTTCTTTGTCTGATTTCGTGCTTAATCGCGTGCGTTGCTTAGTTTCACATCAGATTTTGCTTCACGGATTGATTTCCGATCTGTGGTTGTGCGTGCCACGGGGTTTTGACCCACAGTGCGGCTCAGCCCAGCCCGGCCCGGCCTAGCCCAGCTCGGCCCACGCCCCCCTGGCGCCCCCTACTCCCCATGCGCGCTCCCCCTGGTCTCTTTCTCTCATTTGTCTTCTCCCGCGCAGCAACCTCTCTCTCTCCCATCTCTCTCTCTCCCATGGTGCCCTAGGTTTTGGAGACGGTGATCGCCAGAGTTGGATCCCCGAGGTGAGCTCCCCTCCCCTCCCTTCTCCTCTCTCTCCCCTTCTTCTCCCCTGCGCGCGCGCCCCCTGCAGCCCCTGCGCACGGCCCCCGGTGGCCCCGGGGCGCGGCCTTCGACCCCCTCGCGCGCGGCTCCCCTGGCCCACCCCCAGCGGCGCGGTCCCCACCCTCCCCCGCGGCGGCCTCGGCTCCCCGGCGGCGCGGCCCGCCCCTTCTCCCTCCCCCGCGGTGGCCTCGGCCCCGGCGGCGCGGCCCGCCCCTGCTCCCCCCGCGGCGGCCTCGCCCCCCCTATGGCACGGCTCCCTCGCCTCCCCCCCGGCGCGGCCGTCCCGGCCCCCCGCGCGCGGCGTCTCGCCCCCCGGCGGCGCGGCTCCCTGGCACCCTCGCGCATGGTCCCTCGGCCCCCTGCGCGGCCGTCCCAGCCCCGGTGCGCGGCCCCTGCCCTCGGTAGCGTGGACCCCCGGCGCGGTTCCTCGCGCGTCCCGGCGCGGCTCGTGTGCCCTCGGCGCGGCCTGCGCGGCCTCGCGCCCCTCGTCCACCCAACGTGTTCCCACGTGCGTAGCCCCATGCGCGTGGTGATTTATTATTGATTTTTAATTAATTTTAAACCCTGTTTAGTTAGCATGCTGCGTCGCGCGCTTCGTCGCGCGACGATCCATTTATAATCATCTAACGTGATCGCTCTCCGACTGTAGCCTTGACCGTTACTTTCTCTTTCTCGCTTAGCCGTAGGTGTTGGCCCTGCGTCGATCTTCTATTTAATTATTGCATTCCATTGTATGGTATACTGTTCTTTTGTATTAAATGTGTGGAATGTATGTTTGAACTCGTATAGATAACGGTCAGTTTGCAGAGTCCGAAGGAGCTGTAGGTGAAGACCCTGAGCAGCAGTCGGTTGGTGAAGGCAAGTGTCCCTTGACCCATCTATGTCCTACTCATTCTTATAATTCATTCCCCACATTTACACAGTTTATACCTAAGGATTGACTAGCTTTTGTCTATCTTGTCCTTGTTTACCTATTTGGGGTGGGTTATTTTAGTTTAGCTTTATGCTAGCGCTTCACATTAATCAATGAACATGATGAGATTATCTATGATATGCTATTTTCCCTTTTGATTATGATGATGGTACTTGTGGCCCTTAAGGGGACTCAAGCTGTTTCTCGAGTGCCTCTCCGTAAGGACCTGTTCGTTGGATGACCGCCCGGGAAAACAGTGCAACCATAAGGGTGGAGTGGGACGCCCTTAGCCGAGTAATTAGAGGAACTAGGGTGCAGTTCGCTTTGCCGTCGTGCCGTTAATGGGGCTCGGTGTATGCGGCTCGCTCTGCCAAGGTTGGTTCGCCCCCTTGGGGAGGAGTTCGGTGCATTTAGGAAACCTAACGGGTGGCTACAGCCCTAGGAAATCTTTGTAAAGGCTACATAGTGAGACCCTGCCTATTCACCTTGGTAGTATTTAAGGGTTTGATCGGCCTGAGGCAAGAGAGAATCACGACTTGTGGGTAAAGTGCGCAACCTCTGCAGAGTGTTATGAAACCGATATATCAGCCGTGCTCGCGGTTATGAGTGGCCAAGGGAGCTCCATTTATTAGAGATACTTGATCAGATACGTATGGTTTACAGGTGGTGACGAGGATGATGATTTTGGTTATGACTATGGTAATGGTAAGTGGTATTCTTTCCGTTTGGAAAGGATACATCGGGTTAATAACTTGGGTTAATGCTAAAACCTGGCTTTCTACTAGTAAATAATAACCTGACCAACTAAAAGCAACTGCTTGACTTAACTCCACATAAAGCTAGTCCACTACAGCCAAACGGGAGATTTTGCTGAGTATGTTGATGTGTACTCACCCTTGCTTTACACACCAACCCCCAGGTTGTCAGCGATGCAACCACTGCTCAGGTGAAGATGAAGTCGTGGAGGAGGACTTCCAGGAGTTCCAAGAGTATGATGAGTTCTAGGCGTGGGTTAGCGGCAAACCCCCAGTCGGCTGCCTATGTAGGCCGTGTGTATCTATGTTTCTTTTCCACACTTTGATTATTGTTAAAGACTATGTGGATGTCTCGGACATCATGATGTAGTTGACTATTATACCCTCTTTTATGTTATTATTTGAGCACTGTGTGATGATGTCCAGTTATATAATTGTTGTGTACGTGAATTGCTGATCCTGGCACGTACATGGTTTGCATTCGGTTTGCCTTCTAAAACCGGGTGTGACATAGGCGGTATCAAAGCCGTGCTGACTGTAGGACCGCTAACCTAGAGTAGAATGGTCGTTCTAAGGATTATAGACCCCTATTATCACCTTGACTTTGGTATCCCGTCAAAAGTTGGTCATATCGACCAAACCTATGTTCTACCATATATTATCATACCTTGCTGAAAATTTTGTTTTATTCTAATTCCTCATTTATTTATGGTCTACTTGCTGGTCATATTAGTTCTGTTCTCACTCTTATGCTTACAATGTCTTTTGTAGATGGCTCATCTTAGACACACTGCACGAAAGTCTGTCATCCCCTTCTTACCCTCTCGTCTCGTGGAGCGTCCGCTTCGTCGTCCAGTGACTGGTCAGTCTAGCCACTTGGAGAGGCTGTACCACCGCCTGCACGAGGAGCAGGAGCGTCGACGACAGGAGCTGGAGCAGCAGGACTCTTCTTTCTCGCTTCAGCTGGAGATAGAGTCTGTGAGGAGTTGTTCCCCTGTGCTCCCGCTGGAGGCGCCCCCTGCACCACCACTGAGCGCCCCAGCCGCTGGAGTAGCCGCTGGAGGAGACCCAGACGACGGAGGTGGCGACAACACCTCGAGCCACGACACCGACCTTTCTGAGGAGCAGGAGTTGGAAGGATGGGTTGCTTGACCCATCACCCGTGACGCCGCTCGCGGGTGTCACTTCCACGACGCGCTCGACACCCTGCTACGTCGGACACTCGACCGACGTACTTGGTCTATCGAGTATCGCTGTGTGGTCTTCCAGCACAGTCGCGAGGTTTACCTGGACCGCTGGGAGGCGACCTGCTTGGTGCGCCGTCCGGAGAACAGTCTCCGGGGTGCAGAGGTCTGCTCAGAGCACTATTTTATCTCTGAGCGGAACTCAGCTGAGGCGGCCATGCAAGATGCCGCACGACGTGCGCTTTCGCACTACTGCTTAGTGCTCGGCGGGGTAGCTGATGGTCTCAACCTGAAGTATTATCCCCGCCATCCATCTGGTAGCACAGGAGGCGTGATTGTCTCACTTGTTGGTGAGGACAATCCTAGGTTGAGCAGCACAGTTAACCTAGCCACCGTGCTAAACACGGAGCTGGACCATGCATTAGACGAGCTGAGTAGGGTCCATGCTGAGATCGCCCAGCTGCGGGCTGAGCGCGCGGAGCATCGTCACCTGGAGGATGGCTCCCCCGCTCCCGTCGGGGCTCAGCACCCGTACCGCTCATCTCGGCGTGGACACCAGACTTATGGCGACCCCGACTGCAGGACCAGGATAAATTTAGAACCATAGATCGTCAGCGTCAGATCTTGTAATTAATACGAAAATATATACATAGAAGCTATAGTCTTAGCATCAGTCTTACTCTTAGTTAGTCTTAGTTAGACAGGGTAGTTTGCTTATCCTGTGTCTTTTTTGTTTGTCATGATGAACTATGTTGGATTTGGATCTTTGTAATGATTGTCACTAGGGTGTGGGTGTCCCTGCACTTTAGTTTACCTGTTAAATGTTAATGAAATTAGTTACTTAGTTGGGAAGCCCTTTTGTTCTACTTTCCTCTTTATCTGAGAAGCTATGTTGGTCTGTGTTGGAGATCAGTGAAGATGTTCATCTGTTCAGTATTGTGGAAGAATTCTATACTCTTTTTTTATGCTGCAAGATTTGCAAGATCAGTTCTGATGTGTGGTTGCATTCTGCAGATGTCAGAAAACAGGCGCAGAGGAGGAAGGCGTGCTCAGCAGGAGCGGCCAGCTCAGCAGGATGAGGCACCCCAGCAACATCAACTGCCACCCCGCCCTCGATGACGATCGAACAGATGTTCTTAATGCAGACTCGGGCAGTTCAAGCCATCGGTCAGACTCTGGCCGCCATTCAGCAGCAGCAACAACAACCATCACCTCAGCCTCAGATGCCTCAGATGCCCAGGGACAAGCGTGCTGAATTCATGAGAGGTCATCCCCCAACGTTCGCTAATTCTTCTGACCCCATGGATGCTGAAGATTGGCTGCGCACTGTGGAGCGGGAGTTGCACACCGCTCAGTGCGATGACAGGGAGAAAGTTTTGTATGGTTCCCGTCTGTTGAGAGGAGTAGCCTAGTCTTGGTGGGAGTCTTATCTCGCCACCCATGCCAACCCCGACACTATTACCTAGGAGGAATTCAGAAACAATTTCCGTCAGTACCATGTTCTTGCAGGTCTGATGACAGTGAAGAAGGAGGAGTTCCTAGCACTCAAGCAAGGGTCAATGTCTGTTAGTGAGTATCGAGACATGTTTCTGCAACTGTCTCGCTATGCTCCTGAAGATTTCAACACCGACGCCAAGAGACAGTACCGTTTCCTGAGAGGCTTGGTCGACCCTCTGTAGTATCAGCTGATGAATCATACCTTTTCGACGTTTCATCACCTAATTGACAGAGCAATCATGACAGAGAGGAAGCACAATGAGATGGAGGATCGCAAGTGCAAGATCAGTGGACCCCAGCCTGGAAGTAGCAATCGCCCTCGTTTCTCAGGCAATCAACCTCAGTAGTTCAGGCAGAACTAGCGTCCACCTCAGCAGCAGCAGTTCCAAAGGCAGTATCCTCAGCACCAGCATCAGAATCGCCAGAACAATCAGTCAGGAGGAGGCCAGTTCCAGAGGCAGAATCAACAGGCACCTCGTCTTCCTGCCCCAGCGAACCAGCAAAACAGTCAAGCAGCACCAGCTCAGGGTGGAAGCAGAGCATGTTTCTACTGTGGAGAGCAAGGCTATTGGGTGATGCAATGTCCGAAGAAGGCAGCCCAGCAGCAGTCAGGCCCCAATGCCCCAGCAAAGCAGAATGTGTCTCAGCCAGGAGCAGGCAATCGCTCTCAGCCGCGCTATAATCATGGGAGACTGAACCACTTGGAGGCTGAAGCAGTTCAGAAAACCCCCGGCATGATAGTAGGTATGTTTCCAGTCGACTCCCATATTGTAGAAGTGTTATTTGATACTGGAGCAACACATTCTTTCATTACTGCATCATGGGTAGAAGCACATGTCAACCCCCATTCAAATTGACTCAGCCGGTGGTAGAATTCGAGCCGATAGCATTTGCTTGAATGTACGTGTGGAAATAAGGGGGATAGCGTTTCCCGCTAACCTCATAGTAATGGGTACTCAGGGAGTAGATGTCATCCTAGGGATGAACTGGCTAGATAAGTATCAGACAGTTATCAGTTGTGATAAGAGGACAATCAATTGATGTCCCCACTAGGAGAGGAAGTGGTGACCAAGTTAGTCCCGCCTGAGCCAAAGAAAGGAAGTTGTTATCAGATGGCTGTGGGTAGCAGTGAAGCAGATCCACCTGAGATTATCAAGGTTGTGTCCGAGTTCCCAGATGTGTTTCCAAAGGACCTACCAGGTATGCCACCAGAGCGCAAAGTTGAGTTTGCTATAGAGCTTCTTCCTGGCACTGCCCCTATTTTTAAGAGAGCTTTCAGAGTATCTGGACCAGAGTTGGTTGAGCTTAAGAAGCAGATTGATGAGCTGTCAGAGAAAGGTTACATTCGGCCAAGCACCTCGCCTTGGGCCGCCCCTGTCCTATTCGTGGAGAAGAAAGATGGCACCAGAAGGATGTGTATCGATAATCGAGCTCTGAATGAGGTCACGATCAAGAACAAGTACCCTTTGCCCAGAATAGAAGATCTATTCGACCAGTTGAGAGGTGCCAGTGTGTTCTCAAAGATAGATCTGAGGTCAGGTTATCATCAGCTCAGGATCCGACCCTCAGACATTCTGAAGACGACATTCATTACCAAGTATGGGTTGTATGAGTTCACTGTGATGTCTTTTGGCCTAACAAATGCACCAGCCTTCTTCATGAATCTGATGAACAGTGTATTCATTGACGATATTCTTATATATTCTCAAAGCGAAGCAGAGCATGCGAATCATTTGAAGATGGTATTGCAGAGATTGTAAGAGCACCAGCTGTATGCAAAGTTGAGCAAGTGTGAGTTCTGGATTGATGAAGTCCTGTTCTTGGGACACATAATTAACAAAGATGGATTGGCTGTGGATCCGAAGAAGGTGGCTGGCATTCTAAATTGGAAAGCGCCAATAGATGCCCGAGGGATCAAGAGCTTCATTGGAATGGCCGGATATTATCGGCGATTCATTGAAGGGTTTTTGAAGATCGTGAAACCGATGACAGCTTTGCTAGGCAACAAGGTTGAGTTCAAGCGGACTCAGAAATGCCAAGAAGCCTTTGAAGCGCTGAAAGAGAAGTTGACTACAACGCCTGTCTTAGTCTTTCCTGATGTGCACAAGCCCTTCTTGGTGTATTGCGATGCTTGTTACACTGGTTTGGAATGTGTGTTGATGCAGGAGGGAAGAGCTGTGGCTTACTCATCCCGATAGCTGAAGGTTCATGAGAAGAATTATCCAATCCATGACCTAGAGTTGGCAGCAGTGGTTCATGCGCTGAAGACATGGAGGCACTATCTGTATGGGCAGAAGTGTGATGTTTACATAGACCACAAGAGTCTGAAGTACATATTCACTCAGTCGGAGCTGAATATGAGGCAACGAAGATGGTTAGAGTTGATCAAAGACTATGAATTGGAGATTCATTACCATCCAGGCAAAGCGAATGTAGTGGCAGATGCTTTGAGCAGGAAGAGTCAAGTCAACCTGATGGTCGCTCATCAGATGCCTTATGAGTTGGCCAAAGAGTTAGACAGATTGAGCCTCGAATTTTTGAACAGTATGCGAGGAGTGACAGTTGAATTAGAGCCTACCCTAGAGCGAAAAATCAAAGAAGCACAGAAGAATGATGAGAAGATCAGTGAAATCCGGCAAATTATTCTAGAGGGCAAAGGCAAAGATTTTCGGGAAGATGCAGAAGGTGTGATATGGTTCAAAGATCGCTTGTGTGTTCCCAATGTCCAGTCCATTCGGGAGTTGATCCTCAAGGAAGCTCATGAGTCAGCTTATTCTATACACCCTGGAAGTGAGAAGATGTATCAGGATCTGAAGAAGAAATTTTGGTGGTACGAAATGAAAAGGGAGATCGCAGAACATGTGGCTATATGTGACAGTTGTCAAAAGATCAAGGCAGAGCATCAGAGGCCAGCTGGATTGTTGCAACCGTTGCGAATTCCTCAGTGGAAATGGGATGAAATTGGAATGGATTTCATAGTCGGATTGCCTCGCACTCGAGCCGGCTACGATTCCATTTGGGTAGTGGTGGATCGCTTAACCAAGTCAGCCCACTTCATACCCGTCAAGACCAACTACAGCAGTGCAGTATTGGCAGAGTTGTACATGTCCTGGATCGTTTGTCTTCACGGTGTGACAAAGAAGATAGTGTCAGATAGAGAAACACAGTTCACCTCTCATTTCTGGCAGCAGTTGCATGAAGCCTTGGGTACACATCTGAATTTTAGCTCAGCTTATCATCCGCAGACAGACGGTCAGACTGAAAGAACCAATCAAATCCTTGAAGATATGTTGAGAGCTTGTGCGTTGCAAGATCAGTCCGGGTGGGACAAGAGATTACCTTATGCAGAGTTCTCCTATAACAATAGTTACCAGGCCAGCTTGAAGATGTCACCATTTCAGGCACTTTATGGGAGGAGTTGTAGAACTCCGTTGCAATAGGATCAGCCTAGAGAAAAGCAAGTGTTCAGGCCAGACATTTTGCTCGAAGCTGAAGAGAACATCAAGATGGTTCGAGAGAACCTGAAGATAGCGCAATCAAGGCAGCGAAGCTATGTAGACACAAGAAGGAGAGAGCTGAGTTTCGAAGTCGAAGACTTCGTCTATTTGAAGGTTTCGCCTATCAGAGGAGTCAGAAGATTCGGAGTCAAAGGCAAGCTAGCGCCCCGCTATGTTGGTCCGTATTAGATTCTCGCAAGGCGTGGAGAAGTGGCCTATCAGCTCAGTTTGCTAGAAGGCTTGTCCGCAGTGCATGATGTCTTTCATGTGTCTCAGTTGAAGAAGTGTCTGCGTGTGCCAGAAGAGCAGTTGCCAGTGGAAGGTCTGGAGGTCCAGGAGGACTTGACCTATATAGAGAAGCCAGCGCAGATTCTTGAGACTGCAGACAGAGTCACCCGGAGGAAGACTATCAGAATGTGCAAAGTCAGATGGAGTCACCACTTTGAGGAAGAAGCAACCTGGGAGCGTGAAGATGATCTGATGGCCAAGTATCCTGAACTCTTTGCTGGCCAACCTTGAATCTCGAGGGAGAGATTCTTTTAAAGGGGATAGGTTTGTAACGCCCTGAATTGGGGAGTAGAATTTTTTCTTCTTTTTACTCACCAAATTCAGGCGTTACTCTCTTTTCTCTTCCCGTTTCGCTCCTTCTTCCCAATTTCAAAGCAATATAGCGACTGGTGTCCGTGTCATGTGTAAACAAAACCTAAGTGGTCATGAGTGTTGCATCATGCCGAATCATATTTCTTTGTCTGATTTCGTGCTTAATCGCGTGCGTTGCTTAGTTTCGCATCAGATTTTGCTTCACGGATTGATTTCCGATCTGTGGTTGTGCGTGCCATGGGGTTTTGACCCGTGGTGCGGCCCAGCCCAGCCCGGCCTGGCCCAGCTTGGCCCGCGCGCCCCTGGCGCCCCTACTCCCCACGCGTGCCCCCAGGTCTCTTTCTCTCATTTGATTTCTCCCGCGGAGCAACCTCTCTCTCTCCCCCCTCTCTCTCTTGCTCTCTCCCGTGGTGCCCTAGGTTTTGGAGACGGCGATCGCCAGAGTTGGATCCCCGAGGTGAGCTCCCCTCCCCTCCCTTCTTGTAACACCCAGTTTGTAATATATAATAAAAGAGGTGAAAAGTCATTTCCTATATTTTATGTGTGTGTTGAATCTATTTATCATCACATGTGAAGACCATATTCAAACAACAAATAAATAATAAAAAGATACCCAAAATAAAACTTGCATCATGCTGGGATTTTATTTTGTGTGTGCATTCTATGACAACATAAAATAATGAGAAAAGAATTACATTAATACCCAAATGGGAAATCAGAAAATTGAGAAGAAAAATAGAAAAGAACAAGCCCCTGCGCTAGGCCGAATTCCTATTCCGGCCCAACTAACCGAGTCCGCGCGGCCCATACCTTCTCTACTGCGCGCTGCGCACCTGCACTGACGCTGGCCTGTGGGTCCATTTTTGTCATCCGCTCCTCTGACGCAGTGAAGACTGGGTGGGGAATTCCTTCGCTGTCGCGTGGGACCCCGGAGACAGCTCCATCTCCTTCACCAGAACGCCGTGGGCGCCGCCGAGGAATCCGCGCATGGACCGCTGGCGAGCAACGGAATCCGCCATTCTCGCGTGGTCAGCGCTCCCGTCCGCCTCGCCACGGATTCCGCGATCCCCTGAGCTCCTAGGAATAATTAGCGTGCCCCGCGGTCTCTCCTCCCCGCAGACCCAGCGCTCTCCCACATTTTGATGCCCACGGCCAAACGCTCCTCGGCCACCTCTGTGCCGTGATCCGCCGTCGCTGCGCAAAGCCATCACCGCAAGGACCTGCGCCGCTGCCCTGGATTCCTTTCCGTGCCACACGACGCTTGCCTCCGTGCCCACACGCGTCTTGCAGCAGCCGCTCTTCCCTCACCTCATCCCTTTTTCCCCACTAGCTGCCGCCGCCACCGCCGTGACTCTTCTGCAGCTGTGCTAGGTTGCTGGACGGGTTCGCGAGGGCGACGTGCGTGGATTTATCGGAAGCAGTTGCGGCTGGGCAGCTCGTCGGTAAGAAATCGCCGCCGCCACTGATTTCTGTGTTCGTCGCCGTTCGGGCACGAGAGAATGTAACCGGGTGTTCGCCCTGATGCATCGGATGCGCCTGTGGCATCAATTCGCGTGGAGTCGTCGCGGTCCGTGGGGAAATCGTTCGCCGGGACTTGGATTTCCGCCGTGACCGTGCCTCCTCGTCGACGGAGCTCTGCTGGGCGCCATCTATGGTGAGAACCTTCTTCGCGCATTCACTCTTGCCCCTACATCGTGTAGCTTCCGTTAGGTTGGATTTCAGGACGCCTGGGGCACGGGTGGCCAGCTCGATAATGGAGCGCCGCCGCGGGCAGCTCGTGCTCCGTCGTTGGGAGCCACCGTGGGGAAGGAGCGCATGGCCGTTGATCCTAACTTCAACGGCTGGGATTGTAGGCAGGTACCGGTTTGGGGGCAAGTTCCGTGTGCCGTTGATCTCGTCGCGAACGGCCACGATTCAATACGAAGTATACCTTTTCGCGCGATAGATCTAAACCGTAGGTATGAGATCTGAAGGATAGCGTAGTTTGGGCGGGAGGCCGATCTAATCTGGAGCGTCAGCGTTGGATCGGACGGCTCCAATGGGCCCATACCCTTTCGGTTGTTGGTTTTGCGTATGAGTCCCTGGAAATAGCTGAAACCAACCCGCAGTCCCTTGTGGCTGTTTTCTGAGTCTAGGTAATTTTACCCCGGGAACCCTGAACTTCTCTGTATTAGTGCGCCCAGTCCAGAAGGGATTAAAAATAGAGAAATAATTATAGAAATTAGTTTTTAGTAAAAAACAATTCTAGAAACTTGAGAAATTCATATATAATTCATTTTAGCTCCAAATTGAGTCATTCCAGTTGCAATAATTTTGTATTAATATTGTCTACCAACTAGTAACACTGTTTAGCCATGAAACTTGAATTAAAATTATTCATTTGGATTAATCTATTCTAAGCACTAAATAATTTCCGAAATTCATAACTTGGTAACCGCGACTCCGAATTTAGTGGTTCTTGTTTCTACGATCTCGTAACGTCGCGTAGATCATTATTATGCAGTATATTCTTATGTTTGGTGTGATGTTAATTTTGTCTATAGCATGATTCTCTGTATTGCTACGACTAGCAGCGAGGTTACGTGTCATCTGAAAAGCAAGCTGGTAACTGGAATCTCAAGTCTCAGACAAGTTGTGCCCTTATCCACTTTTTACCCAATAATGCTCTTTAATATCATTTATTCATGCATAGGTTAATTTTGATGGGACCCAATAGGTTACCCTAGATTGTTTATCTCATTACCTTGTTTACCCCTGAATCACTTGGGTAGTTTGCTATTGCTTTACATGGATTTGGGATAATTATTTATCATATCTATGTTCCAGTTATTTTGTTATTCTATTTATGTTCATGTCAAGATCATTAATGTTAATTGGAACATAGAGCTTAACTTGAGAAACACGTCCCACCACAAAGGTTTATGGACGCCCTTGACTGATTAATTAGGAAAGCTAGTGGAGGACTACCTTACCCGAAAGGGGCAAGGGCAGTAGGGGAGTGGTCAGTGTAGGGAGGTCCTTGGTTGATTTTGCTGCGATGGCGGTCAGGCAAGAACCCTGCATTGGAGCTTCCTATAAACTGTAGCGGGTTTTCTGAAGCTAGTGGAACTTTGTAAAGGCCTCATAGTGTTACCCTGCCTCGCCTCCTCGGTAGAGGTGTATGGGAAGTCGCGATCCCTTGGCAGATGGGTAACATGACTTGTGGGTAAAGGGTACCACCTCTGCAGATTGTAAAACTGGTATACTAGCCGAGCTCACGGTCATGAGCAGCTCAGGACTCTCTGATGATTAAATTATGGAACTTAAACTCAATTTTTCATATGCATTGCATCGCAGGTGATGTTGTTACTTTTGTTCTACTATTTAATTGGGTTGGTATTTACTTATACTTAGTAATTGCTAATAAAATTTTGACCAACTTTAAAAGCAATGCTCAGCTCTAACCATCCTCTTTGGTAAGCCTTACACTTCACGTGAGCTCCCACCTTTGGCGAGTTCATGCACATTATTCCCCACAACTTGTTGAGCGATGAACGTATGTGAGCTCACTCTTGCTGTCTCACCCCCCCACAGGTCCAGAACAGGTACCACAGGATGAGGCGCATGGAGGATGCTGTGATGAGTTCGTGAGTGGTCTAGGTCGTCGTCTCCCAGTCAACTTTGGGTTGCTGGACCGTTGTCTCCTTATAATGTAATTATTTATTTATTTTGTATAGAACTCCTATTAAATAGTAAAGATGTGACATTCGATCCTATGCCATGATTCATCATATGTGTGAGACTTGGTCCCAGCACACCTAGTGATCATGTTCGCGCCCAGGCTTTGGACCCCTAAAACCCGGGTGTGACAGAAGTGGTATCAGAGGAATGTTGACTGTAGGACGAAACCTAGATAGAACTGGACAACCAATACTTACTTACCTTTGCTACTCTGATTCTTTTCTAAACTTTTCTTAATCTTCTCTCATCTATTTCCGCTTTACTCTGATTATTATTACATTTTCCTTCTAAGGACAAATGTGGATTTCACACTTTGAAATCATGTGCCTAAAGTGACCTTTAGGAATACGAGACCTACTCTTAGGAACAAAAACAAACTATTTTTTTATAGGTATCTATACGGTTGAGTGTTTGTTCTTATGATATTTGTCTGATTTGGATCTTTGATTGAGTGTGATTAGTTGTGGAGTAATACCCACAATTACATCTACATATACGTATAGATATGAATAAATAAAATTCATGAGAAAAATAAACAACTTAGATTATCCTCCATTAAAGTGTATCTATTTTAGATAGAATTCTTTAAGTTGAAAAAATATATCTTATCCTAATAGATTAATCTTATCTTAAAGGATTCCCTCTTATCTTAATAAATCCATCTTATCTTAAAAGATTCTCTCTTATCCCAATAGATTCATCTTATCTTGAAGGAATCATCTTATCCTAACCACTCTACTTATCTCATCCTAAAGTAACAACCAGGATCTAATTAATGAGATTTTATCTAGTCTATCTAGTCATAACAATCTAACCTAGATCTGATCTGATGTGATAGATTAATCCAACCTAACGAAGTCTAACCTTAAGTTGAGCTACTCTAATCTAAGTTACTTAAACAAGTTAGTTAATACTGGTAACATAGATTAGATTATATTCCTATAAATGGGTGCTAAACCTGAATTGGTGTCTTAGACCAACTCGTCCGTGAAACCACAACCTAGCCTATGTTATAGGTTGCCCAACCCATTTATCCCAAAAGCAAAGTAAACCTTGTTGGGCCTACCCATCCAAGCACCGACAACTATCTTAACCATATGTCCTTCACTCGGATGATAACTCCAAGAATAAAGGCCAAAGAAGACCAACCACATCAAGGGAAGATAAGCATCAACTCAAGTCTTCAAAGATCAAGTTAGATCGCGAGAGGAATCAAGATCCATAGTTCAGGATGAAGTCTTTCCTTATTATACCCTTGCCACAGCCTCTACTTGCCATAACCGTACCTCATCTGACCTAATAAATGTCTAGACATACAATATTCATATGTAAAAACTTGAACAAAACTTTGATTCCCAAAACCAAATGAGAAACTAAAATTCTAGACCAAACCTACTGTATCCCTTTTCTTACAAATCTCGGGGACGAGATTTCTATTAAGGGGGTAGGATTTGTAACACCCAGTTTGTAATATATAATAAAAGAGGAGAAAAGTCATTTCCTATATTTTATGTGTGTGTTGAATCTATTTATCATCACATGTGAAGACCATATTCAAACAACAAATAAATAATAAAAAGATACCCAAAATAAAACTTGCATCATGCTGGGATTTTATTTTGTGTGTGCATTCTATGACAACATAAAATAATGAGAAAAGAATTACATTAATACCCAAATGGGAAATCAGAAAATTGAGAAGAAAAATAGAAAAGAACAAGCCCCTGCGCTGGGCCGAATTCCTGTTCCGGCCCAACTAACCGAGTCCGCGCGGCCCATACCTTCTCTACTGCGCGCTGCGCACCTGCACTGACGCTGGCCTGTGGGCCCATTTTTGTCATCCGCTCCTCTGACGCAGTGAAGACTGGGTGGGGAATTCCTTCGCTGTCGCGTGGGACCCCGGAGACAGCTCCATCTCCTTCACCAGAACGCCGTGGGCGCCGCCGAGGAATCCGCGCATGGACCGCTGGCGAGCAACGGAATCCGCCATTCTCGCGTGGTCAGCGCTCCCGTCCGCCTCGCCACGGATTCCGCGATCCCCTGAGCTCCTAGGAATAATTAGCGTGCCCCGCGGTCTCTCCTCCCCGCAGACCCAGCGCTCTCCCACATTTTGATGCCCACGGCCAAACGCTCCTCGGCCACCTCTGTGCCGTGATCCGCCGTCGCTGCGCAAAGCCATCGCCGCAAGGACCTGCGCCGCTGCCCTGGATTCCTTTCCGTGCCACACGACGCTTGCCTCCGTGCCCACACGCGTCTTGCAGCAGCCGCTCTTCCCTCACCTCATCCCTTTTTCCCCACTAGCTGCAGCCGCCACCGCCGTGACTCCTCTGCAGCTGCGCTCGGTTGCTGGACGGGTTCGCGAGGGCGGCGTGCGTGGATTTATCGGAAGCGGTTGCGGCTGGGCAGCTCGTCGGTAAGAAATCGCCGCCGCCACTGATTTCTGTGTTCGTCGCCGTTCGGGCACGGGAGAATGTAACCGGGTGTTCGCCATGATGCATCGGATGCGCCTGTGGCATCAATTCGCGTGGAGTCGTCGCGGTCCGTGGGGAAATCGTTCGCCGGGACTTGGATTTCCGCCGTGACCGTGCCTCCTCATCGACGAAGCTCTGCTGGGCGCCATCTATGGTGAGAACCTTCTTCGCGCATTCACTCTTGCCCCTACATCGTGTAGCTTCCGTTAGGTTGGATTTCAGGACGCCTGGGGCACGGGTGGCCAGCTCGATAATGGAGCGCCGCCGCGGGCAGCTCGTGCTCCGTCGTTGGGAGCCACCGTGGGGAAGGAGCGCGCATGGCCGTTGATCCTAACTTCAACGGCTGGGATTGTAGGCAGGTACCGGTTTGGGGGCAAGTTCCGTGTGCCGTTGATCTCGTCGCGAACGGCCACGATTCAATACGAAGTATACCTTTTCGCGCGATAGATCTAAACCGTAGGTATGAGATCCGAAGGATAGCGTAGTTTGGGCGGGAGGCCGATCTAATCTGGAGCGTCAGCGTTGGATCGGACGACTCCGATGGGCCCATACCCTTTCGGCTGTTGGTTTTGCGTATGAGTCCCTGGAAATAGCTGAAACCAACCCGCAGTCCCTTGTGGCTGTTTTCTGAGTCTAGGTAATTTTACCCCGAGAACCCTGAACTTCTCTATATTAGTGCGCCCAGTCCAGAAGGGATTAAAAATAGAGAAATAATTATAGAAATTAGTTTTTAGTAAAAAAAACAATTCTAGAAACTTGAGAAATTCATATATAATTCATTTTAGCTCCAAATTGAGTCATTCCAGTTGCAATAATTTTGTATTAATATTGTCTACCAACTAGTAACACTGTTTAGCCATGAAACTTGAATTAAAATTATTCATTTGGATTAATCTATTCTAAGCACTAAATGATTTCCGAAATTCATAACTTGGTAACCGCGACTCCGAATTTAGTGGTTCTTGTTTCTACGATCTCGTAACGTCGCGTAGATCATTATTATGCAGTATATTCTTATGTTTGGTGTGATGTTAATTTTGTCTATATCATGATTGTTTGTTGTCGGCGTTTTGAAACCCGGGGGTCCTTGGACCGACGAGTAAATTGTCGCCGCGTGCCCCAGCCCAGATGGGTCGGCGCGAGACGGAGCGCGAAGGGGGAGAGAGGCAGGCGTGAGAGGTGGAAATCCTGCGGCCTTCGTGTTTGTCCCGCGCCCAGGTCGGGTGCGCTTGCAGTAGGAGGTTACAAGCGTCCACGCGGGAGGGAGCGAGCGGCCTCACGCGAGCGCCGTCCCGTCCTTGCCCCGCGCGGCCCACCCTCTGTAAGAGGGCCCTGGTCCTTCCTTTTATAGGCGTAAGGAGAGGATCCAAGTGTACAATGGGGGGTGTAGCAGAGTGCTAACGTGTCTAGCGGAGGAGAGCTAGCGCCCTAAGTACATGCCGTCGTGGCAGCCGGAGAGGTTTTGGCACCCGGTTCGTGTGGTGTCGTGGCCGTCGGAGGAGCGCTGGAGCCTGGCGGAAGGACAACTGTCGGAGCTGTCGAGTCTTTGCTGATGTCCTCTTGCTTCCGTAAGGGAGCTGAGAGCCGCCGTCGTCATAGAGCGTGCGGGGCGCCATCATTGCTTGTCTGGCGGAGCGAGCCAGATGGGACGCCGGTCTTGTTTCCCGTAGCCTGAGTCAGCTTGGGGTAGGGTAATGATGGCGCCTCCTGTTGACGCGGTCGGTCCGTGCCCTAGGTTGGGCGATGTGGAGGCTCCTCCGAGGTCGAGGTCGAGTCTGTCTTCCGAGGCCGAGGTCGAGTCCGAGCCCCTGGGTCGGGCGAGGCGGAGACCGTCGGCTGAGGCCAGGGCTGAGTCCGAGCCTTGGGTCGGGCAGATCGGAGTTCGCCATCTTCCGGGGCCTAGCCTGAGTCCGAGCCCTGGGTCGGGCGGAGCGGAGTTCGCCGTCTTCCGGGGCTGAGCCCGAGTCCGAGCCCTGGGTCGGGCGGAGCGGAGTTCGCCGTCTTCCAGGGCTGAGCTCGAGTCCGAGCCCTGGGTCGGCCGGAGCGGAGTTCGCCATCTTCCGGGGCCTAGCCCGAGTCTGAGCCCTGGGTCGGGCGAAGCGGAGTTTCCTATGGTGCCTGAGGCCGGGCCTGGCTGCCTGTCAGCCTCACTCTGTCGAGTGGCACAGCAGTCGGAGCGGCGCAGGCGGCGCTGTCCTTCTGTCAGACCGGTCAGTGGAGCGGCGAAGTGACTGCGGTCACTTCGGCTCTGTCGACTGGAGGACGTGCGCCAGGATAAAGGTGTGAGGCCACCTTTGCATTAAATGCCCCTGCGATTTGGTCGGTTGGCGTGGCGATTTGGCCAGGGTTGCTTCTTGGCGAAGACTGGGCCTCGGGCGAGCCGGAAGTATGTTCGTCTCTGGAGGGGGGCCTCGGGCAAGACGTAGATCCTCCAGGGTCGGCTGCCCTTGCCCGAGGCTGGGCTCGGGCGAGGCGTGATCGAGTCCCTCGAATGGACCGATCCCCGACTTAGTCGCACCCATCAGGCCTTTGCAGCTTTGTGCTGATGGGGGTTACCAGCTGAGATTTAGGAGCCTTGAGGGTACCCCTAATTATGGTCCCCGACAGTAGCCCCCGAGCCTCGAAGGGAGTGTTAACACTCGCTTGGAGGCTTTTGTCGCACTTTTTTGCAAGGGGACCAGCCTTTCTCGGTTGCGTTTTATTCCGGTAGGTGCGCGCGAGCGCACCCGCCGGGTGTAGCCCCCGAGGCCTCGGAGGAGTGGTTTGACTCCTCCGAGGTCTTAATGCCTCGCGCAATGCTTCGGCTGGTCTGGTTGTTCCCTCATGCGAGCTGGCCGTAGCCCGGGTGCACGGTCGGGTCCCAAGTTCTCGGGCTGGTACGTTGACGCTGTCAACGGTTTGGCCGGAGCCGGGTTTGCGAGAGCAGCCCCCGAGCCTCTGCACAGGGCGAGAGGGCGGTCAAGGACAGACTCGACTTTTTTACATACGCCCCTGCGTCGCCTTTCTGCAAGGAGGAGGGGGAAAAGCGCCATGTTGCCCTCGGAGGGCGCCGAACATGGTGTCTCCGGTGAGCTGCTGGCGGGTAATCCGAGCGGACGTCCGTGCCCCATTTGTTAGGGGTCGGCTAGAGGCCCGGAGGCGCGCCCAAAAGTACCTGCGGGTGATCTGCCGGACCTAGTCCCCTTTCGACGGGGTCCGAGGGCTCGATGCCTCCCTCTGATGGGACTCCATTACAAGATCGTTCCCGCTGGTCTCGGAAATGTACTAGGGTACCTCAGGAGCGTAGCCCGAGCCTTGGTTATGTATCGAACGTACCCAGGGTCATCCCTCGCTCTGTGTCTGAGGCGGCTGTGAACCCTTCGAGGGCCAGCCTACGAACCCCTGATCAGTATTGGGCGCGGAGCCCGAGTAGCCTGAGGCGGCCGTTGAACCCTTCCGAGGGGCCGGCCTTCGAACCTCTGACCAGTAGTGGGTGCCGAACCCACGCGCTCTGAGGCGGCTGTTGAACCCCTCCGAGGGGCCAGCCTTCGAACCTCTGATCAGTAGGGAGGCTCGGAGCCTGTTTCCTTCATGGAGAAGGATCCTTTTCGGGGTATCCCCCTTTCCCGGTTCCTGTTGTAAGAGAGAGAAAGAGGAAAAGGATACGAAATCGATTGACGTGGCGTACCTCTTTGGACGCGGTCATTATGGCGAAGACGAAGCGTCACTTGCTTCTCCTGCCAGAGGCGCCGCCTGTCCCGCCGCGGAGTTAATGCGACGGGGCGAGTAGTTCGTGGGGCAGCCGTTGCGCGTGCGCGAGCCGTTTGAGGAACGGAACACGGGCGCACCATCTTCATGCCGTGAGAGAAGGCTCTCTCGCTGCCCCTGGATGGGACGTAAGCTTTGCTGACGACGTGACCGCTGCTCCTGCCCGCCTGCCACCGCCATTACTGCCGACCCACTTTTGGCTGTATTGACCGTCGCGCCTGGCTGGCACTGCTGGGTCATCCGCAGGGTTGCCTCAAGTCGCGGTACCGATTCCGCAGTCGAGGAGGCGTGGTAGTGGTGCAAGTGGCGGTGCAGTTGCTCGCATGTAGCAACCGGCGTGCCGGTTGAATGACGCGTGGGCCTGGGCCCCCATGCTGGGCGCGTCGGAAGTCGGAGGGATGCGCCCACTTGGCGTGGTTGCATGCCGCTTGCATGGCTGCCCGCCCTTTCACCCGCTGGTCTGGGCGAAAGTGGAGGAATGCTTGTAACCGCCGGGCGGTTGTATGCACCGCGCGCGGCGGTCTGGCTTCTTCTGCCCTGGGCCAGCTTGCATGACGCGTGGGACCCGGCCCCCGCGCCATGGGGGGAGGACCTTGGAGCGTGTTGGAGAAGACTCAGCCCGCGACGGCTGGGACGCAAGTAGGGAGAATCGCCTTTAAAAGGAGGGTGACCCCCTTGGAAAGCGACCATGTCTTCGCGCTTCCTCATGCATCGTGTCTTTCCACCTTCCGAGCCCCCGGATGGGGAACACCCGCAGTCCCTCGGCCTTGTCATTGGAGGAACGCAACTTCGTGGAAGTTGGTACCTTTCAGCCATCATTCGGCTTCAAGGATTTTCATCAGTCAGCCCGGCTGCACCCCCTCGCCGGCGGTCACCCAAGATGGTGACCTCCAGTTTGATGGCGGGGGAAAGCAAACCGGGCTGCGACCTCTGCCCCTCCCTCAGCTTCAAGGATTTTCATCATCAGTGCTGGGGAGGGGAGTGTGCCGAGTTGGGGTCGGTCCCTGCGTGGGTGGTGGCCCGCTCCTTCCCTCAGTGATTGGGGGGAAGGGCGTTCGCCGTTCGTGGCGCTGGCAGCTGCCGCGTGCCTGGCTCTCTGACCCGAGTGGCTTCGGAGCCGCTCCCAGTGCCGCCTTCCACCACGGCAGCTGGAAGAGGTTCCTCCGCCGACGAGATAGCCGGTGCCGCCCACGGACTGACTTCCAACTCTACGGCCTTCTGCTTGTCCCCGCCCGTCGAGTGGAGACGCGGGCGAGGGCCTCACGGCAGCGGCACCCGTCCTGAGGTCATCGCTGCTGCCGTTTGGCCGCTCGGAGCAGAAGTCGTCGTCGTCGCTGCCGCTGGAGCGGGCGACGGCGAGCCGTTCGTCGGTCTTTTGTTGCTCCGCAGGCCCCCCAATCGTGTGGGGCTGTTTGTACCTACGGAGACGGAACCAGAGTTTCGTTTGTAATGGCACCTTGAGTGCCGGTCTTTTTGTTCATTGTGGCTGTTGAGGCCTGAACATGTATGTATTTCTTTGGCGCGGAGCCGTGTTTTTTCCTCATCTTGAGCACTAAGACTCGCCTGTCGGCTATCTGAACCGCTTCACCAAGCGTGAGTTGCCCCGTGCAAAGGTGACGAGTGAGGTATCCGTATCCCGGAGGCGTAGGAGTCCCTCGGCTCGGTCGACCTTGCTGCCCGAGGCTTCTATTACTTAGTTAAAGGAACCCCTCGGCTGCTCTTCGATGAGCCGAAGCTAGGGGTAGCGGAGTCAGCACAGACAGAGGCAGAGTTGGCTCGAAAAGAAGACTTCGTCGGCTAGAACCTGGCCGGGCCGTCCATTCGCAGGACTAGCGCCGGAGTCGAGTCGCCGAGGCCATGAGCCGAGCTGGGGGTCCTCGGAGGACAGTTGTCCGAGGCCTCGGGGTGGCCGGCCCGAGCCACCTGCTCGAGCCGGATCCCTGGAGAAGACCCTGGCGGCGATGGCCCGGGCGTGGTGACGATGTCGTCCTTCGGAGTGAGGATCCACTGACTGCTTCACCGTCCGAGGCTAGGTCGGACCTCGCCGAAGGTGTAGTTGACGCCGAGGGTGCTGCTGCTTCCTTCAACTTTCAAGATCCGAGCCTGCAGGGTCGGGTTATCTTGTAGGGTGTGTATGTTTTCGGCGGCCGCCGAGGCCCAAACACACCATCGTCGTGTTGTAAAGCTGCGTCTCTTTTCCCCTTGTTTCGAGTATCTGGACTTGTTTGTCGGTAACAGAATTGTTTGTGCGAGTGAGAGTTACTTTTCACAGAAGGTGATGAGTGAGGTATCCGTATCCCGGAGGCGTAGGAGTCCCTCGGCTCGGTCGGCCTTGCCGCTTACGCGCACTCTTTACTCGTCCATTGGGTTCTGTCGCCGACACAGTCGAGAAGGCCCGAAAAATCGTTCCGGCAGAGGAGCTTTCGAGCGTGAAGACTTGTTCGGTCCGCGGAATCACTTATCCGAGCGTGAGTTACTTATCGCAGAAGGTGACGAGTGAGGTATCCGTATCCCGGAGGCGTAGGAGTCCCTCGACTCGGTCGGCCTTGGCTGCTTACGTGTACTCCGTCGTTATCAGGATCCACTTCCGAAGTAGTCGAAAAGCACGAAAGACGTTCTGGCAGAAAAGATCTTTTTTCGAAGAAAATTTCGACGCAGAGGGGGTTCCCCCCTTTTAGCCCCCGAGGGAGGGTCGAGCTTTGCCGAGGCAAGGCTGACCCTTCCTTGATGACTAAACTTTGCGTGTGAACGAGGTATACGAACAACTTGAAAACATCTTAAGGGTAGAAGCGACGTAGCTGTTGGATGTTCCAAGCGTTGCTGTAGACCTCGCCTTGACTGCTGGCCAGCTTGTATGTTCCGGGCTTCAGAACTTTGGCGATGACGAACGGCCCTTCCCAGGGAGGCGTGAGCTTGTGTCGCCCTCGGGCATCTTGTCGCAGCCGAAGCACCAGGTCGCCCACCTGGAGGTCTCGGGACCGAACCCCTCGGGCGTGGTAGCATCGCAGGGACTGCTGGTATCGCGCCGAGTGTAGTAGGGCCATGTCCAGAGCCTCTTCCAGCTGGTCCAGTGAGTCCTCTCGATTAGCTTGATTGCTTTGGTCGACGTAGGCCCTCGTCCTCGGGGAGCCGTATTCTAAGTCTGTGGGTAGGATGGCCTCGGCCCCATAGACTAGAAAGAACGGTGTGAAGCCCGTGGCTCGGCTCGACGTTGTCCTCAGACTCCAGACCACCGAGGGGAGCTCCTTCATCCATCGCTTGCCGAATTTGTTGAGGTCGTTGTAGATCCGAGGCTTGAGTCCTCGCAGGATCATGCCGTTGGCACGCTCCACTTGCCCGTTCGTCATGGGGTGAGCCACGGCGGCCCAGTCCACCCGGATGTTGTGATCCTCGCAGAAGTCCAGGAACTTTCTGCCGGTGAACTGGGTGCCATTGTCGGTGATGATGGAGTTCGGAACCCCAAAGCGATGGATGATGTTGGTGAAGAACGCCACCGCCTGTTCGGACCTGATGCTGTTTAGGGGTCGGACCTCGATCCACTTGGAGAATTTGTCGATGGCGACCAGCAGGTGCGTGTAGCCCCTGGGTGCCTTCTGCAAGGGGCCGACGAGGTCCAGACCCCACACCGCAAAAGGCCAGGTGATGTGTATTGTCTGCAGGGCCTGAGCGGGCAGGTGGGTCTGCCTCGCGTAGAACTAACACCCTTCGCAGGTGCGGACAATTCTGGTGGCGTCGGCCACCGCCGTCGGCCAGTAGAAACCTTGTCGGAAGGCGTTTCCAACAAGGGCTCGGGGTGCTGCGTGATGGCCGCAAGCCCCCGAGTGTATCTCTTGTAGGAGCTCCTGAACTTCGGCGATGGGAATGCATCGCTGAAGGATGCCTGAGGGGCTGCGGTGGTAGAGCTCCTTCCCGTCTCCCAGCAAGACGAACGACTTGGCACGCCGCGCCAACCGCCGAGCTTCGGGTCGGTCGAGGGGTAGCTCTCCTCGGTGAAGATATTGCAGGTACGGGGTCTGCCAGTTTCGATTAGGCGTGACCCCGTTGCGCTCCTCCTCGATGCGTAGTGCCTCATCCTCGGGGGCCGAGGGTGCCTCGGGCTGGGCCGAGGGTTCCTCGGACTTTGCCGAGGGTGCCTCGGACTGAGCCGAGGATGCCTCGGGCTCGGGCGTGTCGTCGATCTTGATGGAGGGTTGATGCAGGTCTCAGGAGAAGACGTCCGGGGGAACAGTTGTTCGCCCCGAGGCTATTTTAGCCAGCTCGTCCACAGTCTCGTTGTAGCGTCGTGCGATGTGGTTGAGCTCGAGCCCGTAGAACTTGTCTTCCAGGCGCCGAACCTCATCGCAGTAGGCCTCCATCTTCGGGTCACGACAGTGGGAGTTCTTCATGACTTGGTTGATGACGAGTTGCGAGTCACCGCGAGCGTCGAGGCGTCAGACCCCTAGCTCGATGGCGATGCGCAGCCCGTTGACCAGAGCCTCGTACTCTGCCACGTTGTTGGATGCCGGGAAGTGAAGGCGCAGCACGTAGCGCAGGTGCTTTCCGAGGGGCGAGATGAAGAGCAGGCCTGCGCCTGCTCCTGTCTTCATCAGCGACCCGTCGAAGAACATGGTCCAGAGTTCCGGTTGGATCGGAGCCGTTGGGAGCTGGGTGTCGACCCATTCAGCCACGAAGTCCGCCAGCACCTGGGACTTGATGGCCTTCCGAGGGGCGAACGAGATCGTTTCGCCCATGATTTCCACTGCCCACTTTGCGATTCTACCCGAGGCCTCTCGGTACTGGATGATCTCCCCCAGGGGGAAGGATGACACCACAGTCACCGGATGAGACTCGAAGTAGTGTCGCAACTTACGCCGCGTGAGGATCACCGCGTACAGTAGTTTCTGAATTTGTGGGTAGCGGATTTTGGTTTCGGACAGTACCTCACTGACGAAGTAGACTGGCCTCTAGACGGGCAGTGCGTGCCCTTCTTCTCGTCTCTCAACCATAATCGCAGCGCTAACCACCTGAGTGGTCGCGGCGACGTAGATCAAGAGGGCTTCTTCGGCAGCAGGAGGCACCAAGATGGGCGCGTTCGTGAGGAGCGCCTTCAGGTTCCCGAGGGCTTCCTCGGCCTCGGGGGTCCAAGTGAAGCACTCGACCTTCCTTAAGAGGCGGTACAAAGGTAGGCCTCTTTCGCCGAGGCGCGAGATGAAGCGGCTCAGAGCCACAAGGCATCCCGTGACTCTCTGTACGCCTTTCAAGTCCTTGATGGGCCCCATGCTGGTGATGGCCGCGATCTTCTCCGGGTTGGCCTCGATGCCCCGCTCGGAGACGATGAACCCCAAGAGCATGCCTCGGGGAACCCCGAAGACACACTTCTCGGGATTGAGCTTCACGCCTTTTGCCTTGAGACATCGAAATGTCACTTCAAGGTCGGAAAGGAGGTCGGAGGCTTTCCTCGTCTTGACTACGATGTCATCGACGTAAGCCTCGACCGTCCGGCCAATGTGTTCGCCGAACACATGGTTCATGCAGCGTTGGTACGTCGCACCCGCATTCCTCAAACCAAACGGCATGGTAACGTAGCAGTACATGCCGAAGGGTGTGATGAAAGAAGTCGTGAGCTGGTCGGACTCTTTCATCCTGATTTGGTGATACCCTGAGTAGGCATCGAGGAAAGACAGGGTTTCGCACCCCGCAGTGGAATCCACGATTTGGTCGATGCGAGACAGAGGGTAGGGAACCTTCGGACATGCTTTGTTTAGACCAGTGTAGTCTACACACATCCGCCATTTCCCTCCTTTCTTTCGCACAAGCACGGGGTTGGCAAGCCATTCGGGATGGAATACCTCTTTGATGAACCCCGCCGCCATTAGCTTGTGGATCTCCTCGCCTATGGCTCTGCGCTTTTCTTCGTCGAATCGGCATAGAGGCTGCTTCACGGGTCGGGCTCCAGCTCGGATATCCAGCGAGTGCTCGGTGACATCCCTCGGTATGCCGGGCATGTCCGAGGGACTCCACGCAAAAACGTCGGCGTTCGCGCGGAGAAAGTCGACGAGCACTGCTTCCTATTTGGGATCGAGCTCGGAGCCGATCCGGACCTGCTTGGAGGCATCGCTGCTGGGGTCGAGGGGGACAGATTTAACTGTCTCCGCTGGCTCGAAGTTGCCGGCGTGGCGCTTCACGTCTGGCGCCTCCTTAGAGAGGCACTCCAGGTCGGCGACGAGGGCCTCGGATTCGGCGAGGGCCTCGGCGTACTCCACGCACTCGACGTCGCATTCGAACGCGTGTCGGTACGTGGGGCCGACGGTGATGACCCCATTGGGGCCCGGCATCTTGAGCTTGAGGTAGGTGTAGTTGGGGACGGCCATGAACTTCGCGCAGCATGGCCTCCCCAGTACCGCGTGGTAGGTTCCTCGGAACCCGACCACCTCGAACGTGAGGGTCTCCCTTCGGAAGTTGGAGGGCGTCCCAAAGCAGACGGGAAGATCGAGTTGTCCAAGGGGCTGGACGCGCTTCCCGGGGATGATCCTGTGGAAAGGCGCAGCGCCTGCCCGGACCGAGGACAGATCAACACGCAGGAGCCCGAGGGTCTCGGCGTAGATGATGTTGAGGCTGCTGCCTCCATCCATGAGGACCTTGGTGAGCCTGACGTCGCCGATGACGGGGTCGACAACGAGCGGGTATTTCCCCGGGCTCAGCACGCGGTCGGGGTGGTCGGCTTGGTCGAAGGTGATGGGCTTGTCGGACCAGTCTAGGTAGACTGGCGCCGCCACCTTTACCGCACAGACCTCCCGACGCTCTTGCTTGTGGTACTGAGCCGAGGTGTTCGCCGCTGGTCCACCGTAGATCATGAAGCAGTCGCGGACCTCGGGGAACTCTCCTGCCTGGTGATCTTCCTTCTTGTCGTCGTCGCGAGCCCTGCCACCCTCCGCGGGTGGCCCGACCCTGTGGAAGTGGCGCCGAAGCATGGCGCACTCCTCAAGGGTGTGATTGACGGGCCCCTGATGAAAGGGGCACGACTCCTTGAGCATCTTGTCGAAGAGGTTGGCACCTCCGGGAGGTTTCCGAGGGTTCTTGTACTCGGCGGCGGCGACAAGGTCCGCGTCGGCGGCGTCGCGTTTCGCTTGCGACTTCTTCTTGCCTTTTTTCTTGGCGCCGCGCTGAGTTGACGCCTCGGGGGCGTCTTCCGGTGGGCGTCCCTGGGGCTGCTTGTCCTTCCGGAAGATAGCCTCAACCGCCTCCTGACCAGAGGCAAACTTGGTGGCGATGTCCATCAGTTCGCTCGCCCTGGTGGGGGTCTTTCGACCCAGCTTACTGACCAGGTCGCGGCAGGTGGTGCCGGCGAGGAACGCGCCGATGACATCTGAATCGGTGATGTTGGGCAGCTCGGTGCGCTGCTTCGAGAACCGTCGGATGTAGTCCCGGAGAGACTCTCCCGGCTGCTGTCGGCAGCTTCGGAGATCCCAGGAGTTCCCAGGGCGCACGTACGTGCCCTGGAAATTGCCGGCGAAGGCTTGGACCAGGTCGTCCCAGTTGGAGATCTGCCCCGGAGGCAGGTGCTCCAACCAGGCACGAGCGGTGTCGGAGAGGAATAGGGGTAGGTTGCGAATGATGAGGTTGTCATCGTCCGTTCCACCCAGATGGCAGGCTAGCCGGTAGTCCGCGAGCCACAGTTCCGGTCTCGTCTCCCCCGAGTACTTTGTGATAGTAGTCGGGGTTCAGAACCGGGTTGGGAACGGCGCCCGTCGTATGGCTCGGCTGAAAGCCTGTGGACCGAGTGGTTCGGGCGAGGGACTCCGATCCTCCCCGCTGTCGTAGCGTCCCCCACGCCTGGGGTGGTAGCCTCGGCACACCCTCTCGTCGAGGTGGGCCCGACGGTTGCGGTGATGATGCTCGTTGCCGAGGCGACCCGGGGCCGCAGGCGCTGTGTTGCGCGTGCGCCCGGTGTGGACCGAGGCTTCCCGCATGAATCGGGAAGTCGCGGTGCGATGTTCCGAGGGGCATCCCTTCCTACGGGAGGCAGAGCTTTCGGCCCGTCGGACCGCGGCGTCCTCCAGGAGGTTCTTGAGCTCTCCCTGAATTCGCCGCCCCTCGGTGGTGGACGGCTCCGGCATCGCGCGGAGAAGCATTGCCGCTGCAGCCAGGTTCTGGCCGACCCCACTAGAGGTGGGTGGCGGCCTTACCCTGACATCGTCGGCGATGCGGTGCTGGATACCCTGGGGTAGATGACGCACTTCTCCGGTCGGAGGTTGGCCAGCCCACTCCTGCCCGACGTCCCGGCGGATTAGCTCAAGTGTTCCTGCTCCCTCGTCGAGCCTGGCCTGCGCCCCGCGGATTTGCTCGAGCTGTGGGTCATGAACCCCCGCCGGAGCGGGGACCACAGCTAGCTCCCGTAGGATGTCAACGCGAGGCATAGGCCTAGGGAGATCACCGTTCTCCGGCATACCAAGATGGTTGCTGTAATACCCAATTTGTAATTTGGAAGAGATAATCTAAAAGGAGAAACAATTTCACTTTATATGTGTGGGTTGAACCTAATTGTCATCACATGTGAACACCATCTTTAAAAAAACAAATAAGTAATAAAAATATATGCCAATAAATTATGCATCATGCTGGATTTTATTTTGTGTGCATTTTGTGACAACATAAAAATCATGTGAAAAGAAATATATCAAAGTTCAAAATAGAATTTAAGATCTAAAGGGAATTCAAGAATTGGAGAAAAGAGAAGAAAGAATACTAAACAAAGATAAAGAAAATAAATACAAATAAAATAGTTAGACCTTCTTATTTGGGTTTAACTTGTACATTTAAAATGAATATAAATTCACAGTTAAAATTGAATTCAAATTTGAATTCTAGAAATTAAAAGTAAAAGAAAAGGAAGAAGAAATATAAAAGAAAAGGGGGAAAACAATAGCTGGGCCGGCTGCTACTATTCTGGCCTATTCTCCCTTTACCACCCGCGCGGCCCATTAAGTGCCTCAATGCCACGCCGACAGGCGGGCCCGCGCGGCCAGTCCCTCCGCGTGCACGCGTGCTCGTTTAGCTGTCGCTTGGGACCCACAATTCAGTCGCACACACGTTTACCCATCCTCCCCGTGACACCGACCCATGGGGCCCAGCGGTCGGGTCTTTCTTCCCCACCATAACCAAATCGCGAGCTACGCACGCGCGGCTACCGTATCCTCCACCGATCTAGCCGGGCGCTTCGCGGCTGGTTGTTGCATGGGGCTGCCCTGTCAGGGGACTTCTCCCCCGCGTGAATCGGATCCTGCTGACCGAATAGGCCGTGGGCGAGATCTCCGCGCGTGCCCGATTTCCGCTGACCGGGCTCAACAACCACCGCGGATTTCTAGTTGCTTCGTGCCTTGACCGGATCCCTAGGATATAACTAAGGCCGGGCGCTGCCTCTCTCGTCGTGTCCAGAAAGTCTAACCGCACCTCCCCTTGTCGAATCCCAAGCCCAATACCCCGGAGGAAGCCACCTCGTCGCCATGGCCGAAGAGTAGACAGAGACCGTGGGAGGGAGAATTGCCGCCATGGACCTCCATGCCCGCCGTCAACGAGGCCTCAGTGTAGACTCTGGGTGCTTCGTATAATAGCTGGGGTTGCGCCCGTGGCCGAGACAAGGAGGTTCGGCCACTGTGACAATCCCAATTGCTCGTCGGTGTTCGTGTTGACGCATCCGAAACCGCTGTGCTCGTGGGCAGCTCACCGCTCCATCTTCACCCAGGTAAATAGCGCTCCAATACTCTACCCATGCCAGTAGCTTCGTGTTGGACCATGCGGGGTTGCGAATGGGGCACCAGGGCACCGTGTCGGATGTCTCCGGTGGAACCTCCGCCGTGGGTGGCGGCGGCGCCGCCGCCTGGACTCCCTTGGGTTGGGTTGGATAACCGTGGGCTGTTCGATCAGTCATCGACGGCCGTGATCACATCTCGCGTACCGTTTTCGTTGGATAGAATCTGGGCCGTAGGATCGTATCGGATGGCTCAGAGTAACACAAGCTTCATAAAATCTGAACCTTTGAATGTTAATCCAACGATAGAAATCACATACCGCATCATAAAACGTCTTGATCTAATCCCGACGGTAGAAGGACGATCGAACGGATCTGGTTCGTCTATACCCTTTCGGCCGAGTAAAAATGCATAAGACACCCTGTGAAATATCCAAATCAACCCGCAGTCCGCGCCGTAGCCTTCTGTGTCTTAGGAAGAATTACACCGTGGCCCCTGTGCTCTCTGAAAATTAGTGCGCAGTCCAGCCAATAGTAAAATCAGGGAAATTGATTTATAAAATGAATTTCTTATATAAAAAAACAATTCCAGAATCTTGTTGAATCCATAGAAAATTCATATTAAGTCCAAATGAGTCCATTCCAATTTCTGTAATTCTATAATATTATTGTTTATCACATAGTACCACTGTTTTGATATGAAAGTCACATTAAAATTTATATCCCATTTAATCTTGTACAAAACACATAGAACCTTCGGAAATTCATAACTCCTCTGTTTTAACTCTGATTTGATCCGTTCAAGTTGTGTTAGTCTCGTAGCATCGCGTAGATCATTATTATGTAGTATATTCTTATGTTTGGTGTGATGTTAATTTTATCTATACCATGTTTGTTTGTATTGCTACGACTAGCGCGAGGACACGTGTCATCTGAAAAGCAAGTTGGTAACTGGATTCTCAAGTCCCAGGCAAGTTGTGCCCTTGATCACTTCTTTTTACCCACTCATGTTCTAATTAATCATAATGTTCTACATAGGTTAATTTTGATGGGACCCAATAGGTTACCCTAGATTGTTTATCTCATTACCTTGTTTACCCCTGAATCACTTGTGTAGTTTGCTATTGCTTTACATGGATTTGGGATAATTATTTATCATATCTATGTTCCAGTTATTTTGTTATTCTATTTATGTTCATGTCAAGATCATTAATGTTAATTGGAACATAGAGCTTAACTTGAGAAACACGTGCCACCACAAGGGTTTATGGACGCCCTTGGCTGATTAATTAGGAAAGCTAGTGGAGGACTACCTTACCCGAAAGGGGCAAGGGCAGTAGGGGAGTGGTCAGTGTAGGGAGGTCCTTGGTTGATTTTGCTGCGATGGCGGTCAGGCAAGAACCCTGCATTGGAGCTTCCTATAAACTGTAGCGGGTTTTTTGAAGCTAGTGGAACTTTGTAAAGGCCTCGTAGTGTTACCCTGCCTCGCCTCCTCGGTAGAGGTGTATGGGAAGTCGCGATCCCTTGGCAGATGGGTAACATGACTTATGGGTAAAGGGTACCACCTCTGCAGAGTGTAAAACTGGTATACTAGCCGAGCTCACGGTCATGAGCAGCTCAGGACTCTCTGATGATTAATTTATGGAACTAAATTCAATTTGTCATATGCATTGCATCGCAGGTGATGTTGTTATGTTTGTTCTACTACTTAATTGGGTTTGGTATTTACTTATACTTAGTAATTGCTAATAAAATTTTGACCAACTTTAAAAGCAATGCTCAGCTCTAACCATCCTCTTTGGTAAGCCTTACACTTCACATGAACTCCCACCTTTGGCGAGTTCATTCACATTATTCCCCACAACTTGTTGAGCGATGAACGTATGTGAGCTCACTCTTGCTGTCTCACACCCCCCACAGGTCAAGAACAGGTACCGCAGGATGAGGCGCATGGAGGATGATGTGGCGAGTTCGTGAGAGGTCTAGGCCGTCGTCTCCCAGTCAACTTTGGGTTGCTGGACCGTTGTCTCCTTATAATGTAATTATTTATTTATTTTGTACAGAACTGCTGTTATGTTGTAAAGATGTGACATTCGATCCTGTGCCATGAATCATCATATGTGTGAGACTTGGTCCCAGCACACCTGGTGATTATGTTCGCGCCCGGGTCTTGGTGCCCCGAAACCCGGGTGTGACAGTTGCCTTCGTTGGGACCCCTAGATCGACGTGGAAGCATTCACGACTTGGGCCGCAGTCCTCATCGCCGAGGCTGCGGCTATCGTCGGAACAGTCGGAAAGGCAGTAGTCGCATGCGGTCATGAAGTCCCGCATGGCACTGGGGTTACCAAGTCCGGAGAAATCCCAACCGAAGTCAGGCTCGTCATCTTCCTCGGACCCCGAGGGCCCGTAGGTCGAGACGTCCGTCAGCCGGTCCCAGGGTGACTGCATACGATACCCCGGAGGGTTTGGACTCGCCTCTATGAGAGCGTCCACCAAAGCGGAGTCGCTTGGTGGGTCGAGGCTGAATCCAAAAGGTGTGAGATGGGAATCGGTTGGTACCTCTTGGTCGACGGGCGGTGACGAAGTCATGTCAGGGACTGACTGCACCGTCGTCTCAGGTACGAGGGTGACGCCCAGCAAGTCCTTCGCGAGCGTGCTGGCGTCGTCTGTTTGCTTGGGATTGGCGTGTTGCGGGGAGACGACGCTCGTCTTCGTCTCAGACGCGAGGTCGATGCCCGACATGTCCCCGGTTGGGGGCGCCGGAGCCGTCGACTCGCTCGACAGCTGATGAGGTGCCGCCTCCTGCTTGGCCTTGGTTGCCCCGCCCCCTCCTCCATCGGCGGGGGGGGGGGGACGGGGCGAGCTCGAATGTTGTTTTTCCACCACGCGGGGAAGACGTCGTCGATTCCGCCGCCGACGGGCGGGCTGTCGGCCGCCATTGTCGCTGTCGCACGGCGGGGGAAGGAGTACCATGTCGTAGCCGCCGTCGAGGGACATGAACTCAAGACTCCCGAAACGGAGCACTGTTCCGGGCTGGAAAGGTTGCTGGAGACTGCCCATCTGGAGCTTGACGGGAAGCTGTTCGTCAACACGCAGCAGGCCCCTACCTGGCGCGCCAACTGTCGGCGTTTCGAAACCCGGGGGTCCCTGGACCGACGAGTAAATTGTCGCCGCGTGCCCCAGCCTAGATGGGTCGGCGCGAGACGGAGCGCGAAGGGGGGAGAGAGGCAGGCGTGAGAGGTGGAAACCCCGCGGCCTTCGTGTTTGTCCCGCGCCTAGGTCGGGTGCGCTTGCAGTAGGGGGTTACAAGCGTCCACACGGGAGGGAGCGAGCAGCCTCACGCGAGCGCCGTCCCGTCCTTGCCCCGCGCAGCCCACCCTCTGTAAGAGGGCCCTGGTCCTTCCTTTTATAGGCGTAAGGAGAGGATCCAGGTGTACAATGGGGGGTGTAGCAGAGTGCTAACGTGTCTAGTGGAGGAGAGCTAGCGCCCTAAGTACATGCCGTCGTGGCAGCCGGAGAAGTTTTGGCACCCGGTTCGTGTGGTGTCGTGGCCGTCGGAGGAGCGCTGGAGCCTGGCGGAAGGATAGCTGTCGGAGCTGTCGAGTCTTTGCTGACGTCCTCTTGCTTCCGTAAGGGAGCTGAGAGCCGTCGTCATCATAGAGCGTGCGGGGCGCCATCATTGCTTGTCTGGCGGAGCGAGCCAGATGGGACGCCGGTCTTGTTTCCCGTAGCCTGAGTCAGCTTGGGGTAGGGTAATGATGGCGCCTCCTGTTGACGCGGTCAGTCCGTGCCCTAGGTTGGGCGATGTGGAGGCTCCTCCGAGGTCGAGGTCGAGTCTGTCTTCCGAGGCCGAGGTCGAGTCTGAGCCCCTGGGTCGGGCGAGGCAGAGACCGTCGGCTGAGGCCAGGGCTGAGTCCGAGCCCTGGGGTCGGGCGAAACGGAGTTCGTCGTCTTCCGGGGCTGAGCCCGAGTCCGAGCCCTGGGTCAGGCGGAGAGGAGTTCGCCATCTTCCGGGGCCTAGCCTGAGTCCGAGCCCTGGGTCGGGCGGAGCGGAGTTCACCGTCTTCCGGGGCTGAGCCCGAGTCCGAGCCCTGGGTCGGGCGGAGCGGAGTTCGCCGTCTTCCGGGGCTGAGCCCGAGTCCGAGCCCTGGGTCGGGCGGAGCGGAGTCCGCCATCTTCCGGGGCCTAGCCCGAGTCCGAGCCCTGGGTCGGGCGAAGCGGAGTTTCCTATGGTGCCTGAGGCCGGGCCTGGCTGCCTGTCAGCCTCACTCTGTCGAGTGGCACAGCAGTCGGAGCGGCGCAGGCGGCGCTGTCCTTCTGTCAGGCCGGTCAGTGGAGCGGCGAAGTGACTGCGGTCACTTCGGCTCTGTCGACTGGAGGACGTGCGCCAGGATAAAGGTGTCAGGCCACCTTTGCATTAAATGCCCCTGCGATTTGGTCGGTTGGCGTGGCGATTTGGCCAGGGTTGCTTCTTGGCGAAGACTGGGCCTTGGGTGAGCCGGAAGTATGTTCGTCTCTGGAGGGGGGCCTCGGGCGAGACGTAGATCCTCCGGGGTCGGCTGCCCCTGCTCGAGGCTGGGCTCGGGCGAGGCGTGATCGAGTCTCTCGAATGGACCGATCCCCGACTTAGTCGCACCCATCAGGCCTTTGCAGCTTTGTGCTGATGGGGGTTACCAGCTGAGATTTAGGAGCCTTGAGGGTACCCCTAATTATGGTCCCCGACATCTGTATTGCTACGACTAGCAGCGAGGTTACGTGTCATCTGAAAAGCAAGCTGGTAACTGGAATCTCAAGTCCCAGACAAGTTGTGCCCTTGACCACTTTTTACCCAATAATGCTCTTTAATATCATTTATTCATGCATAGGTTAATTTTGATGGGACCCAATAGGTTACCCTAGATTGTTTATCTCATTACCTTGTTTACCCCTGAATCACTTGGGTAGTTTGCTATTGCTTTACATGGATTTGGGATAATTATTTATCATATCTATGTTCCAGTTATTTTGTTATTCTATTTATGTTCATGTCAAGATCATTAATGTTAATTGGAACATAGAGCTTAACTTGAGAAACACGTCCCACCACAAGGGTTTATGGACGCCCTTGACTGATTAATTAGGAAAGCTAGTGGAGGACTACCTTACCCGAAAGGGGCAAGGGCAGTAGGGGAGTGGTCAGTGTAGGGAGGTCCTTGGTTGATTTTGCTGCGATGGCGGTCAGGCAAGAACCCTGCATTGGAGCTTCCTATAAACTGTAGCGGGTTTTCTGAAGCTAGTGGAACTTTGTAAAGGCCTCATAGTGTTACCCTGCCTCGCCTCCTCGGTAGAGGTGTATGGGAAGTCGCGATCCCTTGGCAGATGGGTAACATGACTTGTGGGTAAAGGGTACCACCTCTGCAGATTGTAAAACTGGTATACTAGCCGAGCTCACGGTCATGAGCAGCTCAGGACTCTCTGATGATTAAATTATGGAACTTAAACTCAATTTGTCATATGCATTGCATCGCAGGTGATGTTGTTACTTTTGTTCTACTATTTAATTGGGTTGGTATTTACTTATACTTAGTAATTGCTAATAAAATTTTGACCAACTTTAAAAGCAGTGCTCAGCTCTAACCATCCTCTTTGGTAAGCCTTACACTTCACGTGAGCTCCCACCTTTGGCGAGTTCATGCACATTATTCCCCACAACTTGTTGAGCGATGAACGTATGTGAGCTCACTCTTGCTGTCTCACACCCCCCACAGGTCAAGAACAGGTACCACAGGATGAGGCGCATGGAGGATGCTGTGATGAGTTCGTGAGTGGTCTAGGTCGTCGTCTCCCAGTCAACTTTGGGTTGCTGGACCGTTGTCTCCTTATAATGTAATTATTTATTTATTTTGTATAGAACTCCTATTAAATAGTAAAGATGTGACATTCGATCCTGTGCCATATTCATCATATGTGTGAGACTTGGTCCCAGCACACCTGGTGATTATGTTCGCGCCCAGGCTTTGGACCCCTAAAACCCGGGTGTGACACTTCTCCTCTCTCTCCCTCTTCCTCTCTCTCCCCTTCTTCTCCCCTGCGCGCGTGCCCCCTGCAGCCCCTGCGCACGGCCCCATGCGGCCCCGGCGCGCGGCCTTCAGCCCCCGGCGGCTCGCCCCTCGGCGCGGCTCCCGCCCCCCAGCGCAGCGGCCCCGCCCTCCCCCGGCCCTCCCCGTGGTGGCCCCGCCCTCCCCCGCGGCGGCCTCGGCCCCCCGGCGGCACGGCCCGCCCCTGCTCCCTCCCCCGCGGCGGCCTCGGCCCCGGCGGCGCGGCCCGCCCCTGCTCCCCCGCAGCGGCCTCAGCCCCCCCCCGTGGCGCGGCTCCCTCGCCTCCCCCCGGCGCGGCCGTCCCGGCCCCCCGGTGGCGCACCCCCTCGACGCAAGTCCCGGCCCCTGGCGGCGCGGCTCTCTGGTCCCCTCGCGCGCAGCCCCTCAGCCCCATGCGCGCGGCCGTCCCGGCCCCGGTGCGTGGCCCCTGCCCTCGGCAGCATGGACCCCCGGCGCGGTTCCTCGCGCGTCCCGGCGTGGCTCGCGTGGCCTCGGCGCGGCCTGCGCGGCCTCGCGCCCCCCGTTCACCCATCGCGTTCCCGCGTGCGCAGCCCCACGCGCGCGGTGATTTATTCTTGGTTTTTCATTAATTTTAAACCCTATTTAGTTACATGCTGCGTCACGCGCTTCGTCGCGCGACGATCCATTTTAATTTCAGGTTGTTTAATGTGTGACGTCGCGCGTCCAGTCGCGTGACGTTCCACTTTAAATTCAGTTTGGATGACGTATGCCGTTGTGCGTTTTGTCGCGCGATGCTTAACGTCTCTTTATAATTAATGCAAGTGTCTCGTTGCGCGCTCTGTCGCGCGACGACTCGTTTATTTCTTAATTCAATTTAAAGTGTTGTGTCGCGCGTCTCGCCGCGCGATAATCCTTTTAATTTACCTTCATCTGCTTATAATGATTAAACATAGAACATGACTTTATCTTATGCTAAACGCGATGGATAAATTATTACCATTTGGTTTAGATGAGTGTTTTAATTTATAATTGTCGGGGACCATAATTAGGGGTACCCTCAAGACGCCTAATTCTCAGTTGGTAACCCCCATCAGCATAAAGCTGCAAAGGCCTGATGGGTGTGATTAAGTCAGGGATCAGTCCATACGAGTGACTCGATCGTGCCTCGCCCGAGCCTAGCCTCGGACAAGGGCAGCCGACCCCGGAGGATTTCCATCTCGCCCGAGGCCCCCCTCCAACGGCGGACACATCTCCGGCTCGCCCGAGGCCTTGCCTTCGCTAAGAAGCAACCCTGACCAAATCGCCGCACCGACCGACCGAATCGCAGGAGCATTTAACGCAAAGGTGGCCTGACACCTTCATCCTGACACGCGCCCCCCCCGGCAGAGCCGAAGTGACCGCCGTCACTTCGCTGCTCCACTGATCGGTCTGACAGAAGGACAGCGCCGCCTGCGCCACTCCGACTACAGTGCCACTTGACAGAGTGAGACTGACAGGCGGTCAGGTCCTGCCTAAGGCGCCATAGGAAACTCCGCCCGACCCAGGGCTCGGACTCGAGCTAAGTCCCGGAAGACGACAAACTCCGCTCCGCCCGACCCAGGGCTCGGACTCGGGCTAAGTCCCGGAAGACGGCGAACTCCGCTCCGCCCGACCCAGGGCTCGGACTCGAGCTAAGTCCCGGAAGACGGCGAAACTCCGCTCCGCCCGACCCAGGGCTCGGACTCGGGCTCAGCCCCAGAAGACGACGAACTCCGCTTCGCCCGACCCCAGGGCTCGGACTCTGCTTCGGCCTCCGCCGAACGACCTCCGCCTCGCCCGACCCAGGGGCTCGGACTCGGCCACGGCCAGGGAAGACAGACTCGACGTCGACTTCGGAGGAGCTTCCACGTCGCCCAACCTAGGGCGCAGGCCAGCCACGTCAACAGGAAGCGCCATCATTACCCTACCCCGAGCTGACTCGGGCCACAGAGAACAAGACCGGCGTCCCATCTGGCACTACTACAGGTATCCTCTATACAGGCGGTCCGGTTAGCCTCTACACAGGCGGTTCCAGGAACCGCTTGTGGTGCACCGCCTGTGATGTAAAACAACATCACAGGCGGTCAATCAAAAACCGCCTGTGATAGACACACATCACAGGCGGTCCAGTTTAAAAGAACCGCCTGTGATAGTCACACATCACAGGCGGTCCGATTTAAAAGAACCGCCTGTGATAGTCACACATCACAGGCGGTTTTAATTATAAGCCGCCTGTATTTCCCAGATCCATATACAGAAGCAGATTCATATATATTTTCCAGATTCATATACAGAAACAGAATTAATAACAGCCTGTGATTCAAACACAGATTCAAACACATATATAGCAGGTTCCATAAACAGATTCATCATACAAAGATTCAAACATCCCCATATACATACACAGATTCATATCCACATATATATCAAGTTCCATCATACACAGATTTATACACATCAAGTTGCATAACAACTCAACATCTCAAAGTTCCATAGACAACTAAACATCTAAAGTTCCTAACTAAAGACCTAAACACTGTGTGATATTGTGTACAAACTTAGTTCTGGGAATTTTTGCAAATTTCCATTTACATTGTAGAATAGCCCTTGTTGATGAAGAACTTCACGGCGCATAAAGTAAAGCAAGTCTCTTACAACCTTAGCCACGCCGGTGGAAACCATATCTCTTTCTAACCATTCAGCATTGATCTTAGATTTAGGAACCTGCAATGAAAGCAAAAAGCAATCGGTGCTAAGAGTAATGTGATGAGCAACAATATAACATAAAAATTGCAATATAGACAATGATAGCGAACTTACATCCTCACGATTGACCATGTAATGGAAGGTGACACGACACCATTCGCATACATAATAACCGCACAGGACAGTACCCGGAGGTTGTTTGTCACCATATGGAAATAATGATATTGACAAATTAGGCTTGTCCTCTGGATGTTCGCCGCCAAGATCTTTCCAATAAAAACGGTATGCACTGCATATAAGAATAGCATTGTGAGATTAAGAATACATTTGTTAAGTTGTAATAAGTACAAGTGTGCAATAATAATCATACTTCTCTAAAATCTTCAAGAAGTCATTATACGTAGCCTTTTCCATTCTCAGTGAGTCGAAGACCACGACTTTACCATCCTTTGGCCAGATCATGATACAAATGTAGTGGTCACTATATAGACATAGACGAAAACACATGTTAATATCACGATTGCCATAATTTATAGTTCAAAATTAAACCATGTCGATAACTTACTTAAAGTGGTGCGGAGCTATTATTAAGTCCTTGCCATGTTGTACATGATTATACATGGCTCGTCCAATGTATGCCGCCATTACCTTCATTTTCTTTCTCTGATTCTGTTTGACGGCTTTCTCAAATTCAGCATCGTCCAAGTCTTTGTATTCTTCTCCTTGCCTCCGAGCAACTACTTTGTAGCGAGCTTGGGATATCATCAACGGGTCAAGAAACCCTGTCTTAAGTTGTTTCTTCTTATCATCCATGTATTGCATCCTACGTGTAATAGTGTTAATCGTTAGACTCTCGTTTATGTGTGCGTGTACAAAACTAACAAATATGAAAGTTTAGAGGTACTTACAAGCAGAAGAGGGTTAAGTAGTTCGTTTCCATCCTTTGTCGGTGGTACAACGACCAGAGATCGTCAAAGAATAAATGCCGCACAGGATTTATATGATCATTGCTCCAAAATGCATCTTCTGGCACAACAAATGTGAATTCCTCGAGTTTGTATTTGTTGCTAGCCACCATGTACCACTCATGCATTCTAATCTCCGGAGTCGACAACTTAGAAAGTTGCACCGTCGTTAAGAACGGCCTCCCATTCACAAATTTAGGAGGAACATCCTCCTTCTTGTATACCGAGATATTGGTTTTAAGACGTAATGATTCTCGAGTATGAATCATTCCATCTTCTTCCCATACTTCGAAATTGTCTATTTGGGCCGGCCGTGTGCCTACTCCATGAGATGCTGATACTGCTTTTGATTGATTAGTCATAACTCTCTGCAATTTATGCAGGTAGCGTGCCACTGATTCTGACGGTTTCTTGACATCGTCTGTGGCGATTCGCTTATGAATCTTCTTTGAAATAGTTGGCCCTAAAACATTGGTGCCAACCTTTGGTTCCTTTTTGATGTTGACGTCGACATTCTGAGGAACAATTTTGTCTATGTCCCCCTCGTCGAGTTCCTTCGCAAGAGGCGATATGATTGTTTCAACGATTTTTTTGGAGGTCGGTGTCATATCTTCCTGCACCATGGGGTGTGGAATGATCAAACTAGCTTTTTGTTGCATTGGTGTTGAATTCGGCTCATCACCAAACTTGATGTCGCGTCGATGCCAAAGGACCAACTCGTTAATTGCCTCATGCAAAGTTATGATCCCCTCAACTGGAAAATCTATCTCCCAATCTTCACAACCATTGTCTGTGATTTCTAGAACTTCGACCACAACATAGTGTGGCGGGACAGGATTGTCCTTGTAGTTAACAAGTCCTGGTTTTACCAAACCAGTAGCAGCTTGCTTTGTTTTTGTCCCAGATCGATTGATTGGAATATGAAGAAAGCAAGGCTTGTCCTCAACAATATCGTCTACAGGGTACTTGGTCAAGTCTTGCACAGATCCAACGCTGCTAGGGACTATAGGTGGACTCATGTGGCTTGGCTTAAGTTCAAATGATATGCATTCTGTTTTCTTCATTTTGTTCATCACGTCATTAATAGCCTTTTGTACCCTTTCATCAATAGTCTCTTCAAGGGTCCTTCTCGACTTCTCATGTTTCCTATATGACGACGCATACTCTGGAAACGCCTCTCTCCAGGAAATCTTAGAAGAGATTCCCCGAGCCCGTCCAGTGTGTTCAGGATTGCCTAGGGCTGCAGTTAGTATGTCATTCTCCCTCCTAGGCTTAAATTCTCCTTTTTTTTCTCTTATCTGCATATTCTTGAATTTTTGACGAAACTTCGCCTACCAATTCTGGATGCACAAGTTTGCCGTCCTCACTCAAACCTGCTCGACCTAAGATCCAACGAATAGCTCTCTCATCGATATCTTTTAATATTGGGTCCAAAGTGCCGTTAGTTATAGCTTCCTCGATAATCTTGTTCCACTGCACAACTTTATGGTGATATCCGCTTGACCCCAGGCGATGGGGGTGTTTGTTCATCTTCGCTCTCTGAGAATTAGTTTCGCCCAGTTCTTTGGCCTTCAGTTCGATCTTCTGACGAACAAATTCCTCCCACTGAGCTTGAGTGATTTTCCCCATTTTCTTGGGCGGAGGAACCTTATTCTTCTTAACAAAGTCCCTATTCATCTCGGCCTTCCACCCACGAAACATCTTGGCCATAGCAGAGAGCATCGACTTCCTTACTGCATCCTCTGTGCCTTTTGGGAACTTGAATGACTCAGACAACTTAGCCCATAGCTTGTTGCGGGTGTCTTCATCTAAATCCTTCCATTTTTGAAGTGTGATTGGTACTATATCTCTAACAGTAGCCCCGCAGGAATTTCGAAACTTTGTAACCACGTCAAGTGGTTCTTCAGGAAACCCCTCTGCATTTAGTTTTGTTACATACATAACTGCACCTTCTTTCATCTGATTTGGACCTCGTCGCCCTCGTTTCCGCTTATGTGAAACGGATGATTCAGGCATCGGAGCATCCTCCGTGTTTCGTGTAGAAGATGCATCCTCTTTCTTCTCTTCATTTGAAATCTATATAGTGAAAAAATTAATTGCCTTTCATATATGAACATTATTTTACAATATAGTCGACATATTTCTATTTACCTCTTCATCGTTGGGAATATAGTCGGCATCAAGCTCATCTGATGTTTTTTTCTTCCTTGGAGGTATAGGAGTACAAGGATTGTCGTCACTAGAACTATCCTCCCCGCTCCCTTCACTGGAGCTGCTCGTTGTCTGCCATTCAAGTTTGGTCGCGTCTTCATCAACTTTGTTAGACGCACCGGTGCAGACCACATCCATACTAGGCTGCTCGTTGTCTGCCATTCAAGCTGGTTCCATCGATAAAGGGATATACTGTTAGTCTGATATACTGGTTCCATCAATAAGGGAACTTGGAGAAAAGGCACTTTCCAATGCAGTTAGACAGAGAAGGCATGGCTGTGATGTTATAATGCTGAAGGACCCCAAGAAGAGATTATGTCCTATAGTCTACCACCTCTCGTTATTTGTGGGCTTCACCGAGGGCGGGAAACATTTGGTGACATCAAACGACCTTCGGGCTGGGGACGTCTGCGAGCTTGTTAAGGGGCCAGACGATGGTGAGCCGGTGTACTCTGTCCGGATGTGTGGTCACAAAATTTAAAGCCGCCCCAGCTTCATCTGTGCGCTTCTCTTCTCTTATGTCGGCTACTAAGATCACTTAGCACCCCACCTAAGAGAAGAGAAGCACACACATGCAGCCGGGGCAGCTTTTAATTTTGTGACCACACATCCGGACATAGTACACCGGCTCAACATCGTCTGGCCTCTTAACAAGCTCGCAGACGTCTTCAGCCCGAAGGTCGTTTGCTATCACCAAATGTTTCCAGCCATCGGTGAAGCCCACAAATAACGGGATGTGGTAGACTACAGGACTTAATCTCTTCTTGGGGTCTACACACTTAAGATTGTAGGAGCTAGTGCTCAACTACTAGCATCTATAGATATGGACACAAGTCCAAATTTGGTGCTACTCGGCACCATCGATATCACTAGAAAAAAAATACATCAAAGAGATACACTTCCCAATAGTACTCGAAGATAGTTCATTGACTTGACACTCTCTAAGAGGTTCATACAAAATACATTATCTCTAAGAGTGAAACCTACGATACTCATATCGTGTTGTTTAGGACTAAACATCAACAACCCCTTGACTGGTCGCTATCATACTCAATTCCAAAATATTTTTCCAATATGTCGGCTTGAGTATGGAGATCTGGGCTTGGGAGTTCCTCCAAATCATCTGCAGCTTCATCATCTTCAGCATATTGCAGGGCTTCATCTTGAATAATTTTAGCCCTCTTGGAGTCAGCATACTTTTTGATGGACAGAGCACACTTCTCAAGCATGTCGCATACATCTCCAATTTGAAACAAAGTGGTCTTAAGTGTGTACACTGATTCCGGTTCACTAGTATCCACAACCCCATCAGTCACTAGACTGCGAATGATGTCAACATGTGTCTCGATGACTCGAACTGAGCTCTCAACCATGTCAAGTGGCTCTTTTTCCATCTCTAAAACTGAAAATGGCCAAGCCTCACAATCAACATTGAGATCGCAACAAAGGCAGGGATCAGAGGGAAAACAAGGATGTGGCTTATAGGGCAAAAAGAGGGGTCCAAATAACATTGTCATGGCTATGAACAAGTCAAAGATGGGAGATAAGAACAAGTCTTATAACATAGGGTTGGGAAGCAAAGATAGGTAGTCAAAAAACTAAGAAGGGAGATAAGAACAAGTCTTATAACATAGGGAGATAATAACATTGCCATGGCTATGTACTTCCATGATGTATGTGGCCATAAACACTAAAAATAGACTTGTTTCCCCAATCACTATGGAGATTTTCTACCAAGAAGGGGTCCTAGTAGTTGCATCAACTATCCATGACAAAATTCTTCATAAGCATAATTACCAACATTTAATCACAAGGGATACAAGCTACTAAAGCAAAAATGGTGACCTTAACAAAATATGTAAGTGAAAACACCAACAATATAAGCATAATGACCAACATTAACAATATAAGATTAACAATAATTAAGGCAGGGGTCCTAGTAGTTGCATCAACTATCCATGACAAAATTCTTCATAAGCATAATTACCAACATTTAATCACAAGGGATACAAGCTACTAAAGCAAAAATGGTGACCTTAACAAAATATGTAAGTGAAAACACCAACAATATAAGCATAATGACCAACATTAACAATATAAGATTAACAATAATTAAGGCAGGACTAGCAAAAACAAGTAATCAAGGCATGAATTTTTAACAAGTAATTAAGGCATGATCAAGGAGTGCACCGAGGGCTCGGAGATGGGCACGGCGGCGCACTCGGCGCTCGGGCTCGGCGGCGCTCGGGCTCGAGGACGGCGGCGCTTGGCCTCGGAGACGGTGGCGCTTGGGCTCGGGGACGGGGAAGGGTACGGTGGCGCACTCGGAGATGGGCACGGCGGCGCGCTCGGGCTCGGGGACGGGGAAGGGGACGGTGGCGCACTCGGAGATGGGCTCGGCGGCGCTCGGGCTCAGGGACGGGGAAGGGGACGGTGGCGCACTCGGAGATGGGCTCGGCGGCGCTCGGGCTCGGGGACAGGGACGGTGGCGCTTGGCCTCGGAGACGGTGGCGCTCGGGGACGGGGACGGGCGCCCAGCTCGGAGACGGTGGCGGTTGGGCTCGGGCTCGGCGACGGCGTGGCGGGCGCTCACGGCTCGGAGACGGGGACGGGAACGGCGGCGCAGCAGCCTGGCGGCGTAGTATCAGCTCCGGGCGAAAACTAAACCCTAAGCCACCGTACCGACGCTTTTATATAGTAAACACATCACAGGCAGATTTTAAGAACAACCGCTTGTGATGTATAACATCACAAGCGGTTTTCTATTGCGACCGCCTGTGATATGTAAACATCACAGGCGGTCGCAATAGAAAACCGCTTGTGATGTTATACATCACAAGCGGTTTTTCTTAAAATCCGCCTGTGATGTGTATGTAGTATAAAAGGCTCGGTTCCAGCGCAGGAACCCTAACTTCCGGAGCCCGACGCCGCTAGGCTGCACACTACTGTAGCGGCGGCGGATTTTTCTGATCTACAGGGAGAAGGTTTTGTTTTTGATTTTCGGGCTTGATTTCAAGAGTTTATGCATATATATGATCTCCGTTTGTTTTATTTCTCATTTTGATACGATTTTTTGCCTCAATTTTGTAATATAGACCGGAATTGAAGAAAAACTCAGGAATTCCAAGATTTAGACTTGTAGTTGATCTAATTTAAAGATTTTTTTTGAAGAGTTGTCTCACCTCAAGGTACCTATATTGCTGCAATCTTGTTTCATTTTCATGCACATTAATTCGTTCATGATTTAGGGATTAAATTCAATTAATTAGGGATATTTTAAAAAATTTTGTCTCATATACTAGGTACATCTCGATATGATCTTGTTTCACTTTCATGAACATTTATTTTTTCATGTTACATCTCGATATTGACGTTAATCAATATAGGGATAGGTAATGGCGGACCGAGGTTGGATGTACAATGTGCCAAGACCACATCCGTCGTACATTCGAAATTTGAGAAGCTTTATTGAAGCGGCCAACAAGCACGCGAATTTGCGAAAGAGCAAGGAGATATTATGTCCGTGCATCGATTGTGATAATAAGATAGCTTGGAGAGATATAGGAGTAATCCAATCACATCTGCTAAAAAGAGGGTTTAAAAACAATTACACGATATGGTCAGAACATGGTGAGTTGGATCCGTGTGAAGTGCCTGGTAATGACGAGAGAGTTGTCGGAATTTTAGATCTTAAAGTTGATGGTGAAGTGGATAATGTGGATGCTAATCAAGAATTTGAAGAATTTGATTGTGAAGAGATGTTGCGCCATATGGAACCAGAAATGTTAAGTTCTGTGGGATCGCAGAAAGGGCTATCTAAAATGGAGGGACTGGAAAGTGCCTCAAAAGAACCTTTATATGATGAATCAAAGGGTTGTGACAAAGAGTTTACTACACTGCGTACAGTTCTAGAACTTCTGAAGTTGAAGGCTAGCGCCGGATGGTCTGATACTAGCTTCACAGATCTTTTGAATTTTCTGTCTCAATTACTACCAAAACCCAACAAACTACCAACAAGCACTTATAAAGCGAAGAAGCTTATATCTCCCATAGCTCTGGGTGTGCAAAAAATTCATGCATGTCCGAACCATTGTATTCTGTATCGTGGCGATTTTGAGAACGCATCAAGATGCCCAGTTTGCAATGTCAGTCGATACAAGAAGAGCTACAATCAAGACTGTGTAAAAAAATTCCCGAAGAAAAATAAAAACAAGAAATCCACTATTGGACCTGAAAGTGACGATGACACTTTTGATGACATGGATGGGAAAAAGAAGTCAAAGAACCCAGCTTTGGTGATGTGGTATCTTCCAGTAATTGATCGCTTAAAACGTTTGTTCTCAAACCCTAGGGAGGCTGAGCTTATGCGTTGGCATGCTGAAAATCGCAAGCAGAATAACAAACAGATTCGACACCCTGCTGATGCATCACAATGGAAAAATTTCGATCTTATGTATCCTGAGTTTGCCAAAGAAACCAGAAATGTAAGATTTGCTTTGGGTACAGACGGAATGAATCCATTTGGTGAAAAAAGAAGTGTACATAGCACCTGGCCCGTGACTTTAACGATGTACAACCTTCCATCATGGCTGTGTCACAAAAGAAAGTATATTATGTTGACTATTCTTATTCAAGGTCCGAAATCAGCTGGTGTTGATATTGATGTGTTCCTAGAACCTCTTATGGAAGATATGACAAAGCTCTGGAATGAAGGAGTTAGAATATGGGATGAGTATTGCCGTGAGTATTTCAACTTAAGAGCAATTATATTTGTTACCATCCATGATTCTCCCGGTGGCGCCACACTATCAGGGCAAAAGACTAAAGGAAAGAATGGTTGTGTAGTGTGCGTCGATGGAACTGCTTCCATGTACCTTAAATCATCCAAGAAGTTGGTGTTCATGGGACACAGACGGTTCTTGATGAAGCAGCATAAGTACCGAAAGATGAAAGAGGAATTTAACAATCAACTGGAAAGTGAAGGTGCACCAAAGCCTTATAGTGGGAAACTTGTTTTTGAAATTGTAAAGAACATTCATGTTGTATTCGGAAAGGGAAAAAACAAAGGAGAAAAGAGAAAGAGAACTGACCCTTCAACTTACACAACTTTCAAGAAGCAATCAATATTTTTCAAGTACCTCCCATACTGGAAGGATATGGAAATTTGCCACAGCATTGATTTGATGCATGTAACAAAAAATGTTTTTGACAGCATCATTGGAACCTTGTTGGGCATGCCGAGTAAGACAAAAGACGGACTTAAATCACGCAATGATCTAGTAGATCTTCAAATCAGACCGGAACTTCATCCAGTGGGTAGTGGCAAAGGGAAGCCTTACCTCCCCCCAGCTAGCTACAACTTGTCAGTTGAGGAGAGAACAAAGATTTGCAAATGTTTGCGTGGGGTCAAAGTGCCCACAGGTTTCTCATCCAATATCAGCAGACTAGTCAGGATGAAGGACTTGTCTCTATTTGGCTACAACTCTCATGACTGCCATGTGATGATGACGGTGTTCCTCCCAATTGCGGTAAGAGCCCTCAAAACAGAGCATGTCAAAGTTGTCATCACACGCTTGTGTTACTTTTTCAATGCGGTTTCACAAAAAGTAATAGCTTTAGAAGACTTGGACTATCTAAAGGCATACATCATCGAGACTATGTGCAAGCTTGAAATGTGTTTTCCTCCATCATTTTTTGATATGCAAGTACACCTAATCATACATCTCGTGGATCAGATAAAAATATTAGGGCCACTATATTTACATCATATGTTTCAGTTGGAGCGATACCTGGGAGTATTAAAAGGTTATGTGCGAAATCGCGCTCACCCAGAGGGTTCAATCATGGAGGGATACACTACAGAAGAAGTGATTGAGAGCTGTATAGATTACATCAGTGACGGAACAATGATAGGTGTGCCTGTACCTAAACATGAGGGTAAACTATGTGGGAGAGGGAGAATGGGCAAGAAAACTTTTCGCGTTGAGGATTACAAGCTAGTACATTGTGCTCATGGTAGTGTACTACAACATCTCACGATAGCCGAGCCTTACATAGAGGAACACCTGAATGAGCTTCGTAAAGAAAATCAGAACCGCACAGAGGACTGGATCATGAGGGAGCACAAACATCGTTTCAGCGAATGGTTAATGGACAAAAACATCCCATTCGGAGACTCTTCGGATGAGAAAACAATGAAGAATTTGGCTTCTGGGCCATCGTGTTTTGTGACATCATGGCAAGCATATGACATCAATGGGTACACATTCTACACTAAATCAAAAGACATGAAAAGTGTTGCACAAAATAGCGGTGTTCGTATCGATGCTTTTGACCTACATGGACAGAAGACCACATATTTTGGATTCATAGAGGAAATATGGGAACTTGATTATGGCCCAAGCATGAAAATACCCTTGTTTAAGTGCCAATGGGTACAACATCCCGTGGGGGTGATAGTGGATAACTACGGACTCACACTGGTAGACTTAAAGAAAGTAGGATATAAAGATGACCCGTGGGTTCTCGCCGAATGTGTTGCACAAGTGTTCTATGTACTCGATCCAGCAGATGAGAAGATGCATGTAGTTATTTCTGGAAAGCAAAAAATTGTTGGAGTTGAGAATGTGGGAGACCAAGATGAGGAATACAATAAGTATGAAGAGATGTTCGTCTTTAACGGTCCAGATAGAATCAAGCGTGTGGAAAAGAAAATTGATAAGAACTTAAAGCCATACATGCGGAAAAATGGTAGTTCATGAAAAATTGTATGAATCAAATTGTATTTGTTATCATGTATGATCGACTATGAATTGTGGTTGCCAATTAATTTAAAATCTCTCTAGTTATCTATGTGTGCTATTATAATTCATTTAAATTGTATTTGCATATTATTGTTAAAAATTAAATATTAATTCATTTAAATTGTATTTGCATATTTCTGTTAAAAATTAAAATTATTTTCATATTTAAATTGTATTTTCATAATTTTACAATCACAGGCGGTTTTGTCTTAGGGTCCGCTTGTGAAAAGGATAGAGCATCACAGGCGGTCCTAAACAAAAACCGCTTGTGATACTATTACATCACAGGCGTACTGAACCGCCTGGGACATCACAGGCGGTTTTCTAACCGAACCGCCTGTGATGTAAAAATCCTACCGCTTGTATAGAGCCAAATTGTACTAGTGTGGCTAGCTCCGCCAGATAGGCAATGATGGCGCCCCGCAAGCCCTATGACGACGGCGGCTCGCAGCTCTCTTACGGAAGCAGGAGGACGTCAGCAAGGACTCGACCGCCCCGACAGCTGTCTCTCCACCAGGCTCCGTCGCTCCTCCGACCGCCACGACATCACACCAGCTGGGTGCCAAGATCTCTCCGGCTGCCACATCGGCATGTACTTAGGGCGCTAGCTCTCTCCCGCTAGACACGTAGCACTCTGCTACACCCCCGTTGTACACCTGGGTCCACTCCTTACGACTATAAAAGGAAGGACCAGGGCCCTCTTAGAGAGGGTTGGCCGCGCGGGGACGAGGACGAGACAGGCGCTCTCTTGGGGCCGCTCGCTTCCCTCACCCGCGTGGACGCTTGTAACCCCCTACTGCAAGCGCACCCGACCTGGGCGCGGGACGAACACGAAGGCCGCGGGATTTCCACCTCTCCCACGCCCGTCTCCGGCCACCTCGCTTCCCCCCTTCGCGCTCGCCCACGCGCTCGACCCATCTGGGCTGGGGCACGCAACGACATTCACTCGTCGGCTTGGGGACCCCCCGTCCTCGAAACGCCGACAGTTGGCGCGCCAGGTAGGGGCCTGCTGCGTGTTGACGACAACTTCCCGTCAAGCTCCAGATGGGCAGTCTCCAGCGACCTCTCCGACCCGGGACGGTGCTCCGTTTTGGGAGTCTTGAGTTCATGTCCTTCGACGGCAACTACGACATAATACTCCTTCCACCGCCGCGCGAGAACGACAATGGCGGCCGACAGCTCGCCCGCCGGCGGCGGAATCGACGACGTCTTCCCCGCGTGGTGGAAGAACAACATTCGAGCTCGCCCCGTCCTCTCCCCTGCCAACGGAGGAGGAGGCGGGGCAACCAAGGTCAAGCAGGAGGCCGCGCCTCGTCGGCTGTCGAGCGGGTCGACGACCCCAGCACTCCAACGAGGGGCGCGTCGGGCGTCGACCTCGCGTTTGAGACGAAGACGAGCGCCGTCTCCCCGCGACACGCCAGCCCCGTACAAGCAGACGACGCCAGCACGCTCGCGAGGAGCTTGCAGGACGTCGCACTCGTACCTGAGACGACGGCGCAATCAGTCCCCGACGTGACTATGTCGCTGCTCGTCGACTGAAAGGTACCAACCGATTCCCATCCTATGTCATTTCGACTCAGCCTCAACCCGCCTAGCGACCTTGCTTTGGCGGGCGCTCTCGTAGAGGCGAGTGCAACCCCTCTGGGGTTTCGTGTGCGGTCGCCTTGGGACCGGTTGACGGACGTCTCGACCTACGGGCCCTCCGGGTCCGAGGAAGATGACGATCCCAGCATCTGTTGGGATTTCTCTGGATTTGGCAACCCCAGTGCCATGCGGGACTTCATGACCGCATGTGACTACTGCCTCTCCGACTGTTCCGACGGTAGCCGCAGCCTCGACGACGAGGACTGCGGCCCAAGCCGCGAATGTTTCCACGTCGAGCTAGGGGATCCCTCCGAAGGCAACCATCTCGGCATGCCGGAGGACGGTGATCACCCTAGGCCGGTGCCTCGCGCCGACATCCCACGGGAGCTAGCTGTGGTCCCCGTTCCGGTGGGGGGTCACGACCCACAGCTCGAGCAAGTCCGCGGAGCACAGGCCAGGCTCGACGAGGGAGCAGGAGCGCTTGAGCCGATCCGTCGGGACGTCGGGCAGGTATGGGTGGGCCAACCCCCGACCGAAGAAATACGTCACCTGCCTCAAGGTTTCCAGCACCGCATCGCCAACGACGTCAGGGTCAGGCCGCCACCCGCATCCAGTGGGGTCGGTCAGAACCTGGCAGCAGCGGCGATGCTTCTCCGCACGATGCTGGAGCCGTCAACCACCGAGGGTCGGCGAATCCAGGGAGAGCTCAAGAATCTCCTGGAAGGCGCTGCGGTCCGACGGGCCGAGGGCTCTGCCTCCCGAAGGCAGGGATACCCCTCGGAACCTCATGCCACGACTTCCCGATTCATGCGGGAAGCCTCGGTCTACACCGGGCGCACACGCAACACCGCGCCTGCGGCTCCGGGTCACCCCGGCAACGAGCACCATCATCGCGACCGTCGGGCCCACCTCGACGAGAGGGTGCGCCGAGGTTACCACCCCAGGCGTGGGGGACGCTACGACAGCGGGGAGGATCGGAGTCCCTCGCCCGAACCACCCGGTCTGCAGGCCTTCAGCCGGGCCATCCGACGGGCACCGTTCCAGACCCGGTTCCGACCCCTGACTACTATCACAAAGTACTCGGGGGAGACGAGACCGGAACTGTGGCTCGCGGACTACCGCCTGGCCTGCCAACTGGGTGGAACGGACGACGACAACCTCATCATCCGTAACCTCCCCCTGTTCCTCTCCGACACCGCTCGCGCCTGGTTGGAGCACCTGCCTCCGGGGCAGATCTCCAACTGGGATGACCTGGTCCAAGCCTTCGCTGGCAATTTCCAGGGCACGTACGTGCGCCCCGGGAATTCCTGGGACCTCCGAAGCTGCCGGCAGCAGCCGGGAGAGTCTCTCCGGGACTACATCCGGCGATTCTCGAAGCAGCGTACCGAGCTGCCCAACATCACCGACTCGGATGTCATCGGCGCGTTCCTTGCCGGCACCACCTGCCGCGACCTGGTGAGCAAGTTGGGTCGCAAGACCCCCACCAGGGCGAGCGAGCTGATGGACATCGCCACCAAGTTTGCCTCTGGCCAGGAGGCGGTCGAGGCTATCTTCCGAAAGGACAAGCAGCCCCAGGGCCGCCCTTCGGAAGATGCCCCCGAGGCGTCTACTCCGCGCGGCGCCAAGAAGAAAGGCAAGAAGAAGTCGCAAGCGAAACGCGACGCCGCCGACGCGGACCTTGTCGCCGCCGCCGAGTACAAGAATCCTCGGAAGCCCCTCGGGGGTGCCAACCTCTTCGACAAGATGCTCAAGGAGCCGTGCCCCTATCATCAGGGGCCCGTCAAGCACACCCTTGAGGAGTGCGTCATGCTTCGGCGCCACTTCCACAGGGCCGGGCCAACCGCGGAGGGTGGCAGGGCCCGCGACGACGATAAGAAGGAAGATCACCAAGCAGGAGAGTTCCCCGAGGTCCGCGGCTGCTTCATGATCTACGGTGGGCATGCGGCGAATGCCTCGGCTCGGCATCGCAAGCAAGAGCGCCGGGAGGTCTGCTCGGTGAAGGTGGCGGCGCCAGTCTACCTCGACTGGTCCGACGAGCCCATCACCTTCGACCAAGCTGACCACCCCGACCACGTGCCGAGCCCGAGGAAATACCCGCTCGTCGTCGACCCCATCGTCGGCGACGTCCGGCTCACCAAGGTCCTTATGGACGGGGGCAGCTGCCTCAACATCATCTACGCCGAGACCCTCAGGCTCCTGCGCGTCGATCTGTCCTCCGTCCGAGCAGGCGCTGCGCCCTTCCACGGGATCATACCCGGGAAGCGCGTCCAGCCCCTCGGACGGCTCGACCTTCCCGTCTGCTTCGGAACGCCCTCCAACTTCCGAAGGGAGACTCTGACGTTCGAGGTGGTCGGGTTCCGAGGAACCTACCACGCGGTACTGGGGAGGCCATGTTACGCGAAGTTTATGGCCGTCCCCAACTACACCTACCTGAAGCTCAAGATGCCGGGCCCCAACGGGGTCATCACCGTCGGCCCCACGTACAAACACGCGTTCGAATGCGACGTGGAGTGCGTGGAGTACGCCGAGGCCCTCGCCGAGTCCGAGGCCCTCATCGCCGACCTGGAAAACCTCTCCAAAGAGGTGCCATACGTGAAGCGCCATGCTGGCAACTTCGAGCCAGTGGAGACGGTCAAGGCCGTCCCCCTCGACCCCAATGGCGACGCCTCCAAGCAGATCCGGATCGGTTCCGGGCTCGACCCCAAATAGGAAGCAGTGCTCGTCGACTTCCTCCACGCGAACGCTGACGTCTTCGCGTGGAGTCCCTCGGACATGCCCGGCATACCGAGGGATGTCGCCGAGCACTCGCTGGATATTCGGGCCGGAGCCCGACCCGTCAAGCAGCCTCTACGCCGATTCGACGAGGAGAAGCGCAGAGCCATAGGCGAGAAGATCCACAAGCTAATGGCGGCAGGGTTCATCAAAGAGGTATTCCATCCCGAATGGCTTGCCAACCCTGTGCTTGTGAGAAAGAAAGGGGGGAAATGGTGGATGTGTGTAGACTACACTGGTCTCAACAAAGCATGTCCGAAGGTTCCCTACCCTCTGCCTCGCATCGATCAAATCGTGGATTCCACTGCTGGGTGCGAAACCCTGTCTTTCCTCGACGCCTACTCAGGGTATCACCAAATCAGGATGAAAGAGTCCGACCAGCTTGCGACTTCTTTCATCACGCCCTTCGGCATGTACTGCTACGTCACCATGCCGTTCGGTTTGAGGAACGCGGGCGCGACGTATCAGCGGTGCATGAACCATGTGTTCGGCGAACACATCGGTCGCACGGTCGAGGCCTACGTCGATGACATCGTAGTCAAGACGAGGAAGGCTTCCGACCTCCTCTCCGACCTTGAAGTGACATTCCGATGTCTCAAAGCGAAAGGCGTCAAGCTCAATCCCGAGAAGTGTGTCTTCGGGGTGCCCCGGGGCATGCTCTTGGGGTTCATCGTCTCCGAGCGGGGCATCGAAGCCAACCTGGAGAAGATCGCAGCCATCACCGGCATGGGGCCCATCAAGGACTTAAAGGGCGTACAGAGGGTCATGGGATGTCTTGCGGCCCTGAGCCGCTTCATCTCACGCCTCGGCGAAAGAGGTCTGCCTCTGTACCGCCTCTTAAGGAAGGCCGAGTGTTTCGCTTGGACCCCTGAGGCTGAGGAAGCTCTCGGGAACCTGAAGGCGCTCCTCACGAAGGAGCCTATCTTGGTGCCTCCAGCTGATGGAGAAGCCCTCTTGGTCTACGTCGCCGCGACCACTCAAGTGGTTAGCGCCGCGAATGTGGTCGAGAGGCAAGAAGAGGGGCATGCATTGCCCGTTCAGAGGCCAGTTTACTTCGTCAGCGAGGTACTGTCCGAGACCAAGATCCGCTACCCACAAGTTCAGAAGCTGCTATATGCAGTGATCCTGACAAGGCAGAAGTTGCGACACTACTTCGAGTCTCATCCGGTAACTGTGGTGTCATCCTTCCCCCTGGGGGAGATCATCCAGTGCCGAGAGGCCTCGGGTAGGATTGCAAAGTGGGCGGTGGAAATCATGGGCGAGACAATCTCGTTCGCCCCTCGGAAGGCCATCAAGTCCCAGGTCTTGGCGGACTTCGTAGCTGAATGGGTCGACACTCAGCTACCGACGGCTCCAATCCAACTGGAGCTCTGGATCATGTTTTTCGATGGGTCGTTGATGAAGACGGGGGCCGGCGCAGGCCTGCTCTTCATCTCGCCCCTCGGGAAACACACTATGTGCTACGCCTCCATTTCCCGGCGTCCAACAATGTGGCTGAGTACGAGGCTCTGGTCAACGGGTTGCGGATCGCCATCGAGCTAGGGGTCCGACGCCTCGACGCCCGCGGTGACTCGCAGCTCGTCATCGACCAAGTCATGAAGAACTCCCACTGCCGTGACCCGAAGATGGAGGCCTACTGCGATGAGGTTCGGCGCCTGGAAGACAAGTTCTACGGGCTCGAGCTTAACCACATCGCTCGGCGCTACAACGAGACGGCGGACGAGCTGGCAAAAATAGCTTCGGGGCGAACGACAGTTCCCCCAGACGTCTTCTCCCGGGATCTGCATCAACCCTCCGTCAAGATCGACGACTCGCCCGAGCCTGAGGCGCCCTCGGTCCAGCCCGAGGCGCCCTCAGCTCGGCCCGAGGCGCCCTCGGTTCAGCCCGAGGTACCCTCGGCCTCCGAGGGCGGGGCACTGCACGTCGAAGAGGAGCGGAGCGGGGCCACGCCTGATCGAAATTGGCAGACCACGTACCTGCAATAACTCCGCCAAGGAGAGCTACCCCTCGACCGAGCCGAGGCTCGGCGGGTAGCGCGACGCGCCAAGTCGTTCGTCTTGCTGGGCGATGAGCAGGAGCTCTACCACCGCAGCCCCTCGGGCATCCTCCAGCGGTGCATCTCCATCGCCGAAGGTCAGGAACTCCTGCAAGAGATACACTCGGGGGCTTGCGGCCATCACGCAGCGCCTCGGGCCCTTGTCGGAAATGCTTTCCGGCAAGGCTTCTACTGGCCAACGGCGGTGGCTGATGCCACTAGAATTGTCCGCACCTGCGAAGGGTGCCAATTCTATGCGAAGCAGACCCACCTGCTCGCTCAGGCTCTGCAGACGATACCCATCACCTGGACCTTTGCTGTGTGGGGTCTGGACCTCGTCGGCCCCTTGCAGAAGGCGCCTGGGGGATACACGCACCTGCTGGTCGCCATCGACAAATTCTCCAAGTGGGTCAAGGTCCGGCCTCTGAACAGCATCAGGTCCGAGCTAGCGGTGGCGTTCTTCACCAACATCATCCATCACTTCGGGGTCCCAAACTCCATCATCACCGACAACGACACCCAGTTCACCGGTAGGAAGTTCTTGGACTTCTGCGAGGATCACCACATCCGGGTGGACTGGGCCGCCGTGGCTCATCCCATGTCGAATGGGCAAGTAGAGCGTGCCAACGGCATGATCCTACAAGGGCTCAAGCCTCGGATTTACAACGACCTCAACAAGTTCGGCAAGCGATGGATGAAGGAACTCCCCTCGGTGGTCTGGAGCCTGAGGACAACGCCGAGCCGAGCCACGGGTTTCACGCCGTTCTTCCTGGTCTACGGGGCTGAGGCCGTCTTGCCCACTGACCTGGAATACGGCTCCCCGAGGACGAGGGCCTACAGCGATCAAAGCAATCAAGCTAGCCGAGAAGACTCGCTGGACCAGCTGGAAGAAGCTCGGGACAAGGCCTTACTACACTCGGCGCGGTACCAGCAGTCCCTGCGACGCTACCACGCCCGAGGGGTCCGGCCCTGAGACCTCCAGGTGGGCGACCTGGTGCTTCGGCTGCGGCAAGACGCCCGAGGGAGGCACAAGCTCATGCCCCCTGGGAGGGGCCATTCGTCATCGCCAAAGTTCTGAAGCCCGGGACGTACAAGCTGGCCAACAGTCAAGGCGAGGTCTACGGCAATGCTTGGAACATCCAACAGCTACGTCGCTTCTACCCTTAAGATGTTTTCAAGTTGTTTCATATACCTCGCACCCACGCAAAGTTTAGTCATCAAGGAAGGGTCGGCCTTGCCTCGGCAAAGCCCGACCCTCCCTCGGGGGCTAAAAGGGGGGGAACCCCCTCTGCATTGAAATTTTCCTCGAAAAAAGATCTCTTCTGCCAGAATGTCTTCCGTGCTTTCCGACTACTTCGAAAAGTGGATCCTGAAAACGACGGAGTACACGTAAGCAGCCAAGGCTGACCGAGCCGAGGGACTCCTACGCCTCCGGGATACGGATACCTCACTCATCACCTTCTGCGATAAGTAACTCGCGTTCGGATAAAGTGATTCCGCGGACCGAACAAGTCTTTACGTTCGGAAGCTCTTCTACCGAAGCAATCCTTCGAGCCTTCTCGACTGAGTCGGTGACAGGGCCTCATGGACGGGTGAAAGTACGCGTAAGCGGCAAGGCCGACCGAGCCGAGGGACTCCCACGCCTCTGGGATATGGATACCTCACTCGTCACCTTCCGCGAGAAGCAACTCTCGCTCGCACAAACATCCCTGTTACCGACGCGAAAGTCCAGATACTCGAAACAAGAGGAAAAGAGACGCAGCTTTACAACGGAGCAAGGGTGTGTGTTTTGGCCTCGGCGGCCGCAGAAAGCACACGCTACAGGACAATCTGATCCTGCAGGCTCGGGTCTTGACGCTGGAAGGGGGCAGCAGCACCCTCGGCAACGACGACAACTTCGGCGAGGTTCGACCTAGCCTCGGACGGCGACGCGGTCCGAGGACCTCCACTCCGAAGGACGACGTCGTCACCACCCCCGGGCCATCGCCGCCAGGGTCTTCTCCGGGAAACCGGCCCGAGCAGGCGGCTCGGCCGGTCACCTCTGGGGCCTCGGCCAACCACCTTCCAAGGGCGCCGGTCCGACCCGAGGCCTCGGCTGGTCAACTCCGGCGTCGGTCCCGCTAACGGACAACCCGGCCAGGCTCCGGCCAACCAGGTTTCGTCTTCGAGCCAACTCCACCTCTGTTCATGCTGATATCGCTACCCCTGGCCTTGGCTCGTCGAAGAGCGGCCAAGGGGTCCCTTTAACTAAGCTAGAGGAGCCTCAGACAACAAGGCCGATCGAGTCGAGGGACTCCTACGCCTCCGGGATATGGATACCTCACTCGTCACCTTGACACGGGGCGACTCATGCTTGGTGAAGCGGTTCAGATAACCAACAGGCGAGTCTTAGTGCTCGAAAACGAGGAAAAAACACGGCTCCGTGCCAAAATTGCATGCATGTTCAGGCCTCGACAGCCACAATGAACAAAAAACACTGGCATTCCAAGTGCCATTACAAACGGAACTCCGGTTCCCCCTCCGCAGGTACGAACAACTCCACTCGATAGGGGTGGGCCTGCGGAGCAACAGAAGACTAACGAGCGGCTCGCCGCCACCCGCTCTGACTACGACGACAACGACCTCCGCTCCGGATGGCCGAGCTGCGGCAGCGCAGGCCTCAGGGTGGGCGCTGCCGCAGTCTTGCCCTCGCCCACGCTGACGCTCGAGGGGCGGGGACAAGTACAAAGAACCGGAGGCCCGAGGCGCGGATGGTGGCGGTGATCCCGTCGGCGACGGGGACTTCTCGAGCCGCCTCCGCCTCGGCACCGATGGCAGGGCCCATCAGCCCCCCGGCAGATCCCCACTCAAATCCTCCCGGACGAGTGGGGCACCGACCTCCGCGTGAAGGCGCCATCCCGGTGCAAAGGCAGGACCACCCCAGAACACGAACGCCGCCCTAGCAGCACGCGGCATCTTGGGTGGTCCTCCCGTGCACACGGCGCGGCAGCCGCCCTCCGACAGGAGGGGTCGCCGGGAGCCAGGCCGACGAGCCCGACACGCTGGAGGTGACGACGCCCGCCGTCGGCCAGCCCCGCGTTGTCGAAGCCCGTGCGGGAGGTAGAGCGCCGGCTCAGCCCGACCCCCACCCCAGCGAGGATGATGAACATCCTTGAAGCTGAGGGTGGGACCAAGATCGCAGCCCGGCTTGCTTCTCCCCACCCAGGAACTGGCGGTCACCGTCTCGGGTGACCACCGGCGGGGGGGGGGGGGGGTACAGCTGAGAGCACCTAGAGGGGGGGGGTGAATAGGTGATCCTGTGAAACTTAAACTTATAGCCACAAAAACTTGTTAAGTGTTAGCACAATAATTGCCAAGTGGCTAGAGAGGAGTCTCAACAAAACACAATACCACAAGAGATCAAACACAGAGATGACACAGTGGTTTATCCCGTGGTTCGGCCAAGTACAAAACTTGCCTACTCCACGTTGTGGCGTCCCAACGGACGAGAGTTGCACTCAACTCCTCTCAAGTGATCCAATGATCAACTTGAATACCACGGTGTTCTTCTTTACTTTGATCTTTTCCCGTTTGCGAGGAATCTCCACAACTTGGAGTCTCTCGCCCTTACAATTGAGTTTCACAAAGAAGCACGGAGTAAGGGAGGGAAGCAACACACACAAATCCACAGCAAAATGCGCACACAAACGGCCAAGAATCGAGCTCAAAAGACTATCTCAAAGTTCTCACTAGAACGGAGCTCGAATCACTTAGAATGACAAACGAATGCGCAAAGACTGAGTGTGGATGATCAAGAATGCTCTAAGGTTGCTTGGTGTTCTCCTCCATGCGCCTAGGGGTCCCTTTTATAGCCCCAAGGCAGCTAGGAGCCGTTGAGAGCAATTCTGGAAGGCCAATCTTGCCTTCTGTCGTCGGGTGCACCGGACAGTCCGATGCACACCGGACACTGTCCGGTGCCCGATTTCTTTCCAAAAATGGCGCTGCCGACCGTTGCAGATCTGGGAGCCGTTGGCGCACCGGACAGTCCGGTGCACACCGGACAGTCCGGTGCCCCCTTCCGACCGTTGGCCCGGCCACGTGTCACGCGCAGAATCCGCGGCCGACCGTTGGCGCAGCCGACCGTTGGCTCACCGGACAGTCCGGTGCACACCGGACAGTCCGGTGAATTTTAGCCGTACGCCGTCGGCGAATTCCCGAGAGCGGCCAGTTCGCGCGAGTTGGTCTGACGCACCGGACACTGTCCGGTGCACCACCGGACAGTCCGGTGCTCCAGACCGAGCTGAGTCTTGACTGTACACAGCCAAGTCTTTTTCACCTCTTTTCTTTTCTTCTTCTTTCTGTTTCTAACATTTAGACAAGTATATTAGTACTCAAAACCAATGTACTAAGACTTAGAAACATACCTTTTCTCTTGATTTGCACTTTGTCCATCCATGGGTATAGATTCACATTTAAGCACTTGTGTTGGCACCCAATCACCAAAATACTTAGAAATGGCCCAAGGGCACATTTCCCTTTCAATCTCCCCCTTTTTGGTGATTTATGCCAACACAACATAAAGCAACAAGAACAAGTGCAATATCACTTCAAATAAAACTCAAATTTATTTTGATTCAATTTTGGCATATATGGATCATCCTTTGCCACCACTTGGTTTGTTTTTGCAAATCAAACTCAAATCTCTATCTCTAAGTCAAACACACATGTTGAAGCATAAAGAGAGTCATTCCAAAAGAGATTGATCACAGATTTCAAAAACTCCCCCTTTTTTCCTATAATCACTACTTTTCCCCACAAGAAGCCAACTTTTGACAAAAGAGACAATACAAGAGTTTTGACAAAACAAAAACTCTATTCTACTATTTTCAAAATCTCTTAAGTGGTAGCTGATCCATTTATCACTTTGGCCTTTATTTTCTCCCCCTTTGGCATCAAGCACCAAAACGGGATCAATATTGGCCCTTTAACCCCATTGCCTCACCAAAATCTTCAATTAAGAGCGAATAGCAATAAGAGTCAAAAGATGAACTTGGAAAAGTTACTCTTTTCATCGGAGTGCAGTGGAAGTCTTTCATGGTCCAAGTCCACCTGTTCCCTTTCAATTCTCCTTCGAGACTAAATCAAGCAAACTCAAGCATATGGTTAGTCTCAAAGGGTCAAGTTGTAACACATCTCCCCCTAAAACTGTGCATCACTTTGCAACGGACTTGTGAGGTCCAGGGAATGTTTGTACAACTTGAGCACCACAATAAGCAACAAAATGCAGAATGAACATGACCAAAGGCATAAACACATGTATGCTACAATTCAATCCAAGTTCCGCGAATCTAAGACATTTAGCTCACTACGCAGCCTGCAAAAGGTCTTCTCATCTAGAGGTTTGGTAAAGATATCGGCTAGCTGGTTCTCGGTGCTAACATGAAACACTTCGATATCTCCCTTTTGCTGGTGGTCTCTCAAAAAGTGATGCCGGATGTCTATGTGCTTTGTGCGGCTGTGCTCAACAGGATTTTCCGCCATGCGGATAGCACTCTCATTATCACATAGGAGTGGGACTTTGCTCAGATTGTAGCCAAAGTCCCTGAGGGTTTGCCTCATCCAAAGTAGTTGCGCGCAACACTGTCCTGCGGCAACATACTCGGCCTCAGCGGTGGATAGGGCAACGGAAGTTTGTTTCTTAGATTTCCATGACACCAAGGACCTTCCTAAGAATTGGCACGTCCCCGATGTACTCTTCCTATCGACCTTACATCCAGCATAATCGGAGTCTGAATATCCAATTAGGTCAAAGGTAGACCCCTTTGGATACCAGAGCCCGAGGCAAGGCGTAGCAACTAAATATCTAAGGATTCGCTTCACCGCCACTAAGTGGCACTCCTTAGGATCGGATTGAAATCTAGCACACATGCATACGCTAAGCATAATATCCGGTCTACTAGCACATAAGTAAAGTAATGACCCTATCATTGATCGGTATGCTTTTTGATCAACGGACTTACCACCTTTGTTGAGGTCGGTGTGCCCGTCGGTTCCCATCGGCGTCTTTGCAGGCTTGGCGTCCTTCATCCCAAACCGTTTCAGCAAGTCTTGCGTGTACTTCGTTTGGGAGATGAAGGTGCCGTCCTTGAGTTGCTTCACTTGGAACCCAAGGAAGTAGTTCAACTCGCCCATCATCAACATCTCGAATTTCTGCGTCATCACCCTGCTAAACTCTTCACAAGACTTTTTATTAGTAGAACCAAATATTATGTCATCGACATAAATTTGGCATACAAACAAATCACCATCACATGTCTTTGTGAAAAGAGTTGGATCGGCTTTCCCAACCTTGAAAGCATTAGCAATTAAGAAATCTCTAAGGCATTCATACCATGCTCTTGGGGCTTGCTTAAGTCCATAGAGCGCCTTAGAGAGCTTACACACATGGTCGGGGTACCGTTCATCCTCGAAGCCAGGGGGTTGCTCTACGTACACCTCCTCCTTGATTGGCCCGTTGAGGAAAGCGCTCTTCACATCCATTTGGAACAACCTGAAAGAATGGTGAGCGGCATATGCTAGCAAGATACGAATTGATTCTAGCCTAGCCACAGGAGCAAACGTCTCCTCAAAGTCCAAACCTGCGACTTGGGCATAACCTTTTGCCACAAGTCGAGCCTTGTTCCTCGTCACCACCCCGTGCTCGTCCTGTTTGTTGCGGAACACCCACTTGGTTTCCACAACATTTTGCTTGGGGCGAGGCACCAGTGTCCAAACTTCATTGCGCTTGAAGTTGTTGAGTTCCTCCTGCATGGCCAACACCCAGTCCGGATCTAGCAGGGCCTCTTCTACCCTGAAAGGCTCAATAGAAGAGACAAAAGAGTAATGCTCACAAAAATTAACTAATCGAGATCGAGTAGTTACTCCCTTGCTAATATCACCCAGAATTTGATCGACGGGATGATCCCTTTGAATCATCGCTCGAACTTGGGTTGGAGGTGCCAGTTGCGCTTCTTCCTCCATCACATGATCATCTTGTACTCCCCCTTGATCACACGCCTCCTGTTGATGAACCTGTTCATCGTCTTGAGTTGGGGGATGCACCATAGTTGAGGAAGAAGGTTGATCTTGCTCATCTTGTTCCTGTGGTCGCACATCACCAATCGCCATGGTTCGAATAGCGGCCGTCGGAACATCTTCTTCATCTACATCATCAAGATCAACAACTTGCTCTCTTGGAGAGCCATTAGTCTCATCAAATACAACGTCGCTAGAGACTTCAACCAAACCCGATGATTTGTTGAAGACTCTATACGCCTTTGTATTTGAGTCATAACCTAACAAAAACCCTTCTACAGCTTTGGGAGCAAACTTAGAATTTCTACCCTTCTTCACTAGAATGTAGCACTTGCTCCCAAATACAAGAAAGTAAGATACATTGGGTTTGTTACCGGTTAGTAGCTCATATGACGTCTTCTTGAGGAGGCGATGAAGGTAGACCCTGTTGATGGCGTGGCAAGCCGTGTTCACGGCTTCCGACCAAAAGCACTCGGGGGTCTTGAACTCTCCAAGCATCGTCCTCGCCATATCAATGAGCGTCCTGTTCTTCCTCTCTACCACACCATTTTGCTGTGGTGTGTAGGGAGCGGAGAACTCGTGCTTGATCCCTTCCTCCTCAAGGAACTTCTCCACTTGAAGGTTCTTGAACTCGGACCCGTTGTCGCTCCTTATCTTCTTCACCTTGAGCTCAAACTCATTTTGAGCTCTCCTGAGGAAGCGCTTGAGGGTCCCTTGGGTTTCAGACTTATCCTGCAAAAAGAACACCCAAGTGAAGCGGGAAAAGTCATCAACAATAACTAACCCATACTTACTTCCTCCTATGCTTAGATAGGCGACGGGTCCGAAGAGGTCCATATGCAGCAGCTCCAGAGGTCTTGAAGTGGTCATCACATTCTTGCTGTGATGTGCTCCTCCCACTTGTTTACCTGCTTGACAAGCTGCACATGGTCTATCTTTTTCGAATTGCACGTTAGTCAAACCTATCACGTGTTCTCCCTTTAGAAGCTTGTGAAGGTTCTTCATCCCCACATGTGCTAAGCGGCGATGCCACAGCCAGCCCATGCTAGTCTTAGCAATTAAGCATGCATCTAGACCGGCCTCTTCTTTTGCAAAATCAACTAAGTAAAGCTTGCCGTCTAATACACCCTTAAATGCTAGTGAACCATCACTTCTTCTAAAGACAGACACATCTATATTTGTAAATAGACAGTTATATCCCATATTGCATAATTGACTAACAGATAGTAAATTATATCCCAGAGACTCAACTAAAAACACATTAGAAATAGAGTGCTCATTTGAAATTGCAATTTTACCTAACCCTTTTACCTTGCCTTGATTCCCATCACCGAATATGATTGAATCTTGGGAATCTTTATTCTTGACGTAGGAGGTGAACATCTTCTTCTCCCCCGTCATATGGTTTGTGCATCCGCTGTCGATAATCCAGCTTGAACCCCCGGATGCATAAACCTGCAAGGCAAATTTAGGCTTGGGACTTAGGTACCCAACTCTTGTTGGGTCCTACAAGGTTAGTCACAATTGTCTTAGGGACCCAAATGCAAGTTTTGTCTCCCTTGCATTTTGCCCCTAATTTTCTAGCAATCACTTTTCTATCCTTTCTACAAATTGTAAATGAAGCATCACAAGCATGATAAATTGTAGAAGGACCATTCATAACCTTTCTAGGAACATTAACAATATTCTTCCTAGGCATATGATGAATATCTTTCCTGGACATATTTCTATCATGCACATAAGAAGAACTAGAAGCAAACATGGCATGAGCATCATATGCATTATAACTCCGATAAGCATTTCTAGATTGTCTCCTGTCATGATACAAAAAGGCATAGTTCTTTTTAGCACTACTAGCCATAGGGGCCTTCCCTTTCTCCTTGGCGGAGATGGGAGCCTTATGGCTTGTTAAGTTCTTGACTTCCCTCTTGAAGCCAAGCCCATCCTTAATTGAGGGGTGTCTACCAACCGTGTAGGCATCCCTAGCAAATTTTAGTTTCTCAAAATCACTTTTGCTAGTCTCAAGTTGGGCATTAAGACTAGCTACCTCTTCATTTAATTTAGAAATGCAAGCTAGGTGTTCACTATAAGCATCAGTGTTAATATCTTTACACCTAGTGCACGTTACAACATTTTCTACACAAGAAGTAGATTTACTAGCAATCTCTAACTTAGCATTCAAATCATCATTAATGCTCCTTAATTTAGAAATTGTCTCATGGCAAGAAGATAATTCACAAGAAAGCATTTCATTTCTTTTAACTTCTAGAGCATGAGATCTTTGAGCTTCTACAAATTTATCATGTTCTTCATACAACAAATCTTCTTGCTTTTCTAAAAGCATATTCTTATCATTCAAGGCATCAATCAATTCATTAATTTTGTCTACCTTGGTTCTATCTAGGCCCTTAAACAAACATGAGTAATCTACTTCATCCTCATCACTAGATTCGTCCTCACTTGAAGAAGCATAGGTAGAGTTTCGAGTACGTACCTTCTTCTCCCTTGCCATAAGGCATGTGTGACGCTCGTTGGGGAAGAGGGTTGATTTGTTGAAGGCGGTGGCGGCGAGTCCCTCGTTGTCGGAGTCGGAAGAGGAGCAATCCGAATCCCATTCCTTTCCAAGATGTGCCTCGCCCTTGGTCTTCTTGTAATTCTTCTTCTTCTCCCTCTTGTTCCCTTGGTCCTGATCACTATCATTATCGGGACAGTTAGCAATAAAATGACCAAGCTTACCGCATTTGAAGCATGAGCGCTTCCCCTTCGTCTTGATCTTGCTTGGCTGCCCCTTGCGACCTTTTAGCGCCGTCTTGAATCTCTTGATGATGAGGGTGTCACACCCGGTTTTAAAGGACAGAGCCGGGTGCATCTCATACATGCGCCAAGAAGACAACATATATAATAACAGAGTGTATAGAGATAAATGTCATAAAACATCAGAGTATTTATTACATAGCGGAAGACTTATTACAAAATAAAGGAATAACCATAAAACGAACTAAGGATCGTTGGCGCCAATGTCAACTGAGAAACGCCACCTAGATCAGATCGAACTCCTCAGTATTAGGCGGCTCCTCTTCGACCACCTGCTCTTCTCCTGTGGGGGGGTGTGAGACAGCAAGAGTGAGCTCACATACGTTCATAGCTCAACAAGTCGTGGGGAATAATGTGGCATGAACTCACCAAAGGTGGGAGTTCATGTAGTGTAAGGCTGATCAATGGAATAAAGGCTGAAGCTGAGCATTGCTTTTATAAGTTGGTCAAAATTTTATTAGCAATTACTAAGTGTAAGTAAATACCAACCTTAATAATAATAAAGAAAGTAATAGTAAAATAATCCCAAATGCGATGCAAATGTCCAATTAAATTTAAGTTCCATAAATTAATCATGTGAGGGTCCGAGCCGCTCATGACCGTGAGCACGGCTAGTATACCAGTTTTACACTCTGCAGAGGTTGCGCATCTTTACCCACAAGTCATGTTACCCATCTGCCAAGAGATGGCCAATCCCATACACCTCTACCGAGGAGGCGAGGCAGGGTAACACTACGAGGCCTTTACAAAGTTCCACTAGCTTCAGAAATCCCGCTACAGTTTATAGGAAGCTCCAGTGCAGGGTTCTTGCCTGACCGCCATCGCAGCAAAATCAACCCAAGGACCTCCCTACACTGACCACTCCCCTACTGCCCTTGCCCCTTTCGGGTAAGGAAGACCTCCACTAGCTTTCCTAGTTAATCAGCCAAGGGCGTCCCATTATACCCTTGTGGTAGCACTGTTTTCCCGGGTGGTCGCTCCATGTTCCCATTAATTTAATGATCTTAACATGAACAGTAATAATAACAAGATAATAACAGAATAATCATGTGTAGTGTAACTCCATACCCAATCCACATAAAGCAATAGCAAGTACTACCCAAAAATATTTCAGGGTGAACAAGGTATAAGGATAATCAAAACTGGGGTAACATAAAGGGTCCCATCAAAATTAACCTATGCAGATCATTGAAATTAATAAGAACATGGCTGGGAAAAGTAAGTGATCAAGGGCACAACTTGCCTTCAATGAGCTCCTGCTCAGCTATCTCTACTTGCTGAACCTCAGAATCCACAGTGGCTTGCTCGTCTACTCGCATCAACACAATACATACACAGTATAGCATAAATTAACATCACATCAAACATGCAAATAAAATATAAAGTAAAATCTACACATTAAAATGAGATCATAGGAACTGGAATCACTAAATTTGGAGTTATAGATTTCAAGTTATAAATTTCCTAAGGTTTAATGTGATTAAAATGGGATTAGATGAGAAATTAATTTTCTAACTGCGTTCATGTCAAAACAGTGATACTAAATGATAGAGAATCTTATTACAAAATTTTAGAAATTGGAATGACTCAATTTGGAGCAAAAATGAATTTTCTATGGAATAAACAAGTTTCTAGAATTGTTTTTGCATTAAAAATACATTTACTAATTCATTTATTCATTTTATACAGGTTCTGGACTGGGCATCGATTTTCAGAAAGCTCAAGGGTCTCTGCGCAAGATAACCGAGACACAGAGAATAGGAAATGTGGATGGCGGGTTGTTTTTAGATAATCAGAGGGGTTCTTTTGCGAATTGCGCTAGCCGAAGGGGTACGGGCGAGACTAAACCGCCCGATCAGAAACGGAGGGCTCAGATTAGATATGGGTTCCGCGTGAACCGGTACGCAACGCAGGCCCTCGGATCCAAGATCCATGGTCAGGGAATACACACCCAATCACCCGTCCGATCCCGATCGGATGGCCCTCGCGAATTTGACCAAATCGTTATCTCGCTTCTAATCAGGACCGTTCGCCGTGCATCCAACGGCCGCGCCAGCTTCGCCATCCACCCAACCCGAGCCGCACCTACAGCTCCCACGCACGGCGGCGGGGATCGCCGGAGATCACGATTCCGACCCTCCCAAGCGCCATACCCCAATCCACACAACCCACGCGAAATTGACGACACGCCGAGCCCCAATCTACAACTAATTTTGGCCAACACCGAGTATAGGACTCGGTGCACGATGCGCCGCGGTGGTGCCATTGTCGACGAAAGTGAACTCCAAGCCCCAGTGCCCGAAACCCAAATCCACAAGGTTCTACACTATCTCAAGGCTAGAGTCAAAACGGCGCAGGGTCTACTCACCGAAGACGGACGACGGGGAAGCACAATCGCGGCGCACGGTGGTGACGTGACTCCAACTTGAAATTCACTCCCCTCCGTATGTCAACGCGCCCGGCTTCTCCCCGGTGAACAACCCACACCCCCGTAGGGTTGTTTCGGAGCGCTCAGCGGAGACGCGGCGATAGCGATGGTGGCTAGCACCCACGGCGGATAACGGCGAGGAGTTCTGGCACGGCGAGAGCTGTCGACGTGGGCGAGGGCGGTCAGCAGGGCACGGTCGTGCAATTTGTAGAGCGGCGAATACGGCATCCATGACCGGGTCGAGCCCAACGACCACGCGTGATCACCGCACATGCCGCCGTCGATCTCGGCAGAGCGAGTCCGGTTTCAACGCGAGGAGGGAGAACCGGTCAGAGCATATGACGGACGGGCCCCACAAGTCAGCGAATCGCCAGTGGAACGCGCGGTGCGAAGCTGACCGATCGCGGCTGGCAAGCGGGTCCCGCAGGGCAGCCGGCCAAGTGCGCGCGGCAGTACGTGGTGATGGGCCGCGCACAGTGAAACGAGGATTGGGCCAAAAGCGTGAGAGTGAGCCCAGCTGGGGTTCTTTTCTTTTTCTTTTGTTTTCCTTATTTTCTGTTTTCCTTATTCACAATTATTTTGAATTCAAATTTTGTGGCAATTTCATCTTAAAATTTATATGTTATATTCCTCTGAACATAGTGTGGGTAAATTTTATTTACTTACAAATTTATCCTGTTTTGCATAGTATTTTCCCTCTTGCTTTGTGTACATTATTTCCAATTTCCTAAAGTGCACCTTTTTAGTTAACTTCAAATTCTCAACTCAAGTATTATGTGTTGTTATTATTATTATTATTTTAAATGCACAAACAAATAAGACCCAACATGATGCATAAGTTGTTTATGTGCCACTTGTTAATTATTCACTTTCAAATGTGGTACCAATGAGTAAAGACAACACATATAGGGGAAATAACCTTAGTTCTTATGCTTTTTACAAATTTGGGTATTACAAATCCTACCCCCCTTAAAAATAATCTCGTCCTCGAGATTTAAGAAGATCTAGGGAAAAGGTGGGGAAAATCTATACGAAGCTCTTCTTCTCTTTCCCAAGTTGCTTCATCCTCACCGTGGTGGCTCCATTGCACTTTGCACATCTTTATAACCTTATTCCTCGTAACTCGAGTCAAAGTATCCAAAATCTTGATGGGGTACTCAGCATAAGTCAAGTCCTCTTGAACACTAAGGTCTTCCATTGGTAACTGTTCTTCAGGCACCCTGAGACATTTCTTCAGCTGGGATACATGGAATACATCATGAACATCCGCAAGATGATCCGGTAACTCCAGTTGATATGCAACTTCTCCCACTCGCTTTAAGATTAAAAAGGGTCCAATAAAGCGAGGGGACAACTTTCCTTTGACTTTGAATCTTCTCATACCCCGGAGTGGTGACACCTTCAAATAGACATAATCACCCTCCTTAAACTCAAGTAGTCTTTTCCGGGTATCAGCATAGCTTTTCTGCCTGGATTGTGCAGTTCTCAAATTCTCCCTTATTTGCTGAACTTGTTCCTCTGCTTCTTGTATAATCTCAGGTCCAAACAACTGCCTTTCACCAGTTTGATTCCAATACAAGGGAGTCCTGCACTTTCTGCCATATAAAGCCTCAAACGGTGACATCTTCAAACTGGCCTGATAGCTATTATTATATGAGAACTCCGCATACGGTAGACTCTTATCCCAACTTCCACCATGCTTAAGAGCACAAGCTCTTAACATATCTTCCAGTACTTGGTTAGTCCTCTCAGTCTGCCCATCAGTCTATGGATGGTAAGCCGAACTAAAATTCAATCTTGTATCCAATGACTCGTGCAACTTCTTCCAATATCGAGAGGTAAACTGTGATCCTCGATCTGACACAATCTTCTTTGGCACACCATGCAGGCATACAATCCGTGCCATGTACAACTCTGCCAACTTAGCTCCTGAATAAGTGGTCTTCACTGGAATAAAGTGGGCTACCTTGGTTAGCCTGTCCACAATCACCCATATAGAATCATATCCAGCAGACGTGCAGGGTAATCCAACAATGAAGTCCATGCCAATCTCTTCCCATTTCCACTCAGGTATCTTCAGTGGATGCAATAGTCCGGCTGGCCTCTGGTGTTCAGCTTTAACTCTTTGGCATACATCGCACATAGCCACATGTGCAGCCACATCTCTCTTTAGTCCATACCACCAATACTTTTGCTTTAAATCCTGATACATCTTAGTGCTCCCAGGGTGGATAGAATAAACTGAATCATGTGCCTCCTTCAATATGGTTTCCCGAAGACTATCAATATCGGGAACACAGATCCGATTCTTGAACCATATCGTGCCTTGCTCATCCTCCGTGAACTCTGGGCCTCTACCCTCTGTTATCAGATCCTTGATCTCCTGGATTTTGGCATCACCAACCTGACCTTTACGAATTTCTTGCTCCAAGGTAGGTTCCAATTCAATAGTCACTCCTTCCGTATGTGTAACAATTCCCAGGTTGAGCCTCTCAAAGTCTTTTGCTAATTCATCAGGTAGCTGGACAACGAAAGCGGAGTGAACATGCTCCTTCCGACTCAAGGCATCTGCAACCAAATTCGCCTTGCCTGGGTGATAGTGAATCTCCAAATCATAATCCTTAATGAGCTCCAACCAACGGCGTTGCCTAAGGTTGAGATCCTTCTGAGTGAATATATACTTCAAACTCTTATGATCCGTGTATACTTGGCACTTAGTTCCCATAATGTAGTGTCTCCAAATCTTAAGTGCATGCACAACCGCTGCTAATTCCAAGTCATGAGTGGGGTAGTTCAGTTCATGCTTCCGCAACTGACGAGATGCATAGGCAATCACATGTCCTTCTTGCATGAGCACACATCCAAGTCCTTGGCCACATGCATCACAATAAATGTCAAATCCCTTCTGCAGATCTGGCATAATCAATACTGGTGGCGACATTAGTCTCTCCTTCAACTGATCAAAGCTTTCTTGACACTTCTCATCCCACTTGAATTCTCTTCCTTTCTCCAAAAGCAATGTCATGGGCTTAGCAATCTTAGAAAATCCTTCAATAAATCTCCGATAATATCCTGCGAGTCCCAAGAAACTCCGAATCTCCGTAACTGTAGTGGGCACCCTCCACTCCATAATCTCCTTCACTTTAGCAGGATCCACGGCTATTCCTCCGTTAGAAATAATATGACCAAGGAATGGCACCCTGTCAATCCAAAACTCGCACTTGCTGAACTTAGCATAGAGTTGATTATCTCGTAACTTCTGTAGCACCAACCTTAAATGTTGTTCATGATCACTTTCATTCTTAGAATAGATAAGAATATCGTCGATAAACACCACGACGAATCTGTCCAAATACTCCATAAACACTTTGTTCATCAAATTCATGAAATAAGCCGGTGCATTGGTTAGTCCAAATGACATAACAGTAAACTCATATAATCCATATCGAGTCGAGAAATCCGTCTTGGAATTATCCGATGGCCTAATCTTTATTTGATGGTAACCCGATCGGAGATCAATCTTCGAGAATACCCTTGCACCTCTCACCTGATTAAATAAATCCTCAATGCGGGGTAATGAAGACTTATCCTTCACAGTGACATCATTAAGGGATCTATAATCCACGCACATCCCTTGCGATCCATCTTTCTTTTGTATGAATTGAACTGGTGCTCCACAAGGTGAAGAACTCGGACGAATGTACCCAACATCCTATAATTCCGTTAACTGCTTTTTAAGTTCCTTTAGCTCTTCTACGAACATCATGTATGGCCGTTTAGAAATAGGGGCAGTCCTAGATAATTCTTCTGGGAAGACATCCGGAAAATCTCTAACCACACGGATGTTGTCACCAACAAACTTCCCATCTACTAAGAATGTCGCTAGTCTGGTGGTGGTAGTTACTGCAATTCCAACTTCAAATCTTTCTCCTTTGGAACTGGTGAGTTCTATGGTTCCTTTAGCACAATGTATAAACTGCCTTTGCCTTTCTTAACCATGACATATCAAGGATCACGTCTATAGTGCTCTCTTCTAACACTATAGGGGTAGTTCATCTGGGTTAGAAATACAGGGTAAGAAAGGAAGAATTGTAGACAAGGCGAGTAATTACGAGAAATGTTACCGCGGGGGATTTATTAGCTAAGTAGATTAGTGTGTTATCCACTAAAGCTAATACATTACCTTATGGTGGTACATGCTAAGATGCCCGTCTATACTATTTCGATCAATCAAAGAAGCAAATCAGACATTGATCATCAGAACAATCAACCAACATTTTTAATAGAGAAAATAATTTTAATTTTATCTTAGGTTCCCTATCTCTGGAAAAGTTCATAGTTGTAGGATTCCAAGGTGTGAAATCCATCTTGTCTTGAAGTAGAAAAGATAAGAATAATCAGAGTAGAACAGTAGAAAGTGAGACAGGATCAAGATAAGTATAGGAAGAATCCGAGTAAGGTAAGTATAGAATGAATCAGAAGAAGGTAAGTAGGGAAGGGTTTTGTCCATTTCTATCTAGGTTCCGTCCTACAGTCAACATTTCCTCTGATACCACTTCTGTCACACCCGGTTTTAAAGGACAGAGCCGGGTGCATCTCATACATGCGCCAAGAAGACAACATATATAATAACAGAGTGTATAGAGATAAATGTCATAAAACATCAGAGTATTTATTACATAGCGGAAGACTTATTACAAAATAAAGGAATAACCATAAAACGAACTAAGGATCGTTGGCGCCAATGTCAACTGAGAAACGCCACCTAGATCAGATCGAACTCCTCAGTATTAGGCGGCTCCTCTTCGACCACCTGCTCTTCTCCTGTGGGGGGGTGTGAGACAGCAAGAGTGAGCTCACATACGTTCATAGCTCAACAAGCCGTGGGGAATAATGTGGCATGAACTCACCAAAGGTGGGAGTTCATGTAGTGTAAGGCTGATCAATGGAATAAAGGCTGAAGCTGAGCATTGCTTTTATAAGTTGGTCAAAATTTTATTAGCAATTACTAAGTGTAAGTAAATACCAACCTTAATAATAATAAAGAAAGTAATAGTAAAATAATCCCAAATGCGATGCAAATGTCCAATTAAATTTAAGTTCCATAAATTAATCATGTGAGGGTCCGAGCCGCTCATGACCGTGAGCACGGCTAGTATACCAGTTTTACACTCTGCAGAGGTTGCGCATCTTTACCCACAAGTCATGTTACCCATCTGCCAAGAGATGGCCAATCCCATACACCTCTACCGAGGAGGCAAGGCAGGGTAACACTACGAGGCCTTTACAAAGTTCCACTAGCTTCAGAAATCCCGCTACAGTTTATAGGAAGCTCCAGTGCAGGGTTCTTGCCTGACCGCCATCACAGCAAAATCAACCCAAGGACCTCCCTACACTGACCACTCCCCTACTGCCCTTGCCCCTTTCGGGTAAGGAAGACCTCCACTAGCTTTCCTAGTTAATCAGCCAAGGGCGTCCCATTATACCCTTGTGGTAGCACTGTTTTCCCGGGTGGTCGCTCCATGTTCCCATTAATTTAATGATCTTAACATGAACAGTAATAATAACAAGATAATAACAGAATAATCATGTGTAGTGTAACTCCATACCCAATCCACATAAAGCAATAGCAAGTACTACCCAAAAATATTTCAGGGTGAACAAGGTATAAGGATAATCAAAACTGGGGTAACATAAAGGGTCCCATCAAAATTAACCTATGCAGATCATTGAAATTAATAAGAACATGGCTGGGAAAAGTAAGTGATCAAGGGCACAACTTGCCTTCAATGAGCTCCTGCTCAGCTATCTCTACTTGCTGAACCTCAGAATCCACAGTGGCTTGCTCGTCTACTCGCATCAACACAATACATACACAGTATAGCATAAATTAACATCACATCAAACATGCAAATAAAATATAAAGTAAAATCTACACATTAAAATGAGATCATAGGAACTGGAATCACTAAATTTGGAGTTATAGATTTCAAGTTATAAATTTCCTAAGGTTTAATGTGATTAAAATGGGATTAGATGAGAAATTAATTTTCTAACTGCGTTCATGTCAAAACAGTGATACTAAATGATAGAGAATCTTATTACAAAATTTTAGAAATTGGAATGACTCAATTTGGAGCAAAAATGAATTTTCTATGGAATAAACAAGTTTCTAGAATTGTTTTTGCATTAAAAATACATTTACTAATTCATTTATTCATTTTATACAGGTTCTGGACTGGGCATCGATTTTCAGAAAGCTCAAGGGTCTCTGCGCAAGATAACCGAGACACAGAGAATAGGAAATGTGGATGGCGGGTTGTTTTTAGATAATCAGAGGGGTTCTTTTGCGAATTGCGCTAGCCGAAGGGGTACGGGCGAGACTAAACCGCCCGATCAGAAACGGAGGGCTCAGATTAGATATGGGTTCCGCGTGAACCGGTACGCAACGCAGGCCCTCGGATCCAAGATCCATGGTCAGGGAATACACACCCAATCACCCGTCCGATCCCGATCGGATGGCCCTCGCGAATTTGACCAAATCGTTATCTCGCTTCTAATCAGGACCGTTCGCCGTGCATCCAACGGCCGCGCCAGCTTCGCCATCCACCCAACCCGAGCCGCACCTACAGCTCCCACGCACGGCGGCGGGGATCGCCGGAGATCACGATTCCGACCCTCCCAAGCGCCATACCCCAATCCACACAACCCACGCGAAATTGACGACACGCCGAGCCCCAATCTACAACTAATTTTGGCCAACACCGAGTATAGGACTCGGTGCACGATGCGCCGCGGTGGTGCCATTGCCGACGAAAGTGAACTCCAAGCCCCAGTGCCCGAAACCCAAATCCACAAGGTTCTACACTATCTCAAGGCTAGAGTCAAAACGGCGCAGGGTCTACTCACCGAAGACGGACGACGGGGAAGCACAATCGCGGCGCACGGCGGTGACGTGACTCCAACGTGAAATTCACTCCCCTCCGTATGTCAACGCGCCCGGCTTCTCCCCGGTGAACAACCCACACCCCCGTAGGGTTGTTTCGGAGCGCTCAGCGGAGACGCGACGATAGCGATGGTGGCTAGCACCCACGGCGGATAACGGCGAGGAGTTCTGGCACGGCGAGAGCTGTCGACGTGGGCGAGGGCGGTCAGCAGGGCACGGTCGTGCAATTTGTAGAGCGGCGAATACGGCATCCATGACCGGGTCGAGCCCAACGACCACGCGTGATCACCGCACATGCCGCCGTCGATCTCGGCAGAGCGAGTCCGGTTTCAACGCGAGGAGGGAGAACCGGTCAGAGCATATGACGGACGGGCCCCACAAGTCAGCGAATCGCCAGTGGAACGCGCGGTGCGAAGCTGACCGATCGCGGCTGGCAAGCGGGTCCCGCAGGGCAGCCGGCCAAGCGCGCGCGACAGTACGTGGTGATGGGCCGCGCACAGTGAAACGAGGATTGGGCCAAAAGCGTGAGAGTGAGCCCAGCTGGGGTTCTTTTCTTTTTCTTTTGTTTTCCTTATTTTCTGTTTTCCTTATTCACAATTATTTTGAATTCAAATTTTGTGGCAATTTCATCTTAAAATTTATATGTTATATTCCTCTGAACATAGTGTGGGTAAATTTTATTTACTTACAAATTTATCCTGTTTTGCATAGTATTTTCCCTCTTGCTTTGTGTACATTATTTCCAATTTCCTAAAGTGCACCTTTTTAGTTAACTTCAAATTCTCAACTCAAGTATTATGTGTTGTTATTATTATTATTATTTTAAATGCACAAACAAATAAGACCCAACATGATGCATAAGTTGTTTATGTGCCACTTGTTAATTATTCACTTTCAAATGTGGTACCAATGAGTAAAGACAACACATATAGGGGAAATAACCTTAGTTCTTATGCTTTTTACAAATTTGGGTATTACAGAGGGCCATCTCTTCATCATTAAGTCCAGCCGCTTCAATTTGTGCCACCTTGCTAGGTAGCGCCTCCTTGCTTCTTGTGGCTTTGAGAGCAAGAGGTTGCGGCTCGTTGATCGGTCCATTCAAGGCGTCGTCCACGTACCTCGCCTCCTTGATCATCATTCGCCCGCTGACGAATTTTCCTAGGACTTCTTCGGGCGACATTTTGGTGTACCTGGGATTCTCACGAATATTATTCACCAAATGAGGATCAAGAATGGTAAAGGACCTTAGTAATAGTCGGACGACGTCATGGTCCGTCCATCGCGTGCTTCCATAGCTCCTTATTTTGTTGATAAGGGTCTTGAGCCGGTTGTATGTTTGGGTTGGCTCCTCGCCCCTTATCATCGCAAACCGTCCAAGTTCGCCCTCCACCAACTCCATTTTGGTGAGTAAGGTAGCGTCATTTCCCTCATGAGAAATCTTGAGGGTGTCCCAGATTTGCTTGGCGTTATCCAAGCCGCTCACTTTGTTATATTCATCCCTGCACAATGAAGCTAGAAGAACAGTAGTAGCTTGTGCATTCTTATGGATTTGCTCATTAATGAATATAGGACTATCCGAACTATCAAAGTGTATTCCACTATCTACAATCTCCCATATACTAGGATGGAGAGAGAATAGGTGACTACGCATTTTGTGGCTCCAAAATCCGTAGTCCTCCCCATCAAAGTGTGGGGGCTTGCCGAGTGGAATGGAAAGCAAATGTGAATTTGAACTTTGCGGAATACGAGAGTAGTCAAAGGAAAAGTTCGAATTAACCGGTTTCCTTCGCTCGTAGTCGTTGTGGTCGTCGTCCTTTTGGGAAGAAGTAGACTCATCGCTGTCGTCGTAGTAGACGATCTCCTTGATGCGCCTTGTCTTCTTCTTCTTCCCTTCCTTTCGTCTATGACCCGAGCCGGAGTCGGTAGGCTTGTTATCTTTGGGCTCATTGACGAAGGACTCCTTCTCCTTGTCGTTGATCACGATTCCCTTCCCCTTAGGATCCATCTCTTCGGGCGGCTAGTCCCTTTCTTGAAGAGAACGGCTCTGATACCAATTGAGAGCACCTAGAGGGGGGGTGAATAGGTGATCCTGTGAAACTTAAACTTATAGCCACAAAAACTTGTTAAGTGTTAGCACAATAATTGCCAAGTGGCTAGAGAGGAGTCTCAACAAAACACAATACCACAAGAGATCAAACACAGAGATGACACAGTGGTTTATCCCGTGGTTCAGCCAAGTACAAAACTTGCCTACTCCACGTTGTGGCGTCCCAACGGACGAGAGTTGCACTCAACTCCTCTCAAGTGATCCAATGATCAACTTGAATACCGCGGTGTTCTTCTTTACTTTGATCTTTTCCCGTTTGCGTGGAATCTCCACAACTTGGAGTCTCTCGCCCTTACAATTGAGTTTCACAAAGAAGCACGGAGTAAGGGAGGGAAGCAACACACACAAATCCACAGCAAAATGCGCACACAAACGGCCAAGAATCGAGCTCAAAAGACTATCTCAAAGTTCTCACTAGAACGGAGCTCGAATCACTTAGAATGACAAACGAATGCGCAAAGACTGAGTGTGGATGATCAAGAATGCTCTAAGGTTGCTTGGTGTTCTCCTCCATGCACCTAGGGGTCCCTTTTATAGCCCCAAGGCAGCTAGGAGCCGTTGAGAGCAATTCTGGAAGGCCAATCTTGCCTTCTGTCGTCGGGTGCACCGGACAGTCTGGTGCACACCGGACACTGTCCGGTGCCCGATTTCTTTCCAAAAATGGCGCTGCCGACCGTTGCAGATCTGGGAGCCGTTAGCGCACCGGACAGTCCGGTGCACACCGGACAGTCTGGTGCCCCTTCCGACCGTTGGCCCGGCCACGTGTCACGCGCAGAATCCGCGGCCGACCGTTGGCGCAGCCGACCGTTGGCTCACCGGACAGTCCGGTGCACACCGGACAGTCCGGTGAATTTTAGCCGTACGCCGTCGGCGAATTCCCGAGAGCGGCCAGTTCGCGCGAGTTGGTCTGACGCACCGGACACTGTCCGGTGCACCACCGGACACTGTCCGGTGCACCACCGGACAGTCCGGTGCTCCAGACCGAGCTGAGTCTTGACTGTACACAGCCAAGTCTTTTTCACCTCTTTTCTTTTCTTCTTCTTTCTGTTTCTAACATTTAGACAAGTATATTAGTACTCAAAACCAATGTACTAAGACTTAGAAACATACCTTTTCTCTTGATTTGCACTTTGTCCATCCATGGGTATAGATTCACATTTAAGCACTTGTGTTGGCACCCAATCACCAAAATACTTAGAAATGGCCCAAGGGCACATTTCCCTTTCAACAGCCGGGCTGGCTGATGAAAATCCTTGAAGCCGAACGATGGCTGAAAGGTACCAACTCCCACAGAGTTGCGTTCCTCCAACGATGAGGCGAAAAGACGGCGGGTATCCCCCATCCGGGGGCTTGGAAGGTGGAAAGACGCGATGCATAAGGGAGCAAGAAGACATGGTCGCCTTCCGGAAGGGGTCACCCTCCTTTTAAAGGCAACTCTCCCTACGTGCGCCCCCAACCGTCATGGGCTGAGTCTTCTCCAACACGCTCCAAGGCCCTCCCCTGCGGCGCGGGGGCTGGGTCCCGCATGTCATGCAAGCCGGCTCAGAGCAGAAGAAGCCAAACCGCCGCGCGCGGCACACACGACCGCCCAGCGGTTACAAGTGACCCCCCACTTTTGCCCAAACCAACGGGCGAAAGAGGCGGGCAGACATGCAGGCGGCATGCAACCGCGCCAAGTGGACGCGCTTCTCCGACTCCCAACGCGCCAGCATGGAGGCCCAGGCCCACGCGTCACGCAACCGGCGCGCCGGATGCTGCATGCAAGCAACTGCACCGCCACTTGCGCCATCACCGCGCCTCCTCGACTGCGACACCAATACCGCAACTCGAGGCGACCTAGCGCGCGACCCAGCAGCACCAGCCTGGCGCGGCGGTCAATGCGGCCGAAAGTGGGCCGGCAGTAATGACGGTGGCAGGCGGACGGGAGCAGCGGTCACGTCGTCAGCCAAGCTCACGTCCCGTCCGAGGGCAGCAAGAGGACCCCCTCTCACGGCGTGAAGACAACGCGCCCGTGACCCGTTCCTCGAACGGCTCGCGCACGCGCAACGGCTGCCCCGCCAACCACTCGCCCCGTCGCATTAACTTCGCGGCAGGACAGGCGGCGCTTCTGGCAGGAGAAGCGGGCGACGCTTCGCCTTCGCCGTAATAACCGCGCCAAAAAAGGTACGTCGCGTCGTTCAATTTCGTATCCTTTTCCGCTTTTTCTCTTTCTCTATCTCTTGCAACAGGGACCGGGAAAGGGGGATACCCCGAAAAGGATCCTTCCCCATGAAGGAACCAGGCTCCGAGCCTCCTTACTGATCAGAGGTTCGAAGGCTGGCCCCCCGAAGGGTTCCAACAGCCGCCTCAGATCGCGTGGGCCCTACACCCACTACTGGTCAGAGGTTCGAAGGCCGGCCCCCCGAAGGGTTCCATGGCCGCCTCAGGCTACTCGGGCTCCGCGCCCATTACTGATCAGGGGTTCGAAGGCTGGCCCCCGAAGGGTTCACAGTCGCCTCAGACGCCGAGCGAGGGATGACCAGGGGTACGTTCGATACATAACCGAGGCTCGGGCTGCGCTCCCGAGGTACCCTAGGACATTTCCGAGACCAGCGGGAGCGATCTTGTAACGGAATCCCATCGGAGGGAGGCATCGAGCCCTCGGACCCCGTCGCCAGGGGACCGGGTCCGGCAGATCACCCGCAGGTACTTTTGGGCGTGCCTCTGGGCCCCTAGCCGACCCCTAACGAACGGGGCACGGACGTCCACTCGGATTACCCGCTTGCAGCTCACCGGAGACAACATGTTCGGCGCCCATCGAGGGTAACATGGCGCTCTCCCCCCTCCTCCTTGCGGAAAGGCGACGCAGGGGCGTATGTAAAAAAGCCGAGTCTGTCCCTGATCGTCCTCTCACCCTGTGCGGAGGCTCGGGGGCTGCTCTCGCAAACCCGGCTCCGGCCGAACCGTTGGCAGCGTCAACATACCAGCCCGAGAACTTGGGCCCCGACCGTACACCCGGGCTACGGCCAGTTCGCATGAGGGAACAACCAGACCAGCCGAAGCATTGCGCGAGGCATTAAGACCTCGGAGGAGTGAAACCACTCCTCCGAGGCCTCGGGGGCTACACCCGGCGGGTGCGCTCGCGCGCATCCACCGGAACAAAATGCAACCGAGAAAGGCTGGCCCCCTTGCAAAAAAGTGCGACGAAAGCCTCCAAGCGAGTGCTAACACTCCCTTCGAGGCTCGGGGGCTACTGTCGGGGACCATAATTAGGGGTACCCTCAAGACGCCTAATTCTCAGCTGGTAACCCCCATCAGCATAAAACTGCAAAGGCCTGATGGGTGCGATTAAGTCAGGGATCAGTCCATACGAGCGACTCGATCGTGCCTCGCCCGAGCCTAGCCTCGGACAAGGGCAGCCGACCCCGGAGGATTTCCGTCTCGCCCGAGGCCCCCCTCCAACGGCGGACACATCTCCGGCTCGCCCGAGGCCTTGCCTTCGCTAAGAAGCAACCCTGACCAAATCGCCGCACCGACCGACCGAATCGCAGGAGCATTTAACGCAAAGGTGGCCTGACACCTTCATCCTGACACGCCCCCCCCCCCCCCCCGGCAGAGCCGAAGTGACCGCCGTCACTTCGCCGCTCCACTGACCGGTCTGACAGAAGGACAGCGCCGCCTGCGCCACTCCGACTACAGTGCCACTTGACAGAGTGAGACTGACAGGCGGTCAGGTCCTGCCTAAGGCGCCATAGGAAACTCCGCCCGACCCAGGGCTCGGACTCGGGCTAAGTCCCGGAAGACGACGAACTCCGCTCCGCCCGACCCAGGGCTCGGACTCGGGCTAAGTCCCGGAAGACGGCGAACTCCGCTCCGCCCGACCCAGGGCTCGGACTCGGGCTAAGTCCCGGAAGACGGCGAAACTCCGCTCCACCCGACCCAGGGCTCGGACTCGGGCTCAGCCCCAGAAGACGACGAACTCCGCTTCGCCCGACCCCAGGGCTCGGACTCCGCTTCGGCCTCCGCCGAACGACCTCCGCCTCGCCCGACCCAGGGGCTCGGACTCGGCCACGGCCAGGGAAGACAGACTCGACCTCGACTTCGGAGGAGCTTCCACGTCACCCAACCTAGGGCGCAGGCTAGCCACGTCAACAGGAAGCGCCATCATTACCCTACCCCGAGCTGACTCGGGCCACAGAGAACAAGACCGGCGTCCCATCTGGCTAGCTCTGCCAGATAGGCAATGATGGCGCCCCGCAAGCCCTGTGACGACGGCGGCTCGCAGCTCTCTTACGAAAGCAGGAGGACGTCAGCAAGGACTCGACCGCCCCGACAGCTGTCTCTCCGCCAGGCTCCGTCGCTCCTCCGACCGCCACGACATCACACCAGCTGGGTGCCAAGATCTCTCCGGCTGCCACATCGGCATGTACTTAGGGCGCTAGCTCTCTCCCGCTAGACACGTAGCACTCAGCTACACCCCCGTTGTACACCTGGGTCCACTCCTTACGACTATAAAAGGAAGGACCAGGGCCCTCTTAGAGAGGGTTGGCCGCGTGGGGACGAGGACGAGACAGGCGCTCTCTTGGGGCCGCTCGCTTCCCTCACCCGCGTGGACGCTTGTAACCCCCTACTGCAAGCGCACTCGACCTGGGCGCGGGACGAACACGAAGGCCGCGGGATTTCCACCTCTCTCACGCCCGTCTCCGGCCACCTCGCTTCCCCCCTTCGCGCTCGCCCACGCGCTCGACCCATCTGGGCTGGGGCACGCAGCGACATTCACTCATCGGCTTGGGGACCCCCCGTCCTCGAAACGCCGACAATAATCATCTAACGTGATCGCTCTCCGACCGTAGCCTCGACCGTTACTTTCTCTTTCTCGCTTAGCCGTAGGTGTGCGCCCTGCGTCGATCTTCCGTTTAATTATTGCATTCCAATGTATGGTGTACTGTTCTTTTGTATTAATTGTGTGGAATGTATGTTTGAACTCGTATAGATAACGATCAGTTGGCGGAGTCCGAAGGAGTTCCAGGTGAAGACCCTGAGCAGCAGTCGGTTGGTGAAGGCAAGTGTCCCTTGACCCATCTATGTCCTACTCATTCTTATAATTCATTCCCCGCATTTACACAGTTTATACCTAAGGATTGACTAGATTTTTTTTATCTTGTCCTTGTTTACCTATTTTGGTTGGGTTATTTCAGTTTAGCTTTATGCTAGCGCTTCACATTAATCAATGAACATGATGAGATTATCTATGATACGCTATTTTCCCTTTTGATTATGATGATGGTACTTGTGGCCCTTAAGGGGACTCAAGCTATTTCTCGAGTGCCTCTCCGTAAGGACCTGTTCGTTGGATGACCGCCCGGGAAAACAGTGCAACCATAAGGGTGGAGTGGGACGCCCTTAGCTGAGTAATTAGAGGAACTGGGGTGTAGTTCGCTTCGCCGTCGTGCCGTTAATGGGGCTCGGTGTATGCGGCTCGCTCTGCCAAGGTTGGTTCGCCCCCTCGGGGAGGAGTTCGGTGCATTTAGGAAACCTAACGGGCGGCTACAGCCCCAGGAAATCTTTGTAAAGGCTACGTAGTGAGACCCTGCCTATTCACCTTGGTAGTGTTTAAGGGTTTGATCGGCCCAAGGCAAGAGGGAATCACGGCTTGTGGGTAAAGTGCGCAACCTCTGCAGAGTGTTATGAAACTGATATATCAACCGTGCTTGTGGTTATGAGCGGCCAAGGGAGCTCCATTGATTAGAGATACTTGATCAGAGACATATGGTTTACAGGAGGTGACGAGGATGATGATTTTGGTTATGACTATAGTAATGGTAAGTGGTATTCTTTCCGTTTGGAAAGGATACATCGGGTTAATAACTTGGGTTAATGCTAAAACCTGGCTTTCTACTAGTAAATAATAACCTGACCAACTAAAAGCAACTGCTTGACTTAACTCCACATAAAGCTAGTCCACTACAGCCAAACGGGACATTTTGCTGAGTGTGTTGATGTGTACTCACCCTTGCTTTACACACCAACCCCCTCCAGGTTGTCAGCGATGCAACCACTGCTCAGGTGAAGATGAAGTCGTGGAGGAGGACTTCTAGGAGTTCCAAGAGTACGATGAGTTCTAGGCGTGGGTTAGCGGCAAACCCCTAGTCGGCTGCCTATGTAGGCCATGTGTATCTACATTTCTTTTCCGCACTTTGATTATTGTTAAAGACTATGTGGATGTCTCGGACATCATGATGTAATCGACTATTATACCCTCTTTTATGTTATTATTTGAGCACTGTGTGATGATGTCCAGTTATGTAACTGCTGTGTACGTGAATTGCTGATCCTGGCACGTACATGGTTCGCGTTCGGTTTGCCTTCTAAAACCGGGTGTGACACTCATGACCCACGGGACCCACCGCGCACTATTATGGAGATATCAGCGACCCGTATGATGAATGAGCGAGATAGTGCATCATACGAGCGAGACAGCAAGACACTAGGGGCACAACGTCAAATCGAGGTAGCTAATCAACCTCATACCAAGTAGAGAGCAACTCACCCCTGTAAGGTCCTACCCTTGAGCTATAAAATGGCGAGCCTTCTTTCTTCTAGGACACATAAGCACACCAGTTGTAATACGCTCTAGACAATACTACGATCAATACTACACTGGAGTAGGGTGCGAACCCAAACCAATATAAAACCTGTGTCCCAAGTTCATCGTTCTAGTCCCAGTGATTCACCATTCAGAGTGAGTTCACGCTAGCACCCCTGCCGAACACAAATCTATTGTCCCCCGATTTCTGAAACCACAACAGTACCCAGACTTAATGTTCTCACTAGATATGTCTGATAGGGTACCCCTAGTTTCATGGAATATGATAGGGTATTCAGATTGTTGCACTCATCAGATTGTACCACAACTATGTATCCGATTGTTGCACTCATCGGACATGACTAGCGTGGCATCGGTATGAGCACCAGATGCGAGTATAGTAACAGCTAGTTTCTAAAATTCTCTGATGTGTTCGATGTAGAGAGTGGGTACACACTAGACATGCCCACTGCATTTGACTGGACTGAGTGAAGGGGTAATGACTAGTTCCTTTGCTTAGGATTTTTTATACCCTTAACCCAATTATTTGAGGTCTCTTTCTAATTTAATCTATTGACAAAACCTACTCTCTCCATCCCATTGATTGAGGCGTGCATGTATGTAAAAAATTCAACCTTTTATATATTTGAGTAACAATTAACCAATATATATATATATGCATGCTATATATTTGGATTCATATACAAGTGTACTTTAAGATGATAGCTTTTTTGTATTTACTGATGATATATTTTGAAATATACGAATGACCAAAGTTTTGCTTTAGAGACCGTGGCAAAAAATTATATGCCCTAATCAGGACGGAGGGAGTATTAGGGAGTGAGAAAGAGCCATTACCTAGTGAGGGACATGGATACTGATAATCACTTGATTAGCATACTTATTAGTACATTGGAAGTAGTTTGTGTACATTCACCATCCTTATTAGACTTGATCAGGTCAAGTGAGAGTTAATCCTTGTTATTCCTGGTGATTAGCATCACATAGAAGACTTAGTGGCGATTGAAGGTTCAATAATCAACTGAAGAGCTTGTTGGTGATCTAAGCCAAGGTTGTACATAGTCACAAGCAGTTCATCGTGCCGAAGAGGCAAATAACTAGCTTGTAGAGAGCACTTGGTTTCTGTATGAATCAAGGAAAAGCAACACCTTCATGCGGGTGTTTCAACAAGGACCAGTAGGGAGTGCCAATTCTTCCATGCCTCAACAAATATTGAAGTGTTCCTAGTCCTTACGTTACTTTAAGCATTTACATTTTAGCAATGACTTTCAATTATTTACATTACTATAAGTTAGGGTGCAAAACTTGTGATCGATAGATACAAACAATTCTAGACACAATGGTAGTTAGGCTTTCTAATAAGATTAAATTTGTGCAAGAAAATTTAAAGAAGCCTAATTCACCCTACCTTTGGGCATCATGATCCTTTCATGTACATGCATAAATATGTATATTTAATTCTTTTCACATGCATGAATATATGTACATACTAAAATAATTACTTTTTTAATTGCATAAATATGTATAAATGATAGAATAATTGGATTTACATAACAATGCATATTTTGATAATATTGTGTAAAAACCATTTAGACTGTTTTAATTCATTTAAATACCACTAAATCATTTAAATGCTAAACAAAGGGTAACCGACTACTTATCATTTAGTGTTTAAGATAGCACTGGATACCTAAGTCATCTTTTACTTGGGAAAAGGGTAAGAAACAAATGTTGCACTCTATTCAACTAAATATCTCTAAAATTACACCTATTTAGACAAGTATGGAACTAGACTAAATAAGTATTATTGTTTTCTAAAATGGTGTGCTTGCAATGCATTTCCATTTGTTGTTTAGTATTGTAACTTGATATTTTTTCTACTAAACTATGCTTAAAAACTGCATTGAACACCTTCTATCATACCTGATTTTAAAATATAGTTCACAAGCATGGTTTGGAAACTAATGAAGCACGTTCAATTTTTTTTATATTAAAAATAGTACTCCTCCCCGGCACAACTGTAGAAATGAAGAGAAATATATTTCAAGCAATTACATATAATGAATACAATTTGTATTTTATACATGCCACATAATACATTCCATTCTAGATGCATTGTTTGTTACTCAACCACTTATTCCAAACACAAGCTAATAATTAGCAGTGTAGCACATATCTAATGTACATAATATTGACCTTTTGTATTAGAGGGCAAAACAAAATTTATTTTTTGTAAATACATGTGCATAAATTTATATGTTGCACTATGCAAGCACTATTTTGCTTTTAATTGTTTACTAATTTATCTCCTTTGAAAGTTTAGCTTTGAAATGCTGTAACCAAATAGAGCGGCAAAGAATATGGGGAAGGCTGCTAGAACTATAGCTGACAGTGGTAGCAATTCACGTTGGAAACCAAAGTAGTCTTTAAGGAATGCTGCGACAGATTTGGTCTCCCCGAATACGTCAATCTTCTTTTGATCTTCATACCCAAACTGGGTGGTGAAGAATACATTGAGTGTCCATGACATGGGAGATGTATAGTACAACCAGAGCCACCATTTTGGTATTTGCTGCAATAAATGCACCAACAAACTAGTATGAATCAACCAACATGAATACAACCATAGTAGTATACTAGTATACATACATAACAAAATACTTTCTTTCCTTTTATTCTTCATCTAAAAATAGTTTTTTAACTAATGCAAACTGTGTCTATATATATGTAGCTTTACTAAACCCTTGACTAAAGGCAATATGAAACCAAGAAGTTATGTGCATTAGAAAGTAAAAATTTTACCATCCCATTGTTTCACTAACACATTGCTCTTGTAGACAAACTCAATGATAGCATGATACATACATTGGATGCAAAATTCACAAACATGGACAAACGAAATAGAACAAACTATGCCAGTAATTAGGTGGAACAACTTACTGGACCAGGCACAATGAATCCGGACATGAGGTTTTGTATGGTGTAGAACAAAGATGTTAATATGGATGCCACTTGGATGTTTGGAGTGACCGACACCATCAACATTCCAAGATAGAGGAAGTAGAGCAGTGTACAGAACATGGTATACAATAACCAGAAGAACTTTGCTGCTTCCCATGCATACCCTATCATTGGGTAAGCTATCAACATGAACAACACTATTTGCACAAGCACATAAGGAATCTCCATACTGACCTACTTGGGAGAAAACATAAATAAAGTTAAATTCTTCAAATATTAATGACTAGTAATTCCATATTTAAACGCCATTAGCACAAGCTCCAAAACTAGCTAACTCATAAGCCTCTTTATGTAAGTGGTTTGCTCCAAGTCTATATTTACCTGTGCCAAGGAGTAAGCCCAAGGAGAGTACATTCCTGCAAACCTTTCTCTGTACACGACAGATCGCTCAATGGAAACAAATGGCATCACTGATTGACAGTTGTTGATGCCAGAAAATATAGTGGTGCCATACATGCATCCCAATATATTGAATAGACTTTGCTGTTCATGTCTACCCACACAAAAAACAAAATAATATAGAAATTACTAAAATATAAATAAGAAGTATGGGGTGGCAATGCTCAAAGTGATGATATACATACATGTTATTTATGTTGCCTTGCTGCCAATATAATGCCCCGTAGGCAATGCTGGCGACTAGTATAAACACAATCCGTACCAAGTTGTAGGAAGGGGTTCTCCAATATGATAGATATTGCTTCCAGATGCAAGCTTTGAACTGCTCCCTAAACTTTTGTGGATACCGTGTTGGGAAATGGAGGTTACTTGAACCCAAAGTTGGTATGCTCAAACGACTTACGAGTTCATCCTTTTCCCTTCAATCCCCAACAACTAATTATTAGCACAACTCATATATGCAAACATTAATTCTAATGAATAAAATATGACTCATGCAAATATAGTTCCTTACTGATCAAATTGCTTTTGTGATCCATGAATTTTACTTTGTATAAGTATTACAGATGTAGAATGCTTATGAATTCATTTTGCATATTGTATTTTGTAATGGTGGTACTAAAATGACTTATAGAGGCACACATAAGGTTTATAACTAATTGTGGTGATTTTTCAAAGCTTACTTGTACATTGATGAGTCCATGTAAACTTGTGCAAAATCGAGTCCTAGTTGAGCTTCCAAAGATGTTGAAGTAACTTCTAGCATCCATGTTGATGGGTTGTAGTTGTCCTTGATCTTTGGTACCCCAGGTATTGCCTAGAAATAAAGAGGGGAAATAGATCCACAAGTATGTGAGCCTATGAAACACATTCTACTCAAGGATAAAATATAGGTTATTGTGTATTCAACTAAAACTAGATGTAGTTTTAGAAGAATAGACTATACTGGTAATTATCGAACTTGGTTTGCAATGCCACTAGATCAATCATGCCAAGTGATGGAGTAGTTGTTTACCAGAAGATTTTGGATCTCGGGTGAACCACCTAAAAATCATAAGGCATGTGTGATTGCATGGGGATTTGAGGGGATTGAGGGACATATAATCCATTGCTAGTAAAAAACGACTAGCAAGGGATTTTATGCCCCTTAATCTCCTCCAATCCCCATACAACCAAACAAGCCCTTAGGGAATTGAAACCATAATTTCTGAGTTTAGGGATGTGGGTAGTTTGTGTACTTTACTCTTTCATGAATATAGCAAGCATATTCCTTGTAATGAAATAGAAACCATGAGAACTCTATAAACTGAAAACGCATTGTAGTATTGTTGTTGAAAATAATTAAAATAGAATAGAAACCAATTTATCATACACAACGACACCATAACCCATTTGAGAACAACCATGACTAGTGATGGGCCTTAGATCTATGCTTTGGCATGAGACAAATGAAAGGATTTTTATTAACCCCAGCCTAAAATTCACTCTTATAGGACGTCAAACTCAGGACCTGAGGAGTGCTACTTAGACCGCCTAACTAATTCAGCTAGTGACCCTTTCGCAAATATAAATTATACATGTATATACAAAGGAGCTTTCTATTAGTTACCTGGAAATATTTGATGAGCATAGATGAACGGTATCCCAGCGGCCCAGCATAGATCAACTGTCCACCCCTTTTCATCAGCATTAGCTACATATGAAATTGACATGCTAATTAGCAATATATGATATGATTTAAAAGAAATAATATGAATAAATTGGATGAACTAACTATATTTTTTTGAAATAAAGAATTAATTTTACTTGCAATATCTAAAAGGCTTAGACCATAAGAAGCTATGTATTGAATGCCATTTTGGCTCTTTATGTAGACAACTAATAGTAAGATAAATTTCGATTTCTACAAACTGAATTGTTGTGAGTTCCATCTAAGATTTCACGAGTTTTCATCTAGACCATCTATTGCTTCATACAACTCAGGTATGACTTTAGAAGATATACTTCCTATTATTTTGTATTGTCCTATTTTTCATTCTTGATAGAGGGTATATAAATGGTATTACCTCATCAAATGCCTCAAATATTTCAATACTTGGTTGGTGAATGGTGCACACAACTGTTCTGCCTGTATTTGCAACATTTTTCACCGCACGCATGACAATAGCAGCAGCTCTTGCATCCAAGCCGGATGTTGGCTCATCCATGAATATGACTGAAGGGTTGGATACAAGCTCAACTGCAATTGTGAGCCGCTTTCGTTGCTCTGTTGAGAGTCCATTTATTCCTGGCATTCCAACCAAAGCATCTCTTATTTCAGTCAACTCAATTGTTTCAAGAACTTGATTGACAAATTCCTGCAAGGGTAAATAATATTAGTCACATTTTAGTTCTTTATAATTTTCCTTGTACCTAAGATACAATTATTATGAAATAAAAGACCATTTTAATCTATGTCTCATCATCAATTATAACTCACATCTCGTGTTTTGGAGTCAATTTCTGTTGGAAGGCGCAACCAGGCTGAATATGCAACTGACTCTTCCACCGTGATTTGCGGGGAGTGAATATCAGTTTGTTCACAGTAACCTGAGATCCTAGCAAAAGTTTCCTGAACTTTAGGATAACCTCCTACTCTTATATCTCCTTCAATAACACCACCAGTTTTCCTCCCAGCAAGAACATCAAGCAAGGTTGTTTTCCCTGCCCCTGTAACCCCCATGAGTGCTGAAAGGACTCCTGGCTGGAAGGCTCCTGTGATGTTGTGGAGTAGTTGAAGTTTTTTCTCCATGTATCCTTTCTCCCTCATTTCCTGCAACAATAAAAAATTATCTGGTAAATAAATATTCCTAATTCTTTTTCTGGTAGGAAGTTCTATTTCTCTCTCTTTGTTTACATCACTTGGAAGCACAAGTGTCTGCGATGCCCATGTGATGGTCCATCAGACATGCCTTTCTCTCACTAGTAAATATCTTGAGTTTTTAGAGTATGATAATTACCGCGGGTGTATCTACATAGTAGTTCACATCTTTAAATGATATTGCATGGGGCACAAAAGGTAATACCACCCTTCCTGCAATATATATATGATTATTCATAGTGAGTTTTATTTCACAAATACTCTTAATTGTTTCCACACTATATAATTAAGACTAACCAGTCCCGCTACGAGCAGATGAATTTTCTTGTTGCTTATTTATCCCATCTTTAGTATCCACAAACACACACTCATCTCTTCTATTAAGTCTGCTAAGCTTATCATAAGAAATAATTGCTCTCGAAGTTCCTGGAGCTGAAAATGAGGTACATGGGAGGTTAGAACAATATGTATTCAGCATATGCTTTCATCAACTTTATAATTCAATTATATTTAGGAACTATAAGTATTCCAAATTTTGAGTCCAAAGAAAAATTCAAAATAATGAACTTACGCTTTTTAATAGTCAAGCCAATAGCAAAACCTATATTACATAAAAAAATAAACCCAATCAATGCTCCGATTGAAATCCAGTAGAAGTTGACTGAGAAATTCAACCCTCTATCCAGTAATACTCTCCTTCCAAGTGTCACACCAGATGCTGTTAACTATCAACATAGAAAAAAGTTTAGTTCTATGTTAATGATGAAAAACTGCATATTGCATATCTTTTGTTATATGTTTTGCATTGGGTCAACAGGAATAAACTAAAGGGGGGGCGAATTTTCATTTATAGTTTCACAAATAAGACATGAAAAATTAGACCTTAGTTATCTAACACACACACAAACAACTTGTGTTGTCGTGGACATAGAGTTAGATGCACATCTATAGATTGACTTGAGATAGGAAAGGATCTCTATAATTCGTGCCGGTTCTATAATCCAACCCTAGGATATCCTTGCCTATATAAACATGTAGTGTATATTTTCGTAATCAACCTACTAATTTTTTGTTCATACCTCACTTACATGGTTTTAGGCTCGCCAATTTTCAACCACACATCTCTACCTAAACCTTAGCCATTTCAACCATTCCCATGGTTGTGGCTCTCCTTCGACTATGTGCTTAGATTCTCCTAGTGCCGTACATTATTCTCGAGAATAACCACATGACTGTAGATGAAACAATTTAGCAAGAATGCATGATGTATAAGAAACTTACCAATGCATGACCTGAATGCGCCACTAAAAGTGCATCTAGACCCTAGGTAGGTTTTGATAGATTGAATGACAACATGATTAAGGGATTAATGTACTTCCTGAGAATTTTAGGTGTTTAGTCCTATGTATGATTAAAGTGTTTTGGGCTCATGTTGTGAAGCAAATGACATAAATAAGAAATGAGTCCAAGTTAGTGTGATAAAATGTATAAATGATAAGCATGTGTCAAAATGCTAAAAGAGACTTGGTTTGTTGGATATCTATTTGTCTCTCAAGAGAAGCTTAGTCATGTTATGCAATATGAAAACTAAATTTTATAATTGATGGATTGGCAAGCATGTGTGTTGAATAAAGATGAGACATATGCGATTCTCTCTTATGAAGCTTGCTAGTTTAAATAAAGAATGATGACAGTGGTTTTCATAACGATGAATATAACAAAATTTAAGGACATGATTTTATGGAAGCCTGGTCATATTGTGCAAATGATGACGAACAATTGTTGAAGCTTGAAAGATCTCAAGGTGGATACTATTGATATGGAAACTCATGTAAATAGTCTAGTTCTTCAAGCAAAAGACAACAATGCAAATGAAATGAACTTCAATATATGCTTATTGTTGCTTCTGTTCACTATGTGACCTAGGATGACTTGAAAGGTGATGGTAATAATAAAAAGGATTTCATGGACTATGCAAACATGAAGGCTAAGTGATATCTTGGGCATGGACCATAGCTAAGGTGGAGGCTAAGTGATGTCTTGGGCAATGATGGACCATAGCTAAGGTGAAGCCTATATAAATATGTACCATGTGCTCACATCAATTTGCTCCGAATGCTTAAATTGCTTACAAATTTTACTAACAAGGTAGTAAACTAAATTTAAAAAAAATAAAAACAATGTATAAGAAAGTATGACATCCTTCCAAAGTCAAGGGTCATGCTTTTGTTATTGAACGTACGATTATCAATAGAAATCCTTTGTGTCAAAGTTTACCTTTAGCCATCTTGGTGCTAAGAACTCATTTTCAGCTAACCCTATCTCAGCGTACGATAATGGAGAAAGCCAAAATCCCCATTCCAACCAATTAGGCATGGATGCTATAGCAATTTTGACACAAAAATGTTAGAAATTTGTATTTCTCAGCCATAGGCCATATCTTACTTGATGTATAAATTCATGAAAGCATGAGAATGTCTTACAACGAGGAATGATGAAACCCCCGAATAGAAGGATGAGTAGAAGTGCCATTGTACCACCCACTATGCTAGCCACCATTGTTTGGCAGTAAGAGGCGACACATCTAAACATCGATAATGCTCCAGTGTGAATCAAGAAGAGGATAAGAAGGTGACGAAAAAATCTACAGACACACAAATGGTGAGTGTTAGAGCATAAAACTGAATATCTTCTTTTTGAGTAATAGTAATAATTGAATCTTTGAAGGGTACCCTAAGTGGAGCTTATATATTTAACCTCAATAGACCAGTCACTGAAAAAAATAGTTAAATAATCTACCTTTGATATGTGAGATGTGTGGTTTACCTCTTTACTAGAGAAGCTTACGCGGATAAAAACATGATACATATAAGCATGATTATAAAGTGATAATAGAAACATGATATGATTAATTTGTCATAAAAGATTGTAATTCCTACCTGGATGCCTCAGGAGTATAGCCAATGAGAAAGTAAGATAATGATGTCCAAACTATTGACTCAACTAAAGAGATTGGAACCTTTAGGATAAAAGCTGGTACTGCATAAGCCCATGCGGGATAGAAGTAGTAGTCTCTTTGTTTGTAAAAGACCGGAAGTCTGATAACTGCCATGGAAAGCTCAGGGAATCCATTCACCATCAGTAGGAGGAGTGCATAGAAGAGTGAACCCATGTAATAGTTAGCAAGAACTATATCAACACCCATATGTGTGCGCAAAAATACCGTCCCTGTAATTGCGGCAACAAGTGCAAGCTGCAACAATACTACACTATTAATTTCTAGTGTCCACACATACTTTTTATCATAATAATCTTGATAAGTTAGTTCATATAATCGCATGATAATGCAAACTTTTTAAGTATATGTGTTATGTGTAGGAAGTGTATGTAGATTTGGTTAATCCATATACTAAGTGTACTACGTATTGTGTTCTTTTCAAAAATGGTAATTTACTTCAATCAATATCCATGTTCCTTATTAGATATCCCTTAATTGTTGGGAGAGTCTATGATATACAATAGTAATTTGCTATGATGGAAAAGATGATTAAAGTAGTATAGGACTTTATGTTTTGGTTCTTGTGCAAAGGATTGATTTGAATATTCATTGTAGAAAAATAAATTTATAAAAAATGTTTATTCAGAAATAGAGATAGTGCATGATGTTGCGTATCAGGTCTTATGTGTTTATATCTATGAAGGTTTGTCTAGCTTATGTGGTGGAATCTCTCCACCTGCATTGAGAGGCATGTATGAATCACTTATATTATTGAATGTGTGAGTGAGAAGCCTAGAATTTCTTTCCCTAGATACATTCCATATATTTTTTGTCTATAGACAAAACTACAAATAATATATGAAACTTTCATATAATTGTCGATATTTAGTTCCATGTGCTCTTATGGAACTGTAAAATAAGGTAATTGATATTTATATTTGTTTATAAATTAGTACTCATCGATAATATTTTTACACAAAAGGTCATTTCCATGTGGCTTACCTGAACAGCTTTTCCTATGTAGATGAAGGCATTCCGTTTCATGAGGAGAAGCTCTCTTGCGGAACATGCTTTGAGAAGTTCCCACTTGGATAATGAATAGATACTACAAGACAAGGCGTTTTTAAGCCCTTCTGATTTGTCACAAGGCTTTGAAATCTCCCTAGCAAGGTTCTGACCAATTTGAGACACTCTGAACTTGTCACATAACTGGTCAATGGTAACAAAATTGTAAGTTTCTTCACTATGGCTCCAATATTGTTGTTGGTCCTTTTTGGATAATACCTATAAGCAAATATGAAGAATATGAATTATTAGCTTATGATTAAGTTAATCAGTTAACCAAATATATTTTTAATATATACTCAACTATTAATTGAAATGTACAATTTTTAATCATTTTCATGATTGTTTCACAAGCTACAGATATTACTCCTTCGTAGGTTACATAAATAGTGAAACATAAAACATGCACCCACAAAAATAATAGTTATTAAGAATGTCATGCCAACCTAAATGTCAAGTTTAGCTATTATGCATACTAGAAGAAATGATACGCGGTAGACAAAGTTTGACGTGCAAGGTTGGTATTTGCTCTATTATGCAGTAGACAACTGTTTCCTTGGTGAAGAGAATTAGTATGTGACCAATCATGTAAAATAGATGATAGAATACAAGGTTTTTGTGGTTAAAGTCAGTGATGAAGACCCAAATATCATTTGTAGGAAGGAAACAAATATACATAGTACCTTCAATATACTACCATTTTATTGTAGCGGGACATGTTTTTATTAATGCATTGTGTCATGCCCTAAAGTATTAAAACAATATTGATATAGGAATGTAATGGAAAATTCTAATTTGGCTCTTGCCTGCTTATTTTTACATAACTAGTTTTGTATTTACCTCTTGAAGAAAGTCAGCAGCGCCTTTTCTATCAGGGCACTTGAATCCACATGATTCGAAGAAACCCATAATGCAACTCTTAGGTCCATGGTATACAATTTTGCCTTCATCCATCAAAATAATATCATCAAAAAGCTCATATGTCTCTGGTGTTGGTTGAAGAAGTGAGACTAGTATAGTAGACTCTGAGATATGAGCCAATTGTTGAAGGCAAGAAACAATTTGAAATGTTGTGGAACTATCCAATCCAGTTGATATTTCATCCATGAAGAGTGCTTTTGAGGGTCCTACTATCATTTCTCCTACAAGACGGAATCTTTAGTAAAGAACAAGCATCCACAGTCGAATCACTAAACTTAGCTACCTATTTAGACCAATTGACAAGCTTAGAATTATATAACAATAGATATTGTTGGAATGCGATCTCCGCACAACCAACATTTTAACTTGGTACACAAGTAATAATTCTATAAAAAATAGTGTCTAATCAACTCAAATTGTTATTTTTACATACCATAACAACTTTACTAAGTCAAACATTACTACCTTTGATCATATTTCAAAACAAATATACTTTCGCAATATATGAATTATATATTATTAAAATATTTCTCATAATGAATCTAAAAACATAAATCTATGTCATGAACATATATATATTTTCAAACATGGTCAAAGGTACAAATGTTTGAGTTAAGACAAAGCCGATATAACAAGTAAAAATGGAGTATAAGCTAAGTCCCTACATGAGGCACGACCCCTAAGTCCTTTTTAGAATCCTCCCTATTATCCTAAAGGCCCATTTGGGTTTTGGTAATTGAGTTACAACTAGTGGACTAATGCTTTCATGTTGAAATGATTAAGCTAGGTTGGTCCACAAACTAGTTGACCATCATGAAGGCCATTGTTAGAGACTGGGTGGATGGCAAGTGTGCATATGTTGTAAAGTCTCAACTAGTGAAGAGTGGAAGATGGATGGATTGATGATCGATGTGGTGATCAAGATGATAAAGAATATAGTTGAGTATATGAGATACAAGTAGTCTTGTTTGGATATATGGTGAAGACTAATACAAGGCTCAACTATGATGGACCATGCAAAGATGAAGGGTAAACTAGAGGATTAGGAACAATAGACCATCAAGATAATGAAGTGAAAGTAGAGAGGTTAGTGCTAAAGGATCAACACAATATAGAGGAGTAGGCAAGGCTAAGGTCGATGGACTATAAAGGCCATGTGAAGCTATGGAGTGGTCTATATCAATCTTGTACACAAGCCCAAGTTAAGATGTGTAAAAGATATCAAGTGCCTAATATGAAGGAGTTGAAGTGTTGATATCAAGAATGGATGTCAAATGGTTTAAAGAAGAAAGATTGAAGGAGTATCTAGAGTTGACTATAGTCAAGTGGCAGGGATGGGCCATGAGTGTTTATGACCATTGAACATCAAAATTAAGATGGTGATATCGAGAGTGTTTGCTTGTGGACATTAACTTGGTGAAAAGTGGATATGCACAAGGAAAAATATGAAATGTAGGACATTTTTTTGACTGGCCTAAGGTGTGTAGAGAAGTGATTTATCTAGGTTTAATGCTAGACAACCTAATATCAAGAGGGGCAAATGTGTTTGTATGTCGATTATCTAATTCCACTTGAGTGATCTAACATTGCATGTGTGTCAGGATCAAGTGGCAAGAATATATGCAAGAGAAAACCTTATGAAAATACTAAATCAATGCTAAAGGTCTTGGTTATCTTGTGGGAACCATTTGGAGTTAGCGCATTTGAAATGGGTTTGAGAGAGAGGCTTATTAGAGTACTATTACACTCATCATGTAAGTTTGGTGGTTATCAAAGGGTATCCACCAAAGCTTAGGTCATCCTAGTTGGAACAGTTTGATTGTTTTTGGTTCAATGTGCAAGCCTCGCTTAAATGTCCTCATGGTCACTTGAGAGTAGACCACCAAAGCTTATGGTAGCAAGCCAAAATAGTGAGTTTTCTTAGTAAAGACCTATTCTTCTAGTGCCCACTAGGGTGAAGGCACTAGAGATTAGGTTCTCTACGTGTGGTGGCGTTCGATGTGAAGTGTAGTGCGTGAAAAGTTTGAATGTGGCACCAAAACCTACTAGTGTTCTCCATAGGCTTAGAAACCTTCTATGTCCATAAGCATCTGGGGACCACCTGATTTATCTTATGGTGACCTTGAGGAACAATGGAGCTTTGAGCGGAAGTACAAAACCTTCTACGGAGGTGCACTATGTGCACCAATTTTCTTTGATGAGACCAAAGATAGAGCACCATATAAATTAGCATGCATCAACTAGTCTTGACCTATTACTGGTGACTATTGAATTATTTATTGGACATTCTTTGGTGATGAACTATGGTGGGTTACCCGAGCTTCTAGTGGTCCCATAGAAAGTATTGATGGTTGGCGATGGATTGTTTCTTGAGCGGATGTATAGAGAGATAGTGTGGCTAGGCTTGGCACATCTGTTGAGACCTCATGCTGATATGCTAACATATAGATCTCAATAAACATCTCCACTCACATATGCTTAGTTGAGATCGCATTCATGGTGAGATAGGAGAGATTCTTGTCTATTTGCTTGAGAGAGAGAGAGATAACATCTACTATCACTAGTGGTTGATTTGCAAGCAATTTGCTTTTTACTCTCGGACGTTGTCGCATCCTATATGGCTTGGTAGTTGTGACTCCATTGAAGCATGAAGTGGAGATTGTGAGGTAGCTCCAGAGAAGAATTTGTAAGGGGTTCTTGTGCTCATCCCCGCCATAGGAAGGTGACAAGCAACTCTAGTGGATTGGAGTCTTGTGAAGTGCCTCGTGATTGAGCTAGTTCACAATCTATCGCTCAAGTCGGAGCCTACCTTGCAGGGTAGTTGAGATAGTGGAGGAGAGACGATCCTTGGACTTGCCTTAATGTGGAGTAGGTGACCAGCAAGTTAGCGAACCAAGTGATACATCATGTGTCTCCTCTACCTGTGGTTTGCTTCATCCACGTTAGCCTTTACTTTGTGTTATTCATCTTGCTAGTGTAGTTGTTGCCTTTTAGTTTGTTGCTTGTTTATTTTACCTTTGGTCACTAGATTTGTGTAGAAATTCATTTTACTTTTGCTTATCACACAAGGACACAAACCTCAACCTAGGATTAGCTTGTTTGCGAGCTAAGGTCTTTGGGGGGGGGAGAAGTCATAGTCTGGTCATTATTTTGTTTTTTGTACTATTTTTGCCTAGGTTCGTGATTAGTTTTAAAAACGACTATTCACACTTCCCCTCTAGTTGGCCTCCTTGATCCTACAATATCATAGTGATATAAATAACGTGAAACTTTCCAATATGATAAACCCATACATCAAACTCTGAACCAGTCTATTAGACACTAGAGGGCCTTGGAAGCATGATCTCCACATCGAGAAGGCTGGTGCTTCTCAACGTCACATGTTCTTCACCAACAAAGGGCATCAAAGCCCTAAGGTGGTGAATAGATCAGTTATGATACACCTACATCAACTCCTACACCGATTCAAAGACATCAATGGTATCTATGAGGTATAGTACGTTAGTAGCATAATCATATAAGTAATTAAGCTAGTGATTATAATTATCCTAAATTTAAGAGCATGTTAATGTTTAATTACATGATTATGCTAAGGCCAGAAACAATAGATATAATGTGATTTTCCCTCTGAATCCTACAATTTTTTTGTGAAACGAAAAATGATTGTTGTGAAATTCATGTATACTCCATGTGAACTTCCTATGTTCTAGATGACCCTTAAAATTGTTGTGCATGTTTGCAATGCATTGGGGGTGTCCCTTGAACTGAAGAAGAATAAATGAAATGAAGTATATGATCTCCCACCATAATCATAAACTTTTAGTACCGTTTTAATCCAATGCCTACGTAATTGTAGATGGGATGATGGCATCACCCTAATAAAATAATTCTAAATAACGTGGAATCACCTGTGGTAAGTCTCTTCTTCTCACCGCCTGAAATGCCTCTTCTCATTGCGTCACCCACCATTATGTCAGCACATATGTCAAGTCCCATGATCTGTCGGTCGAGGAAGAACTTATTACTATTATATTCCTATGGAAAGATTCTTATACGCTGGGCTAATTAACATGTAAGATAAGAGCATGCATCATGCATGACTTCTATAAGAGTATTATACCTTCATAATGTAGTCTGTTTGCATGCTCCTTTCTAAACCTTCCACAGATATCGCCTACAAAAAAGATGTAATAATAATGCACATCAGGATGCGTGAGCACATGCATGCATGATCTGCTTGTTAGATAATGATAATGAGGAGAGGACTGTACATATGATAAGTAAACTATACAAAAAAAATGATGTGGACGCTTGGTGGATAAGCATTGGAAACTAGTGTTTTAATCACCTTCATGTAAGTGTCGACATCAGGGTCAGGGGTAATTCCTGCCTCCTTCTCCCTTCTAATCACCTCCTTCATGATCTCTGAGAATGACATATATATATAGAATTATAGAGTGTCAGAACGGTGTAGTGACGAGGGCGATGAGTGATTAATTGCCTGTTAATTTGATTATATTTGGAGACATTGGGCCCGGCTGGTTGATGAATGAAGCTAGCTAGTAGCTAGGTTAATTAAGCAGTTAGTTACCTACCAGCTCTGTTGCCAACGCCTTGGAATCTTGCAGAGAAGTCGATGGTCTCTCTGACAGTCATCTCAGGGACATGAAGATCGTACTGGTCGATGTAAGCCGCCGTCTTCTCCGGGACGAAGCCATTGTTGAGCTCCACGCCGTTGTACTCTATCTCTCCTGTCACCTTGAGACCGGTGGCTCTGAGCTTCCCCGCGAGCGCCTTGAGGAGTGTGGTCTTGCCGCAGCCAGGGGGGCCCAGGAGAAGCGTCAGCCTGGAAGGCTTGGCGACGCCGCTGACGCCGTGGAGGATGCGCACCCTGGCCTCTCGCTGGCGGTTCAGGCCCACCATTGTGCTCACCGACTGATCGATGGAATCAGTGGACGGGACGGGCGCAGTAAGAAAGAGAGAGAGAGAGAGAGAGCGAGCGATGGAGGAAAGAAAGAACACGTACAGAGAGGCCGGAGACGACGGTGTTCCAGATGGTGGGGAGCGGCTTCCCATGCACCACCTGACACTCGGCCTCGACGCGGACGTCGCGCCAGCGCACCTCCACCGTGGGAGGGCGGACGCCGACGCGGTCCATCCTCTGCCGCTGCTTGCGGAGCAGGCGGAGGTTGTCCCGGTGGATGTTGGCGACGAGGGCGTCCACCACCATGCGCCGCTCCGCCGCGCCCAGCCTGCGCACGTCCACCACCTGCCGCTGGCCCGCTTGGAGCTGCAGCGACGTGTGGAGCCTGTCCATGGTGGGCAGCCTCCCGACGGCCGCCCACCTCAGCTCCACCTCGTCGTCGTCCTTCTCCTCCTGCTGGTGGCTGAGAGAGGAGAGCGAGCGGGATAGGCTCTCCCTGATGCTGGCCGCCGCCGCAGCCCGCCACGAGGACGACGGTGATAGCTGCCCTTGCTGCTGCACCGGTTGCTTGTCGGCCTCCAGATCACCCAGCTGCTGCTGCTGCTGGCGCTCCTCCTCGCCATCGCCGGCGTCTTGACGATGATCCATCGCAATCGCAATGCGCATGCATGCGCGCGTCACCCTGCTTCCTATACTACTCGTTGTCGTCGTCCTATACTTATAGTATGTAGGATCTGAGAAGCATACAGAAGGGGCACATGCAGGACACGCACGTTGACTTGGGCATACTGATGCAAGCATACTGATGCAAGCTGCACGATGGGTTGACTCCTTCATTTCTCTCCTTTTGTCTGCACGTGGCAAACTGGCAATGGCATCGACGTGCAGATACAGTTCATATACGAAGATAAAATACTGTAAAAGCTGCAGCAATCCTCGGCGAAATGGCCAGTTGCAAGCCACATACAGCTTGCGGAGTGCCTCTGATCTGATCGTGTTTCAGGGGCTGCGGTTCCCAACGACTGGCTGTTGATCGAGGAGGCAGCGAACAGTTGAAACATGTGCAGGAAATTTCAGCAGGCAGACGAGAAGAACACACGGATTGCAAAGCATCTGATGTAAACAGCTGTGCTATCTATGTAAGTGGCCCGGCCAGTTGGCAAATGCAGGCCACCTGGATTATTTTGCTAAAAACAACCGACACATTTGACTTGGGCTAGCAGCATGCTTGGAGGTGGGGTTCCACAAGGCCAAAGTGGGTGGCACGTGCATGCGTATCTTTGGATACTGTTGAGCACCAAAACGAGCCGCCGGACGGTCCGTGCGCGCAGAACCGATTAGACTTCCGAGTTTCTTGCTGTGTTTGTTAACGAGATTTATAAAATTAGCTCGGAGAGTTTGTTTATAACGGGTCTAGCCCCCTCCTCTATAAATACAGAGAAATACGACCGATTTATAATCATCAATCGAATCAACAATCAATTTATCTCGCATTTATTTCTTGTACATTTAGGAGTAGTTCTAGTCTAGTTCTAGTTTAGCCTTCCAATCCCCAAATTCTCTGCTTCTCTTCGACTCTACGTCGATTAGAGGAGTCTAGGTCGGCCTGCCGAGCCTAAACAACACCTAGGATCTCTCCTACCCGGCGGGGCTCCTCCCGGGAGCGAGATCCAGGCGCCGCCGGCGACTTCCGTCGCCCCTGCGCACGCGCGGACCGTCCGGCCTGTAGGCGCGGACCGTCCGGACGTCTGGCAGGAAACCCTAAGCCCCCTCCAGGTCGTGGACCGTTCGGCCCTTGGCTGCGGACCGTCCGCGCCTATGCAGCGAGCACCGCCGCCGGTTCTCACGCAGTGATTGGCGCCCCAAAAAGGCACCAACACACTTTTGGCGACTCCGTTGGGGAAAGCACATAAAGACTCATCAAATCGGCCCTCAATGGCCGGTTCAAGGGATAGCTCTGACATCTCCCCCAACAATATTATAGAGCCAACTTGGGAGACCTTGCCGGCTGACGAACAACTCCAATTCGAGGAGCACAAGGAGCAGCTAATCCAAGAAGCGAAAGCAAAATTCCTGGCCAACTTCAAGGTGGACAGGAACAATAAGGTCGTTCGGCAACGGACGACTGATCCGGCTTCGTTCCGACCCACACCGGATATCCCCAATGTAAGTAACACCAACGAGCTCCAATCTCTTGAAGCTTACATAGATGAACAACGAGAACAAATGCAACATATCATAGGGGGGATACAAAAGGATTATAAAAGGATAGTACATACGTTTGATAAATCCACTGTTGCAAATTTTCCTTCGCACGAGGTTGAATTAGGAGAAAATACACGTAATTCATCGGCTACAGGTTGTCACGACCAGTCACAAGTCACAACCCCTTTATGGGATGCCATTGGACACGTACCCTGAGCGACCACAAATCGGCAGTAAATTAGCCGATCTGCACATGTCCGGATCGTCTGCACGTGAGCGCGGACCGTCCGGGCCAGCAATGGTGGATCCTATTTTTAATGAGTTTCCGAGATATGCGTCCGAGCCACCACATGTTACACAAACCCAAAACCACCCAGACAGACCGTCCGCATATGATCACGGACGATCCGCATATCCGACCGGACGGTATCCGACCGGACGGTCCGTCAAAGGGATGTTGGAGGAAGATCGTTACTTAAATCCTCACTCATCCCAGCAACACTTCCCATCACATTATACAATGCACCAGCCCATTAATACAGAGTCTCAGGCCCATGGGAGCGAGTACTTTCCGGCCCCGCCTATAAGGCTGGAAAGGAACGGTCAATCCTATGAACCATATAGGGCAAATAGTAATGCACTAGATAACTCAAACCAATGGGGAGGGAAGACAACATGCTAATATCTAGCCAACCCCACCTATGTTTGACCAGAGGGCCGGTGGTCTCGCACTAGCTGCCATTGATATAGTGGGGGAAGAAATAGCTGGGGCGTTCCGAGATAAGCTTAGAGTAAGCATGGTCCCTGGAGGGCAGTCATATCGGAGGCCTTATGGCAACCGATTTGACCACCACCCATACCCACAGGGAACCAGGATACCCGAATTTGCAAAAATTTTGGGTGACCAAGGGAAAAGCACACGTGAACACGTAGGCCAGTTTATAGCACAATTAGGAGAATTGGCCGAAACAGAAGTGTTTCGCGTGCGTTTATTTTCGTTATCTTTGACAGGAACGACATTCGCATGGTACGCCACATTTCCTCCTAATTCTATTTCGTCATGGGGGGATTTAGAACAAAAATTCCATCATCACTTTTTCTCCGACGACTATGAGTTAGATTTGGTAGACCTAGTGGCCCTGCGACAGGGGAAAGACGAATCAGTTAATGACTATATCCGGAGGTTCTGGGATACAAGAAACCGATGCTTTCAAATTCATCTAGCAGAAAAACAGCTAGCAGGATTAGCCTTTAATGGACTACGATATTATTTAAAGGAAAGATTAGAAGGTATCCAGTTTTTTACGCTAGCACAATTACATCAAAGAGCTTTGGCTTGTGAAAGCTGAAGCAAAGAAACTGCTAAAACAATTCGTCACAACGTGCATATAGTAGAGTGCGACCAAAGCAGCTCGGATGACGAATCAACGAAAGTATACGCGGCTGAAATGGTTTGGCCAAAGCAGGCCAAATCTTCGGCTTGTTCCTGCTCACAACCGGTTCAAAAGAAGCGGCAAGAGAAAGTTAAGTTTACATTTAATGTTAGCAAATGTGACAAAATATTTGATGAATTACTCAAAAATGACAACATTAAAATAAATCATACTGTTCCATCCGCCGACGAACTAAAACGCCGTGCGTACTGCAAGTGGCATAACTCATTTTCTCATGCCACTAATGATTGTAATGTATTTCGTCGACAGATTCAATCGGCCATTAACGAAGGACGATTGAAATTTCAGGAAATGCAGAAAGACATTGAGCCCTTTCCAATGAACGTGATCGACTTCGAGGGCAAAAAGGTCCTAATTCGGCCCATTACAGCCGATAAGGAGAAATGCAAATAAGTTATCATCGACAACGCGCGGGAGGCTGATGAAAATAATAAAATTTCTTGCAGGAAAGTAGTGGTTGAAAAGACTCTTGATGGAGGGAGACCCTGAAGGTGACTGAAAGGGAAATAGGCTCAAACCTTTTCCTAAATGATTTTGGTGGTTGAATTGCCCAACACAAATAATTGGACTAACTAGTTTGCTCTAGATTATAAGTTCTACAGGTGCCAAAAGGTTCAACACAAACCAATAAAAAGTCCAAGATAGGGTTCAAAAAGAAAGGAGCAAAAGAAACCGAAGGCTGCCCTGGTCTGGCGCACCGGACTGTCCGGTGTGCCACCGGACAGTGTCTGGTGCACCAGGGTGAATCAACTCGAACTCGCCACCTTCGGGTTTCTGGAAAAGCCACTCCGCTATAATTCACCGGACTGTCTGGTGTGCCACCGCACTGTCCGGTGTGCCATGCGGAGCAACGGCTACAGCGCCAACAGTCGTCTGCAAAAGGTGAACAATGCGCTACAGTCAGTGGCCTAGGCTGTCAGAGCTCTAACGGTCGAACCCTAACGGTTGGGTGACGTGGTTGGCGCACCGGACAGTGTCTGGTGGCGCCCGGTGCGCCCATCGACAGACAGCCTCCCCAACGGCCATTTTGGTGGGTGGGGCTATAAATACCCCTCAACCACCACACTTCAAGGCATCCAAGTTTTCAGCCATTGCATTCAATACAAGAGCTCTAGACTTCACTCCAAAGACACAAACAAGAGATCAAATCCTCTCCCAAGTCCGGAATCACTCCAAACACTTAGTGGCTAGTGAGAGAGAGATATTTGTGTTCTTGTCGCTTGGATCGCTTTTCTTCTTCCTCCATTGTTGTTATCAAACAACTTGTAATCAAGCAAGAGACACCAAGTTGTGGTGGTCCTTGTAAGGGGTCTAAGTGACCCGTTGATTAAGGAGAAAAGCTCACTCGGTCTAGGTGACCGTTTGAGAGAGGGAAAGGGTTGAAAGAGACCTGGTCTTTGTGACCACCTCAACGGGGAGTAGATTTGCAAGAACCGAACCTCGGTAAAACAAATCACCGTGTCACACTCTTCATTTTCTTGTGATTTGTTTTCGCTCTCTCTTTCGGACTTGACTTTATTTCTAACGCTAGCCCCGGCTTGTAGTTGTGCTTAAAGTTTATAAATTTCAGACTTGCCTATTCATCCCCCCTCTAGGCGACTTTTAATTGGTATCGGAGCCGGTACTTCATTAGAACCTAACCGTTCGAAGTGATGTCGGGAGATCACGCCAAGAGGGAAATGGTGACCGGCGAGAAGCCTGCCACAAGCCATGGGAAGGCTCCATCAAAGGAGTCCGGCAACAAGAAAAGAGAGGAATCACCTCCCCGCGTCAAGTCACACCGGAGTGGCGACAAGAAGAAGAAGATGAAGAAAGTGGTCTACTACGAGACCGATTCTTCGTCGCCTTCCACCTCCGACTCCGACACGCCGTCCGTCACTTCTAAGCGCCATGAGCGCAAGAAGTTTAGTAAGATTCCCTTACGCTATCCTCGCATTTCCAAACGCACTCCTTTACTTTCCGTCCCATTAGGCAAACCACCGGTTTTTTACAGTGAAGATTATTGGTTCATACAAGCTCTCAAGCTCAATACAGCACACAGTGGAGTAGGGTATTATGCTCCGGCGGCCCGAACCACTCTAAACCCTTGTGTGTTCTTGTGTTCTTCCCGTTTCCACCTAACAAGCAAAACGCTTAGGCCCCTCCTCATCTAAGGATTTAGGGCGGGTGCATTCCGCCACCCAGCCGGAGATTTCCTCTCTGACAGTATAATATATATAGTAGAACATAGATTTGGTCGATATGACCAACTTTTGAAGGGATGCCAAAGTCAAGGTGATAATATGGGTCTATAATCCTTAGAACGACCATTCTACTCTAGGTTAGCGGTCCTACAGTCAGCACGGCTTTGATACCACCTATGTCACACCTGGTTTTAGAAGGCAAACCGAATGTGAACCATGTACGTGCCAGGATCAACAATTTACGTACACAACAGTTACATAACTGGACATCATCACACGGTGCTCAAATAATAACATAAAAGAAGGTAATAGTCGATTACATCATGATGTCCGACACATCCACATAGTCTTTAACAATTATCAAAGTGTGGAAAAGAAACGTAGATACACACGGCCTTCACAGGCAGCCAACTGGGGGTTTGTCGCTAACCCACGCCTAGAACTCATCGTACTCTTGGAACTCCTGGAAGTCCTCCTCCACGACTTCTTCTTCACCTGAGCAGTGGTTGCAACGCGGACAACCTATGGGGGGTTTGGTGTGTAAAGCAAAGGTGAGTACACATCAACATACTCAGCAACATGTCTCGTTTGGCTGTAGTGGACTAGCTTTATGTGGGGTTAAGTCAAGCAGTTGCTTTTAGTTGGTCAGGTTATTATTACTAGTAAAAAGCCAGGTTTTAGTATTAACCCAAGTTATTAACCCAAAGTACCCTTTCCAAACCGAAAAAATACCACTTACCATTACCATAAACATAATCATAACCATCAAACTCGTCACCACCTGTAAACCAAACATCTCTGATCAAGGTATCTCTAATCAATGGAGCTCCCTTGACCGCTCATAACCGCGAGCACGGCTGATATATCAGTTTCATAACACTCTGCAGAGGTTGCGCACTTTACCCACAAGCCGTGATTCCCTCTTGCCTCGGGCTGATCAAAGCCTTAAACACTACCAAGGTGAATAGGCAGGGTTTCACTACCTAGCCTTTACAAAGATTCCCTAAGGCTGTAGCCGCCCGTTAGGTTTCCTAAATGTACCGCACTCCTCCTCAAGGGGCAAACCACCCTTGGCAGAGCGAGCCGCATACACCGAGCCCCATTGACGGCACGACGGCGAAGCGAACTACACCTCAGTTTCTCTAATTATTCAGCTAAGGGTGTCCCATTCCACCCTCATGGTTGCACTGTTTTTCCGGGCGGTCATCCAACGAACCAGTCCTTATGAAGAGGCACTCGAGAAACAGCTCGAGTCCCCTTAAATGTCACAGTACCATCATCATAATCAAAAGGGAAAACAGCGTATCATAGATAATCTCACCATGTTCATTGATTAATGTGAAGCACTAGCATATAGCTAAACCGAAATAACCCAGCCAAAATAGGTAAGCAAGGACAAGATAAACTAAAAGCTAGTCAATCCTTAGGTATAAATTGTGTAAATGCGGGGAGTGAATTATAAGAATGAATAGGATATAGATAGGTCAAGGGACACATGCCTTCACCAACCGACTGCTGCTCAAGGTCTTCACCTCACTACCGGAATTCGGCTCTTTGCCGAGTGCCGGCGGCTTTGCCGAGTGCTTTTTATCGGACACTCGGCAAAGCCGACTTTGCCGAGCGCCGCACTCGGCAAAGTCCTGCGCTCGGTAAATAGCTTATTTACCGAGTGCAGGACACTCGGCACAGCCAAGCACTCAGCAAAGACTGCTTTGCCGAGCGTCAAGCACTCGACAAATATGGCTCTCGACAAAGGGCCGTTAGCGGTCGTCTACAGCTGACGGCCGTCAGTCTTTGCCGAGTGTCAAATATCTGGCACTCGACATAGAGAGTCTTTGTCGAGTGTCCTATGTAGACACTCGACAAAGCATATTTTTATTTTTTTTTTATTTTGGTCACCAAACTTTTTGTGGTATGTTCCTACACTATGTAGACCTACATGTACCATTTTGGGACAATTATAACAGTGTTTTCTATAGCTAGTACATTTAGTTTGTTTATTTGAATTTCTTCGGAAAATTCAGATTTGAACTGCAGGTCACTCGAAACTTGGGAAACCGTGCATGCAAAAATGATATCCATGCTACTTAGCACAAGTTACGACCGATTTCAGGAGCGGATCAGAAACTTCGAGCACCATGCTCACTCAACATGACCGTGAACTTGCCATCCAGGTGTTTAAAAATTGTATAAAACAGAAACAAAGTCAGAAAATCATGAAACATGTCCACGTGTCATGATATCATATGTAGAGGCTGTGATAAAAATTTGAACAAGTTTCGAGAAAGCTGTAACGCACTATGTGTACAAACCTAAGAGATCCACATTGAAACTCTATGATTTCATGTGTAGTTCTCTTAGTTTTCTACACATAGTGTCTCACAACTTTGTCCAAACATTCTCAATTTTTTATCACAGACTCTACATATGATATCATGACACGTGGACAAGTTTCATGATTTTCTAACTTTGTTTGTGTTTTATACAATTTTTAAACATGTGGATGGCAAGTTCACGGCCATGTTTAGTGAGCATGTTGCTCGAAGTTTCCGGTCCGCTCCTGGAATCGGTCGTAACTTGTGCTAAATAGGACGGGTATCATTTTTGCATGCACGGTTTCCCAAGTTTCGAGTGACCTGCAGTTCAAATGTGATTTTTTCGAAGAAATTCAAATAAACGAACTAAATCTACTAGCTATAGAAAACACTTTTATAATTGTACCAAAATGGTACTTGTAGGTCTACATAGTGTAAGAACACACCACAAAAAGTTTGGTTGCCAAAAATAAAAAAATAAAATATACTTTGCCGAGTGCTGTCCAGTTAGCACTCGGCAAAGGCGGCTTTGCCGAGTGCCTGTCTGTTGGCGCTCGGCAAAGTATAAAGAACACATCTTTGCCGAGTGCTCTACAGCTAGCACTCGGCAAAGACGCCTTTGCCGAGTGCCCGAGATCCGGCACTCGGCAAAGTTTATTTTTTGATTTTAAAAAAATCTTTGCCGAGTGCCGGATCGCGGGCACTCGACAAAGAACGTTTTAATAGCTGTTACGGCGCCCTCACTCACTATCTATCTCTCTCACTCTCACTCACTCACCCGCTCGCTCGCCGCCGTCGCGCCGCCACCCGCTCGCACCCGCGGCGAGCATCGCCGCGCCCACCGCCGTCGTCGCGCCACCGTCGTCGCGCACCCGCAGCGAGCACCGCCGCGCCCACCGCCGTCGTCGCGCCACCGTCGTCGCGCGCCCGTGGCAACCACCGCCGCGCCCATCGCCGCCGTCGTCGCGCCGCCGACCTCCCGCGCCTGTGAGTTTGGTTGCCGCAGTTATTCAAATTAACGTGTTGTTGTGGCATGTCGTGCCCACGAGCCCCTCGCCTGGCGACGGTGGCTTGGTGTAGTTGTAGAAGATGAGGTTCTGGTTGTCAGAGCTGACCGAGAGCGGAGGGGCAAGCCGGGACGAGGTGTTGGCCGTCGGGATGCGGCACCCTTTGGTGCTAGTAGTCGTATTGAAATATGTAAACCATGGTCTATCCGCGAGGAGCAAGGAGCGGTTGTGGTATAAGATGCTGAGGATCTTCAAGGTGATCTCGCTTTGTGAAAATCTGAGGCGCGGGATGGCGTCATAGCAACGAACCTGGAACCCAACCCCGGCGCCGCAGCTGGTCTGCGCGGCGCCCTCCGGGATAAGCCCAAACGGGAAGGCGATCTTCACGTTACCGCATAGAAACGGCGAGCAGTGCTGCCCTCCTTGCCCGCCATGAGCTGCTGCCACAGGCAACGGTAGGGATAAGGCCACCCACACCGACGACGAGACTAGGAATGGTAGCAACGAGGATGGGAGGACCAGAGCCATGGAAAGCTTCATGGCTATGGCGTTAGCAGGACGACAAACAGAAGTGTGGGTGAGCCGCTCTCACTGGCCTCACATACACACAGGTCTTGGCTGGGTAAAATGGTGAGGAGGTGAGTCTGCGCGTCGTGTACGTAGACCCGAAAACATGTCTTCATCGGGACACGGAGCATTTTGGCCTCACATACACACAGGTCTTGGCTGGGTAAAATGGCCTCACATACTTTTGACTGGGAGCGTTCTGGCCGTCGTCATCGGGACACGGGCGTGATAGCGGACGTAGGGAGCACGGCGACGAGATGGCCAAACGACAACGGTTAGAAAACCGAGCCGGGCCATCTAAGCCCGCGGGCTCGTTCCCCAGTCTGAGCCTGGCCCGCTAGGGCCTAAACGGTGGATATGGCATAATGTGATGGTGGATATGGATGCCGTTGAAATACGTGTGATGGTGGATATGGATGCCACTTAGATGTGACTTGCATTCATCATGTCGTTTGTATATGTGTGTGTCAGCCATCGTGCTGTTAGATCTATTTGCAGGTTTTGGAAACCTCCCCGTACAGGGGAAGTGCTGCCGATTTTTTTGACATGCTTGTTTATTTTTTACAGAGAAGATACTTGTCTTCCTAGCCACTGCGGGTCTGCCTGCACCGCGTCGCGTCGCCACTGCACCAACCCGCCACAACCCCGCTAGCCTGACTCCACCGCCACCCTAGGTATAACCTCTATTTCCGCATCATGGTCGTAGATCACGTAACCCAGTTAGGCGTCTCCCGTTCATATTATATGTTCAAATTAATAATAGAAACTAATACTTTATCTTAATCACTTGGACAGGTCTTGGATGATTTTGGAGACTGCAGGGGGTCACGGCCGCAACCCCAATGGCATTCTCGGCCTTCTATGCAGGGAACACTTCCCTGGACTTGTCGAGTACGCCGGAGTGACGAGCCCAGCATACACCTTCGACCACTACGCCGTCGCCCCCGATGCAGTAGATCGGGACGGCAGACAATTCAACAAAAAGGCGGAGCGGGTGAAGCAAGAGTTGTGGGTAAGTCTTCCTCGCACTATATTGTTTAATAAGTCGCATTTGTTGCATATTCTTTAAATAATGTATGGATACATCGTCTTTGTATGTAGGATTTCTTCATATGCGAGGCCAGGGCAGATGTGGTGGCTACGACGAGCTGTAAGAAGCTCGTCGTGGACATGCACTACGAGGCGCGCATCCAGGCCATCATCACTTACCACGGCTCCGTCCTTGGGGAGAAGGTGACCAAGAAGGACGCCCGAACCATGTCGTTGACTCCGGACCAGTACTTGCAGGTAAGTACAAAACTTTATTATTGGTACTAAATATGCTTAATTTTATCTTCTGATATGTCGTGTACTTGTATTTTTTTAGATAATTCCTCATTGGTGCGCCGCGCATCCTGAGTGCTGGGAGCAGATGGTGCAGAGGTGGTGCTCGGCTGAGTGGGACGAGGCGCACAACGCTAGCCGGGAACGGCGTTTGATGATGCAAGGTCCCTCCCACCATCAAGGCAGCCGCAGCCTGGGCAAATACGCGGAAGCATGGGTACGCGCTCTTTTTTATTTAGGTATATAACTTTCGATTAGACATGATTTCTAACCATCTTGTTGGTTTTCTCGCAGTCGGCGGCACATGGTGGCGCGCCTTACTCCACGTTCTCGGCATATGCTATGGCCCACAAGGGGAAGGCGACGTCCGACGTCACCTACAACCCGGATGACGGGCTCAAGGCGTACACCAACCCCGCCATCCACAGCTGCCTCAGTGAGTACACCGCCATGGCCAAGGAGGTCCATGGGCCAGATTACGATCCGAGGACCGAGGACATCGACGGAGATGTCCTCATGAGGATCGGAGGAGGCAAGAGGCATGGGCGGTACTGGATTGCCGACAGGGCAATCGACTCATCCTCCACTCCCACTCTCTCTCATGTGCGAGCAAGGAGCACGAGCGCGAGCCCAGCCATACGACCTCGGCAGGACAGCTCACAGCATCGTATCCAGCAACTCCAGGTTATTCCTTATCTATTCATCGTTCATTGATTATTATATATCTTCTCTTTGCATTATTGTAACATTAGGGCGAAATATTATAGACTCAGCTAGATGATGAGAGGAGGCAACGTGAGGAGCTAGAGAAGAGGATGGCGGAGATGTTCGCGTACATGCAGAGCCTTGGCGCCGCACAGGGTCATGCTCCACCACCTCCGTTGTTCCCTACAGCTGACCCTGCTGAGTTCACTACTCCTGTGAGTATCAAAATTTTAGTACTGCATGATATATATTCATATGTTCTCACACATGCAATCTCTTCTCTGTGCAGGGTCAATCGGCGGCGTCGAACAACCCTCACGCTTCGTCCAGCCCTTCGCCGAACCAGTCCAGATGCCCACCTCGTTGATGATCTGTTTTGTGATGATCCAGACTTATATTTGTGAGTGTTGGTGATGTTAGTTATACTTGGTCTTGTGAGATACTTAGTGATGTTAGTGATGATTCGGACTTATATTTGTTTTGTGATGATCCTGACTTATATTTGTGAGACTTATATTAGTGAGACTTTGTGATATATATGGTGTTGATGATAAATGTGTTCATTCTGTGATGCGATTGATATATAATGTGATGTGAATGATATATATCTTTTGTTTGTTTGGATGGAACAACAAAAACAAATAAAAAAGGGACATCCTGGTCACTTTGCCGAGTGTAACACTCGGCAAAGGGTAGCTTTGCCGAGTGCTATGACCTTGGCACTCGGCAAAGAAGGAAACCTGGGAACCGGTAAAGCCATCTTTGCCGAGTGCTGACCATGGCACTCGGCAAAGAAGGAAACTTGGGAACCGGTAAAGCCATCTTTGCCGAGTGCTGTTGCCAAGGCACTCGGCAAAGGGACTGGCAAAGGGGCCCACTGGAGGACTCTTTGCCGAGTGCCAGTTCACTAGACACTCGGTAAAGAAGCCTCCTTTGCCGAGTGCCTACGAGAGCTCTCGACATAGGGACTGGCGGTGGGGCCCACTGGACCCGTCTTTGCCGAGGGCCGCGAGAGCAGACACTCGGCAAAATTAGCCTCTTTGCCGAGTGCCAAAGAAGACACTCGGCAAAGGATCCGTCACCGTCACTTGGCGCCGTGACGGTGACTTTTCTTTGCCGAGTGTCAAATGGCACTCAGCAAATTCTTTGTTGAGTGCCCGACAAAAGTACTCGGCAAAGAGGTTGTTGCCGATGTACAGTTCGTCGAGCGTTCTTTGCCGAGTGTTACACTCGGCAAAGCCTTTGCCGAGTGTAAAATAGCCTTTGCCGAGTGTCTTAGACACTCGGCAAAGGAGCTGTGTCCGGTAGTGCCTGCAACTCCTTCGGTCTCCACCAACTGACCGTTATCTATACAAGTTCAAACATACATTCCACAAATTTAATACAAAAGAACAGTACACCATACAATAAAATATCATAAATAAACAGACGCTCGGCGCAGGGCTCACATCTACGACTAAGCGAGAAAGAGAGAGTAACGGTCGAGGCTACGGTCGAAGAGCGATTACGTTACACAATTACAAATCAAAGTACTCGTCTAAACAGAATAATATTAATTTGGCCATCGTGTTATGCATAGGATAAAGTCATGTTCCATATTTAATCATTATGAACAGATCAAAGTAAATCTAAAAGGATTGTCGCGCGGTGAAACACGTGACACAACCCTTAGATTGAATTAAGAATAAAATGACTCGTCGCGCGACGGAGTGCGCCACGAGACACTTGAATTAATTATGAAAATAACGTCAAGCGTCGCGCGACGAAGCGCACGACGGCATACGTCATCTAAACTGAATTTAAAATGAAACGTCACGCGACTGGACGCGCGACGCCACACATTAAATAATCTGAAATTAATATGGATCGTGGCGCGACGAAGCGCACGACGCAGCACATGAATAAAGGCGAATTTAAAATGAATCGTCATGCGGCGAAGCGCGTGACGCACTACATCGACTAAACCAAATTTAAAATTGAATAAACCAAAAGTTAAACATCGCGCAACTACGGTCACGCGCGCGGGAATGCGCAGCTCGTGCCGGGGACATGCGAGCCGGGCCGGGGCACATGAGCCACGCCGGAGGGGAGGGCACAGCCGCCGGGGACGCGGGGCCGTCGGGGCGCGGGACGAGCCGCCGGGGGCACGGGGCCGCGCGACGAGGCACGCAGGGGCGCGCGACGGGGCAGCAGGGGGCGCACAGGGAAGAAGAAAGGGAAGGGGGAGGGAGAGAGAGAGAGGGAGGGGGAGCTCACCTTGGGGTCCAAATCCGTCGATCACCATCTCCAAAACCTAGGGCACAACGGGGAAGAGAGATAGATGGGATAGAGAGGGAGTTGTGCGCGGGAGAATTGAATGAGGGAAAGAAAGACAAGGGGAGGGGGCGCGCGCATGGGGAGGGGCAGGGCACCAGGGACACGCGGGCCAGGGCCGGACCGAGTTGGGCCAGGCCGAGCCGGGCCGGGCTGGGTCGCGTCGTGGGCCAAAATCCCACGACACGCACAACCACTGATCGGAGTCCAATCGCGAATCAAAATCCGAAACGAGACGAGGCGAACACGCGATTAAACACGACATCAGACAAAAAAATATGCTTCGGCAAGATGCAACACCCATGTCAACTTAGGTTTTTGTTTACACACGATACGGACACCAGTCGCAATACTGCTTTGAAATTGGGAAGAAGGAGCGAAACGAGAAGAGAAAAGAGAGTAACGCCTGAATTTGGTGAGTATTAAAGAAGAAAAAATTCTACCCCAAATTCATGGCGTTACAATTAAGTTGCTCAATTCATCTCCATATTATGCTCAGGCCAATGGACAGGCCGAGTCTAGTAATAGAACATTGATTATCTTGATAAAAAAGAAGATATATGATAATCCTAAGCATTGGCATAGGATTTTGTCTGAAGCTTTGTGGGCTCACAGAATATCTAAACACAGTGCTACTAAAGTATCTCCTTTTGAGCTTGTCTATGGGCAGGAAGCAGTGTTGCCTGTGGAAATAAGTTTAAATGTTGTCAGGTTCGCTAAGCAAAATGGTCTAACTGTCGGTGATTATTATAATTCAATGATAGACAATATTGATGAAGTAACCGACAAGAGGGTGACAACGTTAGGAGAAATAGAAAAGGACAAAATCATGGTAGCCAAGGCCTACAACAAGAAGGTCAAAACTAAGTCATTTCAGGTAGGGGACCTGGTGTGGAAGACCATCCTGCCTAGACACAAAGACCGAAAGTTTGGTAAGCGGTCGCCAAGCTGGGAGGGTCCATACAAAGTAAAACAGGTAATATCTGATAACGCCTATTTATTGCAAACATTACCAGGCAAAGATTTGCCCAAAGCTTTGAATGGGCATTTTCCTCGAGAAGTATCATCTTAGTATGTGGCAAGATGCTTAAGAAAACCGATGTAATCTCATCGAGTTAGTTGCTTTTGGTTTGCTCAGGTCCACCAAAAGGCAGAGAGGCATATGATGAGCACAAAAATGAGCCGCCAGACGGTTCGCGCGCGCGTAGAACCGATTGGGGTTCCGAGTTTCTTGTTGTGGTTGTTGACGAGATCCACGAAATTAGCTCGGGGAGTTTGTTTATAACGAGTCCAGCCCCCTCCTCTATAAATACAGAGGAATAAGACCGATTTGTAATCATCAATCGAATCAACAATCAATTTATCTCGCATTTATTTCTTGTACATTTAGGAGTAGTTCTAGTCTAGTTCTAGTTTAGCCTTCCAATCCCCAATTTTTCCGCTTCTCTTCGACTCTACGTCGATTAGAGGAGTCTAGATCGGTCTGCCGAGCCTAGACAACACCTAGGATCTCTCCTCCCCGACGGGGTCCCTCCCGGGAGCGAGATTCAGGCACCGCCGATGACTTCCGCCGCCCCTGCGCACGCGCGGACCGTCCGGCCGTCAGGCAGGAAACTCTAAGCCCCGCTCTAGGTCGCGGACCATCCAACCCGTGGCTGCGGACCGTCCGCGCCTGTGCAGCGAGCACCGCCGTCGGTTTTCACGCAGTGATTGACGCCCAAAAAAGCACCAACAGATACGTGGGTTGAGTTGACATGCTCCCCGTCTCATATAGTGCTCATAACCATTATTCAAAAATTATACCTAAGCACGAGAGATTCTAGAGAACGAAAAATAATTTTACATTGTTTAGTTGTAAAATTGAGGTAGGTGCTATATTGTTACTTGTGATTAAATTATGTTCATGATAGCGATTTCATCAAGAAATGGTCACTTTCTAGGACTAGCATCTGTACCAAAATGGTAGCGAAGGAGAGGAATCAAACGCCTTGAATTCTCCTTCCATGTTTCGAAAGACCAAAAGATGATTCCTTCACCCAAAAAAAAAGACCAGAAATCAAATGAACAGCCCGGGCCGAAAATCAAAGACCAAGAAAGAGACTGCATCGCGTTAGAGATGAGATCTAACATGAAGGTCCGGTTGCATTCCTTACGAAACGAAAAGGTAGAGAAAAAAGAGGATTCGTATTTCATGCTGGCCCAGCTGCTGCTCACAAGCAAAGGTACGTGGATACCATACTTGCCTTGACCTGGCAGTTTGCGTAGCACATGTGGAAGAATAAACAATATGCAACGCTGCAGAAAAGCATGCACGCACTCAAGGCAGAATGCACCGCCATCCTAGCTAGCTAGGAAGCTAGGACAGTGGACAGCCTGCAGCCCTAGCTAGGAAACCAATCGAACGAAGATCCAAACAACCTATCGACGACCAGCCGGCCGGCCGGCAGAGCGGAGAGAAGCTAGCTAAGCCATGGCCGAGCTCGCAGCCGGCGCCGTTGGCTCGCTCCTAGGCGTCATCCGCAACGAGATGTCGCTGCTGGGCGGCGTCCGGGGCGACGTGCAGTTCATCAAGGAGGAGATGGAGAGCATGAACAGCTTCCTGCTCCACCTGGCCAGGACGGCGCCCCCGGGCGGCGAGCACGACGAGCAGGTGCGCACCTGGATGAACCAGGTGCGCATGCTCGCGCAGGACTGCAACAACTGCCTCGACCTCTACCTGTACCGGGGCAACCCCGACATCCACCGCGCCAGGGGCGGCGTCAGGCGCTACCTGTGGTGCTGGTGGGCCCCCTGGTTCCTGCAGAAGCTGGTCGGGCAGCACCGCGCGGCCGTCCAGCTGGGCCTGCTCAAGCTCCGGGCGCGTGACGTCGGCGAGCGGCGGCTGAGGTACGGCGTAGAGATCCCCGGAAAGTCGTCGCCTCCTGTGGCTGGGACAGGGACAACAGGCGGGGCAGCTGCTGCGATGCCGTCGTCGTCGTCGTCGTGGCATTCAGTTCAGGCCGCTGCACCTGCCCCAGATGGGTACGACGACGAAGAAGACGGCGATCCTCAGCTCGCGGTGGCGGCTATGGCCACCGCCGATAGAAACGCCTTCATTGAAGCTTGCACTCTGGTGGACTACTTTCAGGCCAAGCTGGTGGAGTGGGATAAATCACTTCCTCTAGGCGCCAGCGAGACGTTTTCCATCTCTGTTCTTGTACCGGAACGGGAACCACAACACATGATGGCGGACGCCATCGCTCTTGCACAAGAAGCTCTGATTTTTCCACCCGCGGGTGGGTTCCTCGATAACCCTGGCTACGACCGTGCTGTCTTGATCGACATCCCAGCAGTACACCTGGATATGTTGCCGCTAGGACCCAACGAGGCTCTATACTACATCCTGCGCCAGCTCAATGTCACGACCCTTGGCCGGCGCGGCGTCGCCGACGTGAGTGCGTGCAGTCGTCACCAAGAGATCGCCGATGAACACACCGTGAGGTGAATTGGTTAGTGGACACTGAGTTCTGTTATTTCAAAAGTTCTGTCCTTCTTTGTTACAACAGAGCAGCCTATATAGGCGCCCAAACAATCCGGCCCAACTTCACGACCCACTCACATCTGCCTACACAACGCTATTATATTCAAATCAACGATACACACGCCAAACACCCGCGTCCAGCCGACTGTCTCCTTTGTCATGGTCAGAGTCAAGCATCGGCCATTACATATGCCCCCTCACCAAAACTTGCTTGTCCCCAAGCAAGGCAACAGTAAAGAGATGAGTCTTCACTGCATGAAAATCCATCCACATAGAGAGCTCTGACATTTCTGACTGTTGGATCAACACCTTGAGGAACAGCTTGGTCCATCCTCCTTAACGTGGCAGTGGACCAATCCCTAGCATTCAGCTGGCCCTCGTCACTCTTAGCATCCCAACCAAATTTCAACGCAAATGACTCCTTGTACACAGAAATCAGATGCGGCAAGGAGACTAGCCGTGGTTTGCCAGCCATCCAGAGAGCATAAGCATCAACAAGTACACCGTCTCTGTCTGTTGCACCCAGTCTGTTGGTTTCACTCGCATACCGATACAATGAGTTAAAGCAGTAACCACTCAAGTAAGACGGATGCAATGACCCAACAGGAAACTGCTGCTCTTCTTGTGTTTGTTCAAAAATTGGACACTGCCGCACCAACTGATCAACACCAATTTTCAGATATGTCCACCTAAACATGCTCTTGAACCAGTGATAAAGAACAACCCGTCCAGAGTACCCCCAAACAATGGAATCATGAAAGTTTGCAAATATTATAGTACTGACTGCTAAACTTCTGTCTAGTGCTTCATCCACTCTTCTTTCGGCTAGCAGAACAACAGGCATGTTCAGGAACTCTGTGGACCATTTCCATATTTTTGATGGCTTCTGATCTTCAGCACCGGATATGTCTTGTTCAGCAGAACCTTCAGGCCCTGTGGCCAATGAATCTATCTGAACCCCTTCGGATAGACCATGGATTAATGCTGACTGTGTACTCGGCAAATTTCTAACTGACAGTAGCTTCCCATCAAGGTCTAATATCTCCTTTGATGTTTTGATGAATACAACATAATTTGCACGAACACTTCTGCGCATCTCTTCAGCAGAAGTCTTCTTTAGATCTTGCAGGTAAGAACACAGGTGCCTTACTTCCTTCTCATCCATGGCGCAGCACTTGGACTGCACGTAGGCGTCGGAGTCGAAGTGGTCGGTCTTGGATATCTTGAGCTTTCCCGCAAGCTGCACCCTGTTAGCACCACTATCAGTTCCAACATCAACAATCTTCATTCCGACCATAGCAGCACTTGCAGCCGAGAGCAACAACAGCTCCACTACCGCTCCTGTGGAAATAGAAGGTTGAACGCCGTGTAAACAGGTAGTTGCACCATGGTATTGAATCACCATCCATTTGGGAGCCCCATCCACCTTCATAGGCCTATAGCGATGTCCATCAGTTTCTCGGGCTGACAAAGGCTGCACCAACTCGTGAACTCCTCGATGATAGAATGTAGCAACAACATGCACTCCTTTTGGCCACCACATGAGCACTGCTGAATCATGAACTACTATGGTGAAAGACGGCCACGAAATTGGACGTAAATCAGCATTGTCCCACCCAGACTCAACGTGCATATGAGGTGGTGGCCAAGGCTGCCGATGTGACACTGCATCCTTGCTGAAACAACTTTGTATGAGATTGAAGCAATTCACCAAACACCTGTTGGGCGAGTTGGTGAGAACCTCCTCCTCCTCTGCGGACACCACCAACTGAAGGATAGAAGAAGCCAGAAATGAAGCCACGTGGATGTAAGGAATGAGCGGGAGCGGGTCGAGGTGCTGGAGATTGACGTGGCCGTCGACGACGATGAGCGCGATGGTGAACCAATAGCTCGGAATGGAGCCGCAGAGCACGATGAGTGTCTGGGCGTGGAATATGGGAAACGTTGCCTCCAGCGCTTGCGCTTCCTCCACGATGCTCCTCAGCGTGTGTGCCCGCAAGCACGGTTTCCCGTCGACGCTGGCGCCATCGAAAACATGCTTGCTGATGGGGAGGTCGAGCGCCATTTTTCCCTGGAGGTGATTGGAAGCGATTAAGCCACCCTGCATCTCACCGGGCATGTCGAAGCGGAGCTTGTCCGCAGGTGAGAGCGCGAGGAAGCTGTCGGCCACCGGTGCAGCGTCCATGTTGTGGTCGACCACCTGACAGATTTCCCAACCCTCGCACGCCTCGGTCCTGTGCGCATGAATCTCAGCTCCGACGTGGTTGCCGTCGCAGTACTGGAATTCCGTGGTCTGGTCGGTGTCGAGCTCCTCGCCAAAACAGTGGTCGGCGCCGTCAGCGACGAGGGCCTGGGCGATGGTGGGGTTGAGGAAGTGGTTGACGACAAGGAGAGACTGGCGAGTCTCCTCCGACTCCATGCACGGCGCGGTGTCGAAGCGGGTTTGGACCGTCCGCTTGTCGTCGAACTGCTCGCTGTCGGGAACGAAAATCCCGAACGCGCCGAGTAGGTCGTCGTCGTAGGAAGGAGAAGACACCCCGGAGCGGGCGCTTGTGGCAAAGACGTCGTCGTACATCGGGGCACCCGAAGAGCCAAACACGTCGACGCTCTCAGTGATGAGACCGTTGGGATCCTCGTCGAAAATAGGCTCTCCATCGAAGATGCATTCCTCGTCGAAGATAGGCCACACCTTGAAGACGTGTTCGTCGTCGTGCTGTGGCGTGGCGGCGGCCATATGGAGTAGAAGAAGCGAGGCCGAAGATGATCGGCTCTGATACCACTTGTCACGACCCTTGGCCGGCGCGGCGTCGCCGACGTGAGTGCGTGCAGTCGTCACCAAGAGATCGCCGATGAACACACCGTGAGGTGAATTGGTTAGTGGACACTGAGTTCTGTTATTTCAAAAGTTCTGTCCTTCTTTGTTACAACAGAGCAGCCTATATAGGCGCCCAAACAATCCGGCCCAACTTCACGACCCACTCACATCTGCCTACACAACGCTATTATATTCAAATCAACGATACACACGCCAAACACCCGCGTCCAGCCGACTGTCTCCTTTGTCATGGTCAGAGTCAAGCATCGGCCATTACACTCAAACTCGAGTCTCAGTCCCATCCGCAGGATAAATCAGGCCAAGGGGAGGATGTCAATGATGGTCTTGATTCCTGGCAAGTTTACTGCAGAAAACTGGGCATCTACCATGAAAAAAAGCTCATGCTTCGTGAAACCAAGGAGAAAATAAAGGAAATGAAGATTGACGACAAGCTCGACAAGATCAAGAGTGCTATCCGCGATCGACGTTCCAAGCAGGGCGCCCACCTGCAGCAGCTGCTTCAGCTGGAGCTTCAGCAGAAGAAGGACGTGGAGCAGCTGGACTTGGATTTACTTCTTCATCTGCTCCTCCAATCACAATCAGCATCGTCGGCTCAAGACCAACGGAAGGACGACGAAGGCATGGATAAATTACCAGAATGGGACGACAAGGTCATCGCGAAAATAGCCAGGAAGCTCAAGAAGCACATGGAAGCCGCCGGTGAAGTAGCCAAGGAGCTTAATAAAGAGCAGCAAACGGGAACAGAAGAAGAACAGCAAGGAAACAGACAAGTCGCGATGCAGCAGCAGCACATAGCCCCAATTTCTCTCCCTGAAGATCAATATAAACAGATCCTGCTAGAAGTGTTCCCAAAGGCCGCCGGCAGCGGCGAGCAGCAAAGGGACAGGCCGGCGGTGAAGCAGTCTACAGAGGCGACGGCGCTGACTACAGTAGGGAATCATGCAGTAACAACAAGTGAACTTGGTCCCAACGGAAAAGCTGTTTTCGAGACTACAGTTGATCAGAAGATGGCCAAGATCAAGCAGAAGCTGAAAGAGCGGCTGAAGAGCTACGCGCTAGCGACCAAGATCAAGGAACACTTGAACTATGCCTGCCCCCTGATCATCCTCATAGTCAATGAGAAGATGGACGGATCCACATGGACCGAGACCAGAAACGCCTTGAGTCTGCTAGCCTGTGGCACCGATGCAATGATCGTCACTACCACGAGGAGCGCCCAGTGGGCTAAGGAATACTGTTACCCACAGTGGGAGCCTATCGAGTATTCCCTCGCCGGCCGCTACTATAGTACCGTGCTCCAGCTTGCAAGGTACCAGAAGGACGAAGACGGCGATAAGCTCAGAACGATTCATAAGATCTTGGAGGAGTGTGAGCCGGATGAACTGTGCATGAAAATCTTCACTCGTGCTCTGTACGCTAACCCCAGCAGGAGCAACGAAGAGCTAACGAAGCTGCATACCACCCTACAGGAGGCTTCCAGAAAATCCTCAGCCAGTATTGCCAAGAAAATGTTCAAGTTCTCCTACAATGACCTGCCTAAAGAGTACAAGTCCTGCTTGCTGTACCTAGCTATCTTTCCCCTTGGACACGAGATCAGGCGGTCGACCTTGGTGGGAAGGTGGGTTGTAGAAGGGCTGATAACCAAGGAGGATTGGCCTAGCTCTGTGCGTGAGGCTAACCGGTGCTTTGATGTTCTCATCAGCCGGTGCCTTGTTTATCCGGTTGATACCAGCGCCACTGGAAAGGTCAAGAGCTGCATGGCAGGTGCTCCAGTTCATCAGATCATTACAAAGATTGCAAGGAACCAGCACATTTTGGAGACACGCCTGTCGCATCACCTGGCCCGCTACTTCTCGATTTTCAACGACCTTCGACTCCGCGGCTCTGAAACAATCAGTACTTTCTTTCGAGATCTGTCTAAATCGTCTCAGGTGTCCCTGCTCAAGGTACTAGATCTGGAAGGCTGTGGTTGCTTTGGTGGAAGGGACGAGCACTACTTCGTAGTCGTCTGCCGCAAGATGCTGCTGCTCAAGTATCTGAGCCTAAGGAGAACAAATCTACAAAAGCTTCCCAGCGAAATCAACAATCTGCACGAGCTGGAGGTACTGGATCTACGGCAGACCAGCGTGCCTGCGTCTGCAACCAAACATGTTCTGCTACACAAGCTGAAGCGCCTTTTGGGTGGCTCCACTAGTTCAGCTACGAGCTCCAGTGTCCTGATCCCTCACAAGATCGAGAAAATGACAAACATGGAGGTGCTTTCCAATGTAAGGGCACTAGCTAGTCATGACTTGACTGACATTGGAAGGCTATGGCAGCTAAGGAAGCTTGGTGTGGTTATTGGCGACAAGGAAAACCACCTCAAGGAATTGCTGCGATCAATCAGTGACCTGCAGGAGTGCCTCCAATCTCTATCGATCACTCTTCCCACAACTGTATGTGAGGGCACTCCTGCCAAAGAACTACCGGATGGTATTCAGTCCCTACTGAAGTACCCTCCTAAGCTTCTTGAGAGTCTATCCATCAGTGGAACCACGCAGATGGGCCGTCTTCTTCCATTGTTCAGTCAACACCGGGGTGGAGCTAAACTTGCCAAGGTGACCCTAAGTAACACCTGCCTGAACCAGGACGATCTGAAGCTCCTCGCCGATCTGCCCAGGCTACTGTCCATCAAACTCCAACACGTTGAATGCACCCCAAGCATCCTCACCTTCAGTGTGGAGAAATTCACAACTCTAAAGCGCCTCTGTGTTGAGGGCTCCAACTTGACGGAGATCACATTTGAGTATGGAGCAATTCGTGAACTTGAGAAGATCGTGCTGACTTCCACGAACATAGGTTCTATTCATCGATCATGGAATCATTTTAAACTAGATGAGGTCGAATTGGACAAGAGCAGTAGCAGGCTGGTTCCATCATTCGACGCTCACAAGCTGACTCTTCGTGGCGCGTTGCTTGAGCAAGGTGATCTAGAAACCATGGCCAACTGCAGAAATATGCGCTCCTTAGTGCTCAAGTCCTGTGGCATAAGCCAGAACAAGATTACCTTCAAAAAAGATGGGTTCCCGAAGCTAAACCTTCTTGCTGTTGACTGCCCTACCGTCACGGATATCGTCTTCACCGGGGGGTCTGCTCCTAAGCTGGAGAAGATCATCTGGTCCTCGCCCACTTCTCTCTCGGGCATCCACGAGCTTCCCAGACTGAAGGAGGTCGAGTTCAGTGGCGATACGTTCCCTGACGCAGTGAAAGAAGCAATTGAAAAACATAGGAACAATCCTACTCGTCGACATATTAAACCAGAAATTCAAGTCCCAGCAGAAGAAGGCAAACGAGGGGACGGCAATGGTGCCGCAAGGTTCTCTTTCTGCTGGAAGTAATATGCTTGACACCAGAGGACCCTCTCCTTCAATCCCATGGTGTGGTAACTAACTAACTACGGTTTGTGTTTGTGCTCGTGTGGTTTGCCATCGGTTCTGATTCCCAGTCAATGCCCATCTTCATCTATGAAGTCCATTGTTATGTATGTTTCTCCAATGGTTGGGCCCGTTTGGATTTGTGTGGCTTTTCCTATGCATCTGGCCATTGTATGGCATGCATGGTTGGAATAAGTGCGATACTTGTGCGCACATCATACACTGTGTTATGGAACCTGGGGTTTGTTGTAATTGTAATAAGTGTGATGTTTGCACTCATGGATGTGTGCTGTGTTTACAGAATTATTTGTTAATAACATACAATGGACTGTATTGTACAATGTGCTTTGACTGGGTGCTGCCACATTCAAATATTATTTGAATTTGGCTTAGTTCCAAAACTTGAAAAATAAAAATAAAATATGTGCCAGTTTTCGTGGTTTTCACTGTCGTCCTTTTTACAAAAGAGTCATTATACTTCTTTCCATTCTAACTCGTGATCTAAACATATGCGTAGAGATGGCAATGGTGATCCGATCCCTAATTCCCCGCGAGGAATTCCTCTATTAGGATACGAGAATGTGGAAGTTTCTTCCCCTACAAGGATGTAAACGGGAGAATCACCGGACAGTTCTCGTTCCCTGCGGGGATCCGTTAAACTTACGTGTGACAATGTTTTCATATAATAGTTAATGATAAAAATAAATGATTACTTTGTTAAGAGATCACTCGTTATACCAATATATGTTCACTTTAATGTACACATAATGATTTTACATCTAACAATGTGTATAAGTGATAATGTTTTACATCAATAATAAATGAAGTATAATCTAATTATAATTTAAGCAGGGATAAGGATTTATCCCCGCGGGTAACAGGGATGGAGAAGAAATGTCCCCTGCGAACGTTCGTGGTGATCCCCGTGAGAAAAAAAAATCATCACGAGGACGAGGACAAGGAACTACAACCCGGCGGGAAATTCCCTATTGCCATCTCCTAGCGTCGTGTGTTGTTACACGTGAAGCACGTAGGTATGTTTCTCTGATTCTCTCCCCCTTCTCACTTATGAGTGGGATGTTATCACATAAATAAGCCATGAGAAACCAGCTAAGCCTAACCCGACAGGAGGTCATACGCAGCGCAACGCTATCACATATTACCACCTCGCTATCTAAAAGAGGATGAGTGATTGGCTGAGCTATTTAAAAGGGGTCAGACTTATTTTTAACTCATACATTTCTCGGCCTTTTAGCTGAGATAAACTATAATATTTGTTTTTAGACGAATCATATATTCACTTTAATATTAAATTTATTTTTTATGATTATTTCTCATGAAGATGGTACACCACACTAATTTACTGAGCTCCGTCGCAACACACGAGCATTGTACTGGTATACTCTAAAATAGAGCGAGGATAGTTATACACTAACGTTCCCTCGGTCCCATTTGATTAGTTCAAGGTCAACGCGCAGACGATGAGATGTTGAACAAACCATGGGCACCGCCATTTGCATCCCCCCACGTACATTAATCCAAGTAAACGACCGTACAACACGAAGCTTTCACCGGTTGCCAACACGAGCAGACCAACACAAGGATGCTGACACCTGAATCCTTAGCGATTGTCAATTCTGCACACAGTCAGTCATAGGAACTCAGGACCATCAGCAGCGCGATCCATCCAGATCCGGAGAGGTAGCAAAGCAACGTCAGTACATCATCACTTCGTAATTCAGAAAAGCGAGAGGGGAACCAGGTACTAGTAAATAGTAAAATAGAACAGCCCGTTGACTTTATTTTTTTAGAAAGCTTTTTTTTCCCTCCTTCTGAAAACCGAGTAGTTGACTTTTGGGGCGGAAACTAACCGTTGACCTTGATGCCAGTTCATACCATCCACGCACTCTGTTGCCTGCTGTTGCAACTTACAGCGTGGTGGAGACGACACGAAGTTCTGGGCTCATGCACATTCATCTCGCCCACGACATTGGGAATACGCATTTACATCGTTTTTATATTGGCCATGGACAACTTGAGGCTGGCCTCACCAAAATGGACAGAGGCATTGGCTGCAGCAGTGCAACCACACCGTTGACCTTCCCCAAAATGCCTATGGCAGTCGGCCAATCCCAATGCCATATATGACATATTCCTCACTCTCTCTCAAAGATTTGACCTTCCTCACTCTCTTCCTCCACGATGAGGCAAGGCAAGGGTGATCCGGTGATCGCCGCTGTCGCCATCGCCGTCGTCCTGCTCTGCGTGGCATCGTCGGCGGTGCTCGCGATCGACGGGGCCAAGGCAGAAGAAGAGCTTCCGACGCAGCTGCTGAACGGCTTCACCGCGACGCACGCGGCCGGCTCCGCGGCGACGTTCGAGCCGGTGCTGTACGCGACCAGCGCCGTCTTCGCGCTGGGCTTCCTCCGCGTCGGCCCGGCGTCGCTGGACCTCGCCGTGGTCCACCTGCCGTCCTCCTTCCCCGTCTGGCGCGCCACGCCGGCGCGACTCGGGGACTGGTCGCGCCCGGCCACGCTCGCCTTCGACGACGGCACCCTGGTCCTCGCCGGCCCCGACGGCGCCGTGCTGTGGCGGACGCTCAACACCGTCGGCGACACCGTCGCGCTGCTCAACTCCTCCAACCTCGTGGTGCGGCGGTACGAGAAGCCCCTGCCGGCGTGGCAGAGCTTCGACCACCCGTCCGACACGCTCGTCGTGGACCAGAACTTCACAGCCTCGTCGCCGCCGCTCGTCTCCGCGAACCGCCGCTTCGCGCTGCAGCTCGGCAGGACGTACATGGCGATGCACATGCAGTTCGACGCCGGCCAGGCCCAGGCCGCGACGGCGCCCGTGTACTGGAGGCACACGGCGCTCGAGGCGCACCTGGAGAACGCCACGGCGCCGCCGGTCTACGGCCGCCTCGACGCCCTCGGGTTCTTCGGCCTCTACCTCGACGGCGGCGGCGGCCAGAGGGTGGACGTGCTGTCGTTCGACACGTTCGCCCTGAACCTCACCGGCGTCTTCCGGCGGATGACGCTGGACGACGACGGCAACCTCCGCGCGTACTACTGGACCACCGGCGACTCCAGTGCGTGGACGTCGGATTACAAGGCCATCGCGGAGCGGTGCGAGCTGCCGACGTCGTGCGGCGCGTACGGCTTGTGCGTCCCCGGGAACGCCCAGTGCCAGTGCCTCGACAGTAACGGCACGAGCCCCGCCCCGCCGTGCCACGGCGAGGACACCGCCGACCTCTGCAGCACAGGCAGCAGCAACGGGGCGCGGCAGCTGGGTTTCGACACGGTGCGGCGGACGCGGGTGTCCGTGGCGTACAAGGAGGAGCTGCCGTTCCGGACGAACACGACGGCGGACGGGTGCGAGCTGGCGTGCGCGGGCAACTGCACCTGCCGGGGCGCGCTGTACAACGGCGCCAGCGGCTACTGCTACCTCATCGACTTCCCCGTGGAGACGCTGGTGTACCAGGCCGACGACCGGATGCTGGGCTACTTCAAGATCAGGAAGGCGGCGACAGCGAACTCGGCGCGGCGAGGCATGTCGCCGGGCGTTACCGCCGCGACGGTGGCGCTGTCGCTGGTCCTGGCAGGCCTGGCTGCGGCCGGAGCGTACTGGGGCTACAGGATGTGGGAGAGGAGGAAGAGGAAACGAGCGGGGATGGAGCAGGAGCTGGTTCCGGGGCCGTACAGGGACCTCAAGTCCATGGCCAGCTCTAACAATTCGTTCAAAGCATGAACCCAGCCATGAGAGTGTTGGTTGAAGTTGAAGGTCAAGTGCACTGGAGTGGAGTTGGATGAGTCATTCGCTAATCGCACAACGTGAGATTGATCAGAGGCCCAGGCCTCCTCTCCTTGGTGAATTGCAGAGTCTGGAGAAGAAAATGAATCCAGGTACTTCAGCTCCTCAGTTCCGGAGTCCAAAAATCTGGAGAATTGGAGAGGCCAAAATCTCATCTTTATTGAAAATTGAATGGGGAGATTATTTTAGTCTCTCCAATCTCCTCTAATTTTATGGCTCTGGAAATAGCCTAAAAATAAGGCACCGAAAGAATCGATGACAGACTAAACACCCGTTGCATATTGATCTATCGGATGAAAAATAGCTTCTCATGGTGGCGCAATTCTGAGAGTTCTAGATAAATGCAAAATAGATTTGATTTAGATGCTGTTCTATCCAAGAATCGAAACATCTATCTGATCAAAACATTAGAATTGTAGTTGTATCTCATTTCAATCTCATAGCGGATTTGGAATCGAACCCAATTCAATTCCATATCCTCCAATTTCAACATCCAAATGGAGTGTTATACTGTTATCTAAATTATGCAAACAATCCGTCGTGAATCGTTCCATTAAACATTCCATGCAACAGTTCCATAACGAGAATTACTTTCTTCAATCTTATTCTAGACCATTTTAACTGCATATTCTAGTCCCATAACGAGAGTTACTTTTAAATTTTATTTTGCCTTTTAATTCTTCAATTTTATTCTTTATTTTTTGTTCTATACGTTGTTGTGGATGGCATGGGATGGGAAGCAGTGAAGCACGCAGCACGCGGCCCAGCACCACAAATTTCAGCCCACGTCACCGCGAGCAAGGAATGGACTCCTCGACCCTCGTCGCGCACTGGCAGGCCGCAGGCGTGTGGCGGGAAAATGGTCCGTATGACCACAAAAAAGTGATTCTGCAGTCTGCACTCGTTTCAGTTCTACACACTAGTACACTGGCACAAAGAAACTTTACAGTGACAGCTGTGAACCTATTTACACGGTTTAGAAATCATTATTTTTACTGACGATTAACTAAGGTCCATCAATGAAAATTAATTTTCACTAAAGGTCAGCATAATAAAACTGACACTACAAAATATTTCGAGAAAACAAACAGCAAAAAGATTTAATTTATTTAGGAGAGGCAATGGACCACCGCCACTGTCTCCGTCGCAAGTCACAACATCTTTAACCTCGTAGCAGGCGGGGCTGATGCCCACCATCATCATCTAACTAGAGAATACGTCCGGAAAATAAGCTCGAGTTTGCAGTAGTTCAACTGGGCTCGCTCAATGCTCAGAACGAGCCTGAGTTGAGTCTATTTTTGTCGCTCGTAAAATGAGTGAGTCAACTCGACTCGATGCGTCTCGTCAGCTTGCTCGTGACTCCACTCAACAATAATTTGTTACCTAAAATTATAATTAGCATACAATGTTAGTACGAATTAGACAATTAATTTATATTATTTGAGATTACTGTCCATAATTAATCTATATTCTATATTATATTGGTAATATATTTATTTTACTAATTTGAAATATGTTATTTAAATTATTTTTAAGATATTATATTATAATTTGAAGGACAAGTTCACGATTAAGACTAGGCTCATTGGCTCGGCACGAGTCAGAAGTGAGCCCACTTTTGAAGCTCGTCAAGGAGCGAGCGAGCCAAACGGAGAGCCAAACCGAGCTTGGTTCGTTACTGTCACACCCGGATTTCGGGGCACCAAGACCCGGGCGCGAACATAATCACCAGGTGTGCTGGGACCAAGTCTCACACATATGATGAATCATGGCACAGGATCGAATGTCATATCTTTACTATATAACAGGAGTTCTATACAAAATAAATAAATAATTACATTATAAGGAGACAACGGTCCAGCAACCCAAAGTTGACTGGGAGACGACGGCCTAGACCTCTCGCGAACACATCGCAGCATCCTCCATGCGCCTCATCCTGCGGTACCTGTTCTTGACCTATGGGGGGTGTGAGACAGCAAGAGTGAGCTCACATACGTTCATTGCTCAACAAGTTGTGGGGAATAATGTGCATGAACTCGCCAAAGTGTGGAGCTCATGTGAAGTGTAAGGCTTACCAAAGAGGATGGTTAGAGCTGAGCATTGCTTTTAAAGTTGGTCAAAATTTTATTAGCAATTACTAAGTATAAGTAAATACCAAACCCTATTAAGTAATAGAACAAAAGTAACAACACCACCTGCGATGCAATGCATATGACAAATTGAATTTAGTTCCATAAATTAATCATGTGAGGGTCCGAGCTGCTCTTGACCGTGAGCACGGCTAGTATACCAGTTTTACACTCTGCAGAGGTTGCGCATCTTTACCCACAAGTCATGTTACCCATCTGCCAAGGGATCGCGACTTCCCATACACCTCTACCGAGGAGGCGAGGCAGGGTAACACTACGAGGCCTTTACAAAGTTCCACTAGCTTCAGAAAACCCGCTACAGTTTATAGGAAGCTCCAATGCAGGAATCCCTTGCAGGACCGCCATCGCAGCAAAATCCTCCCGAGGGCCTCCCTACACTGACCACTTCCCTACTGCCCTTGCCCCTTTCGGGTAAGGTAGTCTTCCACTAGCTTTCCTAATTAATCAGCCAAGGGGTCCCATTCCTCCCTTGTGGTAGCACTGTTTTCCCGGGTGGTCGCTCCATGTTCCAATTAACATAATGATCTTATCATGAACAGTAATAATAAACTTATAATAAAAGTGTGATCATGAATAATGTACCTTCATACCGAAAACCACATAAAGCACTAGCAGGTACTACCCAAAAAGTTCAATGGTAAACAAGGTATAAAGATAGACAAACTAGGGTAACCTATTGGGTCCCATCAAAATTAACCTATGCAGATCATTATGATTAATCAGAACATGGCTGGGTAAAAAGAAGTGATCAAGGGCACAACTTGCCTGGCACTTGAGATTCCAGGTACCAACTTGCTCTTCAGATGACACGTGTCCTCACGCTAGTCGTAGCATTACAAACAAACAGTGTATAGACAAAATTAACATTACACCAAACATAAGGATAAACTGTATAATTATGATCTACGTGTTGCAACAAGATCGTAGAAACAAGAACCCCTAAATTCGGAGCTACGGATATTGAGTTATGAATTTCTAAAATCATTTAGCACCTAGAATAGATTAATTCAATTGAGCAATTTTAATTCAAGTTTCATGGTTAAATAAAGGTACTAGGTGATAAATGTAATACCCACTTTGTAAGAAAAGGCTAGAAAGAGAAATTATATTATTTTACATCTATATGTGTTGTCTATGTTACTCATTTCATGTGAACACCACAATTAAACAAATAAATAAATGATAATAGATACCCAACAAAACTTGTCTCATGCTGAGTTTTTACTTGATTGTGCATTTGTGTTTAATAAAATAAATGTGTCATTAATAGCATATCAATGGATCCATAGAATTTAAACTCTAACTTGAAAATAAAACCATGAAAATAGAGGAGAGAAAGGAATATTATTTAATACAAAATAATATTATAATTAAATAACTTCACCATCTGTGGGTATGACCAAATTGCATGGTTAACATGAATTTGAATTAGCACCTGAGTTAGATTCAAAATTTGAATTCAAATGAATTAAGAATAAAATGAAATGAAACAGAAAATAAAAAGAAAAAGGGAATGAGAGCTTACCGGGCCAGCTTACCACAATTCCGGCCCACCAGGATTTTCTCACCCGCGCAGCCCACCTCCCTATTCCCTGACCCCGTGGCCCCACCGTGCAGTCGCCGTGCCCTACACACCAAACCGACGACTTCCACCTGGGACCCACCTTGTCAGTCCTCCACACCGGGGCCGCCCATGGCGGTAACAGCTCCCGCGAATGTCGCGCGCCCGGGCGGACGCAATAGGACCCAATCTCCCCCATGACCGACCTCCGCGGGGCTTATAAAACCTCTGGGCGCCGCTGCCATCCCGGGGAGAGACGAATTTCGCCGGCGCCACCATTACCGCGAAGCTCGCCATGTGCTGGGGGGTCGGGATTTGGGGTTGACCACCGCCGCGGTACTCGTCTCCGGCGTTACTTCTCGGGGCCCGATTACTCACCTGGTTGCGCCGCTGAATCGGGAGAAAGATCTCCGAAGCATCGCGACCGGGATTAGCTTCTGCGGCCGCGGGAATTCCTCACCGTACCTGGAGCTCCGCCGCGTACCGCACCACGCCGTGGACTAGCGCTCTGGCCGTCGCTCCGGCCTCGGCTAGGATTCAGGGGCCTTCGTTGAGGCTCGCTGGTGCGCGGGATTCCCTCGGCTGGCGCGATTGGGGGCTGGGGTGCATGCGATTTCTCGCTGGTGCTCCTACGCCGCCGCGAGCTAGCCCTCCGTCGTGGACTGCTTCGACTGAGCCCCTTCCGCTGGTGAGAACCTTCTTCGCGTATTCACTCTTGCCCCTGCATCGTGTAGCGTCCGTTAGTTTGGATTTTGGGTCGCCTTGGGCATTGGTGGCTGCCTCGGCAATGGAGCGCCGCCGCTGGCGGCTCGTACATGGTCGTCGGGCGCCACCGTGGGGAGGATGGAGCAGCCACCGTCAGATCTTATCGGACGACCTAGAATTAAACCAGCGTGAGCCGTTGATCGATGGATGGACGCGTGGGATTAAATCTGCGCATACCGGTTCGATGTTTCACCCTGGACCGTCGATCGTGGATCCGAGGGCTCTGATCTGGTAGGTGGCGTGGATAGATATCAGGCGTGGATCTCGGATCCATCGGCCCATGTGCCGTACCGGTTCGCGGGGATGTGAGATTTAATCTGGGCCCTTGATCAGTGATCGGGCGGCCGATCTTCACCGATACCCCTTCGCTGAAGCCGTTTTCTAAAAGAGTCCCTCGGGTTCAGGATAAATAACCCGCGGTCCTCGGGCGCTGTTCTTAGAGTCTTAGAAACATTTGTGCAGTAGCCCCTGTATTTTCTGGAAATTGACGCGCAGTCCTGGCCTCTAGGAAAACAGAGAAACTCATTTAAGAAATGATTTTTAACACAGAATTAATTATGGAAACTTGTTTAATTCATATAAAATTCACATTAAGTCCAAATAAGTCCATTCCAGTTCCTATAATTTTGTAATAATGTTGTGTATCACATAGTGACACTGTTTTAACATGAAAATGGTATTAAAATTTATTTCTTAATTAATTTAGTATCAAGTACATGAAACCTTAGAAAATTCATAACTCCTCCGTTTTAACTCCGATTTGATCCGTTCAAGTTGCGTTAGTCTCGTAGCAACACGTAGATTATTATTATTCAGTTCGTTATTATGTTTGGTGTGATGTTAATTTTGCCTATACACTATTTGTTTGTATTGCTACGACTAGCGTGAGGTTACGAGTCGCCTGAAGAGCAAGTGGTACCTGGAATCTCAAGGCCCAGGCAAGTTGTGCCCTTGATCACTTCTTTTTACCCAGTCATGTTCTAATTAATCATAATGATCTGCATAGGTTAATTTTGATGGGACCCAATAGGTTACCTCAGTTTGACTATCTTTATACCTTGATCACCACTGGACTTTTTGGGTAGTACTTGCTATCGCTTTATGTGGTTTTGGGTATAGAGATACACATTACTATTCATGATTATACTTTTATTGTCAGTTGTTATTTACTGTTCATGATAAGATCATTATGTTAATTGGAACATGGAGAACCACCCGGGAAAACAGTGCTACCACAAGGGAGGAATGGGACCCCTTGGCTGATTAATTAGGAAAGCTAGTGGAAGACTACCTTACCCGAAAGGGGCAAGGGCAGTAGGGGAGTGGTCAGTGTAGGGAGGCCCTCGGGAGGATTTTGCTGCGATGGCGGTCCTGCAAGGGATTCCTGCATTGGAACTTCCTATAAACTGTAGCGGGTTTTCTGAAGCTAGTGGAACTTTGTAAAGGCCTCGTAGTGTTACCCTGCCTCGCCTCCTCGGTAGAGGTGTATGGGAAGTCGCGATCCCTTGGCATATGGGTAACATGACTTGTGGGTAAAGATGCGCAACCTCTGCAGAGTGTAAAACTGGTATACTAGCCGTGCTCACGGTCAAGAGCAGCTCGGACACTCACATGATTAAATTATGGAACTTAAACTCAATTTGTCATATGCATTGCATCGCAGGTGAAGTTGTTACTTTTGTTCTACTATTTTAATTGGGTTGGTATTTACTTATACTTAGTAATTGCTAATAAAATTTTGACCAACTTTAAAAGCAATGCTCAGCTTCAGCCATCCTCTTTGGTAAGCCTTACACTTCACATGAGCTCCCACCTTTAGCGAGTTCATGCACATTATTCCCCACAACTTGTTGAGCGATGAACGTATGTGAGCTCACTCTTGCTGTCTCACACCCCCACAGGTCAAGAACAGGTACCACAGGATGAGGCGCTTGGAGGATGCTGCGATGAGTTCGTGAGAGGTCTAGGCCGTCGTCTCCCAGTCAACTTTGGGTTGCTGGACCGTTGTCTCCTTATAATGTAATTATTTATTTTGTATAGAACTCCTGTTATATATAAAGATGTGACATTCGATCCTGTGCCACTATACATCATATGTGTGAGACTTGGTCCCAGCATAACTGGTGTTGATGTTCGCGCCCGGGTCTTGGTGCCCCTAAAACCCGGGTGTGACAGAAGTGGTATCAGAGGAATGTTGACTGTAGGACGAAACCTAGATAGAACTGGACAACTATTGTCTACTTACCTTTGCTACTCTGATTCTTTTCTAAACTTATCTTAATCTTTTCTCATCTATTTCTGATAGTCGCCTAGAGGGGGGGTGAATAGGGCGAAACTGAAATTCTCAAAAATAAACACAACTACAAGCCGGGTTAGCGTTAGAAATATGAACGAGTCCGCGAGAGAGGGCGCAAAACAAATCGCAAGCGAATAAGAGTGTGACACAAGGATTTGTTTTACCGAGGTTCGGTTCTCGCAAACCTACTCCCCGTTGAGGAGGCCACAAAGGCCGGGTCTTTTTCAACCCCTTCCCTCTCTCAAACGATCCCACGGATCGAGTGAGCTTTCTCTTCTCCTCAATCAACCGGGAACAAAACTTCCCCGCAAGGGCCACCACACAATTGGTGCCTCTTGCCTTGGTTACAATTGAGTGTTTGATCACAAGAACAAATGAGAAAGAAAAGAATGCGATCCAAGCGCAAGAGCTCGAAAGAACACAAGCAAATCACTCTCTCTAGTCACTAAATGCTTGAGTGGAATTGGAGAGGATTTGATCTCTTTGTATGTGTCTAGAATTGAATGCTAGAGCTCTTGTAGTAGTTGAGAAGTGGAAAACTTGGATGGCAATGAATGTGGGGTGGTTGGGGTATTTATAGCCCCAACCACCAAAGTGACCGTTGGCTGGAAGCTTCTGTTCGATGGCGCACCGGACAGTCCGGTGCACACCGGACAGTCCGGTGCCCCTGCCACGTCACCATTGCCGTTGGATTCTGACCGTTGAAGCTTCTGACTTGTGGGCCCGCCGAGGTGTCCGGTGCACACCGGACATGCACTGTTTGATGTCTGGTGCACCGGTATGGGCAGCCCTGACGTCTGCGCGCGCTGCGCGCGCATTTATTGCTTCGCAGGGAGCCGTTGGCGCCGCAGAGAGCCGTTGCTCCGCTGGCACACCGGACAGTCCGGTGCACACCGGACAGTCCGGTGAATTATAGCGGAGCGGCTGCCGCGCGAACCCGAGGCTGGCGAGTTCCGAAGGCCGTGCTGACTTGGAGCACCGGACAGTCCGGTGAATTATAGCGCGGCGGCCTTCGCGAAGTCCCGAGGGCGAAGGGTTGAAGTCGAAGTCCTCTGGGCGAAGAGTCCTCTGGGCGCACCGGACAGTCCGGTGCACACCGGACAGTCTGGTGCCTCCAGCCAGAGGTGCCCTCGGTTGCCTCATTGCTCCTTTGTTGAATCCAACACTTGATTGTTTTATTGGCTAAGTGTGAACCTTTTGCACCTGTATAACTTATGCACTAGAGTAAACTAGTTAGTCCAATATTTGTGTTGGGCAATTCAACCACCAAAATTATTTAGGACTTAGGTGTAAGCCTAATTCCCTTTCAATCTCCCCCTTTTTGGTGATTGATGCCAACACAAACCAAAGCAAATATAGAAGTGCATAATTGAACTAGTTTACATAATGTAAGTGCAAAGGTTGCTTGGAATTGAGCCAATATAAATACTCATATGATGCGCATGGATTGTTTCTTTAATTTTAACATATTGGACCACATTTTGCACCAAAGTTTTGTTTTTGCAAACTCTTTTGTAAATTCTTTTCAAAATCATTTTGCAAGTTAGTCAAAGGTAAATGAGTAAGATTTGGCAAAGCATTTTCAAGATTTGAAATTTTCTCCCCCTGTTGCAAATGCTTTTCCTTTGACTAAACAAAACTCCCCCTAAAAGAGATCCACCTCTTAGTGTTCAAGAGGGTTTTGATATAATATTTGAAAACACTACTTTCTCCCCCCTTTTGAACACAATAGAATACCAATTAAAAATATCCTTTAAAAAGCTAAATTTTTGAAATTGGTGGTGGTGCGGTCCTTTTGCTTTGGGCTCTCTTACTTTCTCCCCCTTTGGCATGAATCGCCAAAAACGGAATCATTAGAGCCCAATAAAGTACTTTCTCCCCCTTTGGTTATGAAATGAATAAGTGAAGATTATACCAAAGTCGGAGAGTGATGGGGAGCGACGGCGAAGGATGAGTAGTAGAGTGGAGTGGAAGCCTTTGTCTTCGCCGAAGACTCCAATTCCCTTTCAATATATCTATGACTTGGTATGGAATACACTTGAACGCACATTAGTCATAGCATATATAAAAGAGACATGATCAAAGGTATATTTATGAGCTATGTGTGCAAGACTTAGCAAAAGAAATTCCTAGAATCAAGAATATTGAGCTCATGCCTAAGTCGGGTAAAAGATTGCTCATCAAGTGGCTTGGTAAAGATATCGGCTAATTGATCTTTAGTATTAATGTAAGAAATCTCGATATCCCCCTTTTGTTGGTGATCTCGAAGAAAATGATACCGAATTGCTATGTGCTTAGTGCGGCTATGCTCGACAGGATTGTCGGCCATTTTGATTGCACTCTCATTGTCACATAGCAAAGGAACTTTGGTTAATTTGTAACCGTAGTCCCGCAGGGTTTGCCTCATCCAAAGCAATTGTGCGCAACAATGGCCTGCGACAATATACTCGGCTTCGGCGGAGGAAAGAGCGACCGAATTTTGCTTCTTTGAAGCCCATGACACCAAGGATCTCCCCAAGAACTGGCAAGTCCCCGATGTGCTCTTCCGATTAATCCTACACCCCGCCCAATCGGCATCGAATATCCAATCAAATCAAAAGTGGATCCCCGAGGGTACCAAAGCCCAAACTTAGGAGTAAAAGCCAAATATCTCAAGATTCGTTTCACGGCCGTAAGGTGTGATTCCTTAGGGTCGGCTTGGAATCTTGCACACATGCAAACGGAAAGCATAATGTCCGGTCGAGATGCACATAAGTAAAGCAATGAACCAATCATCGACCGGTATACCTTTTGATCCACGGACTTACCTCCCGTGTCGAGGTCGAGATGCCCATTGGTTCCCATGGGTGTCTTGATGGGCTTGGCATCCTTCATTCCAAACCTGCTTAGAATATCTTGAGTGTACTTTGTTTGGCTAATGAAGGTGCCTTCTTGGAGTTGCTTGACTTGGAATCCTAGAAAATACTTCAACTCCCCCATCATCGACATCTCGAATTTTTGAGTCATGATCCTACTAAATTCTTCACATGTAGATTTGTTAGTAGACCCAAATATAATATCATCAACGTAAATTTGGCATACAAACAAATCATTGTCAAGAGTTTTAGTAAATAAAGTAGGATCGGCCTTGCCGACTTTGAAGCCATTTGCAATGAGGAAATCTCTAAGGCATTCATACCATGCTCTTGGGGCTTGCTTGAGCCCATAAAGCGCCTTAGAGAGCCTATAAACATGGTTAGGGTACTCACTGTCTTCAAAGCCGGGAGGTTGCTCAACATAGACCTCCTCCTTGATTGGTCCATTGAGGAAGGCACTCTTCACGTCCATTTGGTAGAGCTTGAAGCCATGGTAAGTAGCATAGGCTAATAATATACGAATTGACTCAAGCCTAGCTACGGGTGCATAGGTTTCACCAAAATCCAAACCTTCGACTTGTGAATACCCCTTGGCCACGAGTCGAGCTTTGTTCCTAGTCACCACACCATGCTCGTCTTGCTTGTTGCGGAAGACCCACTTGGTTCCTACAACATTTTGATTAGGACGTGGAACTAAGTGTCATACCTCGTTCCTTGTGAAATTGTTGAGCTCCTCTTGCATCGCCATCACCCAATCCGAATCTTGAAGTGCTTCCTCTACCCTGTGTGGCTCAATAGAGGAAACAAAGGAGTAATGTTCACAAAAATGAGCAACACGAGATCGAGTAGTTACCCCCTTATGAATATCGCCGAGGATGGTGTCGACGGGGTGATCTCGTTGTATTGCTTGGTGGACTCTTGGGTGTGGCGGTCTTGGCTGTTCATCCTCCTTATCTTCATCATTTGCATCTCCCCCTTGATCGTTGCCGTCATTTTGAGGTGGCTCGTCTTCTTGATCTTCTTGTTCAACATCTTGAGCCTCATCCTCAACTTGAGTTGGTGGAGATGCTTGAATTGAGGAGGATGGTTGATCTTGTGTACTTGAAGGCTCTTCGGATTCCTTAGGACACACATCCCCAATGGACATGTTCCTTAGCGCTATGCATGGAGCCTGTTCTTCACCTATATCATCAAGATCAACTTGCTCTACTTGAGAGCCGTTAGTCTCATCAAACACAACGTCACAAGAAACTTCAACAAGTCCTGAGGACTTATTAAAGACTCTATATGCCCTTGTGTTTGAGTCATATCCTAGTAAAAAGCCTTCTACAGTTTTAGGAGCAAATTTAGATTTTCTTCCTCTCTTAACAAGAATAAAGCATTTGCTACCAAAAACTCTAAAATATGAAATATTGGGCTTTTTACCGGTTAGGAGTTCGTATGATGTCTTCTTGAGGATTCGGTGGAGATATAACCGGTTGATGGCGTAGCAGGCGGTGTTGACCGCCTCGGCCCAAAACCGATCCGGTGTCTTGTACTCATCAAGCATGGTTCTTGCCATGTCTAATAGAGTTCGATTCTTCCTCTCCACTACACCATTTTGTTGTGGAGTGTAGGGAGAAGAGAACTCATGCTTGATGCCCTCCTTCTCAAGAAAGCCTTCAACTTGAGAGTTCTTGAACTCCGTCCCATTGTCGCTTCTAATTTTCTTGATCCTTAAGCCAAACTCATTTTGAGCCCGTCTCAAGAATCCCTTTAAGGTCTCTTGGGTTTGTGATTTTTCCTGCAAAAAGAATACCCAAGTGAAGCGAGAATAATCATCCACAATTACAAGACAATACTTACTACCGCCGATGCTTATGTAAGCGATCGGGCCGAACAAATCCATGTGAAGGAGCTCCAGTGGCCTGTCGGTAGTCATGATGTTTTTGTGTGGATGATGGATGCCAACTTGCTTCCCGGCTTGGCATGCGCTACAAATCCTATCTTTCTCAAAATGAACATCGGTTAGTCCCAAAATGTGTTCTCCCTTTAGAAGCTTGTGAAGATTCTTCATCCCAACATGGGCTAGTCGGCGGTGCCAGAGCCAACCCAAGTTAGTCTTAGCAATCAAGCAAGTATCGAGTTCAGCTCTATCAAAATCTACCAAGTATAGCTGACCCTCTAACACTCCCTTAAATGCTATTGAATCATCACTTCTTCTGAAGACAGTAACACCAGTATCAGTAAAAAGACAGTTGTAGCCCATTTGACATAATTGGGATACGGAAAGCAAATTGTAATCTAAAGAATCTACGAGAAAAACATTAGAAATGGAATGGTCAGGAGATATAGCAATTTTACCCAAACCTTTGACCAAACCTTGGTTTCCATCCCCGAATGTGATCGCTCGTTGGGGATCTTGGTTTTTCTCATATGAGGAGAACATCCTTTTCTCCCCTGTCATATGGTTTGTGCACCCGCTGTCGAGTATCCAACTTGAGCCCCCGGATGCATAAACCTACAAAACAAGTTTAGTTCTTTGTTTTAGGTACCCAAACGGTTTTGGGTCCTTTGGCATTAGATACAAGAACTTTGGGTACCCAAACACAAGTCTTGGAGCCCTTGTGTTTGCCCCCAACAATTTTGGCAACTACCTTGCCGGATTTGCTAGTTAAAACATAAGATGCATCAAAAGTTTTAAATGAAATAGAATGATCATTTGATGCATTAGAAGTTTTCTTTCTAGGCAACTTGGCATGGGTTGGTTGCCTAGATCTAGATGTCTCACTCTTATATATAAAAGCATAATTAGGGCCAGAGTGAGACTTCCTAGAATGAATTTTCTTAATTTTACTCTCAGGATACCCGGCAGGGTACAAAATGTAACCCTCGTTATCCTGAGGCATGGGAGCCTTGCCCTTAACAAAGTTAGACAAGTTCTTAGGAGGTGCATTAATTTTGACATTGCCCCCCCTTTGGAAGCCAATGCCGTCCTTAATGCCCGGGCGTCTCCCATTATTGAGCATGCTTCTAGCAAACTTAAATTTTTCATTTTCTAAGTCATGCTCACTAATCTTAGCATTAAGTTGTGCTATGTGATCATTTTGTTTCTTAATTAAGGCTAGGTGATCATGGATAGCATCAACATTAATATCTCTACATCTAGTGCAAATGGAAACATGCTCAACATTAGATGTAGAGGGTTTGCAAGATTTAAGTTCAACAACCTTAGCATGCAACATATCATTTTTAGTTCTAAGGTCGGAAATAGTAGCATTGCAAACATCAAAATTTTTAGCCTTAGCAATTAATTTTTCATTCTCAATTCTAAGGCTAGCAATGGAGGTATTCAACTCATCAATCCTAGCAAGCAAATCATCATTATCATTTCTAGGATCAATGCAAACATGAGAGTCAACCTTAGTTAACAAATTAGCATTTTCACTCCTAAGGTTGGCAATAGTGTCATGGCATGTGCTTAGCTCACTAGATAATTTATTACATTTTTCTACCTCAAGAGCATAAGCATTTTTAACCTTAACATGTTTCTTATTTTCCTTGATTAGGAAGTCCTCTTGGGAGTCCAAGAGTTCATCCTTTTCATGGATGGCACTAACTAGCTCATTTAATTTTTCCTTTTGTTCTATGTTAAGGTTAGCAAAAAGAATGCGTAAGTTATCCTCCTCATTTTTATCATCCTCATCACTAGATGTTTCATATTTAGTGGAGGACCTTGATTTTACCTTCTTTTTGCCGTCCTTGGCCATGAGACACTTGTGGCCGACGTTGGGGAAGAGAAGGCCCTTGGTGACGGCGATGTTGGCGGCGTCCTCGTCGTCGGAGGAGTCGCTTGAGCTTTCGTCGGAGTCCCACTCCCGACAAACATGGGCATCGCCGCCCTTCTTCTTGTAGTATTTCTTCTTCTCCTTTCTTCTTCCCTTCTTGTCGTCGCCCCTGTCACTTTCACTAGACATAGGACATTTTGCAATAAAGTGACCGGGCTTACCACATTTGTAGCAAACCTTCTTGGAACGGGGTGTGTAGTCCTTCCCCTTCCGTTGCTTGAGGATTTGCCGGAAGCTTTTGATAATTAGGGCCATTTCCTCATTGTCGAGCTTGGAGGCGTCGATTGGTTGTCTACTTGGTGTAGACTCCTCCTTCTTCTCCTCAGTTGCCTTGAAGGCCACGGGTTGCGCCTCGGATGTGGAGGGCTCATCAAGCTCGTTGATCTTCTTGGAGCCCTTAATCATGCATTCAAAACTCACAAAATTCCCGATGACTTCCTCGGGGGTCATTAGTGGATATCTAGGATTACCACGAATTAATTGTACTTGTGTAGGGTTAAGGAAAATAAGTCCTCTTAAAATAACCTTAACCACTTCGTGGTCATCCCATTTGGTGCTCCCGAGGTTGCGCACTTGGTTCACCAAGGTCTTGAGCCGGTTGTACATGTCTTGTGGCTCCTCCCCTTGGCGAAGACGGAAGCGACCGAGCTCCCCCTCGATCGTTTCCCGCTTGGTGATCTTGGTGAGTTCATCACCCTCGTGCGCCGTCTTGAGTAGGTCCTAAATCTCCTTGGCATTCTTTAATCCTTGTACTTTGTTGTATTCCTCCTTGCTTAGGGAGGCAAGGAGGATGGTTGCGGCTTGGGAGTTGAAGTGCTCGATTTGGGCCACTTCGTCCGTGTCATAGTCCTCATCCCCTATTGATGGTACCTGTACACCATACTCAACAACATCCCATATTCTTTTGTGGAGAGAAGTTAGATGAAATCGCATTAAATTACTCCACATAGCATAATCTTCACCATTAAAAGTTGGTGGTTTGCCTAATGGGACGGAAAGTAAAGGTGTATGTTTAGGAATGCGAGGATAGCGTAGGGGAATCTTACTATACTTCTTACGCTCTTGGCGTTTAGAAGTAACGGACGCTGCGTCGGAGCCGGAGGTAGATGTTGATGAAGTGTCGGTCTCGTAGTAGACCACCTTCCTCATCCTCTTGGGCTTGTCCCCACTCCGATGCGGTTTGTGAGAAGAAGATTTTTCCTTCTTCTCCTTGTGGCGAGAAGAGGAAGATCTTTTCTCCTTCCGCTTGGAGGAGTTTTTCTTCTTCTCCCGTCTCTTGGTGCGGGACTCTTCCGATGAAGTGCTCCCTTGGCTTGTAGTGGGCTTGTCATCGCCGGTCTCTATCTCCTTCTTGGCGTGATCTCCCGACATCACTTCGAGCGGTTAGGCTCTAATGAAGCACCAGGCTCCGATACCAATTGATAGTCGCCTAGAGGGGGGGTGAATAGGGCGAAACTGAAATTCTCAAAAATAAACACAACTACAAGCCGGGTTAGCGTTAGAAATATGAACGAGTCCGCGAGAGAGGGCGCAAAACAAATCGCAAGCGAATAAGAGTGTGACACAAGGATTTGTTTTACCGAGGTTCGGTTCTCGCAAACCTACTCCCCGTTGAGGAGGCCACAAAGGCCGGGTCTTTTTCAACCCCTTCCCTCTCTCAAACGATCCCACGGATCGAGTGAGCTTTCTCTTCTCCTCAATCAACCGGGAACAAAACTTCCCCGCAAGGGCCACCACACAATTGGTGCCTCTTGCCTTGGTTACAATTGAGTGTTTGATCACAAGAACAAATGAGAAAGAAAAGAATGCGATCCAAGCGCAAGAGCTCGAAAGAACACAAGCAAATCACTCTCTCTAGTCACTAAATGCTTGAGTGGAATTGGAGAGGATTTGATCTCTTTGTATGTGTCTAGAATTGAATGCTAGAGCTCTTGTAGTAGTTGAGAAGTGGAAAACTTGGATGGCAATGAATGTGGGGTGGTTGGGGTATTTATAGCCCCAACCACCAAAGTGACCGTTGGCTGGAAGCTTCTGTTCGATGGCGCACCGGACAGTCCGGTGCACACCGGACAGTCCGGTGCCCCTGCCACGTCACCATTGCCGTTGGATTCTGACCGTTGAAGCTTCTGACTTGTGGGCCCGCCGAGGTGTCCGGTGCACACCGGACATGCACTGTTTGATGTCTGGTGCACCGGTATGGGCAGCCCTGACGTCTGCGCGCGCTGCGCGCGCATTTATTGCTTCGCAGGGAGCCGTTGGCGCCGCAGAGAGCCGTTGCTCCGCTGGCACACCGGACAGTCCGGTGCACACCGGACAGTCCGGTGAATTATAGCGGAGCGGCTGCCGCGCGAACCCGAGGCTGGCGAGTTCCGAAGGCCGTGCTGACTTGGAGCACCGGACATGTCCGGTGCACACCGGACAGTCCGGTGAATTATAGCGCGGCGGCCTTCGCGAAGTCCCGAGGGCGAAGGGTTGAAGTCGAAGTCCTCTGGGCGAAGAGTCCTCTGGGCGAAGAGTCCTCTGGGCGCACCGGACAGTCCGGTGCACACCGGACAGTCTGGTGCCTCCAGCCAGAGGTGCCCTCGGTTGCCTCATTGCTCCTTTGTTGAATCCAACACTTGATTGTTTTATTGGCTAAGTGTGAACCTTTTGCACCTGTATAACTTATGCACTAGAGTAAACTAGTTAGTCCAATATTTGTGTTGGGCAATTCAACCACCAAAATTATTTAGGACTTAGGTGTAAGCCTAATTCCCTTTCAATTTCCGCTTTACTCTGATTATTCTTACCTTTTCATTCTAAAGACAAATGTGGATTTCACACTTTGAAATTCTGTGCCTAAAGTGACTTTAGGAATAAGAGACCTATTCTTAGGAACAAAAACAAAATTATTTTTGTAGATATCTATGAACTTGAATGTTTGTTCTTATGATATTTGTTTGATCTGGTTCTTTGATTGAGTGTAATGAGTTATGGAGTAATGTCCACAATTACATCTGCATATACATACATGCATAAAAATAAATAAATAAAATTCAAAAAAAAAACTAGATTATCCTCCATTAAAGTGTATCAATTTTAATAGATCCATCCTATCTTAAAGGGTTCTATATTATCTTAAAAGATACTCATCTTATCTTGAAAAGATCTTATCTCATCTTAATAGATCTAACTGGCCTCAAAAGATTCTACTTTATCCTTATGGAGTCATCTTGCCCTAATTAGCATATTTATCCCACTCTAGAATAACAACCATGAGCTAATCTAAAATTTATTTAGATCCTATCTAATCGAAAATAGTTATATCAATCTATTCTAGATCTGATCCAATCTAAAGTGAGTTACTTAATGCTGGTACAAGGATTAAGCCATACTCTTAAGTCACTTAAACCTAAGTTAGTGTCATAGATCAACTCAGCCATACACTCCCAATAAGTTGCACAATCCATTTATGTGAACCTATTGATTAAAAAAAAATCTCCTACTCATAGACCCACCTATCTTAACTATATCTCCCTAGCTCAAATGAAGACACCAAGATTGGAGACCAAAGAAGATCAACCTCATTAAGAAAGGACAAACACCAACTCAAGTCTTCAAGGATCAAGCGGGATCACCAGATGAGTCAAAAGCCACAATCTAGGATGGAATCTTTTCTTACCCTACACTTTCTTAACCAAACCTATATATGCCCCAAAGACATCTTCTATCCTACATAATAAAGTGGACATACATATATTACCCATGCTCTCCTATCACTTACTAATAATAAAAAGAGAGACTCTTGATTTTGAACTAATTAGAAACTAAAAGCTAAATTTCAAATCACTCTTCCTATATCCTCTTTCTTACAAATCTCGAGGGCGAGATTATTTTTAAGGGGGGTAGGATTTGTAATACCCACTTTGTAAGAAAAGGCTAGAAAGAGAAATTATATTATTTTACATCTATATGTGTTGTCTATGTTACTCATTTCATGTGAACACCACAATTAAACAAATAAATAAATGATAATAGATACCCAACAAAACTTGTCTCATGCTGAGTTTTTACTTGATTGTGCATTTGTGTTTAATAAAATAAATGTGTCATTAATAGCATATCAATGGATCCATAGAATTTAAACTCTAACTTGAAAATAAAACCATGAAAATAGAGGAGAGAAAGGAATATTATTTAATACAAAATAATATTATAATTAAATAACTTCACCATCTGTGGGTATGACCAAATTGCATGGTTAACATGAATTTGAATTAGCACCTGAGTTAGATTCAAAATTTGAATTCAAATGAATTAAGAATAAAATGAAATGAAACAGAAAATAAAAAGAAAAAGGGAATGAGAGTTTACCGGGCCAGCTTACTACAATTCCGGCCCACCAGGATTTTCTCACCCGCGCAGCCCACCTCCCTATTCCCTGACCCCGTGGCCCCACCGTGCAGTCGTCGTGCCCTACACACCAAACCGACGACTTCCACCTGGGACCCACCTTGTCAGTCCTCCACACCGGGGCCGCCCATGGCGGTAACAGCTCCCGCGAATGTCGCGCGCCCGGGCGGACGCAATAGGACCCAATCTCCCCCATGACCGACCTCCGCGGGGCTTATAAAACCTCTGGGCGCCGCTGCCATCCCGGGGAGAGACGAATTTCGCCGACGCCACCATTACCGCGAAGCTCGCCATGTGCTGGGGGATCGGGATTTGGGGTTGACCACCGCCGCGGTACTCGTCTCCGGCGTTACTTCTCGGGGCCCGATTACTCACCTGGTTGCGCCGCTGAATCGGGAGAAAGATCTCCGAAGCATCGCGACCGGGATTAGCTTCTGCGGCCGCGGGAATTCCTCACCGTACCTGGAGCTCCGCCGCGTACCGCACCACGCCGTGGACTAGCGCTCTGGCCGTCGCTCCGGCCTCGGCTAGGATTCAGGGCCTTCGTTGAGGCTCGCTGGTGCGCGGGATTCCCTCGGCTGGCGCGATTGGGGGCTGGGGTGCATGCGATTTCTCGCCGGTGCTCCTACGCCGCCGCGAGCTAGCCCTCCGTCGTGGACTGCTTCGACTGAGCCCCTTCCGCTGGTGAGAACCTTCTTCGCGTATTCACTCTTGCCCCTGCATCGTGTAGCGTCCGTTAGTTTGGATTTTGGGTCGCCTTGGGCATTGGTGGCTGGCTCGGCAATGGAGCGCCGCCGCTGGCGGCTCGTACATGGTCGTCGGGCGCCACCGTGGGGAGGATGGAGCAGCCACCGTCAGATCTTATCGGACGGCCTAGAATTAAACCAGCGTGAGCCGTTGATCGATGGATGGACGCGTGGGATTAAATCTGCGCATACCGGTTCGATGTTTCACCCTGGACCGTCGATCGTGGATCCGAGGGCTCTGATCTGGTAGGTGGCGTGGATAGATATCAGGCGTGGATCTCGGATCCATCGGCCCATGTGCCGTACCGGTTCGCGGGGATGTGAGATTTAATCTGGGCCCTTGATCAGTGATCGGGCGGCCGATCTTCACCGATACCCCTTCGCTGAAGCCGTTTTCTAAAAGAGTCCCTCGGGTTCAGGATAAATAACCCGCGGTCCTCGGGCGCTGTTCTTAGAGTCTTAGAAACATTTGTGCAGTAGCCCCTGTATTTTCTGGAAATTGACGCGCAGTCCTGGCCTCTAGGAAAACAGAGAAACTCATTTAAGAAATGATTTTTAACACAGAATTAATTATGGAAACTTGTTTAATTCATATAAAATTCACATTAAGTCCAAATAAGTCCATTCCAGTTCCTATAATTTTGTAATAATGTTGTGTATCACATAGTGACACTGTTTTAACATGAAAATGGTATTAAAATTTATTTCTTAATTAATTTAGTATCAAGTACATGAAACCTTAGAAAATTCATAACTCCTCCGTTTTAACTCCGATTTGATCCGTTCAAGTTGCGTTAGTCTCGTAGCAACACATAGATTATTATTATTCAGTTCGTTATTATGTTTGGTGTGATGTTAATTTTGCCTATACACTATTTGTTTGTATTGCTACGACTAGCGTGAGGTTACGAGTCGCCTGAAGAGCAAGTAGTACCTGGAATCTCAAGGCCCAGGCAAGTTGTGCCCTTGATCACTTCTTTTTACCCAGTCATGTTCTAATTAATCATAATGATCTGCATAGGTTAATTTTGATGGGACCCAATAGGTTACCTCAGTTTGACTATCTTTATACCTTGATCACCACTGGACTTTTTGGGTAGTACTTGCTATCGCTTTATGTGGTTTTGGGTATAGAGATACACATTACTATTCATGATTATACTTTTATTGTCAGTTGTTATTTACTGTTCATGATAAGATCATTATGTTAATTGGAACATGGAGAACCACCCGGGAAAACAGTGCTACCACAAGGGAGGAATGGGACCCCTTGGCTGATTAATTAGGAAAGCTAGTGGAAGACTACCTTACCCGAAAGGGGCAAGGGCAGTAGGGGAGTGGTCAGTGTAGGGAGGCCCTCGGGAGGATTTTGCTGCGATGGCGGTCCTGCAAGGGATTCCTGCATTGGAACTTCCTATAAACTGTAGCGGGTTTTCTGAAGCTAGTGGAACTTTGTAAAGGCCTCGTAGTGTTACCCTGCCTCGCCTCCTCGGTAGAGGTGTATGGGAAGTCGCGATCCCTTGGCAGATGGCTAACATGACTTGTGGGTAAAGATGCGCAACCTCTGCAGAGTGTAAAACTGGTATACTAGCCGTGCTCACGGTCAAGAGCAGCTCGGACACTCACATGATTAAATTATGGAACTTAAACTCAATTTGTCATATGCATTGCATCGCAGGTGAAGTTGTTACTTTTGTTCTACTATTTTAATTGGGTTGGTATTTACTTATACTTAGTAATTGCTAATAAAATTTTGACCAACTTTAAAAGCAATGCTCAGCTTCAGCCATCCTCTTTGGTAAGCCTTACACTTCACATGAGCTCCCACCTTTAGCGAGTTCATGCACATTATTCCCCATAACTTGTTGAGCGATGAACGTATGTGAGCTCACTCTTGTTGTCTCACACCCCCACAGGTCAAGAACAGGTACCACAGGATGAGGCGCTTGGAGGATGCTGCGATGAGTTCGTGAGAGGTCTAGGCCGTCGTCTCCCAGTCAACTTTGGGTTGCTGGACCGTTGTCTCCTTATAATGTAATTATTTATTTTGTATAGAACTCCTATTATATATAAAGATGTGACATTCGATCCTGTGCCACTATACATCATATGTGTGAGACTTGGTCCCAGCATAACTGGTGTTGATGTTCGCGCCCGGGTCTTGGTGCCCCTAAAACCCGGGTGTGACAGAAGTGGTATCAGAGGAATGTTGACTGTAGGACGAAACCTAGATAGAACTGGACAACTATTGTCTACTTACCTTTGCTACTCTGATTCTTTTCTTAACTTATCTTAATCTTTTCTCATCTATTTCCGCTTTACTCTGATTATTCTTACCTTTTCATTCTAAAGACAAATGTGGATTTCACACTTTGAAATTCTGTGCCTAAAGTGACTTTAGGAATAAGAGACCAATTCTTAGGAACAAAAACAAAATTATTTTTGTAGATATCTATGAACTTGAATGTTTGTTCTTATGATATTTGTTTGATCTGGTTCTTTGATTGAGTGTAATGAGTTATGGAGTAATGTCCACAATTACATCTGCATATACATACATGCATAAAAATAAATAAATAAAATTCAAAAAAAACTAGATTATCCAGAGATAGGGGTGTTCGGGTGAGGACGGCTGGTCTCGGCGTTTGTTACGGCTGGCTTCGCGAACGCGATGAGAAAGATAGCGCTGGTGATCAGATGAGGCGAGAAGCTAATAGAGATAGATATATACTGCATCGAATCTACCGGGAGGTGGTTTCACGTTTCAGTTCCAAGCCGGAAGGATGAAAGCTTCTAGAGCCCAGCAGCGACACGGAGAAACGCACAGCCGAGCGATGTGATTTGCGTGATGACCTCATTCATGACATCAGCACGACGTCATTCTGGCATGATATAATAAAATAATAAGAACAACAAAAAAAAACAAAGAAGCTGGGTCCATTGATCACGTAGGGTGTGGCCCAGTGTTTGCATGAACGTGGGCTGTTTTTTTTGTATTTCTTTTCTAATTTCGAATTTTCTAATATTTAATTTCAAATTCGTGAGTCATTATCAAAGTTTAAATGCACAAACAAAATATACCAACATGTATGCATAAATTCATTTTGGTTTATTGACTATGCTATTCTCTTACCCATGATGCGTAATGCTAAATAAAATAAACAAAACAAAAAAATAGCAAACCCACATAATATATAATTGATGGTTTTTTTGTCTTAAAATCATAATTTGGGTATTACAAATCCTACCCTCCTTAAAAATAATCTCGTCCTCAAGATTTGTAAGAAAGTGAATATTGAAAGAGTGATTTGAAATTTAGCTTTTAGTTTCTAATTAGTTCAAAATCAAGAGTCTCTTTTTCAGTAGTAAGTGATTAGGAGAGCATGGATATATATATATATATATGTATGTCCACTTTATTATGTAGAATAGAAGATGTCTTTAGAGCATAGATAGGTTTGGTTAAGAAAGCGTAGGGTAAGAAAAGACTCCATCCTAGATTATGGATTTTGACTCATCTCGTGATCCCGCTTGATCCTTGAAGACTTGAGTTGGTGTGTATCCTCCCTTGACGTGGTTGGTCTTCTTTGGCCCTTTCTTCTTGGAGTCGCCATCCGTGTTAAGGACATATGGTTAAGATAGTTGTCGGTGGTTGGGATGGGTAGGCCCAACAAGGTTTACTTTGCTTTTGGGATAAATTGGTTGGGTAACCTATAACATATGCTAGGTTGTGGTGGTTCCACAAATGAGTTGGTCTAAGACACCAATTTAGGTTTAGCACCCATTTATAGGAATATGATCTAATCTATGTTATCTAATCTATGTTACCAATATTAACTAACTTGTTTAAGTAACTTACATTAGATTAGCTCAACTTAAGGTTAGACTTTGTTAGGTTAGATTAACATATCACATTAGATCAGATCTAGAATAAATTGATATGACTATTTTAGACTAGATAAGATCTAAATAAATTTTAGATTATCTCATGGTTGTTACTCTAGAGTGGGATAAATATTCTAATTAGGGCAAGATGAATCCATAAGGATAAGGTAGAATCTTTTGAGGTCAGTTAGATCTATTAGGATGAGATAAAATCTTTTCAAGATAAGATGAGTCTACTAAGGTAATAGAGTATCTTTTAAGATAAGATGGATCTATGAGTGTCGGATAGAATCTTTTAAGATAAGATGGATATTATTAGGCTAGATATTTTAATGAGGGATAACCTAGTTTATCTAGTTATTTTTATAAGCATTTTTTTCTTTCCCTATATGTACATGCAGATGTAATTGTGGACATTACTCCACAACCCATCACACTCAATCAAAGATCCAAATCAGACAAATATCATAAGAACAAACACTCAAACGTATAGATACCCAAAAAAATAGTTTTGTTTTTGTTCCTGAGAATGGGTCTCCTATTCCTAAAAGTCACTTTAGGCACAGGATTTCAAAGTGTGAAATCCACATTTATCTTTAGAAGGAAAAGGTAGGAATAATCAGAGTATAGCGGAAATTAGATGAGAAAAGATTAAGGGAAGTTTAGAAAAAAAAATCAGAGTAGTAAAGGTAAGTAGATAAGGGTTATCCAGTTCTATCTAGGTTTCGTCCTACAGTCAACATTCCTCTGATACCACTTCTGTCACACCCGGATTTCGGGGCACCAAGACCCGGGCGCGAACATAATCACCAGGTGTGCTGGGACCAAGTCTCACACATATGATGAATCATGGCACAGGATCGAATGTCACATCTTTACTATATAACAGGAGTTCTATACAAAATAAATAAATAATTACATTATAAGGAGACAACGGTCCAGCAACCCAAAGTTGACTGGGAGACGACGGCCTAGACCTCTCGCGAACACATCGCAGCATCCTCCATGCGCCTCATCCTGCGGTACCTGTTCTTGACCTATGGGGGGTGTGAGACAGCAAGAGTGAGCTCACATACGTTCATTGCTCAACAAGTTGTGGGGAATAATGTGCATGAACTCGCCAAAGTGTGGAGCTCATGTGAAGTGTAAGGCTTACCAAAGAGGATGGTTAGAGCTGAGCATTGCTTTTAAAGTTGGTCAAAATTTTATTAGCAATTACTAAGTATAAGTAAATACCAAACCCTATTAAGTAATAGAACAAAAGTAACAACACCACCTGCGATGCAATGCATATGACAAATTGAATTTAGTTCCATAAATTAATCATGTGAGGGTCCGAGCTGCTCTTGACCGTGAGCACGGCTAGTATACCAGTTTTACACTCTGCAGAGGTTGCGCATCTTTACCCACAAGTCATGTTACCCATCTGCCAAGGGATCGTGACTTCCCATACACCTCTACCGAGGAGGCGAGGCAGGGTAACACTACGAGGCCTTTACAAAGTTCCACTAGCTTCAGAAAACCCGCTACAGTTTATAGGAAGCTCCAATGCAGGAATCCCTTGCAGGACCGCCATCGTAGCAAAATCCTCCCGAGGGCCTCCCTACACTGACCACTTCCCTACTGCCCTTGCCCCTTTCGGGTAAGGTAGTCTTCCACTAGCTTTCCTAATTAATCAGCCAAGGGTCCCATTCCTCCCTTGTGGTAGCACTGTTTTCCCGGGTGGTCGCTCCATGTTCCAATTAACATAATGATCTTATCATGAACAGTAATAATAAACATATAATAAAAGTGTGATCATGAATAATGTACCTTCATACCGAAAACCACATAAAGCACTAGCAGGTACTACCCAAAAAGTTCAATGGTAAACAAGGTATAAAGATAGACAAACTAGGGTAACCTATTGGGTCCCATCAAAATTAACCTATGCAGATCATTATGATTAATCAGAACATGGCTGGGTAAAAAGAAGTGATCAAGGGCACAACTTGCCTGGCACTTGAGATTCCAGGTACCAACTTGCTCTTCAGATGACACGTGTCCTCACGCTAGTCGTAGCATTACAAACAAACAGTGTATAGACAAAATTAACATTACACCAAACATAAGGATAAACTGTATAATTATGATCTACGCGTTGCAACAAGATCGTAGAAACAAGAACCCCTAAATTCGGAGCTACGGATATTGAGTTATGAATTTCTAAAATCATTTAGCACCTAGAATAGATTAATTCAATTGAGCAATTTTAATTCAAGTTTCATGGTTAAATAAAGGTACTAGGTGATAAACAATATTAATACAAAATTATTGCAACTAGAATGACTCAATTTGAAGTTAAAATGAATTAACTATGAATTTCCTAATATTTAATGTGCTTGAAATAGAATTAAATGACAAATTAATTTTCTTACTGTTTTTATGTCAAAACAGAGACATTAAATGATAGAGAATATTATTACAAAATTTTAAAAATTGGAATGGTTCAATTTGGAGCTAAAATGAATTTTCTATGCATTTTACAAGTTTCTAGAATTGTTTTTGTATTAAAAATGAATTTCTAATATCATTTCTCTATTTTTAATCTACTCTGGACTGGGCGCTAAAATATGAAAAGTGCAGGGGTCTCGGGCGTAAGATCTCCGAGACACAGAGAATAGTACTCTCTGGATGGCGGATTGATTAGTAATTTTCTCGGGGGCTCTTTAACAAAAAGTACCCGCGAAGGGGTATCATTAAATCTGAGTCGCCCGATCGGAGATGGGCGCACGAGATTAGATCTCGCCACCCGCGCAGCGCGAACCCTCAGATAACAATCCGGTGGTCCCGATTTAATGAGTCCCAGCACGAGTAGCCACCATCCGATCCCGATCGGACGGTCGACACGTAAACTGAACGAACCGGTAAGCGCGATCTAATCAGAGCCGTTCCTTGGACATCGGACGGTCGCGCGCCTTTCTTCCCAAATGCTACCGACGGCGGCGGCGCAAAACCCACGCACGGCGGCGAGCACACCGGCACAGGGTGGCGGCGCATCCGTGCAGAGAAATGGCGCACGCACCGGTGAAGCCCCGCACGGCGGTCCCGGGCACCCAACCCACAGTGGATCGACATTACGCACAGAAGAACGAGAACCTAAAGGGAAAGAAAGGTAGATGCCTACCCGGATGAGGCTTCAGTCGAAGGGTCCAGGGCCTCTTGCGCGGCCACCGGTGGTGGTTATTCCGTGCCACCCAACCAGCCCACGATGTCATCTGCCAGTTTGAGGCCGAAGCGACTCCCTGACATGCTCGCGAGGGTCCCTGACCAATCCCCAAAAGCTCGGTCGACAGCGAGTTAGAGTTCCCTGGCGGCGGTTCCCTCCTGCCCTCCTCGATCTCTCTCTGTGTGCATGCTCCGATCTCTCTCTTCTCTTCCTCGACGTGGACTTAGATGAGCCAGGAGGTGTAGAGGACTCGCTTTTTATATACCCAGAGATAGGGGTGTTCGGGTGAGGACGGCTGGTCTCGGCGTTTGTTACGGCTGGCTTCGCGAACGCGATGAGAAAGATAGCGCTGGTGATCAGATGAGGCGAGAAGCTAATAGAGATAGATATATACTGCATCGAATCTACCGGGAGGTGGTTTCACGTTTCAGTTCCAAGCCGGAAGGATGAAAGCTTCTAGAGCCCAGCAGCGACACGGAGAAACGCACAGCCGAGCGATGTGATTTGCGTGATGACCTCATTCATGACATCAGCACGACGTCATTCCGGCATGATATAATAAAATAATAAGAACAACAAAAAAAACAAAGAAGCTGGGTCCATTGATCACGTAGGGTGTGGCCCAGTGTTTGCATGAACGTGGGCTGTTTTTTTGTATTTCTTTTCTAATTTCGAATTTTCTAATATTTAATTTCAAATTCGTGAGTCATTATCAAAGTTTAAATGCACAAACAAAATATACCAACATGTATGCATAAATTCATTTTGGTTTATTGACTATGCTATTCTCTTACCCATGATGCGTAATGCTAAATAAAATAAACAAAACAAAAAAAATAGCAAACCCACATAATATATAATTGATGGTTTTTTTTGTCTTAAAATTATAATTTGGGTATTACAAATCCTACCCTCCTTAAAAATAATCTCGTCCTCAAGATTTGTAAGAAAGTGAATATTGAAAGAGTGATTTGAAATTTAGCTTTTAGTTTCTAATTAGTTCAAAATCAAGAGTCTCTTTTTCAGTAGTAAGTGATTAGGAGAGCATGGATATATATATATATATATGTATGTCCACTTTATTATGTAGAATAGAAGATGTCTTTAGAGCATAGATAGGTTTGGTTAAGAAAGCGTAGGGTAAGAAAAGACTCCATCCTAGATTATGGATTTTGACTCATCTCGTGATCCCGCTTGATCCTTGAAGACTTGAGTTGGTGTGTATCCTCCCTTGACGTGGTTGGTCTTCTTTGGCCCTTTCTTCTTGGAGTCGCCATCCGTGTTAAGGACATATGGTTAAGATAGTTGTCGGTGGTTGGGATGGGTAGGCCCAACAAGGTTTACTTTGCTTTTGGGATAAATTGGTTGGGTAACCTATAACATATGCTAGGTTGTGGTGGTTCCACAAATGAGTTGGTCTAAGACACCAATTTAGGTTTAGCACCCATTTATAGGAATATGATCTAATCTATGTTATCTAATCTATGTTACCAATATTAACTAACTTGTTTAAGTAACTTACATTAGATTAGCTCAACTTAAGGTTAGACTTTGTTAGGTTAGATTAACATATCACATTAGATCAGATCTAGAATAAATTGATATGACTATTTTAGACTAGATAAGATCTAAATAAATTTTAGATTATCTCATGGTTGTTACTCTAGAGTGGGATAAATATTCTAATTAGGGCAAGATGAATCCATAAGGATAAGGTAGAATCTTTTGAGGTCAGTTAGATCTATTAGGATGAGATAAAATCTTTTCAAGATAAGATGAGTCTACTAAGGTAATAGAGTATCTTTTAAGATAAGATGGATCTATGAGTGTCGGATAGAATCTTTTAAGATAAGATGGATATTATTAGGCTAGATATTTTAATGAGGGATAACCTAGTTTATCTAGTTATTTTTATAAGCATTTTTTTTCTTTCCCTATATGTACATGCAGATGTAATTGTGGACATTACTCCACAACCCATCACACTCAATCAAAGATCCAAATCAGACAAATATCATAAGAACAAACACTCAAACGTATAGATACCCAAAAAAATAGTTTTGTTTTTGTTCCTGAGAATGGGTCTCCTATTCCTAAAAGTCACTTTAGGCACAGGATTTCAAAGTGTGAAATCCACATTTATCTTTAGAAGGAAAAGGTAGGAATAATCAGAGTATAGCGGAAATTAGATGAGAAAAGATTAAGGGAAGTTTAGAAAAAAAAATCAGAGTAGTAAAGGTAAGTAGATAAGGGTTATCCAGTTCTATCTAGGTTTCGTCCTACAGTCAACATTCCTCTGATACCACTTCTGTCACACCCGGATTTCGGGGCACCAAGACCCGGGCGCGAACATAATCACCAGGTGTGCTGGGACCAAGTCTCACACATATGATGAATCATGGCACAGGATCGAATGTCACATCTTTACTATATAACAGGAGTTCTATACAAAATAAATAAATAATTACATTATAAGGAGACAACGGTCCAGCAACCCAAAGTTGACTGGGAGACGACGACCTAGACCTCTCGCGAACACATCGCAACATCCTCCATGCGCCTCATCCTGCGGTACCTGTTCTTGACCTATGGGGGGGTGTGAGACAGCAAGAGTGAGCTCACATACGTTCATTGCTCAACAAGTTGTGGGGAATAATGTGCATGAACTCGCCAAAGTGTGGAGCTCATGTGAAGTGTAAGGCTTACCAAAGAGGATGGTTAGAGCTGAGCATTGCTTTTAAAGTTGGTCAAAATTTTATTAGCAATTACTAAGTATAAGTAAATACCAAACCCTATTAAGTAATAGAACAAAAGTAACAACACCACCTGCGATGCAATGCATATGACAAATTGAATTTAGTTCCATAAATTAATCATGTGAGGGTCCGAGCTGCTCTTGACCGTGAGCACGGCTAGTATACCAGTTTTACACTCTGCAGAGGTTGCGCATCTTTACCCACAAGTCATGTTACCCATCTGCCAAGGGATCGCGACTTCCCATACACCTCTACCGAGGAGGCGAGGCAGGGTAACACTACGAGGCCTTTACAAAGTTCCACTAGCTTCAGAAAACCCGCTACAGTTTATAGGAAGCTCCAATGCAGGAATCCCTTGCAGGACCGCCATCGCAGCAAAATCCTCCCGAGGGCCTCCCTACACTGACCACTTCCCTACTGCCCTTGCCCCTTTCGGGTAAGGTAGTCTTCCACTAGCTTTCCTAATTAATCAGCCAAGGGGTCCCATTCCTCCCTTGTGGTAGCACTGTTTTCCCGGGTGGTCGCTCCATGTTCCAATTAACATAATGATCTTATCATGAACAGTAATAATAAACTTATAATAAAAGTGTGATCATGAATAATGTACCTTCATACCGAAAACCACATAAAGCACTAGCAGGTACTACCCAAAAAGTTCAATGGTAAACAAGGTATAAAGATAGACAAACTAGGGTAACCTATTGGGTCCCATCAAAATTAACCTATGCAGATCATTATGATTAATCAGAACATGGCTGGGTAAAAAGAAGTGATCAAGGGCACAACTTGCCTGGCACTTGAGATTCCAGGTACCAACTTGCTCTTCAGATGACACGTGTCCTCACGCTAGTCGTAGCATTACAAACAAACAGTGTATAGACAAAATTAACATTACACCAAACATAAGGATAAACTGTATAATTATGATCTACGCGTTGCAACAAGATCGTAGAAACAAGAACCCCTAAATTCGGAGCTACGGATATTGAGTTATGAATTTCTAAAATCATTTAGCACCTAGAATAGATTAATTCAATTGAGCAATTTTAATTCAAGTTTCATGGTTAAATAAAGGTACTAGGTGATAAACAATATTAATACAAAATTATTGCAACTAGAATGACTCAATTTGAAGTTAAAATGAATTAACTATGAATTTCCTAATATTTAATGTGCTTGAAATAGAATTAAATGACAAATTAATTTTCTTACTGTTTTTATGTCAAAACAGAGACATTAAATGATAGAGAATATTATTACAAAATTTTAAAAATTGGAATGGTTCAATTTGGAGCTAAAATGAATTTTCTATGCATTTTACAAGTTTCTAGAATTGTTTTTGTATTAAAAATGAATTTCTAATATCATTTCTCTATTTTTAATCTACTCTGGACTGGGCGCTAAAATATGAAAAGTGCAGGGGTCTCGGGCGTAAGATCTCCGAGACACAGAGAATAGTACTCTCTGGATGGCGGATTGATTAGTAATTTTCTCGGGGGCTCTTTAACAAAAAGTACCCGCGAAGGGGTATCATTAAATCTGAGTCGCCCGATCGGAGATGGGCGCACGAGATTAGATCTCGCCACCCGCGCAGCGCGAACCCTCAGATAACAATCCGGTGGTCCCGATTTAATGAGTCCCAGCACGAGTAGCCACCATCCGATCCCGATCGGACGGTCGACACGTAAACTGAACGAACCGGTAAGCGCGATCTAATCAGAGCCGTTCCTTGGACATCGGACGGTCGCGCGCCTTTCTTCCCAAATGCTACCGACGGCGGCGGCGCAAAACCCACGCACGGCGGCGAGCACACCGGCACAGGGTGGCGGCGCATCCGTGCAGAGAAATGGCGCACGCACCGGTGAAGCCCCGCACGGCGGTCCCGGGCACCCAACCCACAGTGGATCGACATTACGCACAGAAGAACGAGAACCTAAAGGGAAAGAAAGGTAGATGCCTACCTGGACGAGGCTTCAGTCGAAGGGTCCAGGGCCTCTTGCGCGGCCACCGGTGGTGGTTATTCCGTGCCACCCAACCAGCCCACGATGTCATCTGCCAGTTTGATAGGGATGTTCCTAAAACATCCGAATTATATCACAAATCTACTATTTTAGCATAGGTATACATATAAATTAAAGCTAATTTTTGGCAATGTTATGAAGATTATTATGAAGTATTTAAATAAATTTTTGTATAATTTTTTATGTACATTATTTTCTCCATACAACAAAAAAGATGAAAAAACATCCGAATCCGTATTCGGATAGACATCCGAATTTTATATCAATTATTTAAAAATATCTAGAACGAATTTAATGTTTATTTTTTGTAAAGATTAATAGCCTCAATGCTAAAAACAAGAATATAAATTTACATATCAAATTCTATATGTTATTTGTTCACAATCCAAAAAAATAAGACCAAAAAATTGACATCCGAATAAATATCCGAATCCATCCCTACAGTTTGAGGCCGAAGCGACTCCCTGACATGCTCGCGAGGGTCCCTGACCAATCCCCAAAAGCTCGGTCGACAGCGAGTTAGAGTTCCCTGGCGGCGGTTCCCTCCTGCCCTCCTCGATCTCTCTCTGTGTGCATGCTCCGATCTCTCTCTTCTCTTCCTCGACGTGGACTTACTCGACGTGGACTTAGATGAGCCAGGAGGTGTAGAGGACTCGCTTTTTATATACCCAGAGATAGGGGTGTTCGGGTGAGGACGGCTGGTCTCGGCGTTTGTTACGGCTGGCTTCGCGAACGCGATGAGAAAGATAGCGCTGGTGATCAGATGAGGCGAGAAGCTAATAGAGATAGATATATACTGCATCGAATCTACCGGGAGGTGGTTTCACGTTTCAGTTCCAAGCCGGAAGGATGAAAGCTTCTAGAGCCCAGCAGCGACACAGAGAAACGCACAGCCGAGCGATGTGATTTGCGTGATGACCTCATTCATGACATCAGCACGACGTCATTCCGGCATGATATAATAAAATAATAAGAACAATAAAAAAAACAAAGAAGCTGGGTCCATTGATCACGTAAGGTGTGGCCCAGTGTTTGCATGAACGTGGGCTGTTTTTTTTGTATTTCTTTTCTAATTTCGAATTTTCTAATATTTAATTTCAAATTCGTGAGTCATTATCAAAGTTTAAATGCACAAACAAAATATACCAACATGTATGCATAAATTCATTTTGGTTTATTGACTATGCTATTCTCTTACCCATGATGCGTAATGCTAAATAAAATAAACAAAACAAAAAAAATAGCAAACCCACATAATATATAATTGATGGTTTTTTTTTGTCTTAAAATTATAATTTGGGTATTACAGTTACAAGACGCAGCGAGCCGAGCATACTCCGAGATATATCAAGGTTTATGTTCTGAATCCTCAAAGCTCCGAGAAATCTGCTGTTGTTTAACCAGGAGCCAGTAACAAGAAAACTAAAAGTCGATTAGGAATCTGACAATCCATCATAAACATCGGAAAGGGTGTATTGCAAGCAGCTAGCCGCTAGATATATGCTACCATAAAAGTGACCGAAAATTTATTCCGAAGATAACCAAACAACAATAATAGTAGGTACGTACGTACGTGGACGTAGATAGATAGATAGAACATACATAACAGGCAATAGACAGTACTAGTACTAGTACTACTACCAGCACCGCCGCCACAGGCACACACGTGGATCTGCTGCGCGACCTGAGAAGGGGAGGCGTACAATAATGGCCGGCGGATGCGAGAGCGGCAAGCGGATCATGCCGGCGGCGGAGGCTTGGCGACGACGACGGGGAAGTCGACGACGAGCACCTTGTCGATGGCGGCCATGAAGGTTGCGGCGAACGCGGTGTGGCTGTCGTGGCCCATGTAGGCGGCGAGGTCGGCGGCGGAGGCGAAGGTGAGCGAGAAGACGTGCGTGAAGCCCTGCGTCAGCATCTCCTGGTTCAGCACGTCCTGGCCCCTGCACGCACGCACGCGTGCATCACAGAAGGGAAGGAAGGAAGGATGATGGAAGGTCATGAGTGGAGAAGGAACGGGTGTGGGTGTGTAGTTAGTGTGTACCACTCGAAAGACTTGACCGTGTCCATCCCGGCGGCGAGGTCGGTCATGCCCTTGAGCACGTCGTCCACCACGACGCCCTCCTTGAACTTGGCCAGGCACAGGTGCTTCACCTCCCCCATATCCGGCGTCGGAGGAAGCCCTCCTCCAGTAGCTAGCTAGCTCCCCTTCCCTCAAAGCTCTCCTCACACTCAGTCACTTCCCCGATGGCTTTATTTGCAGAGGAGTCCGATGGATCGTGGCGACATGGTGGCCAATTTAAGCTACCGCCGCCGACAGGGGTCACTGGCTGCAGAGCTCATCACTCCTCCTCCTCCTAGAGCAGTAGAGCCTGAGCCTGTGGACTGGATCACTTGGGCACACAACAGTAAACTAAACACGACGCGCTTATCCTTCCCAGGCACTGGCAGAGCGTGTTCGGATTGCGTCACGAGCTGGCTTTAATTCCGCTCACCAACCAACTTGTGTGTGTGTGTGTGTGTGTCAGTGCACGCACGGGAGAGCAAGGGAGGGAGGTGAAAAGAAAAAGAAAAAGAAAGGAGCGGTTCCGTGCGCGCTGACGCGGCTAGATCTGGGACGGGTGAGAGAGTCATCATTCATTCCATTCGACTGGGCCGGCGACCGACACGAGCGTACGACGCTGCGTGGGCAGAGGCAGGGCAGCCCAGCACCGCATGCTTGCTTCCCCAGTTCTTCCCCCCCTCGCCCGCCTCCCTCTGGCTCTGATGCAGATGCAGGCCAAGATCCTCATCTCTCCCTGACCCTGGATGACAGGCAGGTCCGTCAGTCAGCACTGTGCACCACCGCCAACAGTTACCAGTGTCAAATGGAATGTCGATCGCGCGCTGGCAGTAGCAAGATCAGGTAGGTAATCTCAGGTTCATCAGAGACCGACTGGGCGGCGTCGTCGCATCGCATTGGATTCAGACCACATGGTACTACAGCCTACAGCAGAGGGATACAAGCTGACAAGGTGGCGACTGATCACGCTGCTGCTGCCCGAGAAGAATTCTCACATGCGTGGCTGGATAATAAGACAGCTGCTGCATCAGCCAGCCACGGGATTTTTTTTATTATTAATTCTCAGCGACAAATGTTACCGTACAGTACACAAAACCATGCCATCATCTCTCGAACGCTCCCGGTCCCGTCGCATGGAAAACGCACTGCTGCCGTCGTCTCTCTTGCGGCACACTACACGTACACCGTAATACCACAGTATGTGGCCATGGATACTGATTGATGAATGAATGGATGGATGAATGGATGAATGACCTGAACGATTTCTCGATCGTATGTATGTACACGAACGAGCCCAGGCCTCTTCAAGTCTCTTGTTTCTCTCTCCTTTGCTTTTACCACGCACCTGTTCACCCACCCTGGCTATTTGCAGAGTGAGCGGGGCGCTATTTGCAGGGGCCTAGCGGGGTAGTAGATCTGCCCGCCTGCTTCCGTACTGTCTGCCCGTTGGTTTCAGGAGCAGGAGCGGGGTTCATAACTTCAGGCAACGGCGAGCTGTAGCCGCTAGCCCCATCTGCCGGTGGTGGACCAGATACGACCTGGTCGGGCTCGTGTCTGGGAGGAGGAGGAGAAGCCTCTGCCGCCCTTGACGAGTGCCCACCGCTGGCGAACAGGCAGCGGCACGGGTCCGATCTCGACGGTTCGGGGGAGCTTGGTGGGCTTATTATCACTATGCTGGACAGATGATGATGATGAGGAGGAGGAGGAGGATGGGGTGCAGAGTGTTCGCTTTCAGGGGTAGTACTAGTATCAGGCACGAGCAGCGACATTCTACAGACCGGGCACGTCGAGTTCTGCGCCAGCCACAGGCTGATACAGCCCGTGTGGAAGGTGTGGCTGCAGGGAGGCAGGACGCGGAGCTCGTCTCCCTCTTCGTATTCCGCCAGACAGATGACGCACCTGCCAGTTTACCAACAGAGAGGTGGTTCAGTTAAGTTCCAGGGCCAGCGAAACAGTTTACCATCCCATGGTCTGTTGCCCATGTGAATTTTCAGTGTAGTTAAAGGTAAGGTACAAATAAGACAAGTCGAATTCGTGCGAGCTATTGGGATGAAACACCAAACATCTACTCGCCATGACAGGGGTCTTCAGGCTCATGTTTCGTCTGAACGTTTCGAGCTCGATCAAGAGGACACATAGCTAGTGACCGCTTCGCATTCAGCCAGAGGACTTGTGGTAACCCAGTCCCCCTCTGTTCCCCGTTCGTCAAGCACAGATGAGGCTAGGCTACTCGATAACAACGCCTCAGCATTCGTCCCTATCGTCTCCAGGGAGACCAGCTACACATCCCACATCGACGTGATGATTCAATCGTCGATACCCAGCACTAGCAGAGCATAACAGGCAACACACTGGGTACTGAACAATCGAACCATTTTCTCTACGTAGGCACCGAAATGATTCGATTGTCGATGTCCAGCACCAGCAGAGCATAGCAGGCAAGGCAGGCACTGGTACTAAACGATTGTGCCATTTTCTCTATGTAGGCACCGAAATCATGTCGATCGTCGATGTCCAGCACCAGCAGAGCATAACAGGCAAGGCACTGGCACTAAACGATCGCACCATTTTCTTTTATGTAGGCACCCAAATCCTCAAGGACAAGCCACCAAAAATCCGAGGAGGACAACTAATATGGTACTGAAAACGCAATAAAATCCTTAATGGCAACCTTTACGGTACCAAAATACTAGCTATCCTAACGGGGCCGTGCTTTATGGTTTCTCAGTAATAATAAATACTAAGCAAGAACATGCATGGCAAATGGCTTCATGATTTCTCAGTAACAGTTAGGGACCGAGGCAGCGGTGGGGCGGGCGGGGCTAGAGCCCCTCCTACCACCGCTGCCGAGCACATGGAGCTCCACTAGAACCTCCCTAAGATTTTAGCGTACACATACTTTGTAGAAGGGGCTCCTATACTGCATTGTTTAGTTCAGTCCCTCCTAAATCTTTTTCTGGTAACAGTAACCGAGCACAGGGTTGGCACAGGGCTTCATGATTTGTCAGTAACACTGAGCAAGAACAGGCATGTCAAATGGCTTCATGATTTCTCAGGAACACCAATAGCAAAGCACAGGCTTAGGAAAATGGCTTCATGATTTCTCAGTAACATTAAGCACAGGGTTGGGGATAAATATACCTAACACATTGTACCAGTAGAGATTCAGGCAATATGTTGGTACTAGCTAACGGTTCGTGAAATTGGATTTGAGGTGTCCAAGAAAACTTGCATATGACGAGGACCCCTGTAGAACTTGTATTAGCCTATAGCACTACTGTCTACAGTGTGCAACCGACTTCTGATTGAAAACAACTACATTAAGAACCTTAGCCTCGCGCCCAGAATAGAGAGACCTCTGCATCAGTGGTTATCCTCTATACCTGTACTCTCTGAGAGAGCACCAAACGAGCATGACAGCGATATCCGGAAGAGCCCAATTATTCGCAGTGAACAGCGCGAGCGACCCCGGGATGAAGCAGAGCACCCCATTTCCAATCTGGTTCCGTGCACCCCCCGGAATAGATCCCCGGCGGTGGACCCGGCCCTCCTTCCCCTCAAACCTCCTCCGAGGGCCGGCCGGCCGGCCTTCGCAGCTACGCTAGTTGAGCCGGCATCGGGATCCGCAAAACCACCAACGAATCCTGCCGGCAGAAACGTGCGCGATCGCGTGCCGGCGGCTCAGCTGCGCGCGAGCCTGCGACTGCAAGTCTGAAATCGGTGGGGTGGGTACCTAGTGGCGATGGCGAGAGCTAGCCCCCCCCCCCCCCCCCCCCCCCCCCCCCCCCCCCCCCGCGCCGGCAAGCGGTAGCAGGCTCCAGTTGTTGTACTGTACCCACAGCAACGGGCAACTCCACCGAACCGCACGCGAAAGCAGGAGATCGGTGGGGTGGGTTGGATTCGAAGCTTGCGTTGCACGAGACAGATCTACAGCTGAGCGGTGGCGTGCGGGCACAGATTGGAATCGCCCGCCGACCCAGAGCGCGGGGATGGAGGTGGGCGAATCGCGATCGGCGCAGCGGAATGGAAGCAAAAAGCAACCCAGGTGGGGGGGGGGGGATGGTTAAGGAGGAGGACTTACTGGGAGCCGTCGTCGGAGTCGGAGGCTTGCGCGGCGGCGTAGGCGCGGGTGGGGAAGGCGGCGGGATCGAGGCCCGGGGCGTGGTGGTGGTGGCGATGGCGGGCGGCGCGGAACGACGGGAAAGGGTCGGGGTCGGCGTAGCCGTGGGCGTAGTGCGGGAGCGGCGGGGCGGCCGCGAGACGGGCGCGGGCCTGGCGCCGGCGCCGGCGGAGGAGCGCGCAGGCGAGGCGCGTGCAGACGAAGACGATGAAGAGGACGCTGAAGCAGAAGCCCGCCAGCGCCAGCGCCATGCTCGACGACACGCCGGACCCCATCGTGGGGAGAAGGGAGGTGGGGGGGGGGGGGGGGGAGCGAGCCTGTGGCGCGGTGGACTGGTGCCGAGTGCCGAGTGCGGGCTGTCGGGGCTCCCTCAGTTGCTGTGCCTGTGCGGGCGGGCGGCTGTGTACCGGTGTACTGTGGACGGTGGACCTCGTGTTGGAGAGGAGAGACCGAGAGAGAGAGAGAGAGAGAGAGACAACAGAATGTGCCGTTGCGCACTCGGCGCTGGATCTTTGGACCTCTATTGGGCTGGGCCTTGGCTGCCTGCCTGACAAGTCTGCAACGGACGGCGCTATAATACTCCGCACTGGTACAAGATAGTAGAACATATACTCCTCCTATAGGATTCAGATACGGATGGAGATACGTATGCGTATCTCACTTCAGACCGCACAGGACGTATGCGTATGCTGGACGCTTATTCCACGGCGCCCAAAGATAGCGACGTCGAGTTGAAAGGTAAGCGCTTTGGGGAAAAAAAGCTTCGGATAGGATTAGCACCTGGGGGAGTCAACCCGGAAAAAAAACTTATACGTATACGATAAGGACGTAAATAAAAAACCAAAGAGAAGCAAAACTGAAAAAAAAACCTCTGGAATCTGTTCGGGTTCGATTAGGACCATAGGAATGAACGACAAAGAAAAAAAGAAAAGAAAGAGCAGTACGAATCAGAGGAGCGAGCCCATACGTATATATATTTTTAACTAGATACACGTACATAGCTATAGCTATGATTTCTATATATTATATAGATAAACTTTATTTTAATAAAAAAATAAAAAATATATGCCTGTTTGTAGAGCTTTTTCTTTACATCCCTCGACGTAATGAATTTCTAGGGGCTGTTTGGTTCGTGGTTAAATGTGCTACACTTTGCCTAAGGTTAGTCGTTCGAATTGAAAAACTAACCTTAGGCACAAAAGTTAGGTAAAATGTGGCAAGTTAGCCATCAAACCAAACAGGCCACTAGTTTTCTTTACTTAACCGGAGCCACATCGCTAAGCACCTTTGTTAGCGTTTCCGCCATTATTCTGCATATTTGGGGTTGCCAACAAGTGTTTATCTTTTCTGTGTAGCGTGTGCTCTGGTCGATGGAGCACGCCGACTCTATACAGCAAGCGAGTGTTAGAACAGACGATCTTTCTAGTTTTTTTTTTTAAAAAAAGATGTACTTAGACTTTTGGATACTTTACTTTTTATTCCTAGTTTTAGCGTTGTGATCTCAGCGTGGATACACGTGTGGCAATACGAGGTCTATGAAGTATCGCTTGACACCGATTGCCATAAACCCTATACGTCCTCCAGAATTTCATCCGTTGTCTTCCTCTCTTTATTTTTTGGTGGTACTGCGTGAGTACATGAACCAAAAGAAGAGAGAGATAAATGGAAACCACACATAAAAACAGAAGCAAACAAAAAACATTAAAAATATATGGGCAAAAAACAGAAACAAACGAAAAAAAAGGCATACTTGTAAAACCAGAAAATAAAGCAAAAAAAAACAGAAACCACAAAAAAATTGGAGATGCGGGGTATCGATCCCCGTGCCTCTCGCATGCTAAGCGAGCGCTCTACCATTTGAGCTACATCCCCAGATGCTATCATTTTCTGATTTTTGTTAAATATCCTATAGTTATGGCTAAACAGCTTTGTTAGTGTTCCTGCATCGTGTAGACAGAGACGGTGTTTATCTTTTGCGTGTAGCGTGTGCTCTAGCCCCGATGGAGCACGCGGGCTCTAGACAAGAAGCGAGCGTTGCCACTTGCCAGCATACGAATTGTTCAGTGGACATACGCATAGACATGCATATGCAGTACTGCATGCATATATGATGCAACAGGATAACATTGCTATGGGACCTCGCATCAGGGGTCTGTCACTCTTGCCATGGCACTCATCTTGGACAAAAGCATCTATGCTTACTGGACCGAAACAGGCCATTGCTATGGGAGCCTGTATTATTATTATTACCAGGGGTATGTTCAGTATATTGTTGCATCAGTAAAGTGTTGAGAACAGGCAAGCTTTATGTCATGAGTGTTTCATCCCTTGTTTATGGAGATAGTACAGTGCATCAGTAGTCATCCATCATGGCAACTCGTCGGATCAAAGCATCTATGCTGGTGACTATAGCACTTGTACAATGAAATGTGAGCAAGTTTTGTCAGTCGCGTGAAGCAACGGCGAGTGACCGAGTGCAACACAAGGTGCAGAGCAGAGCAGATCAAGCATTTGGCTAGTGGCGCAATCCACAGCCACCCGAGATTTCAGAAGATGCTTCTGCCTCCTTCCTATCTCCGTTTTTTCATGCGTCCCAGAAAGCCAGAAGGCCTCAAGCATCTCAAGCTGGGTCATCATCAACAGAATAATATTCCTTGGTTGCATATATGTATACGCGTAGCTAACAGAAGTATCCAAATGAGCCAGGCGCTCTAGCGTCAGTGTTTTGCCTCTTGTTTCATGCCATGGCACTCTCATCTTAGACAAAAGCACCTAATATGCTGGAGACTATAGAAACCTCGAGAATTCATCCCTTAATCATGGTACAACCTGACATAGCCACGATTGGTCAGGTAAAGCTGATCTGATTGGATCCACATCTGACTCCTCAAGTTACTAATTCCAGTTGTTTGTTTAGGTTCTGCGTGGTGAAAAAGCGCCTTGGAATAGTCTTAATTGAATATTCGGAAAAAAGGTAGGAAATTTAACAGCTGGTCCAATAAGGACAATGCAAACAGATCCATTTTTAGTCTATGGAACCCTGTATATTACACGGGGCATGTTCAGTACATTGCATCAGTAAACTGTTGAGAACAAGTGAACTGCTGAGAGCAAGCAAGCTTTCATCTCTTGTTTATGGAGATACATTGCATCAGTCATCCATCCTGCCACCCTCATCATGGATAAAAACATCTATGTAGCTAGGAACCCAGAGTTTATTCCCTTAATCATGATACGACCACAAAAGCACATGCGACCACGAAAAGTTTGTTGTCATATAGTAAATAAAAGACTCGTGCGTGCATGCGGCGCCTGCGCCTATACAATATTGGTTTTATTTCACAGTAAATATGTTTAAAGAAAAGTTTGTTGTCGACCATGAAGTGCACGTATTTTACATTATTGTTAATTATTACTTACACTTGCAGCTCTACTGCGATCTGGGGATTACTGATCAGTACCGTGTAAATTTCTCAACTGTCAGCACCAAAAATAAATTCAGGAAGCGAGGATGAATATAAATCAAGCAGGTAATTAACTAACTAACCGCTAGCGGTTACTTCGTTGATCAATAGATCTTATCGGACCAATTAAGGCTCTCTGCTATATACGAATAAGCAAAATTCAAGCTAACAGTTTCGACTGCACACGAGCAATTAAGTTGTTTCTATAAATTCATCTGTTCTGCTTCCTGCTGGTTTTTTGTTTGATTATTCGAATCGTCAGAGCACCTGTTTTTTTTTCGTTCTAAAATTTGCATGGTTATTTTATGTATGAAAAAATAAAATAATGATGAAACCTATACACGTGATAGATAGCAGCATGGAGTAGCGTACCAACCACACGAAACCTGCGCGCCGCCATGCATGGAGGATGGAGCGCATACATGCATGCATGCTTTAGTCCGACTCCGAGGCCTCCAGTGTCCAACAATATGATGCTAATCCGTTCAAGTCTTCGACTCGGACAACCACCCTTAGCCTTAGCCCTCTCGTCGTGCATATATATACACCAGCTGCCACCCCAATCGCTCGCCAGACGTATCACACACAGATCGCGATGGGCGGCGCCGACACGTCGTGCAGCGACGTCCTCGCGACCGTGGCGAGGATAGATCGCAGGCTAGCGCGCGAGAAAGGCAATGACGCTGTGGTCGAGTTGGTCTGCGAACTGCAGGTCGTACACATGACGTATGAGGTGCTGGAGGAAATAAAGATCGGCCACACCGTCAACGCCCTGAGGAAGAGCGCGCTGACGGCGCTGGCTCGCCTGCTCGCCGACACGCTCTACAGGCAATGGAAGGTTCTGGCCAACGAGTGGATCACGAGCAGCACGACGCAGCAGCAACAACCGTCGCCGCCACCAAACGCTGATACAGACAGCAACAAGCATTCCACTTCGTCGCAGCCGCCAAAGGCCGTTGATGATAAGGCCACCAACAAGTCTTCCTCTTCGCCACGGCCGGCACCGACGGTCGACGCGGCGCAGTCGGCTGGGCCAGAGCCTGACCACGGGAAGAGCGCCCCGACGACAATAAGTGCGGCTACCGTCAGGAAGCCGAACATCTTACAGTTCCGGATGGTCACCGTCAAGGAGCCGGGGAAGCCAGATCGGCGCCGCTTAATGATCATCCCGTCGGAAGCTCCGGATCCCGCGCCGGCGTCGAACGACGCAACGCAAAACGGCGGCGACGGTAGACAGCAAGCCTACTGCACAGCGACGACGAGTCACCAGGCTACCAATGATGATAATAAGGGTGTCTGTCCGACCGGTGATGCGCCCTTGACGACGACTGTTAAGTCACCAACCGCATTGCCGAACGTTGTCGCTAGGGGTGGAAACGAGCCGAGCCGAGCTCGGCTTGGCTCGGCTCGCTGCGGCTCGCTCATGTAACGAGCCGAGCTCGGCTCGGCTCGCTCATCTCACGAGCTCGAAAAAGCGGCTCGGCTCGGCTCGTTCCTGGCTCGCGAGCCGGCTCGCCGAGCCAACGAGCCTAGGCATAAAATTAAATCTGCTCTCTAAATTATAATATAAAATCTTAAAAATATTTTAAATAACATATTTTAAATTAGTAAAATAGATATATCACTAATATAATATATAAAACAGATTATTTTTGTATAGTAATCTCAAACAACATAAATTAATTGTCTACTCGTTATTAATATTATATGCTAATTAAGATTTTATGTAACAAATTATTGTTGGGTCGAGCCACGAGCCAGCTCGCGAGCTGCACCGAGCCGAGCCGAGCTGGCTCGCTCTTTTCACGAGCCAGAAAAACAGGCTCGGCTCGGGCTCGTTCGGAGCGTCGAGCCGGTCCGAGCCGAGCCGAGCTGCTGCGAGCCCGAGCCAGCTCGTCGAGCCGGTCCGAGCCGAGCCGAGCTGCTGGAAAAAAGGAAGACTCGGCCGGACCGGCTCGGACTTCCTCTTCTCCTTGGCTCGGCTCTTCGCCGGGCGCTTGTAAGAAGCACAAAGGAGAAGCCCCCACGGATTATGACGAGGAGAGGCTCGCAAAGGCAAGGGTAAGACTCCACGAGGGGTACAAGAAGGACTCCGCCACCAAGGAGAAGAGGAAGACCAAACATGTCAACATCAAGGAGCCGAGGAAGCCAGATCAGCGCCGCTTAACACTCATCCCACTAGTGGCCCCGGATCCCGCTCCGCCATCGAGCGACACAACGCAAAACGATGGCGGCATCAAACAACAATCCAACTGCTCGGCGACAACGAGCCACCAGACTACCAATGCTGATCATAAGCGTGTCTGTCCGACCGTGATGCGCCCTTAACGATGGCCGTCAAGCCGCCGACAGCATTGGCGAACCCTGTTGCTTCGCCAGGCGCTTGCAAGAAACGCAAAGGAGAGGCCCCCACGGATTTCGACAAGGAGAGGCTGGCAAAGGCTAGGGTAAGGCTCCACAAGGGGTACAAAGAAGACTCGGCCGCCAAGGAGAAGAGGAAGTCCAAGCAGGTCAACATCCAAGAGCCGGGGAAGCCAGATCAGCGCCGCTTAACGATCATCCCATCGGAAGCCCCGGATCCTGCACCGGCGTCGAACGACGCAACACAAAACGGTGGCGACAACAGACAACAAGCCTACTGTGCGGCGACGGCGAGCCACTAGCTAGACTACAATTGCTGAGAATAAGAGTGTCTGTCCAACCGACGATTCGCCCTTAACGATGGCTGTTAGGCTGCCGACAGCATTGGTGAACCTTGTCGCTTTGCCCGGCGATTGCAAGAAGCGCAAAGGAGAGGCCCCCACGGATTTTGACGAGGAGAGGCTGGCAAAGGCTAGGGTAAAGCTCCATGAGGGGTACAAGGCAGCCTCTGTCGCCAAGGAAAAGAGGAAGACCAAACAGATCAATGTGATTGACGCACCACCGGCCGAGAAGGCTAGGCAGCGTCCTACTGGCCACCGGACAGGGCAGAAGCAAGCTCCAGTGGCGTAACTTGTCCTAGGATGCCCGAGCCCTTTTGAGTAGTAGCAATAACTAGGGTTTCAGGAACTTTAGCAATGTCACATAGTTTATGTCGCTCTAAATTAGTGTTCTCATTGTTTATAGTGTGTAATATTATTATATTAATTCTTACTATACATGAGGATGATATACTTTCATTTTGTTGTCGAGATATTTCCACGATCTATACACCAAATCAGACACCGGATTTAAATGTATGCTCGTAACCCAAGTATATAATAGCCTTTTAATAATCTTTTAATTATCTATTTTGCTCGAAGAACCATTTTAATGTCCCTCCAAATATACATGCCCTTGCTCTCGCACGAGCGGACGCCACGCCGCTGCTGCCGCTTCGCGTGCTGAGCGACATCGCCGACACGATCAGACCAGGCCACGCTGCGCTATCCAGCCAGCAGCTCGAGGAGTGTCCCTCCATGCATCCAGTAGTTACATGTATAGCAGGGTGCCAATATATCCACTGTATTTTTATACGCCTATACGGTGTGGCCAGGCTAGGCCAGGTAAGGGAGGTTAAGAGAAATTACAACAAAGCAAATCTAGTACTCCGGTGTGGCCAGGCTAGGCCAGGTAAGGGAGGTTAAGGGAGTATATATATTAGCTAAGGCAGTATTAAGAGAAATTACTGAAGATTTGTGTGCATCATGCAGCACTGCATACACACAATGGGACTCGAGGACCAACGAGCCGGGCAGGCAAAGTGTCGGATTAGTCAACGAGCCGGGCAGGCAAAGTGTCTGATCAGATTAGTCAACGAGCCGAGCAGAGCAAAAACAATCCAATACAATACTCGCTCCGGTCCAATACAATACTCGCCTGACAATCCAGCAATTTCATAATCCTCGAACTTCCCGCTCCCCCCGTTGTAAATTTGTAATTCTTGCCTGCTCGGCTCCACGTACGCGTGACGCCCCCAAAACCTTTCTCCACACCGGCGACTCAACGTTCAACGATCGGATGCGTACGCCGGCGGCCGGCGGGTGGCGGCTGCACCCGCGGGGAAGCAGCAGCAGCAAGCTGACGAGGCGGATCATCAGCAACGTCAAGATCACTCTCCTCTGCGCCTTCGTCACGCTCCTCGTCCTCCGCGGCACCGTCGGCGTCAACCGCCGCCTCGTCTACATCGCCGGCAGCCCCGACAACCGCGCGGACCCGGCCACGGCCACGGGAAGCGCCAGACCCGTCGAGGACGTCGAGCGCATCCTCCGCGAGATACGCGCAGACTCCGACGACGACCCGGACGCTGGCCCTGACGACAACGACGAGGCGCCGACGTCGACCAGCTCCTCTGCGGCCACGGGGGACCACTACGACCGCGGCGCCGCGTGGACGACGACGACCTACAGGCTGCAGCCGCGGGTGACGCGGTGGAACGCCAAGCGGCGGCGGTGGCTGCACCAGAATCCGGGGTTCCCGTCCCGCGATGCGCGCGGCGGCCCGCGGGTGCTGCTGGTCACGGCGTCGCCGCAGGGGCCCTGCGGCAGCCCCGACGGCGACCGGTTCCTGCTCCTGGCCACCAAGAACAGGCTCGACTACTGCCGCCTCCATGGCGTCGAGATGGTGCACGCCACGGCGCGGCTGGAGGACCCCGAGCTGCGGTCGGCCGGCGACGGCGACGGGTGGGCCAAGCTCGCGCTGCTGCGGCGCCTCATGCTGGCGCACCCGGAGGTGGAGTGGCTGTGGTGGCTGGACGCCGGCGCGCTCGTCACCGACATGGGGTTCGAGCTCCCGCTGGCGCGCTACGAGGGCGCCCACCTTGTGGTGCGCGGCGACTCGTACCAGCTCTTCCAGCGTCGGTCCTGGGACGCCGCCAACACCGCTAGCTTCCTGCTCCGCAACTGCCAGTGGTCGCTAGACCTGCTCGACGCCTGGGCCGTCATGGCGCCCAGGGGCCGCGCCCGCCGCGACGCCGGGGAGCTGCTGACGGCGACGCTGGCGGGGCGGCCGGCCGGCGAGGCCGACGACCAGTCCGCGCTTGTACACCTGCTCATCACCGAGAAGGAGCGGTGGATGGACCGGGTGTACCTCGAGAACCAGTACTACCTGCACGGCGTCTGGACGGCTCTGGTAGGCAAGTACGAGAAGGCCATGGAAAAGCACCACCCGGGGTACGGCGACGACCGCTGGCCCTTCGTCACGAACTTCGCCGGCTGTAATCCTTGCGACGACGGCAAGAATCGCAGTGACGAGTACCCGCTGGACCGGTGCGCCAGCGGCATGGAGCGTGCTTTCAACTTCGCCGACAACCAGGTGCTCAGGCTCTACGGCTTCCGGCACGAGTCGCTGGCGAGCGCCGAGGTCAGGCGCGTGGCGAACCGGTCGGCGGACCCGCTGGAGGTCAAGGAGGAGGCTCTCGCTTTCTTGAAGAAGCCGAGTGAGCCGGATCTATGGAGCAACGATGTGCGCAAGAATAGAAAGCGGAAGGGAAAGGGAGATTTAGATTCTGTTCTTGCAAGAATCCTGAGGAGACTGGGATGGCGATCCAAGTGTTGAAGTGTTTTTCCTTCTTTTTTGTGTTTGAGTGTCTTGGTTGTTCTTGGATTGCAGTTTTGTACTATGGAAGGGGGAACATATATATACATCCAGCGATTTGCCGATTGCCGTTGCTTGCTCTGCTCTGGCTCACGACAAATGAAACATTTCAATAGGCTATGGTTCAAAACATTGCAATGTTCATAGTCTTTTACAGCTACTAAACTTGAAATAATTTAAGAAGTACAGCATTTCTTTTTTTCAAAACTGGAATATCAAATATATTCAGAGTACATGTCCATACATGTCCGCATAGCATACAGACGAAAAGAACAGCATTTCCAATTCGATCTGTAGGAACTAGGCACACACTCGCTGACAGTGACAGTTGCATGATCTTGATCTCTCTGCGTCTTAAACAATGCTAATTAATCCGACGAATGGGGGTGCATTAGTGCTGCAATTCAGTCACACATTGTTCGAATCATACTACTCTTCTGCCCCCATTTCAGTCACACATATAACAACAAAGTTTCTAGGTTTTGCATAAGAGTATAAGACATCAAAAAGAAAACGCAAAGAAGAAACTGATCAAAACTCGTACGTATAAGTAAGTATAACTGATGCGTCTCCTCCGATCCAAGGGCAAGCTGAGGCTAGGTGAACTTGGCGTCCATGTTGAGCGCGGCCTCCTTCGCCTCGAGCGGGTTGGTGGTGGGGTCGGTGACCCTCCTGACCTTGGCGGTGGTGAGCGAGCGGTGGCGGAATCCGTAGAGCCTGAGCACCTGGTTGTCGGCGAAGTTGAAGGCGCGCTCCATGCCCCGGATGCAGCGGTCGAGCGGGTAGTCCTCGTACCTGCCGCAGGTCTTGCATCCGACGAAGTGGGTGATGAAGGGCCAGCGGTCGTCGCCAAGGCCCGGGTGGTGGTCCTCCATCATCTGCTCGTACCTGTCCACCAGCCCCGTCCAGAAGCCGTGGAGGTAGAACTCCGTCTCCACGTGCACCTTGTCCATCCACCGCTCCTTCTGCACCAGCAGCAGGTGGATGAGCGCGGACTGGTCGTCGGCGTCGAAGGGCGGGCGGCCCGTGAGGCTGGCCGTGAGCAGCTTGCCGGCCTCGACGCGGGAGGGGCCGCGGGGCCCCATGGGCACCCAGGCGTCCAGCAGGTCCAGCGACCACTGGCAGTTGCGGAGCAGGAAGATGCCGGCGTTGAGCGAGATCCACGAGCGCTTCTCGAACAGCAGGTCTGGGTAGCCGTGGATGACGAGGTTGCGGCCGTCGTAGCGGGACAGCGGGAGCTCGAACGCCATGTCGGTGAAGATGGCGTCGCTGTCCACCCACCAGATCCACTCCACCTCCGGGTGCGCCAGCATGAGGCGGCGCACCAGCGGCAGCTTGGACCAGTACCCCGTCAGCTCCGGGTCCAGGTGCGCCATGTTGTGCACCACGTCGATGCCGTGGAGCCGGCAGTAGTCGATCTTGTTCTTGGTCGCCTTGAGCAGGTAGTGGTCGCCGGCGGGGTTGTCGCAGGGCCCGGGGGGCGACCCGGTGACGAGCAGCACCCGCGGCCGGCCCCGCGGGTGGACTAGGCGCGGGAACTCCGGGTGCTGGGCCATCCACTCCCGCCGCTGCGCGTCCCAGCCCCGCACGGGCGGGCCCAGGCTGTACTCCCGCACCTTGACCAGCGTCGCCGACGCCGAGAAGTTGCCGAAGCTGGCCGCAGTCACGTTGCGCGGCGACGACGACGACGACCCGCCCTCGACCACCACCACCACGTCGTCCGCCTCGGAGTCGGAGCGGATCTCGGCCAGGATGCGCTCCACGTCCTCCACCACCTTGGCGTCCGCCGCCGCGCCGTCCAGGTCGCCGCTGCTGACCAGCAGGTTGAAGCCGGCCGTGCCGCGGAGGACCAGCACGGTGATGAAGCCGCAGAGGAGCGTGATCTTGATGTTGTTCAGGGTCCGCTGCCGCTGCTTCTTGGCGCTGCTGGCACGCAGCCGCACCCCACCGCCGGCGGCCACCCCCATGCTAGTTCTTCGTTCCGATGCAGCGGTGCACCCTGCACGTGCTTCTCTCTAGATCGCTGGGACTGGGAGAAGCTGTGCATGTGCATGTGGTGGTGAACTCGATCGTGGATGTATAGCCTTGGCGTTGCCGACGAGCTAGCAGGGAACGTTCTGCTTCAGTTTGTGTGTACTAGAAGTCAGCGGGGGGCGCGGGAACTTCGAGGGAGAGGTGAATTTTGCAATCTCATGCAGCTGGGCGTGTGGCAGCACGATTCCCGTTCTGCAATACTACTGGTGCTTCCTCCGAGGTTTTAGCACCAAACACAAGTGACACACAGGCTCTAAAGTAATCTGCACGGGAATCGTAGCACGCGCAAATTAAAGCATTTATAGCGGAGTTCGAGTATTTGTTTGTTTATTGATTAATTTGCACAGGCTGTACGCGCATGTCCATTCACAGGAGAGTCAGCAAGCAACTGGCTTGTTTACTGACGGTAACTAGCTGGAACATCTTTTTTTTCCCATCATCGCATGTGTGCAGGTCACCGACAGAATCGATCACGGAGGAGGCGAGGCTCTGTCATAGAGTTTGGGGGCACAATAATCTATTTTTGCGAGGTTTAAATCTTCAATTTTGAAAGGCGGCAGGGAGCTTTATTTGCCAATCTATATAGGTTTTTTTAAGCTGGTGTCCTTAGTTTTGCTGGTGTCCTTACTTTTACTATTAGCCATGTTAAGGATAAAACTGAGAAAAAAACATGATTAATGGTAAAAATAAGGAAAGTAGGAAAATTAATGGTACAAATTTAAAAAGTCCATCTATATAGCGCAAGATAGCCGCATTCACTTTCCTTATTAGGCTTTTGGTTATTACTACTGATGATGTATATCACATAAACACAATTTGTGGTAATCAGGAGTTTGTTGTTCGCCCGGTGAAGACTACTATGATTAACAGTGTTAAGGATGTTGTCATCCATTAACAGTGATTGAAGCAAGTTTGATATAATGCTAATTCTTCTCATTTTATGGGACTGTAACATGAGTAAAATGCATCATCGTTTGAGTCATTGAGCTCAGAAAACATGAAAACTGTAACAAATTCAAGGACCCGTGATATATTTTACTCACTGCAAATATTGGACAAATGGGAGGACGCCACACGATGACACGAGCCCACACACTGACACACTTCCTTTAGACTATCCGCAGCGGTTCTCTCTAAATTTCTCCTCTTATATTATTTTTTTGGTCACATCATCAACAGTTTATCCTCTACTTTTTCATCTCTCATAGTGGTTCCCCCTATATCCCACTACAACTATAAAATATCATTTTCTATACCTACTTTTAATCTACTATCAATTTTTCATCCACTAAAAATTACTCGTGGACCCACAGAACAGTATCGGAGGGGATCAACAGTGAACCGCTGGATTCGGAGGGAGAGAGAAAAGTGTCTCTGCACAGCGGGGCGCATAGGGGCAGCGTTGCGGGCCAAGAAGAGGGGTTGTAGCCGCTAGCAAGGGGAGGGGCTGCTCAGCGGAGACCGCTGCGGCCAGCCTTAGGCTATCCGCAGCGGTTCCCCCTAAATTTTTCCTCTATATCACTTTTTTGCGTCACATCATCAACATTTCACCCCCTATTTTTTCATCTTCTGCAGCGGTTCCCCCTAAATACCCCCCCTATACCCCACTACAACTATAAAATATCATTTTCTATATATACTTTTCATCTACTATAAATTTTTCATCTACTAGCAATTGGAAGTGGGCCCATATAAACAGTAATAGGAGGGCAGCCGCACACACGCCAGAACGAGGGGGAGAGAGAAGCAGACCTCCACGTAGGGTGCCTGGCAGGGGGCACCGCTGCGGCTATGGCGGGCGCCCTGTAGCCGCCATGCATGCTACAGGGCAAGGGGAGGGGGCCTCGCGCAGCAGGCGTTGCGGACAGTCTTACTTGCTAGGTTGGGCGGAAGCTATCGCCGGCTGGATGCCTCCTCCGTTACGGGCTGTGCAGCGGGCTGATTTTGTGGAGGGAGCACATTCTCCTTTTCCAAATGGCCCATTTCGCCATTTCTTTTCCTTCACCAGTAGTTCCATTGTGAGCCGAACTATACAAGACTACATTCAGTACCATTTCTGATTACTCCCTTTCCATATCTGTGGGGGACAGATATCCCCCGGGTCCACTAGCAGAGTAAAAGACCTCACGAAAGGCCCAAGGGCCCGATAAATCGTAAGGTCATTTCTTCATGGGCCCGGAGGAGAGGACAATCAGCAAGGCAAACCGATGTAAAGCCGGATCGACGCAAGTCCAGATAGGCCCCATTGCGTGGAGCGAGAAATCACAACAGAAGATCCGACTTCCCCGCGCTGGAGCATCATGCAGTAGAACCAGGCGAGGATAAGTCGGCTGAATCATAGGGAGATGGACTCAAACAGTTCACTATCTTTTAGGCACACGTTGTTATCATATCCACATGTATCGCCCCACGACCGAATATATAAGGCCCAGGGGGCACCCCTTCAGAACGATCGAACACACTATCCAGCCATCTACCTAAACCTTCCACATCCTCGCTCTAGAGAATCACCTTGTAACCCATTACACAAAGCATCTTCGCCAGGACGTACGGTGTTACGAATCTCTAAGCGGCCTGAACCTGTAAACATTGTCTCTAGCCTCTCGTGCATCTGGCACGAACCATTTTGCTACAGTCGGCGACACCACCCTGCTCCTAAAAGACACCTCGAGGGGCAACCCCAGGTGTGCGGTCGGACCCAAAACACCGACAGCTGGCGCGCCAGGTAGGGGGGTGTCGACGATCTAAGCTAGCTCAATGGCCGTCACCATCAACAGCAGGATCACCTTCCGTCCTGGATCCATGTTCTGCTTTGGAATGATCTCATCCATAGCCGACGAAAAGGGAATTCTACACCGCGTTGCAGATCCGCCGGGAAGGAAGCCTCCTCCAACAAACTCCGAAAATACCGGGGAAGCATTACCCTCAGCTCTCCAAAAGAAGATCGCCACGACAGCCGCGCCATTCTACCCCGACGTTCTCTTCATCGGAAGAGTGGAGTCGTCTCCCGTCTCTGACGACGAGCCGACCGCGCCTAGGGAAGAACCACCTCAGCAGGAATCCCGTCGACGAAGAAATCGACGCCGAAACATCCGGAGACATCACCAAGCCGGAGAACGGGATCCGGAGCAGCCTGTCTCGCGAGACGAGGTCTCGGAGATGGGAGAAACTCCGGAAGAACGTGTCTTCAGGGAACGAAGGAACTCCCGACGACGTGATCATCGACGAGCTCAGGAACAAGCCGAGCAAGACGCGAGGAAGCGCCGAGAAAATCCACTATTCGGCCGTAACCTGAACCCCGACTTCGCCCGAGCCATGAACACGCCGAGCAAAGTCGGAGGAGTGCTAGCTCGGATAGCTGACGGACTCCCTCGGACTCCAGACACTGAGGGCTATCGACGCCTACTCACCCAGGCAGCCAACCATCTTCTACCTCTCGCTCACCCGCCGAACGACTTGCGACACGCCATCAACAGTCGCCGAGACGCGCGGAGTTCTATCAACGCTTCACGCGAACGACGACATGAGAACGAGATACGCCGCCGGGAGGAATACGACAGGGATCATGGCATCCCCACTCGGAGTCAAGCCACCAGAGCCGAATCAACGACGGCCTCGACTGGCGGAACTGCCTGGGGACGGTCGAGGAACCACAACAACTACTCCCCTCCCCGGGACAGACATCATCCCCGACGACAGGAGGACACATGTGGAGTGTCTGCCCTTACTCCACGCCTTAGGGCCATTCAATGGCCCCCTAACTTCAAGGTATCCAATGTCGATAAATATGAACCTAAGCAGGACCCAGGAGGCTGGCTGGCCGTCTACACCACCGCCGCTCGAGCCGCCGGAGCATCCGAGGACGTGATGACTGCGTACTTACCTATTGTCCTCGGGCAAGACGCACTGCAATGACTATGACATCTACCTCGACACTGCATCGACGACTGGAGCGACTTCAGCCGGCGTTTCACTGCCAATTTTCAGTCCCTTTCTGACAAACCGGCGCAACCATGGGACCTCAAATCCATCAAGCGCCGGGGGGATGAAACTCTCCGATCGTACCTCAAAAGGTTCCAGACCATGAGAAATCGTATCCCTGAGGTCACGGAGGCGGCCGTGATCGAGGACTTCTACAGAGGATCCAATGACTCGGCCTTCGTTCGAGCCATATTACAGAAGGCACCAACTACCTCCGAGGAGCTGTTCTGGGAAGCCGACCTCTACATCACCGCCGACGAGCGAGCCCAGGACCTCATCGGAGGAGCAAAGCCCGCACCGGCAGCACCACGACGCGACGCGAACCAGCAACCTGACAAACTGTAATACCCAAAAATGAATACGATGAGTATATAGTTTATATTCTTATTTTGTGTGCCATAAATTCCTCATAACAAGGGCATACCTATAATTAAGAGTGAATAATTAAAACAAATGATATTCCAACTAAATTATGCATCATGCTGAGGTTTCATTTTGTGTGCATTTTTGTGACAAGATAAAACTAATGTACAAAATATATAGGTACATCTAGGTCCAAAGTGGGATTTAAAATCTAAAAGGATTCTAGGAATTAAGAAAAGAGAAGCACTAATAATCACAATGTGAATATAAATACATAAATTTACCCTACCATGTCAAGGATGAGTATTTAGTGGGAAAACAACACAACCAGGAGTTTGAATTTGAATAGGAATTCAAACTTATAAATTTGAAAATTAAAAGAGAAAATAAAATGAATACAAAAATAAATAAATAGAAAGAGAATCGTCCGTTTGGCACCCTGGCCGAATTTTCCTGGCCCAGTTGCTCCCTCACGTCGCGCACTGCGCGTTCCCTCCTCTCCACCTCTTTCCTTTCCATGGATGACGTGTGGGCCCCGCACTGCAGATGCCCTTCATCCTCTGCCCGTGGGCCCCGCGTACATGTGCATCTTCTTGTAACACCTCAAAATCTCATTTTGAGAATTATGTAAAATTTTCCAAAGGTTTTGAGTTAGAACTTTTTTTTTATCCCTTCCTTCAAAACTTTTGAAGTCACATCTCCTAAAAATGTTTAATAATAAAGATTGAATAAAGGGATTCTTATATAAATTATCCTTTATTTAGGTTAATAGGTATTATATAAGGATAAATATTAGAACACTCCTTAGAATTATTAGGATTCTTATTGGGTATATTCAGAAAGCCAATGTTCAAACCGGATTTAAATTTGAATTGAAGTTTTAAATTTGGAAAAGAATGGATAAAAGGAAAGAAAAAAGGGATAGGAAACTGAGCTATGGGCCTTATTTTCCTGCTTGGCCCATGACTGGATCGCACCCCACTGGTCCATCAGCGCCCTTATCTTTTTCTCTGAGTCACTTACGCGTGGGGCCATCTCGCCATTCTCCCTCCTCATCCCTTACGCGTGGGCCTTGCTCGGTCAGGTCGTCATCCCCTACCTCGTGAACAGACTGCCGCGATTCTTGCGCTACGCGATTCCCTCGCCGCCGCGTGGGCACTCCGACGGATCACGGACTTCCTTCCCCACCTAACGCGCGGGATTCACGGGATTGGTGCCACTGGATTCGCGCAAGTCGCTGGGCGTCCGTGGGTATATAAGCTTGCGACCGGGGGGGAAATCGACCTCGCCACGGGAGGGAGACCATGCCCTCTTCCCGCCACCATGGATTCCCGCCTGTGTGGCCAACTGGGCACCGGGGGATGGCTTTGGCGCTTCAACGGCCAACAGGGATCATGCCCAGGGCCCGTGGGTTGATGCGAGTTTGTCTGGGGGACGAATTCCTCGCCGCGGCAAGAATCTCGCCGCCGGGCCGCTGTCCAACGTCGCCAACAACGCTCTATCCTCTATCAACTCTAGTAAGTAGCCCCTGCTGTTCTTCCTTCTCCTGTCATTGTATTGCGCACGCTAGTAGTCGGTTTGGGTGCCGGGCCGCGGACTCTTCATCACCGAGCTAGATGCCGCCGCTGTCCATACCCGCCAGCACCGTTCCTCACCCACATTGGCGATTGGTGGCCAAGACGTGGTTTGGGAGCCTCTCTCGGGTGTGTGGATGCCGCGTCTACTGCTATTACGACGAAGAAATGGTCGTGGCTCAAGCAATTGCTCACCAGAGCCCTTACTCCACCGTGGGCCGCGCGACACCGTGGCCGTGGCGGTCTGCGCCCATATCACTGGTAAGAAGTACCCCTCTAGGTTCGCCTTGATCTCCTCTACGCGTAGCATCGTCGGGATCGGAGTTCTAGCGACTGTGCGCGGGTGGGGCTGTCGGCCGTCAATTGCGCCACCGTTTGGGGGGCTCTGTGCGCCGCCGTCCCTGACCTGGGGTTGAAGAAGGGCGCAGGGCCGTTGATCCGTAATGGACGCCTGTGATTAGATCGTGACCGATTCATTCTGAACCGTTCATCCGGGGATGTGTGGTGGAGAATCGATCCGGCGTACCCCTTCGCGTGTGAAGATCCGAACCGTTGGATGACGATCGGGCGGCTAGGATAAGAGATGGGGAGAAAACGCGCGTGGGCCGTTGATCTTCTAAGCGACGGTCGCGATTAGATAGAGTGATACCCCTTCGTGGGATTAGATTTGGGCCATCGATCGGTGATCGGACGGCCCTGAGCGCTCGCGGGTTCATAATGGGCGAGATCCGATCCTGGCCCTTGGATCTGATCTAAACGGTCTGAATCCTCCTGTACCCCTTCGCGGGTATATTTTGTAAAAGAGCCCCTGCTTTTAGTTGAAATAGAACCCGCCGTCCATGGGCACTGTTGACTGAGTCTCGGTAAACTTGCGCAGAGACCCCTGCGCTTCTGTTTAATTGAGGCGCAGTCCAGAGGATAGGAAAATCATAGAAAATGATTTAGAAAATGATTTTTAGTGTTAAAATAAATCAGAAACTTATTTAATTCATAACTAATTCATTTTAGCTCCTTTTTGACCCATTCCAGTTGCAATAATTTTGTTTTAATATTATTTACCACCTAGAGCCTCTGTTTTGTCATGAAAACAATTGGAAATTTAATCTCTCACTTAATCCATTTTAAGCACATAAAACCTTTGAAAATTCATAACTTCAAATCTATAACTCCAAAATTAATGATTCCTGTTCCTATGATCTTATTTCAATATGTAGATTATTAATATGTATTTTGCATATATGTTTGGTGTAATGTTAATTTTGCCTGTACCATGTATGTCTGTATTGCTACGTTTAGCAGTAAGGCCACGAGGATCTGAAGAATCATCCTGGTACCTGGAATCTCAAGTCCCAGGCAAGTTGTGCCCTTGATCACTTCTTTTTACCCAGCCATGTTCTAATTAATCATAATGATCTGCATAGGTTAATTTTGATGGGACCCAACAGGTTACCTAGTTTGATTGTCTTTATACCTTGTTTACCACTGAACTTTCTGGGTAGTACTTGCTAGTGCTATATGTGGTTTTGGGTATGGAGATACACTATTCATGATTACACTTTTGTTATCAGTTGTTATTTATTGTTCATGATAAGATCATTATGTTAATTGGAACATGGAGCGACCACCCGGGAAAACAGTGCTACCACAAGGGAGGAATGGGACCCCTTGGCTGATTAATTAGGAAAGCTAGTGGAAGACTACCTTACACGAAAGGGGCAAGGGCAGTAGGGGAGTGGTCAGTGTAGGGAGGCCCTCGGGAGGATTTTGCTGCGATGGCGGTCCTGCAAGGGATTCCTGCATTGGAACTTCCTATAAACTGTAGCGGGTTTTCGGAAGCTAGTGGAACTTTGTAAAGGCCTCGTAGTGGATCCCTAGCCATTCACCTCGGTAGTGTCTAAGGGCCTTGCAAACCCTGGCGACATGGGATACACGACTTGTGGGTAAAGATGCGCAACCTCTGCAGAGTGTAAAACTAGTATACTAGCCGTGCTCACGGTCATGAGCAGCTCGGACCCTCACATGATTAAATTATGGAACTTAAACTCAATTTGTCATATGCATTGCATCGCGGGTGAAGTTGTTACTTTTGTTCTACTATTTAACTGGGTTGGTATTTACTTATACTTAGTAACTGCTAATAAAATTTTGACCAACTTTAAAAGCAATGCTCAGCTCTAACCATCTTCTTTGGTAAGCCTTACACTTCACGTGAGCTCCCACCTTTGGCGAGTTCATGCACATTAATCCCCACAACTTGTTGAGCGATGAACGTATGTGAGCTCACTCTTGCTGTCTCACACCACCCCACAGGTCAAGAACAGGTACCGCAGGATGAGGCGCTTGGAGGATGCTGCGATGTGTTCGTGAGTGGTCTAGGCCGTCGTCTCCCAGTCAACTTTGGGTTGCTGGACCGTTGTCTCCTTATAATGTAATTATTTATTTTGTATAGAACTCCTGTTATATATAAAGTTGTGACATTCGATCCTGTGCCATGATTCATCATATGTGTGAGACTTGGTGCCAGCACACCTGGTGATTGTGTTCGCGCCCGGGTCTTGAACCTCAAAACCCGGGTGTGACAGAAGTGGTATCAGAGGAATGTTGACTGTAGGACGAAACCTAGATAGAACTGGACAACCCTTACCTACTTACCTTTGCAACTCTGGTTCTTTTCTAAACTTGTCTTAATCTTTTCTCATCTATTTCCGCTTTACTCTGATTATTCTTACCTTTTCTTTCTAAAGACAAATGTGGATTTCACACCTTGAAATCTTGTGCCTAAAGTGACCTTTAGGAATAGGAGACCTAAATCTTAGGGACAAAAGCAAAACTATTTTTGTAGATATTGGTATGCTTGAATGCTTGTTCTTATGATACATGTTTGATTTGGATCTTTGATTGAGTGTGATGGGTTGTGGAGTAATATCCACAATTACATTTGCATATACATATAAAAAAATGCTTATAGAACTAACTAGACAAACTAGATTATCCCTCATTAAAGTATCTAGCCTAACAATATCCATCTCATCTAAAAAGATTCTATCCTACACTCATAGATCCATCTCATCTCAAAAGATCCTAACTTATCCTAATTAAAATATATTTAACCTAATAGATCCATCTTATCTTAAAAGATACTCTATTACTTTAATAGATTCATCTTGTCTTGAAAAGATTCTATCTTAATAGATCTAACTGACCTCAAAAGATTCTACCTTATCCTTATGGATTCATCTTGCCTTAATTAGCATATTTATCCCACTAACAACCATGATCTAATGCAAATTAATTAGATCTTATCTAGTCAAACTAGTCACACCAATCTAACATAGATCTGATCTAATCTAAAGTGACTTACTAAACATGTTAGATAATACTTGTGAAATAGATTAGATCCTCTCCACATGTTTTAACTTAGTTCACCCTACACTAAATAAAGAATGAGAAACCAACCCAACCAATAGAGTCTTGATGGATTGCATGACCTGCCTATCCCCACCTAACATCAAACAAACTTTTGACCTACATCATGTAGTCTATCTCATCCATACCTATATTAACCATATTACCCAGCCCAATAATATACACTAACTCCTAATCAATGAGACAAGACCGAAGAAGATGATCAACTTCATCAAGGAAGGATGAGCACCAACTCAAGTCTTCAAGGATCAAGTGAGGTCACCAAGATGAGTCAAGATCCACAATCTTGGATGGAGTCTTTCTTTACCCCACTCTTTCTTGCCCAAACCTATATAGGCTTTAAAAGATATCTTTTATCCTGCATAATAAAGTGTCTATAACCATATATACCTATGCTCTCCTAATAACTAACTAATAAAAAAAAGGGGGACTCTTGATTTTTGAACTAACTAGAAACTGAAATCTAGACTACAAGCTAAATTTGTTGTATCATGTTCCTTACAAATCTCGAGGACGAGATTTTTGTTAAGGGGGTAGGATTTGTAACACCTCAAAATCTCATTTTGAGAATTATGTAAAATTTTCCAAAGGTTTTGAGTTAGAACTTTTTTTTTATCCCTTCCTTCAAAACTTTTGAAGTCACATCTCCTAAAAATGTTTAATAATAAAGATTGAATAAAGGGATTCTTATATAAATTATCCTTTATTTAGGTTAATAGGTATTATATAAGGATAAATATTAGAACACTCCTTAGAATTATTAGGATTCTTATTGGGTATATTCAGAAAGCCAATGTTCAAACCGGATTTAAATTTGAATTGAAGTTTTAAATTTGGAAAAGAATGGATAAAAGGAAAGAAAAAAGGGATAGGAAACTGAGCTATGGGCCTTATTTTCCTGCTTGGCCCATGACTGGATCGCACCCCACTGGCCCATCAGCGCCCTTATCTTTTTCTCTGAGTCACTTACGCGTGGGGCCATCTCGCCATTCTCCCTCCTCATCCCTTACGCGTGGGCCTTGCTCGGTCAGGTCGTCATCCCCTACCTCGTGAACAGACTGCCGCGATTCTTGCGCTACGCGATTCCCTCGCCGCCGCGTGGGCACTCCGACGGATCACGGACTTCCTTCCCCACCTAACGCGCGGGATTCACGGGATTGGTGCCACTGGATTCGCGCAAGTCGCTGGGCGTCCGTGGGTATATAAGCTTGCGACCGGGGGGGAAATCGACCTCGCCACGGGAGGGAGACCATGCCCTCTTCCCGCCACCATGGATTCCCGCCTGTGTGGCCAACTGGGCACCGGGGGATGGCTTTGGCGCTTCAACGGCCAACAGGGATCATGCCCAGGGCCCGTGGGTTGATGCGAGTTTGTCTGGGGACGAATTCCTCGCCGCGGCAAGAATCTCGCCGCCGGGCCGCTGTCCAACGTCGCCAACAATGCTCTGTCCGCTATCAACTCTAGTAAGTAGCCCCTGCTGTTCTTCCTTCTCCTGTCATTGTATTGCGCACGCTAGTAGTCGGTTTGGGTGCCGGGCCGCGGACTCTTCATCATCGAGCTAGATGCCGCCGCTGTCCATACCCGCCAACATCGTTCCTCACCCACATTGGCGATTGGTGGCCAAGACGTGGTTTGGGAGCCTCTCTCGGGTGTGTGGATGCCGCGTCTACTGCTATTACGACGAAGAAATGGTCGTGGCTCAAGCAATTGCTCACCAGAGCCCTTACTCCGCCGTGGGCCGCGCGACACCGTGGCCGTGGCGGTCTGCGCCCATATCACTGGTAAGAAGTACCCCTCTAGGTTCGCCTTGATCTCCTCTACGCGTAGCATCGTCGGGATCGGAGTTCTAGCGACTGTGCGCGGGTGGGGCTGTCGGCCGTCAATTGCGCCACCGTTTGGGGGGCTCTGTGTGCCGCCGTCCCTGACCTGGGGTTGAAGAAGGGCGCAGGGCCGTTGATCCGTAATGGACGCCTGTGATTAGATCGTGACCGATTCATTCTGAACCGTTCATCCGGGGATGTGTGGTGGAGAATCGATCCGGCGTACCCCTTCGCGTGTGAAGATCCGAACCGTTGGATGACGATCGGGCGGCTAGGATAAGAGATGGGGAGAAAACGCGCGTGGGCCGTTGATCTTCTAAGCGACGGTCGCGATTAGATAGAGTGATACCCCTTCGTGGGATTAGATCTGGGCCATCGATCGGTGATCGGACGGCCCTGAGCGCTCGCGGGTTCATAATGGGCGAGATCCGATCCTGGCCCTTGGATCTGATCTAAATGGTCTGAATCCTCCTGTACCCCTTCGCGGGTATATTTTGTAAAAGAGCCCCTGCTTTTAGTTGAAATAGAACCCGCCGTCCATGGGCACTGTTGACTGAGTCTCGGTAAACTTGCGCAGAGACCCCTGCGCTTCTGTTTAATTGAGGCGCAGTCCAGAGGATAGGAAAATCATAGAAAATGATTTAGAAAATGATTTTTAGTGTTAAAATAAATCAGAAACTTATTTAATTCATAACTAATTCATTTTAGCTCCTTTTTGACCCATTCCAGTTGCAATAATTTTGTTTTAATATTATTTACCACCTAGAGCCTCTGTTTTGTCATGAAAACAATTGGAAATTTAATCTCTCACTTAATCCATTTTAAGCACATAAAACCTTTGAAAATTCATAACTTCAAATCTATAACTCCAAAATTAATGATTCCTGTTCCTATGATCTTATTTCAATATGTAGATTATTAATATGTATTTTACATATATGTTTGGTGTAATGTTAATTTTGCCTGTACCATGTATGTCTGTATTGCTACGTTTAGCAGTAAGGCCACGAGGATCTGAAGAATCATCCTGGTACCTGGAATCTCAAGTCCCAGGCAAGTTGTGCCCTTGATCACTTCTTTTTACCCAGCCATGTTCTAATTAATCATAATGACCTGCATAGGTTAATTTTGATGGGACCCAACAGGTTACCTAGTTTGATTGTCTTTATACCTTGTTTACCACTGAACTTTCTGGGTAGTACTTGCTAGTGCTATATGTGGTTTTGGGTATGGAGATACACTATTCATGATTACACTTTTGTTATCAGTTGTTATTTATTGTTCATGATAAGATCATTATGTTAATTGGAACATGGAGCGACCACCCGGGAAAACAGTGCTACCACAAGGGAGGAATGGGACCCCTTGGCTGATTAATTAGGAAAGCTAGTGGAAGACTACCTTACCCGAAAGGGGCAAGGGCAGTAGGGGAGTGGTCAGTGTAGGGAGGCCCTCAGGAGGATTTTGCTGCGATGGCGGTCCTGCAAGGGATTCCTGCATTGGAACTTCCTATAAACTGTAGCGGGTTTTCGGAAGCTAGTGGAACTTTGTAAAGGCCTCGTAGTGGATCCCTAGCCATTCACCTCGGTAGTGTCTAAGGGCCTTGCAAACCCTGGCGACATGGGATACACGACTTGTGGGTAAAGATGCGCAACCTCTGCAGAGTGTAAAACTAGTATACTAGCCGTGCTCACGGTCATGAGCAGCTCGGACCCTCACATGATTAAATTATGGAACTTAAACTCAATTTGTCATATGCATTGCATCGCGGGTGAAGTTATTACTTTTGTTCTACTATTTAACTGGGTTGGTATTTACTTATACTTAGTAACTGCTAATAAAATTTTGACCAACTTTAAAAGCAATGCTCAGCTCTAACCATCTTCTTTGGTAAGCCTTACACTTCACGTGAGCTCCCACCTTTGGCGAGTTCATGCACATTAATCCCCACAACTTGTTGAGCGATGAACGTATGTGAGCTCACTCTTGCTGTCTCACACCACCCCACAGGTCAAGAACAGGTACCGCAGGATGAGGCGCTTGGAGGATGCTGCGATGTGTTCGTGAGTGGTCTAGGCCGTCGTCTCCCAGTCAACTTTGGGTTGCTGGACCGTTGTCTCCTTATAATGTAATTATTTATTTTGTATAGAACTCCTGTTATATATAAAGTTGTGACATTCGATCTTGTGCCATGATTCATCATATGTGTGAGACTTGGTCCCAGCACACCTGGTGATTGTGTTCGCGCCCGGGTCTTGAACCTCAAAACCCGGGTGTGACACTTCTTCTCCGCGCGAATGGCACTGGTGAGCTCGTCCCGATTCGCGGAAATCACGGACCTCTAGCGCAGCAGCCTCCGCACTTCAGACCCGCGTGCCAACTACTCTACCGCCATGCGGCTGGGTCTTCCCTCCCCCGTGTGACTCGCTCGCGCGCACCCAGCCGCCGGGAATCGCGGATTCAACCGCCGCCATGGCCGCCGCAACCTCCGCGCGGACCTCGCATCCGTGCGCTGACCTGAACTCCGTGCCCGCGATTTAAGCCTTGCATGGTCATCCGTCCTCGGTCTGTATCTCGGGAGTTAGCCTCGAGCTAGGGCCGTTCTAGCCGTAACCGCGAGATGAGAAAGGGGAGAGCTCCGCCGTGAAGAGAAGTCTCACTCGGCCACCAAAATCAGCCGATGAACCTGACCGTGAGAAGCATTGGGTGCTGGGGAGGGTGCGCAAAGCCTCGCCTTGAGCGGATTGTACATCGAGACTCTAGAATTTCTCACCGCCGTCTGTGTTCTGCCGCGGACTGCCTGGTTCCGTGGCTAGGGAGTTCTTCTGCGCCGCTGCTGGTAAATAACCCATCCCTGTATTCGTCATCATGTGCGCTTCTAGCGGGCTCGGGGGTAGTGTCCTTGGGCGCGGAACTGGGATTCACCGGTGAGGTCTCCGCCGTCGGACCTGTACACCGCCGCCTCTGTTGTTGCTGGGAAGACAAGGGCGTGACCGTTTGATCCAAAATCAATGACCACGATTGGTTAGGATGGGAAACGTAGGCAGGGCCATAGGATGCGATCCAAACGGCCACGATCAAATCGCAGATCCCCTTTGGGCAATGGAAGCTAGACCGTAGATCCGGGATCCAAGGGCCCTAATGGCGTACCGGTTCGGTAAAGTGAGGATTTCATATGGGCCCTTGGTGTCTAATCCAACGGCTCACAATAGATCTTACCCCTTCGTGCTGACAGTTTTACATAAAAGACCCTAGCTTTCTAGGAAACAAACCCGCAGTCCTGGTAGGAGTATTCGGAGTCTTAGGAATTCTTCTGTTTTGGCCCCTGGCTTTTCTGGGAATTGAGGCGCCATCCAGAGAAGAGTAAATCAGATTAAATGAATTGGGAAAATGTATTTTTAATACAAAACAATTCCTAGAACTTAATTAATTCATAGAAATTCCATTTTTAGTCCAAATTGAGCCATTCCAGTTTCTAAAATTTTGTAATATTATTCTCTAACACTTAGAGTCACTGCTTTGACATGAACTCTGTTAGAAAATTTATTTATCATTTAATCCTATCTCAAACACATTAAACCTTAGGAAATTCATAACTTGAATTCTATAACTCCAAATTTAGTGATTCCAGTTCCTATGATCTCGTTTTAATTCGTAGATTTTTACTGTATATTTTATTTGCATGTTTGATGTGATGTTAATTTATGCTATACTGTGTATGTATTGTGTTGATGCGAGTAGACGAGCAAGCCACTGTGGAAACTGAGGTTCAACAAGTAGAGATAGCTGAGCAGGAGCTCATTGAAGGCAAGTTGTGCCCTTGATCACTTACTTTTCCCAGCCATGTTCTTATTAATTTTAATGATCTGCATAGGTTAATTTTGATGGGAGCCTTTATGTTACCCCAGTTTTGATTACCTCTATACCTTGTTCACCCTGAAATATTTTTGGGTAGTACTTGCTATTGCTTTATGTGGATTGGGTATGGAGATACACTATTCATGATTATTCTGTTATTATCTTGTTATTATTACTGTTCATGTTAAGATCATTAAATTAATGGGAACATGGAGCGACCACCCGGGAAAACAGTGCTACCACAAGGGTTTAATGGGACGCCCTTGGCTGATTAACTAGGAAAGCTAGTGGAGGGCTACCTTACCCGAAAGGGGCAAGGGCAGTAGGGGAGTGGTTAGTGTAGGGAGGTCCTTGTTTGATTTTGCTGCGATGGCGGTCAGGCATGAACCCTGCACTGGAGCTTCCTATAAACTGTAGTGGGTAGTCTGAAGCTAGTGGAACTTTGTAAAGGCCTCGTAGTGTTACCCTGCCTCGCTTCCTTGGTAGAGGTGTATGGGATTCATGACCCCTTGGCAGATGGGTAACACGGCTTGTGGGTAAAGATGCGCAACCTCTGCAGAGTGTAAAACTAGTATACTAGCCGTGCTCACGGTCATGAGCGGCTCGGACCCTCACATGATTAATTATGGAACTTAAATTTAATTTGACATTTGCATCGCATTTGGGATTTTTTTACTATTACTGTTCTTTATTATTATTAAGGTTTGGTATTTACTTACACTTAGTAATTGCTAATAAAATTTTGACCAACTTATAAAAGCAATGCTCAGCCTCAGCCTTTATTTCATTGATCAGCCTTACACTACATGAACTCCCACCTTTGGTGAGTTCATGCCACATTATTACCCACGACTTGTTGAGCTATGAACGTATGTGAGCTCACTCTTGCTGTCTCACACCCCCCCACAGGAGAAGAACAGGTGGTCGAAGAGGAGTCGCCTAACACTGAGGCATTCAACTTGATTTAGGTGGCATTTCTCAGTCGACATTGGCGCCGACGATCCTTAGTTCGTTTTACCTTTATTCCTTTATTTTGTAATAAGTCTTCCGCTATGTAATAAATACTCTGATGTTTTATGACATTTATCTCTATACACTCTGTTATTATATATGTTGTCTTCTTGGCGCATGTATGAGATGCACCCGGCTTTGTCCTTTAAAACCGGGTGTTACACAAACGCTGGGAGAAGAGACCGCGCAAAGAGGTACACGCCGCCGGACCACCTGCCTCTCGCGCCCGAGGAGGACCTCGCGGAGGTGAGCGCACGCTGGACGACATCCTCGACGCCCAGTGCCCATACCACAAGGACATGCGCCACACTCTTCGGAACTGCCGGGATTTCAACCATTCCGTTGGGCACGGCCGACCCTTCCAACCTTTACCTCCTCCTCCGCCGCGGGGAGGACCAGAGGAACCACGACAACCCCAGCAGCAGGAGGAGGGAGGAGGAGGAGCCTTCCCGCGCGTTGACAGGGAGGTCAATGTCATCTTCGGCGGACACGGATCGCAGGAAAACAGAAGACAACAAAAGCTCAACGATCGCCAGATATTGGTGGCGACCACCGGCCCTCCCACCCCATACCGGTGGTCGGAGCACCCGATCACCTTCACTCGAGCGGATCAATGGCTCAACTTCGACCATCCGGGCAAATACCCGCTCCTCGTCGATCCGGTGATCCGAGAGAGCAGGGTGAAGAAGGTGTTAGTGGACGGGGGGAGCAGCATCAACGTCACCTTCCCCAGACACTCCGAGGCTTGGGAGTTCACCTCAAAGAACTCCACGAGTCAGACACTCCCTTCTTTGGCATCGTGCCAACTGAGGGAGAATACCCGCTGGACCACATCTACATGCCCGTCACCTTCGGGACTCCGAAAAACTATTGAACCGAGTTCCTGAGGTTTGAAGTAGCAAACTTCGACTGCGGGTACAACACCATCGTCGGGAGGCCGAGACTGGCGAAATTCATGGCCATTCTGCATTACACGTACATGATATTGAAGATGCCGGGACCGCAAGGAATCATAACTGTGCGTGCCGACCTCCAAGGCACCGCGGAATGTTTTTGAGTGGCCATCCAGGCAGCCCTCGCTACTAAACCGTCGGCAACTTCTTCGATCCAGGCAAACTCTAAGCCTAAGGAAGACCATACAGCACCGGCGAATGAAGCTCGAGCTGCGACCTCTATGCGGCCGACTGAAGAAACTAAAAGGATCAATCTGGGGTTTGCTGATGAACGCAAAACTGCCATCATCAGCTCTAGCCTGGATGATAAATAGGAAGGCGCGCTCGTCCAGTTTCTGCAAGACAACCGAGACGTATTCGCATGGCAACCTGCGGATATGCCGGGAGTCCCGAGAGAACTGGCCGAGCACAAACTGAAGGTTTATCCCCAAGCAAGACCGATCCGGCAAAAGCTACGTCGTTTCACGCCCGACAAGAGAGAGGCCATTCGCGCTGAGCTGGCCCGCTTGGTCGCGGCCGGGTTCATTAGAGAAGTGTTACATCCTGAGTGGTTAGCCAACCCTGTTCTTGTACTCAAAAATAATAAAGTGGATTGGTGCATGTGCGTCGACTATACTGATCTCAACAAACATTGTCCGAAGGACCCCTTCGGGCTCCCAAGGATAGATCAGGTGGTAGACTCCACCACCGGATGTTCGGTGCTGTCTTTCTTGGATTGCTATTCGGGATACCATCAGATCAGCTTGGCAAAAGAAGACGAGGAAAAAACAGCGTTCATCACTCCGTTTGGTGCTTTCTGTTATACCTCCATGTCGTTCGGCCTCAAAAATGCTGGAGCGACTTATCAGAGAGCCATCCAAACATGCTTAGCCGATCACTTGGGAAAGCATGTGGAAGCCTACGTAGACGACGTGGTAATCAAAACGGAAAACTCGGAAAACTTCATCGAAGACTTGCAGCTGGTTTTCAACAGTCTACGACGGTATCGGTGGAAGCTTAATCCCGAAAAATGTGTCTTCGGGGTACCAGCGGGGAAGCTACTCGGATTTATTGTCAGCCACAGGGGAATTGAAGCTAACCCGGAAAAGATTGAGGCTATCATGAAAATGGAAGCTCCACGATCGCAAAAGAAGGTTCAACGACTTACCGGATGTATGGCCGCTCTGAGCAGATTTATATCCAGGCTAGGAGAAAAAGGTTTACCGTTCTACAAGCTGCTCAAGAAGGTGGACAAGTTTCAGTGGACTTCAGAAGCACAGGAAGCCTTGGACGCACTGAAAAAATTCTTGACAACCCCACCAGTACTGAAACCACCACGGCGAGCCACGTCAACTCAACCGGCTGAAGATCTGTTGCTATATATCTCTTGCACGACTCACGTGGTAAGCACCGCGTTGGTAGTCGAGCGAGCGGAAGAAGGACATGCCTACCCTGTGCAACACCCCGTTTACTTCATCAGTGAAGTTCTGGGACCCTCGAAGAAAAAGTATCCTCAAGTGCAGAAGCTATTATATGCAGTACTTCTAACTGCCCGCAAGCTGCGTCACTACTTTGATGACCACAAAGTCATAGTAGTCACCAGTTTTCCGATAGGGGATATCCTCCACAACAAGGAAGCCATTGGCCGAATAGCCAAGTGGGCCTGTGAACTGGGGTCTCATGACATCGAATTTCGACCTCGTACTGCCATTAAGTCTCAAGCATTGGTAGACTTCGTCTCAGAATGGACTGAACAACAAATACCAGAGAGCCCAGAAACTGCAGAAGTATGGAAGATGTATTTTGATGGCTCGCTGAAGCTGCAGGGAGCAGGTGCAGGAATTCTCTTCATCGCGCCCGGAGGCGAACACCTCAAATATGCCCTCCAACTGTTATTTCCAGCCTCTAACAATGCAGCCGAGTATGAAGCCCTGATCCATGGACTAAACATCGCCATATCATTGGGCATCAAGAGATTAATGGTATATGGAGATTCTCTGGTGGTCATAAGTCAAATAAACAAAGAATGGGACTGTTCGAATGATTCGATGGGAAAATACTGCACCGCCGTCCGGAAACTAGAAGATAAGTTTGAAGGTCTAGAATTTCATCATGTGGAGAGAGATCGAAACACGACAGCCGATGTATTGTCCAAGTTAGGATCCAGCCGAACTCAGGTCCCACCCGGAGTCTTCGTGCAAGAAATACCACGACCGAGCATCTCAACAGATCAAACAGAAGAATGTAATATCGTGGGTCAACCCGGGTCAGACCCTGATGACTGGAGAAGGCCGATCATCAGATATATAAAGAATGAAGAGGAACCAGATGACAAAAATGCAGCCGAACGCATCGTTAGACAGTCAGCCCACTACACACTCATTGGAGAAACATTATATAGAAGGGGTGCATCGGGCGTCTTCATGAAGTGCATTCTCTCATCCACTGGGAAGCAACTTCTAGATGAGGTCCATGCCGGGCAATGTGGAATACACGCGGCATCCAAGACACTAGTCGGGAAGGTCTTCAGGTCAGGATTTTATTGGCCAACAGCGAAGAACGATGCAGCCGAGTTAGTTCAGAGGTGCGAAACCTGCCAGTACTTGTCAAAGCAACAACATTTACCAGCACAGAAATTGCAGACCATACCAGTAACTTGGCCCTTCGCATGCTGGGGACTGGATATGATTGGACCTTTCAAGAAAGCTCAAGGAGGGTACACTCATGTACTGGTAGCAATCGACAAGTTCACCAAATGGATAGAATTCAAACCCATTGCTTCCTTAACCTCAGCCAAGGCCGTGGAATTCATACAAGACATAATATTCAGATTCGGAATACCAAACAACATCATAACTGACTTGGGATCCAATTTCACGAGTTCAGAATTCTTCGATTTCTGCGAGCAAAAGGGCATTCAGATCAGGTATGCTTCGGTAGCGCACCCGAGAGCCAACAGGCAGGTTGAGTGAGCCAACGGGATGATACTGGAGGCACTCAGGAAAAGGGTCTTCGAAAAGAATGAGAAGTTCGCAGGGAAGTGGATAAGGGAATTGCCCTACGTCGTTTGGAGCCTGAGAACTCAGCCAAGCCAAGCTCTACATGGAAATACTCCTTTCTTCATGGTCTATGGGTCAGAGGCAGTATTACCCGCCAATCTCAAGTTCGGGGCACCAAGGTTGGTCTTCGAAAGCATAGCAGAAGCCGAAGCTACTAGACTGGAGGACATCGATGTACTCGAAGAAGAACGGCTGAATGCAGTAATTCAATCAGCACGATACCAGCAGACTCTGAGACGCTATCATGACAAGGCCGTGCGACAACGATCCTTCTCAGTGGGAGATCTCGTCCTCCGCCGAATTCTAATGGGGGAGGGACGACATAAGTTGTCGCCCTTATGGGAAGGACCATTCATAGTAGCAGAAATCACTCGGCCGAGATCATATCGTCTAACTCAGATAGACGGCACAGAAGTTGGGAACTCCTGGAATATAGAACACCTTAGAAAGTTTTACCCCTAGCTGACTTTCAAAAGCTATCGGGACGACAATGTACTCTGTAAAACGGGAGATATGTCATCAATAAAGGAGACTTCAAAGATACTCAACTTGTTCATGATTGACTAGCACTCTTACTTAACTTGGGGTGACCACTATGCCCTGCTAACGGAGCAATCGGCTTAAGTCGGCAAAGACTTAAGACGGTGCAACATGCTCACGCTTACTTAACTTGGGGTGACCACTATGCCCTGCTAACGGAGCAATCGGCTTACGTCGGCAAAGACTTAAGACGGTGCAACATGCTCACACTTACTTAACTTGGGGTGACCACTATGCCCTGCTAACGGAGCAATCGGCTTAAGTCGGCAAAGACTTAAGACGGTGCAACATGCTCTCGCTTACATAACTCGGGGTGACCACTATACCCTGCTAACGGAGCAATCGGCTTAAGTCAGCAAAGACTTAAGACGGTGCAACATGCTCACGCTTACATAACTCGGGGTGACCACTATGCCCTACTGACGAAGCAATCGGCTTAAGTTGGCAACGACTTAAGGCAATGCGACATACTCGCGCTTACGAAACTCGAGGGATGACTTCTATATCCCGCAAACAAATCTCAAAAACCATTACACAGCCTTTTTACTACTACAAATTTATGCACTGTTGAACTCTAAAACAGTAGGAGAATAGCAATATCATTCAAATGCTAAAGTGGTGTCCTCTAACAAATATATGATCGTGCTAACCGCGCGCTCAAAGCACGCAAAACATCCCTCTATTTCGTGATGTCTTTCTTAGGAGCAACCGACGAGGAAGGGCGACTTGAGGAATCAAGCGCAGCATTCATATCAGCCCTTATATCTTCAGGAACGACTACGCCAGGTCTCCACATCAAGATTCGTCCCGCTCGAATGGCCTTATCCATAGCCCTGTCGCGCTGGGCTCTCAGAGTACTGGAAGTCTCTTCAGCAACCTTGACAGCCAACTGGGCAGCCTCTAGCTCCTGGGTAACAGATTTCTTGGAAGCACGCAGATTCTTGATGACAACGTCTTTAGCCGATATCAACTCCCTAAGACGAATCACATCATCCAAGGACTCCTGTAGCTTATAGCAAAGATTGTCTAACTCCTCCATGGAAAAGCGATGACTCCTCTCCAGGATGGTCAGCGAGTTGCTAGAATCACGATACAGTCTGTCAAGATTGTCGCGAGATGCAGCAAGGGCACTTTTTTCTTCCTGCAAGCAAGAATCAACTCCTTTCGAACATCGAACAAACAATAGGAACACAACAATGCAAAGTACAGTTTCACAAGTCACCTTCTCAGAATCAAGCTGAATGCGTAGAGAAGAGCTCAGGGCATTGGCGTCATCTAAGGCAGCAGAAACCTGAGCTAGTTCAGCCTGGCTTTGAGAATACCTTTCTTCAAAGTCAGAGCACCGCTGGACCAGCTCAGCTTGATCTCGAGAATGTTTTTCTTCAAGAGTGGAAATTTGCTGAGTCATATCTAGCAGGAAATAATCAAACAAAAAGGATCAGGATATAAAGCAGTTCAATAATGCAGACAAAGAAAGACAGAAGAGTACTAACCAGCATTGGTCGCCTCCAAGTCAGAAACACGCTGTCGAAGCAACACTGGATTCCAACGTGCTAGAGACAAAGCTCCTTCTGGAACAGAGGCACCCTGCAACTTCAGCTGGCTAGCCATCCCGTCCACCAAAGCTTGGTAAGAAGAACATATGAGTGCAATGACAGCAGTTCACACGGTGCAAAAGTCAAGACAAGGTATATTACAGTACCTGGAGATTGGAGAAGAACGAAGGGACTCCCAAGTCATGAGAGATCAATTGATGAACTGGCGTAAGGTCACCACTCGAAGCAGTTGGCAACAAACCAGCAGAAACCAACTCAGTGCCATCAACAGGGCTCAATACTTGGCCAGCGGGGACGCTGCCCTCCAAAGCGACTCCCTGGTTCGAAGCTTGGGCGACCATCACACAGCCGGAGTGCGGGGGCGATCCCGCATGAACGTCCATGGAAGTACAAGAGGGGGACCTTGCTGAGACACCCTCGAGGGCTGGGTCGTAGTTTTCATTACCCACATGAGCCGGATCATCTCCGGCAGTACCCTCGGGGGCTGGATAGTGGCTTGCACTTTCCACCTGAGCCGAGTTACCCTCGGCAACACCCTCGGGGGCTGGGTAAGCGTCAACACCATCCTTGGGAGCCGAGTTCTCTGCAATGGCCACCTCTAAGGCTAAAGGCCCCTCAGTTGCTTTCATGGGACCGAGATGATCCAAATCAGTCTCCTGGCCCTCAAGACCGCGCTCTAAGGTCGATGAGGCGCGGGATGACCTCAACCCAGCATCGAGCACGTCGGCACAAACCTCCATCACACCGTCGTCCGCTGGCTCCAACAAAAGGTCTTCTGGAACCATATCCTCTAGGGTCTGATCAAAATTGGCCAGAGATAACTCCTGTAAGCCAACGAGGGCTAACAAAGCAGGAGAAGGAACTCCACTACTCTCCCCACTGGCAATATACCGTCGACTATTCTTCCGGGTCAGAGGGACCTCATCTTCTTCGTCCCTATCATTTTCATCAACAACATAAGCAGCACACCCATTGGGATCAGCAGCAGATGGAGCACACCCATTGGGGTCGGCGTCAGTAAAATCAGGCACGGGAACCTCCTCAGCAGCAGGAGCCGAGGGACCAACACCTCGATCCAAACCAGACACTTGCCAGAGACGTCTCTTTTTCTTTTTCTGCTCATCCGCAGAAGAACCAGGTTGATTGGCTCGGCAAGGGCGTCTTGAGCGAGCATTGGCAGGCTTCTGAACATCCAAAGTTATACTAGCTTCTGAAAGAGGCGCCACCGCCAATGTCCCAGCAGGAGCAGCATCAGGGGAGTCCTCAGCCAGAAAATCAAGCATAACACTTATTTCTGCATCACTAGGATCCAAGGGCACCTCAAAGTGGACTTGTCGTTCGTCGTCAGGAATTTCCCCGAGCGAAGCAACCAATGTGTTAACCTCTTCGGCAGAGGGTCGCACTCTAAGGCCCAAACCGTCATCAGTAGCAGGTGGATTCGACACGAAAAAAGTGAAGGTCTTGGGAGAAGGCAGGTTCCATGCTGAATATGCCACTGGGGCGCCAATATTTGATACTTTGCCTCTAAGGATCGTCTCAAGTCGGTTCACTAAGTCTACAGAGGGAATTCTCCTGTTGGTAACCCGAGTCGGATCAGCCAAGCCTCTGTACAGATAAGCTGGGTATGCTCTGTCCTTCAACGGCTGAACATTCTTGAAAACAAAATCAGCAACCACAGCTTCAGCAGTCAGGCCCTTTTCTTTCAGCAGACCAACTTCAGCTAGCAAAGCCTTCGCTTCAGCTACCTCCTGATCGGTGGGAGACTCAGTCCAGCTCGGAGTGCGAACGTCCGGCTGTCTTCCCGACCGTGTAGGGAGGGAATTTCCATGGTTCTCAACAATAAACCATTCCAAGCGCCATCCCTTGATGTTGTCTTTAAGTGGAATTTCAAGATACTCAGTCTTTCTCCCACGGCGCATCTCCAAACTAGCACCCCCGACCAGCTGATGTTGACCCCCGGCCATTCCAGGACGGCAGTGATACAAATACTTCCACAACCCAAAATGTGGCAGCACACCCAGGAAAGCTTCGCACAAATGAACATAAATAGAAATTTGAAGAATAGAATTGGGATTCAGGTGGGTCAAGTTAAGGTGATAAAAATCAAGGAGGCCGCGGAAGAAAGGTGAAACGGGGAGAGCGAGACCGCGGAGAAGAAAGGGAACGTAAACCACGGATTCATGAGTATCCTCTGTCGGGACAGTGACCCATGACAAATTCGCCAAGAACAAAGCTCCCTCGGGGGAAGAACCTCGATGGACACGAGGTGGAGGAGATCAGACTCGGAGACAACGGACATGTGATTACCCGCGAAAGGCAATTGGCTATTGGGGTCGATAGGGGGAATTACTGCAGCAGATGAACTCGAAGCTTTTCTCTTGGGCGCCATCTCGAATCTACTGGCGAACAGAGCGAGAGCTGAATTGCAGAGAGAATTTGAAGGCAGGAAAACAAGAACTAGGGCACGGAAAGCAGAGGCGGCTGAAAGCGCTGTATAAACAGGATATTCCTGAGCTGGATGTCGTTTCCAAAAGCGCCCAGTCAGCACCCGGCGGTTACTTCTAAAACACCGGTGTGCCACATCATCACTCGGATGAGTCGGAGGAGTCGGCTCCCATCTAGTCACTCGGTGGTTACCTCCAAAACCCTGATGTACCACATCATCACTCGGCCATTATCCTCAAAAGTGGCTGACGCGGCCCGTTTTAACTCGGCTGTCATTTCTAAGACGCTGACGTTATCACCAATGTCTTCAGTTGCTCGGCGGCTATCTCTAAAGCACTGATGATGTCTTCATTCGCTCGGCATTTACCTCTAAAGCGCCGATAATGTCTTCGGTCACTCGGCAGCTATCTCTAAAGCGCCGATAATGTCTTCGGTCACTCGGTAGCTATCTCTAAAGCGCCGATGATGTCTTCATTCGCTCGGCAGTTACATCTAAAACACCGATGCAACCTTCAGTCATTCTGTCGCTGACACAGTTTCGTAATCACTCGGACGCTGTCTTAAAAGTGCAAGTGGTGACAATAATAGCTCGGCTATCACAAAACATCGGCGTGATGCCCGAGTTATTTAGTTACTATCCCAAAGGAGGAAGGACTCAAAAACTCGGTGTTGATCATAATTGACAATTTAGTTGATTAAGGGCTCAGAATCTGCACAGAAGGGACGAAACTGTTCTTCATTAAGGGAGTTTTCATACTTACAAATTTTTACTACTCCATAAGTCTCTAATGAGGGCGTCCACCACACCACCGTGCCCCCGCTCTCGCGATCGTCGTCCCCGTCCCACATATCCCCTTCCTTCCTTACACGATGCCCTGCCCCCGCTCTCGTCCTCCGTCGCGTCACCCCCGCCTTCTCCGCCCCCTGCTCAACCCCTCTGTGCCCCCGCCTGCGCATGCACGCACGCCCCCGGGCTCCCGCCCGCGCGCGGCTCTGTTCGTATTCCTAGATCGCGCCATGCTCGTAGGAAGGCGGATCACACCCACACCGAGCCCTCACCCCCGTCCGAGATCCTCCCCCCGACCACCGTCGGTTTCCATCGCAGGAGGAGCTCTTCGCCCGCGCACGCTTCTTCACCGCGACTCATCAAATTCGGAGATGGCGCTGCCCCCTCGATTCTGCTTCTGTCGCTCTGTTGGAAAGCCACCACCCGCCTCCATGGAACCCCCCCGGTTGTCATCTGTCACCAAGAATAGAAGCCATTCACTGCACCGGGAGTGGGAGCCCAAGGCTATAACCCGGACTCCTCCTCGCCCTTGTACCTTGCCGATGGTGAAGAGCGTCATCAGCGGTGAGTGGAAGTTCACTACATCGTAAGCTCCCTCACTCCTTTCTTCCCCTCACCCAAACTCTAGAGATCCCATCCGTGATTGAGGCTGATTCTCTGTCCAAGGAGGCCCGCCGGATCTTGGAGCGTCATTCGCGGTCTTGGCGCGTCTATGCAACTAGATCCAAAGGGCGTCGAAGAGGAGGGACGGTAGGCCGGTGGCAACAAGGTACGATAGATTCGAACTAGAGCGTGGAGGTATCGTCGGCCAGCGACATCAGCGGCGGGTGGAGGTTTCTGTCGAGTCCAGGAAGAAGGAGCGCTTCATGGAAAGGTAGCACTGCTTGTTCACGTTAATCTTCCCTATGCCTACATCTATGATTTGGTTTTACTGACCTGCATGAATACAGCCATTTGTTTTGGTCCTCGACATCCTCGACATTTGTTTTGGCCCTCGGTGTGGTCGGATTTCTAATCGCTTTGGTCAGCTTGTGATCTACTCTTGATGTACAACATGACAGATGCAATTCAGTTGGGTGGAAATGCTGTTAGATCTGAGTTCTTTCATTAGTTCTAGAACCCATTTCGGGGAGAAATATTGTTCTGTAGGATACTCCTCCTTATCTGAAGAGAATATGTGAAACAATCAATTACATAATAATTGGGTCGCCAGGAAGTTTGATACTTTTTAAACTGTTACATTTTCTAAACATTTCTATAAACAGACAATGTTGTAGTCTGTTTCAACTCTTTAGTAACTTGATTATTTTCCTTCAGTTACATGGAGTCTGCTTTGTAAGGTTCAGACTGGTGTGTTATAGTTTTAATTACAGTATTGTAGATTGTTTGAACTCTTTAGTAACTCGATTGTTTTCCTTCCGTTACATGGAGTCTGCTTGTAAGGTTTAGACTGGTATGTTATAGTTGTAGTTTCAGATACTGGTTTGGTACATGGTGATGGAATGACTTGGCAGGAATCAAATCATACACAGAGGTTGGAAGTATCGCACACAACGCACAAATGCCAGAGATGTTGGAAGTGATTGTTGGCTAATTTTTTAAAAATGTAACAGTTTATGATCCTCGGTAATGTTTCTCTAATGGTTCTGATGGGCACAACGCATTTAATACTAGTGTTGGATTAAGTGGAATTTGGTCTGAATTATTTTAATGTTTCTCTTCAACACATTTTATTTACTCCCTTCATGGTTCTATAGACTTATGGTAAACTTCTACTGCTTAATCTCATATAGGTCTGTTTTATTAAGCAAGATCGAGCCCTTCGGCTGCTTCATTGTATACGAATCCGTTATGCCGATCGTAAGTGCACCAGAATCATGGTTTGATGTTGTTGAGTGGACCTCAAAGGACAATAACAAGACACTACAGTAAGTATTTATTCTACTAGCTACCACAAGGAAAATAAATCCAGCTATTGTGTGACATCATAATGTAATCTTTCAGGAAGCTGAAGTATGAGGAAATAGTTGCCAATAATCGAATTTTGGAACCAATGGAAAGGAGTTAATAAAGATACCATATACTATCTTATTGGCTACTTCTTAAATCCTAACAATAGTTCTTCTGTCCTAACAATAGACTATCTGATGAAAACAGCCCAAGGGTCTGCCACCTTTTCTTATCTAGGTCGTGTCTTTATTTTTTTCATTTAAAATTGTGGAAACGCATGTGGGGGATCTTAGGGGATAAGTGGGAAAAAATCAAAATACTATCTCTTCGCGAAAAACTTGTCTCATATATGGTTTTTTCAAGTGTAAAGGACTCTGGTATGTGTACAACCTCATATCATATTCCCAGACCTTCCTGATCTGGCAATAAAATGGTCCTTTTTCTTCATGCTACCAGTGCTTTGGCCAATCAGATCCATACCGTTTCCAATATTCCATATGGAGGAGAATTTAGTTATTACCTTTTCTACTCGTTACTATTGTGTTGTTGTTCAACTGTTGGATGCATGATCGGCACCAATGCTACTAAACGAGTGGTTTGCACAACCAAAAAATGATTATCATAGCAAAATTGTGGATTTCCAATGGTTCCTTATTCCCCAAAAGGTTCCCTTTTTATATTGGTGGGAGTGGGACAATGTCGATATTGTTTGCCTGTTGTTTTTGTTTGACAGAACCATTTCAATCTATCTTCCTAGCTATATTTTGTACTGTTTTATTTGTCGGCAGCAAACCATTAAGCACATTATGGTCAAGTGATCATCGCTTGTTCCAGTCCAACTTGTCAGCCTTATGTTTACTTGTGTAGCAAATTCATAATAACTTATGGGTATTCTTTTTAATCTTTACTACTCTATAAGATAGCAAAGTAGGCGTCCACCAGCTTGCTTCACCACGGCTCCGCCCTCGCCCTCCCCCTCCCCCGCTAATCTCGACGCGTCACCGGATCCATGGCACCGCGCTCGCCCAACCCCCCCAGCCTATCTCCGCTCCCACGATGCCCCAGCCTCAAACCGCGTCGCGATAGCCGCTCATCACGCCCACCGCTCCCCCCACCGCAGTTCACACCCGTGCCCCGGCTCTCCCGCCTCACCGCGCGTCTGTGCCCCCACCTACCGCTCGTTGCCCACACCCTAGGCCTGACCGCTGCGCGGTCCCCGCCCTGGCCTTCCCCTCACCACGCCGCCCCGGATCTGCGCGCCCGCCTGCCCCTGCCCATGATGCTACTCTCTTGCCCAGCCCCTGCGCCGTTCGCCTGAATCCACAAGGTGATAATGTGCCCCCACCTCTTCCTCGCCCCCGTCTCCCCGACTCCAGTGTCCATGCCTAGCTCTGCTTTGCCTCTGCGCCGTCCTTCATGTGATGCTTCCCTCTGTGCAGCAAGTGCTCCCCCCACATCTCCTGCGAGGCTGCGATCCACCTGCACCTGCGAGGCCTACACTGCAACACGCTCTGCCCTTCCCCCTCAGGCTGAGGCGACAACTAACGGGCCTGGCGAGCAGGTGGGGATCTGGAACCGGAAGGGCACGGGTACCGGAACCAGTTCCTAGACCTGGCGTGACTAGGGGCGGTCGCGGAGGCCTTCTTTCACAGCGAGATCCACCGGCGGCTGGCCATCACTATCGCGCTCATCATGCTTAGCCACGTGGGGTACTTCATCCCGTTCCCCGGGTTCGGCCGCCTCCTCATCCCAGACTCTTACCTGAGCTTCCCCGCGCTCCCAGCAGGTCTATTCCATTCCTCCCTCGGATTACACGCTGGTGAGTTGTGCCTGGGTTTTTTTGGGAATCTAATAGCCTGTAGTTACCTTCGTGCATATGACATTGGTGATTTCTTCTCAGAAACGAACCTTTCTTTTTCTAGCTGGGAATCAGTCATCAAATTTCAGCATCTATTGTCATGCAGGTTTGATATTTGCCAGTGAAAAATTCTTGCAAATTTTTTAGTTAATTCTTAATTATATTTTTAGTGAATAGCAGTCTATAATTATTTGATTTTGTTATATAAACAACATCCTAGGATTAGAGGAGATTGCTGTGTTTATTTCCACCAGGTTTCACTCTACTTCTATATGATTATTTGATTTTGTGACAATAACGAAGTACAAGGCGTCAAACACTCTATCAGTTGTCTTCCCAGATAACTGATCCATGAATAGATAAAAGATTGATGTCACCCATTTAAGTAGCATGGTTGTGTAACCATTTTGCCTATGTACAACAGAGAGTTGTGTCCTTGTAGTGTATAGCATAATGTGTTTGTTCATGTGCAGTAAACATTTCTTCTTTGTCTCTATCATCAAGAAGCAATGTTGAGGCGGCTAAGCGATGCTACAATGGAACAATCCAATAACAATGATTCGTCTGTTAATGAGAGGCCCATCCAGCCTCTAAAGAATATGAACCCCCTACCTCTGTAAAGGCAAAGACCACAACTCCAAAAATTACATTTTCACGATCCTAAATGGACTGATGGCAGCATTCCTTTGGATGTACTTTCTGATAAACTCACAAAAATAAGCAATGTAAGCAATTGTAGTTTTACTTTATTGGCTCCCAGTCTTCATTTAGTGATGCTGACTTTACCAGAGTTTCTAATACAATTTCTACCAAGTTTCATGAAGCTTTTGAACGAAGAGATTTCGTAGCAACTGTTGTAGCTAGCGCCCTGCAAGAGGCATTGATCTCTGAATCTGTGATCAGGAACATATATAAATTGATGTTGTGATTACTAATCCGATATTGACAAGATTTTTTCTAAAGGCATCACAAACTTGCTATGTTTTGTTCTGAATGAGTGAATATCATGTGCAGTTTTAAAGTTACCATCTATCTTCATCTCATTTTCTTTCCAATTCTAGGTCTGGGATGCAACTGCTGCAGATCCAAAATTGCATTATCCTTTTGAGCTCAACCTGTCATCTATGATATGTATTGTAACTGATCATGTTTTTACTACTTCTTGATTCAGATCGCTGCTAGCAAGACCAAGATTTACATGGTGCTTCAGCTTGTCAATGGGGGCGAACTGTTCGACGGATTGTAAGCCCACGAATGGAACTCCTTTTACTTATTTTATCTATTCATTCTTATCTAATTCTTCACCCCTCCTGTATGAACCATATTAATCATTAATCACAGATCAAACATGAAGCTTATGGTGTCTCAGTTCACTATTTGGTTTTAACCTCTTTCTTTGTTAAGTTTTAGCTTTGATCACACCACTTGATATTTCAATTAATTATATTAGATGTTTCGCGTAACAATGAACTATTTCAATCGTCCTCTTCAGTTACATGCTTCGTTGCAGTGGAACAATCCAGAAGTGCAATTGCTATGCTTTACTACCACCGCATTTGATATCGTCGGTGGCGATCCAACTGACAACAAACAATTTCTTATTTCTTTTAGAAGGCCACCTAAACCACTTCAGTTTTGTTATATATGGACCACAATATGTATGTACCAACAGTCCAAAAATACTTAGTACTCACAACTAAAAATGGAGCATGTGTTGTAACACAACTGACTGATGTTAGATGTTGAGTCACCTATTCAGTAAGAATTGTAAAACTGAAGGGTAACTATTCGCCATCCTTAATTATGTTCTCTTTCTATTCATTTTGCTAGACACACAATGTTACCAAGGAATTAATGAAGTATCACTCGCAGACTCTTGGATATGTAATTGGTGGCACTAACATGAGAAGTGACGCCAACCATCTCACAGAAGGGATCAATATCTTAATTGCCACGCTGGACAGGCTTTTGGACCATCTGCAAAATACCGGTAGTTTCAAATACAAAGAGCTAAAGGTAAAGACTTTCTCGTTAGTATCATTTTTTCCAAATTCCTAGGGTGTGTTAAATATTCGTGTATGATTATAGAGTAACAAAAAGGTCGTGCCCGACGACAAGCTCGCTGAGTTCGTGCTCGTCGACCCCAAGCCACCAAGAGGTGAGCAGGTGCTATCCTAAAATTGAGAAGAGCCAGGCTACTAGAAAAGAAGAAGAGCATTATTATACAATAAGCGGGATTATATATGGACGGATCGAGAAAGCCAGCAGAGGATTAGGAGAAAGTTAGCTTGGTCATTGTACAATGAGTATAGCTTCTTTGTACAACTCTTCCAATAGTTGCTATTATTTATTTTTCTTTCTTCAAGATCTAGATTATGTTGCCCCTCCCCTTTTTGGTGGGTGCTTCTCGTGATTATACAGAAAATGATATTTAGGGGTTTTAGGGAACCATGTAAAATACCATTAGTTTATTTCAAAATAGGGGGTATAGTGACATGTTTCATATCTAGATGGTTAGTATCATCCTTTGTATACTCGTGCAGGTTTCCATTAAAATTGAAAAAACTCATCTCCCACAACATCACATTTTTGAAACGGTTGTAGTTTAACTGTTCAAGTGTGCATAGGTTGCTCATTTGGAAAACTGACTTGTCTATTATTTAAATTGTCTATATGCATGAAGAGTGTGAAAACCACTAGGATCTATGATGAGGAGTTTGCTGATTTGGGATGGAGAAGAGGCGAAAATGAGATTGAGGATGTGTTTATCGTTGTTTTGTAGGTGAGAAGTGCTTATCAATTGCTATGAGCTACTAGCTTACCACTTCTCGTAGTTTAGGTGTTTAATAAAATGTATATTTAAGGGCCGATTAGTTATTATTCGATTCTTGGGTAATGGAGTGACATTGGTTGGTCCCTACATAGCATGGTATTGGTTCTGTAGATCTAAATGAGTGTCAAGACATACAAGATTGACCTAAATCCTTTGTTAAATCTAAAAATAGAGGTGATCCAAGATCCTATGTGTCTCGGTTGATAGTCGTCGAGAGTGTTTTGTCATGTTTCCTTTACTAAAAATGTAGTTATCTGGTTAATACCAAGCATTATGTTGTTTCCTTTTGAGATAAATATTTTGTTACTGATTTTACCTTTTGTCTCCTCTTCTTGTTTTTGTTCTAGAATATGTAGCAAATGGCTAACGACGAGGACATCCATCACTTTGTTTATGACAATGGAACTGATATGTTCAAGATTCCGTAGCAACGCACGGGCACCCAACTAGTCAACTCATTATGAGTTGATAACTTCCCTATTGCTACAACTACTACTGCTACTACTACTACAACAACTACGCTACACTATACTACCTTACATTACTAATATTACTACATTATACTACTTCTAATCCATACTAATATTTAAAAACAAGTGGCATCTAGCCACTGGCCTTGTTGCCGCCCCTGCTGCTGCCACCGCTGCCCCTGCCGCCGCTGCTGCCGCCCCCGCCGCTGTTGCTGCCCCTGCCGCTGCTGCCGCCCCCGCCGCCGCAGTCACCGTCATCGTCACCGCCACCACCTCCGTCGTCGTCGTCGTCGTCGCCCTCGCCACCGTCGCCGTCGTCCTCCTCGGACGAGTCCTCCTCGTCCGAGGAGTCCTCCGACTCATCCGAGCCCGCGAGCCTGGAACGCTCGACGGCCCGGATGTAAGTCCAGACCTCCGCCGCGAGCCCCTGGGAGTCGTCTGATTCTCACGCAGAGGGATGGGAGCCAGAGACCCCTCGGATTCAGAGGAGAACTCCTCCTCTGAATACTCCGAGTCACCAAAATCCTCAGATGGAGGAGTTGGCTCGCGCTTGCGTTTCTTGCCCATGGTGGAAATGCAGGTAGAAGAAAGAAAGCAGGCAGTGGAGAACAGCGAGAGATGTAAAAAACCAGGCAGGCAAAGGCACTATTTATAGGAAAAGAAGGCAACCGCTCACCTCCAACCGTGGTCACTGAACAGTCGCGAAGCATTCAATACACACTTCAACCCGTCTGAAGACGCGCGGCTGACGCCGTTTCACGCAATTCAACACCCATTGGGACTCCAGTCAAACAGCACAGAAGATATGATTACACCCGCCGTCACATCACATTACTACTCAGAAGCAGCCGGTTAAAACACTCAGCGTACCAAGCCGTCTCTTACCCACACCCATTGGGGGGACGCCCAGGAATTATCAGTATATTTTTCAAAAAACTATCACATCCGTGCAGGGCGTGCAATGAACACCCCGAGACAAAAATGAGATATCAGTAAGGATCAGAGGAAAGCCAAATATAGTCGGTGAAGTACAAAATCGGACCGATGGAAGCGACGTGAAGACTAGCCAGGGAACGTCCATCAAATGTCCAATCAGTCACAGAGCAAATAAATTGCACCACTTAGCGAGATATGAGCAGATCTCGAACTCGGCTGCAAAAGACAAAATACATGCTGACCTCAGATGCAAAATAGTGATGACATAATGCTGACCTCTAAAGCATAATATGAATGACATAATGCTGACTTCTAAGGCATCCAAAAAACGAAAAGGAGAGAAAGTATGGCTCTCGGTAAAAGGACATGAGGGAAAGACCTTTGAGAGGATTGTTTTCAAAAATCCACTCAAAGCTCGGGGGCTACACCCATTGGGTGCACCTTCGGTGCACCCCATGGATCACCATCTCAAGCCAAGATAGTGCCGACTTCTAAGGCATAAGACGAGATTAAAAGACAAGGCTGGACCTCAATCAGAACACGAGAAGAAAACAAAAACGATTTCTGATGAAGACCTTCGAGTAGATTATCTTCTAAAATCTACTCGAAGCTCGGAGGCTACACCCATTGGGTGCACCCCTGGTGCACCCAATGAAATTCAAGGTCTTGCGAAATGATAAGCCGACTTCTAAGACACAGATGTGAGGCAGAACCACAGATTTCAAATGAAGAAAAGCAGAAGAAGGCAGTAAGAAATCATCTTCACCAGACTGCCCGAGAAGCATTTCTTGTTGTAAGGATAACCTGCGAGTTGGGCCTAGGATCTTTGGGCCGATTATCTCAAAAATCAACCCAAAGATCGGGGGCTTGTGGGGGACAGATATCCCCCGGGTCCACTAGCAGAGTAAAAGACCTCACGAAAGGCCCAAGGGCCCGATAAATCGTAAGGTCATTTCTTCATGGGCCCGGAGGAGAGGACAATCAGCAAGGCAAACCGATGTAAAGCCGGATCGACGCAAGTCCAGATAGGCCCCATAGCGTGGAGCGAGAAATCACAACAGAAGATCCGACTTCCTCGCGCTGGAGCATCATGCAGTAGAACCAGGCGAGGATAAGTCGGCTGAATCATAGGGAGATAGACTCAAACAGTTCACTATCTTTTAGGCGCATGTTGTTATCATATCCACATGTATCGCCCCACGACCGAATATATAAGGCCCAGGGGGCACCCCTTCAGAACGATCGAACACACTATCCAGCCATCTACCTAAACCTTCCACATCCTCGCTCTAGAGAATCACCTTGTAACCCATTACACAAAGCATCTTCGCCAGGACATAGGGTGTTACACATCTCTAAGCGGCCCGAACCTGTAAACATTGTCTCTAGCCTCTCGTGCATCTGGCACGAACCATTTTGCTACAGTCTGCGACACCACCCTGCTCCTAAAAGACACCTCGAGGGGCAACCCCAGGTGTGCGGTCGGACCCAAAACACCGACAATATCACTTTTACGTTTATTTTTATAGTGATGAGTGGTACATGAAATTATTTAACTTTATTTTCTGTTATTTCCTTTTCCTTCTCTTTTAGGTATTATTAGTATATTCTCATTAATTTTGCACTCTGCTTACGATACAATTATTAAAATCGAGTTCTGTTTTTTTGCTATTTTTTTTATTTTCTGAATAATAACCCAATTGTATTGCAAAAAAGTTGCAATATATTTTTATCTGTCACATATAAGGCGCGGAGGTGGCTTAGAGTGCTGGTTTGAAATAGGATATCACAATATTTCTTTCTGTAAAAAAACGAATATATTACCTACAATTAAAACTATCTACATAACCTATGAAACATGGCCTATTGGGATTACTGATTTGTCGGGGACCATAATTAGGGGTACCCCCAAGACTCCTAAACTCGGTTGGTAACCACCATCAGCACAAAGCTGCAAAGGCCTGATGGGCGCAATTTAGGTCAAGGCTCCCTCCACTCAAGGGACACGATCTCACCTCGCTTGAGCCCAGCCTCGGGCAGGAACAGTAGACCAAGGCAAATTCACGCCTCGCCCGAGGGCATCCTCAAGTAACGGGCGCACCTTCGACTCGCCCGAGGCCCAGCTCGGGCAGGCTTCACAGTGAAGCAACCTTGGCCAGATCGCCACGCCGACCGACCATATCACAGGAGCATTCAATGCAAGGATCGCCTGACACCTTATCCTGACGCGCGCTCCTCAGTCGACAAGGCCGAAGTGACCGCAGTCACTTCGCCCCTCCACTGACTGACCTAACAGGAAAACAGCGCCGCCTGCACTGCTCCGACTGCTGTGCCACCCGCCCGGGTGAGGCTGACAGCAGCCAAGTCCAGCCTCGAGCGCCATAGGAAGCTCCGCCTCGCCCGACCCCAGGGCTCGGACTCAACCTCGACCTCAGACGACGGTCTCCGCCTCGCCCGACCCCATGGCTCGGACTCAACCTCGACCTCGGACGACGGTCTCCGCCTCGCCCGACCCTAGGGCTCAGACTCAACCTCGACCCCAGACGACGGTCTCCGCCTCGCCCGACCCCAGGGCTCGGACTCAACCTCGACCTCGGACGACGGTCTCCGCCTCGCCCGACCCCAGGGCTCGGACTCAGCCTCGACCTCGGAGGAGCCTACGCCTCGCCCGACCTTGGGCTCGGGCCGACCATGTCACAGGGGGGTACATCATTACCCTACCCCTAGCTAGCTCAGGCTATGGGGAACAAGACCGGCGTCCCATCTGGCTCGCCCCGGTAAAACAAGTAATGATGACACCCCGCGTGCTCCATGACGACGGTGGTTCTCAGCCCCCTACGGAAGCAAGGAGACGTCAGCAAGGTCCCGATAACCCCGACAACTGTGCTTCTACAGGGTTTAAGCGCTCCTCCGACGGCCACGACATCACATGAACAGGGCACCAACACCTCTCCAATAGCCACGTCGGCATGTACATAGGACTCTGGCTCCTCTCTGCTAGACACGTTAGCACACTGCTACACCCCCCATTGTACACCTGGGCCCTCTCCTTACGTCTATAAAAGGAAGGTCCATAGCCCTCGTACGAGAAGGTGGCCGCGCGGGAGGACGGGCTGATGAGCAGGCTCTCTCTCTCTCTCTCCCTCGCGAACGCTTGTAACCCCCTACTGCAAGCGCATCCGCCCTGGGCGCAGGACAACACAAGCCGCGGTTCCCCTTATTGTTTTCCCCCTCGTGTTCCGTCTCGCGCCGACCCATCTGGGCTGGGACACGCAGCGACAATTTACTCGTCGGTCCAGGGACCCCCCGGGGTCGAAACGCTGACAGTTGGCGCGCCAGGTAGGGGCCTGCTGCGTGTTGACGAACAGCTTCCCATCAAGCTCTAGATGGGTAGTCTCCAGCAACCTCTCCAGCCCGGGACGCTGCTCCATTTCGGGAGTCTCGAGTTCATGTCCCTCGACGGCAGCTACGACATGGTACTCCTTCCTCCGCCGCACGACAACGACAATGGCGGCCGTCAGCCCACCAACCGGCGGTGGAATCGACGACGTCTTCCCCGCATGGCGGAAGAACAGCATCCGAGTCTGTCCCATCACCTTCCCCGCCAACGGAGGAGGAGGCGGGGCAACCATGGCCAAGCAGGAGGCGGCACCTCGTCGGCTGTCGAGCGAGTCAACAATGCCGGCGCCCCAGCGGGGGACACGTCAGGCGTCGACCTCGCGTCTGAGACGAAGACGGGCGTCGTTTCCCCACGACACGCCAACCCCAAGCGGACGAATGACTCCAGGACGCTCGCGAAGGACCTGCTGGGCGTTAGCCTCGTACCTGAGATGACGGTGCAGTCCATCCCCGACACGACTCCGTCACCATCCGTCGATCAAGAGGTACCGTCCGTTTTCCACCCTTTGCCTTTTAGATTCAGCTTCGACCCACCAAGCAACCCCACTTCGGTGGACGCTTTCGTAAAGGTATATCCGAACCTTCCTGGGTATCATATGTGGTCAACCTGAGACCGATTGACGGCCGTCTCGACCTACGGGCCCCTGGGTTCCGAGGAAGATGACGAGCCCGACTATGGTTGGGATTTCTCCGGGCTCGAGAACCCCAGTTTCATGCGGGACTTCATGACCGCATGTGACTACTGCCTCTCCGATTGCTCCGATGATAGCCACAGCCTCGGCGACGAGGACTATGGCCCAAGTCGCGAATGTTTCCACGTCGATCTAGGGGGTCTCGACGAAGGCAACCACCTTAGTATGCCAGAGGACGGCGATCCCCCTAGGCCTGCGCCTCGCGTTGACATCCTTCGGGAGCTAGCTGTGGTCCCAGTCCCTGCGGGGGGTCAGGACGCACAGCTCGAGCAAATCCGCGAGATGCAGGCTAGGCTCGACGAGGAAGCAGGGCAACTTGTGCAGCTCCAGCAGAACATCGGGCAGGAGTGGGCAGGCCGAGAACCAGCCAGAGAAGCGCGTCGTCTACCCCAGGACGTCCAACACCGCATCGCTGACGATGCTAGGGCAAGGCTGCCCCCGGCTTCCAGTGGGGTCGGCCAGAACCTGGCTGCAGCAGCAATACTACTCCGAGCGATGCCGGAACCATCCACCACCGAGGGACGGCGTATCCAGGGAGAACTCAAGAATCTCCTGGAGGATGCCGCGGTCCGACGGGCCGAAAGCTCTGCCTCCCGAAGGCAGGGGTACCCCCCAGAGCATCGCGCCGCGACTTCCCGATTCATGCGGGAAGCCTCGGTCCACACCGGGCGCACGCGGGACACAGCGCCTGCGGACCCAGGCCGCCTTGGCAACGAGCACCATCGCCGCGACCGTCGAGCCCGCCTCGACGAAAAGGTGCGCCGAGGCTACCACCCCAGGCGTGCGGGACGCTACGACAGCGGGGAGGATCGGAGCCCCTCGCCTGAACCACCCGGTCTGCAAGCTTTCAGCCGGGCCATACGACGGGCACCGTTCCCGACCCGGTTCCGGACCCCAACTACCATCACCAAGTACTCGGGGGAAACAAGGCCGGAACTGTGGCTCGCAGACTACCGGCTGGCCTGCCAGCTGGGTGGAATGGACGATGACAACCTCATCATCCGCAACCTCCCCTTGTTCCTCTCCGACGCCGCCCGAGCCTGGCTGGAGCATCTGCCTCCTGCGCAGATCTCCAACTGGGACGACCTGGTCAAAGCCTTCGCTGGAATCTTCCAGGGCACATACGTGCGCCCTGGGAACTCCTGGGATCTCCAAAGCTGCCGCCAGCAGCCGGGAGAATCCCTGCGGGACTACATCCGGTGATTTTCGAAGCAGCGCACCGAGCTACCCAACATCACCGACTCAGATGTCATCGACGCCTTCCTCGACGGCACCACTTGCCGCGACCTGGTGAGCAAGCTGGGTCGCAAGACTCCCACCAGGGCGAGCGAGCTGATGGACATCGCCACCAAGTTTGCCTCTGGCCAGGAGGCGGTCGAGGCCATCTTCCGGAAGGACAAGTAGCCTCAGGGACGCCAGCAGGAAGACGTCCCCGAGGCGTCCGCTCAGCGCAGCACGAAGAAGAAGGGCAAGAAGAAGTCGCAAACGAAATGTGACGCCGCTGACGCAGATCTTGTCGCCGCTGCCGAACACAGGAACCCCCGGAAGCCTCCCGGAGGGGCCAACCTGTTCGACAAGATGCTCAAGGAGTCGTGCCCCTATCATCAGGGTCCCATCAAGCACACCCTTGAGGAGTGCGTCATGCTTCGGCGCTACTTCCACAAGGTCGGGCCACCGGCGGGAGGTGGCAAAGCCCACGACAACGACAAGAAGGAAGACCACAAGGCAGAGGAGTTCCCCGAGGTCCATGACTGCTTCATGATCTACGGTGGGCGGGTAGCGAACGCCTCGGCTCAGCACCGCAAGCAGGAGCGCCGGGAGGTCTGCTCGGTGAAGGTGGCGGCACCAGTCTACCTAGACTGGTCCAACAAGCCCATCACCTTCGACCAAGGCGACCACCCCGACCGCGTGCCGAGCCCGGGGAAGTACCCGCTCGTTGTTGATCCCGTCATCGGCAACGTCAGGCTTACCAAGGTCCTTATGGACGGAGGCAGCAGCCTCAACATCATCTACACCGAGACCCTCGGGCTCTTGCAGATCGATTTGTCCACGATCCGGGCCGGTGCGGCACCCTTTCACGGGATCATCCCCAGGAAGCGTGTCCAACCTTTTGGGCAATTCGATCTGCCCGTCTGCTTCGGGACTCCCTCCAACTTCCGAAAGGAAACCCTCACGTTCGAGGTGGTCGGGTTCCGAGGAACCTACCACGCAGTGCTGGGGAGACCATGCTATGCCAAGTTCATGGTCGTCCCCAACTACACCTACCTCAAGCTCAAGATGTCGGGCCCCAACGGGGTCCTCACCGTCGGATCCACATACCGACACGCGTACGAATGCGACGTGGAGTGTGTGGAGTACGCTGAGGCCCTTGCCGAGTCCGAGGCCCTCATCGCCGACCTGGAGAGCCTCTCCAAGGAGGTGCCAGATGCGAAACGCCACGCCGGCAACTTCGAGCCAGCAGAGGCGGTTAAGTCCGTCCCTCTCGACCCCAGCAACGACGCCTCCAAGCAAGTTCGGATCGGCTCCGAGCTCGACCCCAAATAGGAAGCAGTGCTCGTCGGCTTTCTCCGCGCAAACGTCGAGGTTTTTGCGTGGAGTCCCTTAGACATGCCTGGCATACCGAGGGATGTCGCCGAGCACTCGCTGGATATCCGAGCTGGAGCCCGACCCGTGAAGCAGCCTCTGCGCCGATTTAACGAAGAAAAGCGCAGAGCCATAGGCGAGGAGACCCACAAGCTGATGGCTGCAGGATTCATCAAAGAGGTATTCCATCCCGAATGGCTAGCCAACCCTGTGCTTGTGAAAAAGAAAGGTGGGAAATGGCGGATGTGTGTAGACTACACTGGTGTAAACAAAGCATGTCCGAAGGTTCCCTACCCTCTGCCTCGCATTGATCAAATCGTGGATTCCACTGCTGGGTGCGAAACCCTGTCATTCCTTGATGCCTACTCAGGGTATCACCAAATCAGGAAGAAAGAGTCCGACCAGCTCGCGACTTCTTTCATCACACCCTTTGGCATTTACTGCTATATTACTATGCCATTCGGTTTAAGGAATGCAGGCGCGACATACCAAAGGTGCATGAACCACGTGTTCAGACAGCACATTGGCCGAACGGTCGAGGCTTACGTCGATGACATCATAGTCAAGACGAGGAAAGCCTCCGACCTCCTCTCCGACCTTGAAACGACATTCAAGTGTCTCAAAGCGAAAGGCGTAAAACTCAATCCCGAGAAGTGTGTCTTCGGAGTTCCCCGAGGCATGCTCCTAGGGTTCATCGTCTCCGAGCGGGGCATCAAGGCCATCCAGAGAAAATCACGGCCATCACCAACATGGGGCCTATCAAGGACTTGAAAGGAGTACAGAGGGTCATGGGATGCCTTGCGGCTCTGAGCCGCTTCATCTCGCGCCTCGGCGAAAGAGGCCTGCCCCTGTACCGCCTCTTAAGGAAGACCGAGCGCTTCACTTGGACCCCCGAGGAAGCCCTCGGGAACTTGAAGGCGCTCCTTACAAGCGCGCCCATCCTGGTGCCCCCCGCTGCCGGAGAAGCTCTCCTGATCTACGTAGCCGCAACCACTCAGGTGGTCAGCGCCGCGATCATAGTCGAGAGACGAGAAGAAGGGCATGCATTGCTCGTCCAGAGGCCGGTCTACTTCATCAGTGAGGTACTGTCCGAGACCAAAATCCGCTACCCGCAAATTCAGAAGCTACTGTACGCGGTAATTCTGACGCGGCGAAAGTTGCGACACTACTTCGAGTCTCATCCGGTGACTGTGGTGTCATCCTTCCCCCTAGGGGAGATCATCCAGTGCCGAGAGGCCTCGGGTAGGATTGCAAAGTGGGTGGTGGAGATCATGGGCGAGACAATCTCGTTCGCCCCTCGGAAGGCCATCAAATCCCAAGTCTTGGCGGATTTCGTGGCAGAATGGGTCGACACCCAGCTTCCAGCAGCTCCGATCCAACCAGAACTCTAGACCATGTTTTTCGACGAGTCGCTGATGAAAATAGGAGCGGGCGCGGGCCTGCTCTTCATCTCACCCCTCGGGAAGCACCTCCGCTACGTGCTGCGCCTCCATTTCCCGGCGTCCATGTAACACCCGGTTTTAAGGGACAAAGCCGGGTGCATCTCATACATGCGCCAAAGAAGACAACATATATAATCACAGAGTGTATAGAGATAAATGTCACAATAATCAGAGTACTTATTACATAGCGGAAGACTTACAAAAATAAAAAATAAATATAATAGGATCTAAAATCCATCCTTGGCGCCAGAAAGTCAACTGGGAGATGCCACCTAGATCGAATCGAACTCCTTGATGTGTGGCTCCACTTGAACCACCTGTTCTTCTCCTGTAGGGGGGTGTGAGACAGCAAGGGTGAGCTCACACATGTTCATCGCTCAACAAGTTGTGGGGAATAATGTGGCATGAACTCACCAAAGATGGCAGTTCATGAAGTGTAAGGCTTACCAAAGAGAATGGTTAAAGCTGAGCATTGCTTTTAAAGTTGGTCAAACTTTTATTAGCAATTACTACGTGTAAGTAAATACCAAACCATAATAAATAATAGAACAAAATTAATAACAAATCCCATGCAATGCAAATGACAAATTGAATTTAGGTTCCATAAATTAATCATGTGAGGGTCCGAGCCGCTCATGACCGTGAGCACGGCTAGTATACTAGTTTTACACTCTGCAGAGGTTGCGCATCTTTACCCACAAGCCGTGTTACCCATCTGCCAAGGGGTCATGAATCCCATACACCTCTACCAAGGAAGCGAGGCAGGGTAACAATACGAGGCCTTTACAAAGTTCCACTAGCTTCAGAAATCCCGCTACAATTTATAGGAAGCTCCAGTGCAGGAATCCCTCGCCTGACCGCCATCGCAGCAAAATCAACCAAAGGACCTCCCTACACTGACCACTCCCCTACTGCCCTTGCCCCTTTCGGGTAAGGAAGACCTCCACTAGCTTTCCTAGTTAATCAGCCAAGGGCATCCCATTAAACCCTTGTGGTAGCACTGTTTTCCCGGGTGGTCGCTCCATGTTCCAATTAACATAATGATCTTATCATGAACATAAATAACATAACAAAATAATTGGAACATGGATGTAATAAAATGTTAATCCCAAAACCATATAGAGCAATAGCATAACTACCTAAATGATTCAGGGATAAACAAGGTAAAAGGATAAACAGTCTAGGTGACCTATTGGGTCCCATCAAAATTAAACCTATGCATGAATAAGTGATAATAAAGAACATTATTGGGTAATAAATGTGATCAAGGGCACAACTTGCCTGGCACTTGAGATTCCAGTTACCAGGGTGATTCTTCGGATCCTCGTGACCGCACTGCTAGTCGTAGCAATACAAGCAAACATGGTATAGACAAAATCAACATCACACCAAACATGAGAACAAATTGAATAATAATTATCTACACGTTGCTACGAGATCGTGGGAACGAGAACCACTAAAATCGGAGTTATGACTAAGGAGTTATGATTTTATAGAGGATTCATGTGATTAAAATATTAAACTATATCATAAATTAGTTAATATAAATCATATGAGAGGTTATTCTCTAAATAATTATCTCAGCTTTAATCTAAGTTATAAATTGACCTTAGATCATATTCTAGTAGATTATAATAATAAGTGGTTTAACGAGACTAACCAACATAAGTAAAATAAAGATCTAAATATAAATGATCAAGACATGGTATAATAAATGTTGTTGCTGCGTAGTAAATATTTATACGGGACTAACGCAACTTGAACGGATCAAATCAGAGTTATAAATTTTGAGTTATGCATTTCCGAAGGTTTTATATGTTTGGTACGGAAACAATTAAGTGGTCCAATTTAATATAGTTTTCATGCTAAAACAGAGTCATTAAGTGATAAACAATATTAATACGGAATTATAGAAATTGGAACGGGTCAAAAATGAGTTAAAATGAATTTTCTATGATTTAAACAAGATTCTGGAATTAATTTTATATTAAAAATCATTTTCTATCTCAATTTCTCTGATTTTCTCAGTGTCTGGACTGCGTGGGCTAATAATAGATAACTCAGGGTTTAATAGGCAAATGCTCCCAAGACTCAGGACCTACCCGCGGTGGACTACGAGTTTATTCTGTTAAAACCCGAAGGCTCATTTGCGAAACGGTCGAGCCGTTGGATCCTAGTTCAAGCGCTTAGATTAGACCTGGGCCACATCTAATCGATACGCTCAGTCCACCGTAGGATCCGAGATCCACGGATGGCAACTTCCCACGCCTAGGCCCCATCAGATTCGTCCGCGGCCCGATCAACGGCACGGATTCACTCTCATGAAAGGGTATGCGCTCATCTAACCGTGACCGTGGATTTCCCGATCAACAGCCCACGCAACCCCGACGCACGCGCACCCGCTGAACGCCCTGCGCATGGCGGTGACCGAGCTTGGTCGGCGGCGCCATGACCGGTGGGCACGAAAATCTCTCCTCGAAGCCCGAACTTCGACGCACATGGAACAAAACAAAGAGCGCGACTGAACAATCAGGATTGCGGAACCAATTTCGTGAATCACTCCCTACAAGGCGCTGACGGGGGCACGGGGTGGTGATTCTGTGAGAGCCCACGCCGACGAGGCATTCCAGCCCATGCCGAGACCCAAACCCGACATCAATGGCTATTACCCGGTGCTATTAGTACCTTGAGTCAACGGGAGAAGCGTTACCTGCACTCGCGAAGTAGGAGACCCTGGCCACGACAAACCTTGACCCGACGGCAAACTCCCAGGCCGATGGACAATTTCCCCTGCGCCGATGCAAACCTCCCCATGAAGGCGCCCCAGATATGTGCGGGGAGCTTCGGCAAGGCCTCCCAGCTACGCACGGTGCAGTGCAGAGGTTGGACGTCGCAATTGCCATCGGTGGCGGAGATTTACCCCACCACGACCGTGTCGAATCGCAACGTAGTACCTTCGAGGCGAGTCCCGGCGCCCTAACTTGATGCCGCAAAGGACACCGCCGAGGGTAAGGGGAGCGCCGCAGCCGCCACGCGCGTCCAGAGCCCGGACGACTCCTCCCCGCGGTCGCCCAGACCACCGTGCATAGCTCAGTTCTTTCTCTCTCTCTCTTTGTTCTCACCTCGGAAATGGCGGCTGGCGGATCCCTATCTCCCTGCACGGCTTTGGTTCGAAGGGCCAATGGGGGCGGTAGGCTTATATGCTCACCGGACGAGGGGCAGCATGAGAATCGGAGGTTCCAACCACCCATCGAAATCGCGGCTCGATCCGCAAGCTTCGGTGTTCGTTTCAACGAAGAAGAAGACCAGGCACGTGGTACCCGACTGTAGTGGCCCAAGCATGCAACGCGGAGGAGAAAACGGCTGGCGCACGTGTAGATACCGGATGGAGTCATCGACTTGTGGGCCCCGCGCCATAATGAGCAGGGCCGAGCGCGCTGGTGGGCTGGTTAGTGGCCGTGTTGGGCTGACTAAAGGTAATTAGGCCCAGCACTAGGTTTTTTTCTCTTTCCTTTTCTTTTTTTATTTCCTTTTCTAATTTCACATTAGATTCCAATTCAAATTTTGAATTAAATTCACATATAGTTTAAACTTAAAGTATATTTACGTGTCAAACAAAAACTCCAACATGTTATACATGGTCTATTTTATTTTATATATCAAATATTTATTTAGTTTGTGTTGCAAATACAAAATACCCACTCATATTGTTTTCTTTCTTTGTAGGAAAATAGTATTTTGCTTGTGAAATAGGAAGTAAAGGTTACTTCCAAATTTATTATTCATGTAAATAAAGGTTTATGATGCATCATTTGATGATATGCATAATTATTTAGTTGGATAGAAATCTTTTCTATTACTTCTTTTCTAAAATATTTCTTGGTTTCCACAATTGAGTCCTCAAATTTCCACACTCAAATATAATTTGAGATATCTGAATTTACTATTTCATTACCTCATATTTTATTATTATTATTATTATTATTATTATTATTATTATTATTTTCTTATACCCATTTTGGGCCTTACAAATCCTACCCCCTTAACAAAAATCTCGTCCTCGAGATTTGTAAGGAAAAGGTGTATACTCGTATTGTCCCAACACATATGCACAAACAAAAATCTCAGCATGATGCATAATTTATTAGTAGCACATGGGGTCAAATAGACCTTATTATTTCTCCTAAAATAGTATCATACCAATTACTAACTAAAGTAACATTTAGATCTTACAAATAGTAGTAATTTATATATATGTTTATGTAGCTTGGTGGAGCTGGTGGTGGCGGTGGAGGTTGTTGTTGTTGTTGTCGTTGTCTTTCCAACCGTGATTGCCTTATCTCTTGACGTATCTCCATATGGACCTGACGTATTTCGTCACGTTCTTGTCTTATCTGATTTTGCATTTCGGTCACCAGTCTGTCAATTGTTGTATTACTAGCCTTTGGGTAGCAACCACTTGATCCATTTCACCCGGTGGAGGATTCATTTCTGTTTGTTGTTGCCTAATAATCTTTCCTTCCTAGTATTGACCATGAGAGTTAGAAGCATATGGCAAAATAGTTTTGCAAGGGAATTTATTCGATAAGCGAAATGAATAAGCTAGTAACTGGTTATGATCTGAAGATTCTTTAGTAGGGCTTAATCTGTTTTATGTCCAGATTGGGGTAAAAGAAAGTCAGGTGAATATCCAAAGGTAGGATAGGATTTGTCAAGATGAGATAGATATGGGTGAGATGGGCCATATGATGTAAATTAAAGTTTGTTTAATGTTAGGTAGAAATAGACAGGTTATGCAATTCATCATGACACTATTGGTTGGGTTAGCTCTTCTGCTCATGGTTGAGTTGGTTTAAGACACCATTTTAGGTTTAAAACTCGTTTATTGGAATATGGTTTAGTTGATACTTGTAGTAGATCAGAATTTTTCGTTTAAATTAAAATAGAGGAGTTATGCAACCATCGGATGGTTAAGGTAGTTGCATAAGGCCGAGTTGGTCGGTTACTCTTAATTTAGTGCCAAGTGAATCACGTTAGAATAGGTGGATAGGGTCTAATCCATGTTACAAGTATTAACTAATCTGTTTGAGTGGATCACATTGGGTTGGTTCAGATTAGATGGAAACTAGATTAGTTTGGCATAACTAGATTTGACTAAATAAGACCTAATTAATTTTGGATCAATTTAGGTTGAATGGGGTCTAGGCATGACCAGATTAATCTAGATAAGATCTGCTTATTTTATTTTAGAATAGATTATGTCAGTCACACCATTACGAGATAAGCAAAGTGGTGGAGATAAGTATGCTTATTAGGACAAGATGAGTCTCTAAGAATAAAATAGAATCTTTTGAGATTGGTTAGATCTATTAGGATAAGATGAGAATCCTTTCGAGATAAGATGGATCTATTAAGATAAGAAAGAGTCTTTTAAGATAAGAGGGATCTCTATGAAATAGATACATTTTAATGGAGGATAATCTAAGTTATTTAGTTATCTCGTGAATTTCTATTTATTTATATTTATACCCATACGTATATGCATATGTAATTGTGGACAGTACTCCACAACTAATCACACTCAATCAAAGATCCAAATCAGACATATATCATAAGAACAAACACTCAAGCGTATAGGTACCTATAAAAATAGTTTTGTGTTTTTTTGTTCCTAAGATTAGGTCTCCTATTCCTAAAGTCACTTTAGGCACAGGATTTCAAAGTGTGAAATGCACATTTGTCTTTAGAAGTGAAAAGGTAAGAATAATCAGAGTAAAGCGGAAATAGATGAGAAAAGATTAAGACAAGTTTAGAAAAGAATCAGAGTAGCAAAGGAAAGGTTAATCAGAGTAGATCAGTAGATGATGAGACTGGATCAAGAAAAGTATAGAAAGAATCAGAGTAAAGTAAGTATGTAATGGTTATGTCCATTTCTATCTAGGTTTCGTCCTACAGTCAACATTTCCTCTGATACCACTTCTGTAACACCCGGTTTTAAGGGACAAAGCCGGGTGCATCTCATACATGCGCCAAAGAAGACAACATATATAATCACAGAGTGTATAGAGATAAATGTCACAATAATCAGAGTACTTATTACATAGCGGAAGACTTACAAAAATAAAAAATAAATATAATAGGATCTAAAATCCATCCTTGGCGCCAGAAAGTCAACTGGGAGATGCCACCTAGATCGAATCGAACTCCTTGATGTGTGGCTCCACTTGAACCACCTGTTCTTCTCCTGTAGGGGGGTGTGAGACAGCAAGGGTGAGCTCACACATGTTCATCGCTCAACAAGTTGTGGGGAATAATGTGGCATGAACTCACCAAAGATGGGAGTTCATGAAGTGTAAGGCTTACCAAAGAGAATGATTAAAGCTGAGCATTGCTTTTAAAGTTGGTCAAACTTTTATTAGCAATTACTAGGTGTAAGTAAATACCAAACCATAATAAATAATAGAACAAAATTAATAACAAATCCCATGCAATGCAAATGACAAATTGAATTTAGGTTCCACAAATTAATCATGTGAGGGTTCGAGCCGCTCATGACCGTGAGCACGACTAGTATACTAGTTTTACACTCTGCAGAGGTTGCGCATCTTTACCCACAAGCCGTGTTACCCATCTGCAAAGGGGTCATGAATCCCATACACCTCTACCAAGGAAGCGAGGCAGGGTAACACTACGAGGCCTTTACAAAGTTCCACTAGCTTCAGAAATCCCGCTACAGTTTATAGGAAGCTCCAGTGCAGGAATCCATCGCCTGACCGCCATCGCAGCAAAATCAACCCAAAGACCTCCCTACACTGACCACTCCCCTACTGCCCTTGCCCCTTTCGGGTAAGGAAGACCTCCACTAGCTTTCCTAGTTAATCAGCCAAGGGCGTCCCATTAAACCCTTGTGGTAGCACTGTTTTCCCGGGTGGTCGCTCCATGTTCCAATTAACATAATGATCTTATCATGAACATAAATAACATAACAAAATAATTGGAACATGGATGTAATAAAATGTTAATCCCAAAACCATATAGAGCAATAACATAACTACCTAAATGATTCAGGGATAAACAAGGTAAAAGGATAAACGGTCTAGGTGACCTATTGGGTCCCATCAAAATTAAACCTATGCATGAATAAGTGATAATAAAGAACATTATTGGGTAATAAATGTGATCAAGGGCACAACTTGCCTGGCACTTGAGATTCCAGTTACCAGGGTGATTCTTCGGATCCTCGTGACCGCACTGCTAGTCGTAGCAATACAAGCAAACATGGTATAGAAAAAATCAACATCACACCAAACATGAGAACAAATTGAATAATAATTATCTACACGTTGCTACGAGATCGTGGGAACGAGAACCACTAAAATCGGAGTTATGACTAAGGAGTTATGATTTTATAGAGGATTCGTGTGATTAAAATATTAAACTATATCATAAATCAGTTAATATAAATCATATGAGAGGTTATTCTCTAAATAATTATCTCAGCTTTAATCTAAGTTATAAATTGACCTTAGATCATATTCTAGTAGATTATAATAATAAGTGGTTTAACGAGACTAACCAACATAAGTTAAATAAAGATCTAAATATAAATGATCAAGATATGGTATAATAAATGTTGTTGCTGCGTAGTAAATATTTATACGGGACTAACGCAACTTGAACGGATCAAATCAGAGTTATTGCAACACCCACTTTGTAATTTGCTAAGAAATAATACCAATAGAGAAACGATTTCTCTTTATGTGAGTTTGATCTTTCTGCATCATCATATGTGAACATCATGCCCAAAAACAATTAATAAAAATATATATACTACCAAATTATGCATCATACTCGATTTTATTTTATGTGCATTTGGTGACAATATAAAATAATAATAATAATAATAATAATAATAATAATAATAATAATAATAATAATAATAATAATAATAATAATAATAATAATGTGACCAGAAATATATTAAAATCCCAAAAGTGGAATTTAAAATCTAAAGGAAATTTAGAATTTGAGATGTGAGAAAAGAGAAAAGAAAAATGGAAATGAAAAAAAAGCCTGAAACGTCTCCTGGGCCGAATTTTCCCGTCCTCGACCCACCTAAGTGACTATTCCTAGCCAGCCCGCGCGCGCTTGTCTCACCGTCTCCGACACGCGGGGCCCCTACGCCAGAACGGGCCATCGCGCACGCTGGTGTCTTTGCGCTCACGGACGGGCGGGGACCACCACTCAGCCATACTATCTCCGCACCGCGCGCTCTTCTGCTACACTGTCGGATGGGCCCTACTGGCTAGTGGGCGGCCGTCGTGAGTTCACGGACTCCGTCTTCCCCGTGCAATCAGGCGCAACAGCTCAACCGAGCTCGGCGGAGCGCACCCACCAAAATCGGATCGCGTTGACCGCGCGGGAGTAGTATAAGCGCTCGGTCGTCGACCCGATTCACCCGTCCCCTTTCATCCCGCCTTTCCTACTACAAACGCAAGCGTTGCTCGCCGTCGCGGAAGGAACGGTGGCCGCCGCCTTTCGGCCCTGCTATCTTCCCCGATTGGCCACTTGAAAGTACTCGTGGAGTGTCGTGGGCGTGTGGGGGTTGTTGTCGCGGCGTCCTTGGGCGATCCGGAGTCTCTGTCGGCGAGTAATTCCTCACCGGAATTTGGTGTGCCTGGCGGATCTTCCCCGCGTCGTCGCCGGGGTCTTGCGGCTTCGAAAACCACGGTGAGAACCCCCTCATTTGATTCCTGGTTGCGCATACTCGTCGTGGGACATGTGGATTGAGGTTTGGGCTCCGGTGTGCGGCGATTGGGTGACTCCGGTGTGTGCGCCGCCGCGGAACCATGGTGGCGCCGCCCTGGTTCGGCCGTCAGCAGGGAGGGGTTTCGATGGTTGGTGCTGACCGTCGATCATGGGGTGAACGGTTGGGATGGCTCTGCATGTACCCCCTTTCACATGGGTTAACCGGGACCGTAGGATCGGAAGTGTTCGGTTACGATTGAATCTAGGTTAATTAAATCTGAGCCGTTGGCGCGCGATCCAGCGGTATCTGGGAGCGCCAGTCCTGAACCAGGGAAGATCTAATCTGGGCCATCCGCGCCTGATCGAGCGGCCGTTAACACTTCGTACCCCTTCGTTTGCGTAGTTTGCGGAAAGAACCTTATAAGTTTAGAGATTAGAACCCGCGGTCCAGTCCAGTGGCGTGCTGAGTCTTAGAGACTTTTACACAAGACCCCCTGTGTTCCTGTTTAAATGAGGCCCAGTCCAGAACATTATAAAACCAGAGAAAATAATTTATAAATGGATTTTTAATAGGAAAATAATTGCTAGAACTTTTTTAATTCATAGAAAATTCATACTTACTCCAAATTACTTCATTCCACTTTCTAAATTTTTGTAATTTAATTCTCTATCACCTAGAGCCTCTGTTTTGTCATGAAAACAGTAAGAAATTTATTTCTCACTTAATCCTATTTTAAACACATAAAACCTTTGAAAATTCATAACTTAAATTCTATAACTCCAAAAATTATGATTCCTGTTCCTAGAATTTTATTTTAACATGTAGATTATTACTGTGTATTTTGTTTATATGTTTGGTGTAATGTTAATTTCTCTATATGCATTGTGCTTGTTTGTATTGTGGCGAGTAGAAGAGCCCGTGACTGAGGATCCTGGTGAGCAGCAGGTTGAAGTAGCTGAGCAGGAGCTCATTGAAGGCAAGTTGTGCCCTTGACCACTTTTTACCCGATAATGTTCTTTAATATCACTTACTCATGCATAGGTTAATTTTGATGGGACCCGATAGGTCATCCTAGATTGTTTATCTCATTACCTTGTTTACCCCTGAATCACTTGGGTAGTTTGCTATTGCTTTACATGGTTTTGGGATAATCATTTATTATATCTATGTTCCAATTCTCTTGTTATTCTATTTATGTTCATGTTAAGATCATTAATGTTAATTGGAACATAGAGCTTAACTTGAGAAACATGTGCCACCACAAGGGATTAATGGGACGCCCTTGGCTAACTAATTAGAAAAGCTAGTGGAAGACTACCTTACCCGAAAGGGGCAAGGGCAGTAGGGGAGTGGTCAGTGTAGGGAGGTCCTTGGTTGATTTTGCTGCGATGGCGGTCAGACAAGAACCTTGCATTGGAGCTTCCCATAAACTGTAGCGGGTTTTCTGAAGCTAGTGGAACTTTGTAAAGGCCTCGTAGTGTTACCCTGCCTCGCCTCCTCGGTAGAGGTGTATGGGAAGTCGCGATCCCTTGGCAGATGGGTAACATGACTTGTGGGTAAAGGGTACAACCTCTGCAGAGTGTAAAACTGGTATACTAGCCGAGCTCACGGTCATGAGCAGCTCAGGAGTCTCTGATGTTTAAATTATGTAACTTAAATTCAATTTGGTCATTTGCATTGCATGGGTTTATTATTAATTTTGTTCTATTACTTTACTTATGGTTTGGTATTTACTTACACTTAGTAACTGCTAATAAAATTTTGACCAACTACTTAAAAGCAATGCTCAGCTTTAACCCCTATCATTGATTAGCCTTACACATCACATGAACTCACACCTTTGTGAGTTTATGTCCACTGGTTCCCCACAACTTGTTGAGCTATGATCATGTGTGAGCTCACTCTTGCTGTCTCACACCCCCCCACAGGAGAAGAACAGGTGGTTCAGGAGGAGCCACGCGGCGAGGAGTATGATCTGATCTATGTGGCGTTTCTCAGTTGACATTGGCGCCGACGATCCCTAGTTCGTTTTATCTTTATTATTTTATTTTGTAATAAGTCTTTCGCTATGTAATAAATACTCTGATGTTTTATGACATTTATCTTTATACACTCTGTTATTATATATGTTGTCTTCTTGGCGCATGTATGAGATGCACCTGGCTTTGTTCCTTAAAGCCGGGTGTGACAGTTATAGATTTTGAGTTATGCATTTCCGAAGGTTTTATATGTTTGGTACGGAAACAATTAAGTGGTCCAGTTTAATATAGTTTTCATGCTAAAACAAAGTCATTAAGTGATAAACAATATTAATACGGAATTATAGAAATTGGAACGGGTCAAAAATGAGTTAAAATAAATTTTCTATGATTTAAACAAGATTCTGGAATTAATTTTATATTAAAAATCATTTTCTATCTCAATTTATCTGATTTTCTCAGTGTCTGGACTGCGTGGGCTAATAATAGATAACTCAGGGTTTAATAGGCAAATGCTCCCAAGACTCAGGACCTACCCGCGGTGGACTGCGGGTTTATTCCGTTAAAACCCGAGGGCTCATTTGCGAAACGGTCGAGCCGTTGGATCCTAGTTCAAGCGCTTAGATTAGGCCTGGGCCACATCTAACTGATACGCTCAGTCCACTGTAGGATCCGAGATCCACGGATGACAACTTCCCACGCCTAGGCCCCATCAGATTCGTCCGCGGCCCGATCAACGGCACGGATTCACTCTCATGAAAGGGTATGCGCTCATCTAACCGTGACCATGGATTTCCCGATCAACAGCCCACGCAACCCCAACGCGCGCGCACCCGCTGAACGCCCTGCGCACGGCGGTGACCGAGCTTCGACGGCGGCGCCATGACCGGTGGGCACGAAAATCTCTCCCTGAAGCCCGAACTTCGACGCACATGGAACAAAACAAAGAGCGCGACAGAACAATCAGGATTGCGGAACCAATTTCGTGAATCACTCCCTACAAGGCGCTGACGGGGGCACGGGGTGGTGATTCCGTGAGAGCCCACGCCGACGAGGCATTCCAGCCCATGCCGAGACCGAAACCCGGCATCAATGGCTATTACCCGGTGCTATTAGTACCTTGAGTCAACGGGAGAAGCGTTACCTGCACTCGCGAAGTAGGAGACCCTGGCCGCGACAAACCTTGACCCGACGGCGAACTCCCAGGCCGATGGACAATTTCCCCTGTGCCGATGCAAACCTCCCCACGAAGGCGCCCCGGATATGTGCGGGGAGCTTCGGTAAGGCCTCCCAGCTACGCACGGTGCAGTGCAGAGGTTGGACGTCGCAATTGCCGTCGGCGGCGGAGATTTACCCCACCACGGCCGTGCCGAATCGCGACGTAGTACCTTCGAGGCGAGTCTCGGCGCCCTAACTTGATGCCGCAAAGGACACCGCCGAGGGTACGGGGAGCGCCGCAGCCGCCACGCGCGTCCAGAGCCCAGACGACTCCTCCCCGCGGTCGCCTAGACCATCGTGCACAGCTCAGTTCTTTCTCTCTCTCTCTCTCTTTGTTCTCACCTCGGAAATGGCGGCTGGCGGATCCCTATCTCCCTGCACGGCTTTCGTTCGAAGGGCCAATGGGGCGGTATGCTTATATGCTCACCGGACGAGGGGCAGCATGAGAATCGGAGGTTCCAACCACCCACCAAAATCGTGGCTCGATCCGCAAGCTTCGGTGTTCGTTTCAACGAAGAAGAAGACCAGGCACATGGGACCCGACTGCAGTGTCCCAAGCATGCAACGCGGAGGAGAAAACGGCTGGCGCACGCGTAGATATCGGATGGAGCCGCCGACTTGTGGGCCCCGCGCCATAATGAGCAGGGCCGAGCGCGCTGGTGGGCTGGTTAGTGGCCGTGTTGGGCCGGCTAAAGGTAATTTGGCCCAGCACTAGGTTTTTTTTCTCTTTCCTTTTCTTTTTTTATTTCCTTTTCTAATTTCACATTAGATTCCAATTCAAATTTTGAATTAAATTCACATATAGTTTAAACTTAAAGTATATTTACGTGTCAAACAAAAACTCCAACATGTTATACATGGTCTATTTTATTTTATATATCAAATATTTATTTAGTTTGTGTTGCAAATACAAAATACCCACTCATATTGTTTTCTTTCTTTGTAGGAAAATAGTATTTTGCTTGTGAAATAGGAAGTAAAGGTTACTTCCAAATTTATTATTCATGTAAATAAAGGTTTATGATGCATCATTTGATGATATGCATAATTATTTAGTTGAATAGAAATCTTTTCTATTACTTCTTTTCTAAAATATTTCTTGGTTTCCACAATTGAGTCCTCAAATTTTCATACTCAAATATAATTTGAGATATCTGAATTTACTATTTCATTACCTCATATTTTTTTTATTTTATTATTATTATTATTATTATTATTATTATTATTATTATTATTATTATTTTCTTATACCCATTTTGGGCCTTACAGTCCAACAACGTGGCCAAGTACGAGGCTCTGGTTAATGGGTTGTGCATCGCCATCGAGCTAGGGGTTCGGCGCCTCGACGCTCGTGGCGACTCGCAGCTTGTCATCGACCAAGTCATGAAGAACTCTCACTGCCGCGACCCGAAGATGGAAGCCTACTGCGACGAGGTTCGGCGCCTGGTAGACAAGTTCTACGGGCTCGAGCTCAACCACGTCGCCCGACGGTACAACGAGACTGCGGACGAGCTGGCTAAAATAGCCTCAGGGCGGACAACGGTCCCCCGGACGTCTTCTCCCGAGACCTACATCAACCCTCCGTCAAGACCGACGACACGCCCGAGCCTGAGAAGGCCTCGGCCCTGCCCGAGGCACCCTCGGCTCAGCCCGAGGCACCCTCGGCTCAACCCAAGGCACCCCGGCCGCCGAGGGTGAGGCACTGCCCGTCGAGGAGGAGCGGAATGGGGTCCCGCCTAATCAAAACTGGCAGACCCCGTATCTACAATATCTCCACCGAGGAGAGCTACCCCTCGACGGAACCAAGGCTCGGCGATTGGCGGGCGCGCCAAGTCGTTCGTCTTGCTGGGTGACGGAAAGGAGCTCTACCACCGCAGCCCCTCAGGCATCCTCCAGCGATGCATATCCATCGCCGAAGGTCAGGAGTTATTGCAAGAAATACACTCGGGGGCTTGCGGTCACCACGCAGAGCCTCGAGCCCTCGTTGGAAACGCCTTCTGACAAGGTTTCTACTGGCCAACCGCGGTGGCCGACGCCACTAGGATTGTACGCACCTGCCAAGGGTGTCAATTCTACGCAAGGCAGACCCACCTGCCCGCTCAGGCTCTGCAAACAATACCCATCACCTGGTCGTTTGTTGTGTGGGGTCTGGACCTCGTCGGTCCCTTGCAGAAGGCACCCGGGGGCTTCACGCACCTGCTGGTCGCTATCGACAAATTCTCCAAGTGGATTGAGGTCCGACCCCTAAACAGCATCAGGTCCGAAGAGGCGGTGGCGTTCTTCACCAACATCATCCATCGCTTTGGAGTCCCGAACTCCATCATAACCGACAACGGCACCCAGTTCACCGGCAGGAAGTTCCTGGAATTCTGCGAGGACCACCACATCCGGGTGGACTGGGCCGCCGTAGCTCACCCCATGACGAATGGGCAGGTAGAGCGTGCCAACTACATGATTCTACAGGGACTCAAGTCGAGAATCTACAACAACCTCAACAAGTTCGGCAGGCGGTGGATGAAGGAACTCCCCTCGGTGGTCTGGAGTCTGAGGACGATGCCAAGCCGAGCCACGGGCTTCACGCCGTTTTTTCTAGTCTATGGGGCCGAGGCTATCTTGCCCATAGACTTAGAATACGGCTCCCCGAGGACGAGGGCATACGACGCCCGAAGCAACCAGACCAACCGAGAAAACTCACTGGACCAGCTGGAAGAGGCTCGGGACATGGCCTTACTACACTCGGCGCGGTATCAGCAGTCCCTGCGACGCTACCACGCCCGAGGGGTTCGGTCCCGAGACCTCCAGGTGGGTGACTTGGTGCTTCGGCTACGACAAGACACCCGAGGGCGCCACAAGCTCACGCCTCCCTGGGAAGGGCCATTCATCATCGCCAAGACTTTGAAGCCCGGAACATACAAGTTGGCCAACAGTCAAGGCGAGGTCTACAGCAACGCTTGGAACATCCGACAGCTACATCGCTTCTACCCTTAAGGTGTTTTCAAGTCGTTCTATACCTCGTTTACATACACAAGTAAAGTCTAACCATCAAGGAAGGGTCAGCCTTGCCTCGGCAAAGCCCGATCCTCCCTCGGGGGCTAGAAGGGGGGAACCCCCTCTGCGTCAAAATTTTCCTCGGAAAAAGTCTTTCGGCTAGAACATCTTTCGTGATTTTCGACTACGTCGATAGTGGGATCCTGAAAACGACGGAGTACACGTAAGCGGCTAGGCCGACCAAGCCGAGGGACTCCTACGCCTCCGGGATACGGATACCTCACTCATCACCTTCTGCGATAAGTAACTCACGCTCGGATAAACGATCCTGCTAACCGAACAAGTCTTAACGCTCGAAAACTTCTCTGCCGAAACGATTTTTCGTGCCTTCTCGACTATATCGATAATAGAATCCCGCGGACGAGCAAGAGTACACGTAAGCGGCGAAGGTCGACCGAGCCGAGGGACTCCTACGCCTCTAGGATACGGATACCTCACTCATCACCTTCTGTGATAAGTAACTCTCGCTCGGATAAATGATCTGCTACCGACAAGCAAGTCCTGATACTCGAAACAAGAGGAAAAGAAACGCAGATTTATAACACGACAATGACATGTTTGGGCCTCGGCGGCAGCAAAAAACATGTGCATGCTACAGACAAACTGTTCCTGCAGGCTCTGGCATCGGCAGGGGGAGCAGCAGCACCCTCGGCGTTGATTCTACCCTCGACGGAACTAGGCCCGGCCTCGGACGACGACCCGAGCAAAAGGACCTCCACCTGCCCACCAACACCACACCAGCGAGCGCCGGCCGCCCCAAAGCGCACCGGCAGGTCCTCACTCCCGTCCTTGCCACGAAAATGAGAATGGGACCGTCCCAGAACATGGGTACCGCCCTCGCGGCGTACGACGTGTTGTGAGACCCCCTGGTGCGGCTGGCCACCGTCGCCCGGACAGAGGACGGAATGCTGCACCCTGGCTGGGCAGCAGCAGTTCGCCTTCCCCGGCATGGCTGGAGGACGCCTCCTCCGCAGAGCTGGAGGATGGTTTCCACCCCCAGATGCGGAAGGAAGAAGCGGGGCGCCAGCCCATGCAGATGCAACCCCCCCACTCGGTGCGCTCCTTCACCCCCAGCAAGGATGATGAAGATCCTTGAAGCTGAGGGTGGGGCAGAGGCCGCAGCCCGGCTTGCATCTCCCCACCATCGAACTGGTGGTCACCGCCTTGGATGACCATTGGCGAGGAGATGCATCTGGGCTGCACGACGAAAATCCTTGAAGCCGAACGATGGCTGAAAGGTACCGATCTCCACGAGATCGTGCTCCTCCAACGGCAGCAAGAGCAAGGCGACGCTGGGGCACCCCACCCGGGGGCTCGGAAGGTGAAAGGGCGCAATGCATGAAGAGAATGCAGAGGCGTGACTGCCACCTAGGGAGCCTTTCCCTTTTTAAAGGCAACTCACCCCACTCGCGTCCGTAGGCGTCGCGGGCTAAGTCTTCACTAACGCGCTCAAATATCCTCCCCCTACAACACGGGGGCTGGGTCCCACACGACATGCAAGCTGGCCAAGGATAGAAGAAGCTAAACCGCCGCGCGCGGAGCGTGTAACCGCCCAGCGGTTACAAGCATTCCTCTGTCTTCGCCTAAATCAGCGGGTGAAAGGGCGGACCGCCATGCAGGCAGCATGCAACCGCGCCATGGAGATGCACCCTTTCGACTTCGACGTGTCCAGCATGGAGTCCCAGACCCACACGTCATGTAACTGGCATGTCGGTTACTACGTGCGAAAAACTGCAGCGCCACTTGCGCCAGCGCCGCGCCTTCTCGACTGCGAAACCGGAGCCGCAATTTGAGGCAACCCTGCGCGTGGACCAGCAGTGCCAGCCAAACACGCCGGTCACGGGTCGGTCAGCCGCGAGAGAAGGCGCGACGGTCGATATGGCTAGAAGTGGGCCGACAGTAATGGCGGCAGCAGGCGAGCGGAAGCGGCGGTCAAATCATCTGCAGGCTCACGTCCCCTCCTGGCGCAGTAGGAAAGCCCTCTCCCACGGCGTGAAGACGACGCGTCCGTGTTCCGTTCCTCGAACGGCTCGTGCATGCACAACGGCTGCCCCGCGAACCACTCGCATTAACTCCGCGGTAGGGCAGGCGAAGAGGGCGACGCTTCACCTCCGCCATAATGACCGCGTCAAAAAAAGGTGCGCCACGTCGTTCAATTTCGTATCCTTTTCCTCCCCCCCCTTTTTCTCTCTCTTGCTACAGGGACCGGGAAAGGGGATACTCCGAAAGGGATCCTTCTCCGCGAAGGAAGCGGGCCCCAAGCTCTCCTACTGATCAAAGGTTCGAAGGCTAGCCCCTCGGAAGGGTTCGACAGGCGCCTCAGAGCATTCGGGCTCCGCGCCCACTACTGGTCAGAGGTTCGAAGGCTGGCCCCTCGAAAGGGTTCAACAGCCGCCTCAGGCCACTCGGGCTCCACGCCCACTACTGATCAGGGGTTCGTAGGCTGGCCCCCGAAGGGTTCGACAGTCGCCTCAGAACACGCAGAGCGAGGGATGACTCTGGGTACGTCCGATACATGGCCGAGGCTCGGGCTACGCTCCCGAGGTACCCTAGGACATTTCTGAGACCAGCAGGAGTGATTCTGTAATGGAATCCCATCAGAGGGAGGCATCGAGCCCTCGGACCCTATCAAACGGGACCGGGTCCAGCAAATCACCTGCAGGTACTTTTGGAGCGCGCCTCTGGGCCACTAGCCGACCCTTATCGAACGGGGCATGGGCATCCACTCGGATCACCCGTTAGCAACTCACTGGAGACACCATGTTCGGCGCCCTCCGAGGGCAACATGGCGCTTCCCCCCTCCTCCTTGCGGAAAGGCGACGAAGGGGCGTATGAAAAAAGCCGAGTCAGTCCCTCACCGTCCTCTCGCCCTGTGCAGAGGCTCGGGGGCTGCTCTCGCGAACCCGGCTCTGGCCAAACCGTTGACAGCGTCAACATACCAGCCCGAGAACTCGGAACCTGACCATGCACCCGGACTATGATCAGATCGCATGAGGGAACAACCTGACCGGCCGAGGCATCACAAAAGGCACTAAGACCTCGAAGGAGTCAAACCACTGCTCCGAGGCCTCGGGGGCTACACCCGGCGGGTGCGCTCGCGCGCACCCACCGGAACAAAGTGTGACCGAGAAAGGCCTGTCCCCTTGCAAAAAAGTGCGACAAAGCCTCCAAGCGAGTACCAACACTCCCTTTGAGGCTCGGGGGCTACTGTCGGTGACCATAATTAGGGGTACCCCAAGACTCCTAAACTTGGCTGGTAACCACCATCAGCACAAAGATGCAAAGGCCTGATGGGCGTAATTCAGGTCAATGCTCTGTCCACTCAAGGGACACGATCTCACCTCGCCCGAGCCCAGCCTCGGGCAGGAATAGTAGACCAAGGCAAATTCACGCCTCGCCCGAGGGCATCCTCAAGTAACGGGCACACCTTCGACTCGCCCGAGGCCCAGCTCGGGCAGGCTTCGCAGTGAAGCAACCTTGGCCAGATCGCCACGCCGACCGACCGCATCACAGGAGCATTCAATGCAAGGATCGCCTGACACCTTATCCTGACGCGCGTTCCTCAGTCGACAAGGGCGAAGTGACCGCAGTCACTTCGCCCCTCCACTGACTGACCTGACAGGAAAACAGTGCCGCCTGCACTGCTCCGACTGCTGTGCCACCCGCCCGGGTGAGGCTAACAGCAGCCAAGTCCAGCCTCGAGCGCCATAGGAAGCTTCGCCTTGCCCGACCCTAGGGCTCGGACTCAACCTCGACCTCGGACGACGTCTCCGCCTCGCTCGACCCCAGGGCTCGGACTCAGCCTCGACCCCAGACGACGGTCTCCGCCTCGCCCGACCCCAGGGCTCGGACTCAACCTCGACCTCGGACGACGGTCTCCGCCTCACCCGACCCCAGGGCTCGGACTCAGCCTCGACCCCAGACGACGGTCTCCGCCTCGCCCGACCCCAAGGCTCGGACTCAACCTCGACCTCAGACGACAGTCTCCGCCTCGCCCGACCTCAGGGCTCGGACTTAGCCTCGACCTCGGAGGAGCCTCCGCCTCGCCCGACCTTGGGCTCGGGCTGACCACGTCGCAGGGGGGTACATCATTACCCTACCCCTAGCTAGCTCAGGCTACGGGGAACAAGACCGGCGTCCCATCTGGCTCGCCCCGGTAAAACAAGTAATGATGACACCCTGCGTTCTCCATGACGACGGCGGTTCTCAGCCCCCTACGGAAGCAAGGAGACGTCAGCAAGGTCCCGATAGCCCCGACAGCTGTGCTTCTACAGGGTTTAAGTGCTCCTCCGACGGCCACGACATCACATGAACAGGGCACCAACACCTCTCCAACAGCCACGTCGGCATGTACATAGGACTCTGGCTCCTCTCTGCCAGACATGTTAGCACACTACTACACCCCCCATTGTACACCTGGGCCCTCTCCTTACATCTATAAAAGGAAGGTCCAGGGCCCTCGTACGAGAAGGTGGCCGCGCGGGAGGACGGGCTGACGAGCAGGCTCTCTCTCTCTCTCCCTCGCGAACGCTTGTAACCCCCTACTGCAAGCGCATCCGCCCTGGACGCAGGACAACACGAGCCGTGGTTCCCCTTATTGTTTTTCCCCCTCGTGTTCCGTCTTGCGCCGACCCATCTGGGCTGGGACACGCAGCGACAATTTACTTGTGGTCCAGGGACCGCCCGGGGTCGAAACGCCGACATGATTGGTGCCTCCTTGAACTTGGCATTCAGGTCACCTTCTTATCAGATTCTGAAAGGCCAAACCATTGGCACTGCCGGTTCACATAGCCTTCTCGTGAACACCGAGCTAAAGCTAACAAAGACAGACAGACAGACAACTGATGAGCAGAAACTGAACAATCGCGGTTTACATGCAGAAATAAACAAGTTGGATTGCTTTCTAGGCTATCATGTCAAAAAAAGACAGCAACTCTAGGCCATTATTCGGTTTGATACAAAAGGCCGCACATGCGAACGCGCGGAAACTCATGTGCCTGCTGGCAATATTATGCATGGGCCATTTATTTTCCTTCACCAGCAGTTCCATTGTGGGCTGAACTATACAATACTACATTCAGTACCATTTCTTATTACTCCCCTTCCATATCACTTTTATTTTTATTTTTATAATGATGAGTGGCACATGAAATTATTTAACTTTATTTTCTGTTATTTCCGTTTCCTTCTCTTTTAGGTATTATCAGTATATTGTCATTAATTTCGCACTCTGCTTACGATACAATTATTAAAATCGAGTTCTGTTTTTTTGCTGATTTTTTATTTTCTGAACAATAACCCAATTGTATTGCAAAAAAGTTGCAATATATTTTTATCTGTCATATATAAGGCGCGGAGGTGGCTTTGAGTGCTGATTTGAACTTTGAAACAGGATATCACAATATTTCTTTCTCTAAAAAACGAATATATTACCTACAATTAAAACTATATACATAACCTATGAAACATGGCCTGTTGGGATTACTGATTGGTGCCTCCTTGAACTTGGCATTCAGGTCACCTTCTTATCAGATTCTGAAAGGCCAAACCATTGGCACTGTCGGTTCACACAGCCTTCTCGTGAACACCGAGCTAAAGCTAACAATGATAGACAGACAGACAACTGATGAGCAGAAACTGAACAATCGTGGTTTACATGCAGAAATAAACAAGTTGGATTGCTTTCTAGGCTATCATGTCAAAAAAAAGACAGTAACTCTAGGCCATTATTCGGTTTGATACAAAAGGCCGCACGTGCGAACGCGCGGAAACTTATGGGCCTGCCGGCGATATTATGCGTGGGCCATTTCTTTTCCTTCACCAGCAGTTCCATTGTGGGCCGAACTATACAATACTACATTCAATACCATTTCTGATTACTCCCTTTCCATATCACTTTTATGTTTATTTTTATAGTGATGAGTGGTACATGAAATTATTTAACTTTATTTTCTGTTATTTCTGTTTCCTTCTCTTTTAGGTATTATTAGTATATTGTCATTAATTTCGCACTCTGCTTATGATACAATTATTAAAATCGAGTTCTGTTTTTTTTGCTGATTTTTTTATTTTCTGAACAATAACCCAACTGTATTGCAAAAAAGTTGCAATATATTTTTATCTGTCACATATAAGGCGCGGAGGTGGCTTAGAGTGCTGGTTTGAAACAGGATATCAAAGTATTTCTTTCTCTAAAAAATGAATATATTACCTACAATTAAAACTATCTACATAACCTATGAAACATGGCCTGTTGGGATTACTGATTGGTGCCTCCTTGAACTTGGCATTCAGGTCACCTTCTTATCAGATTCTGAAAGGCCAAACCATTGGCACTGCCGGTTCACACAGCCTTCTCGTGAACACCGAGCTAAAGCTAACAATGACAGACAGACACACAACTCATGAGCAGAAACTGAACAATCGTGGTTTACATGCAGAAATAAACAAGCTGGATTGCTTTCTAGGCTATCATGACAAAAAAAAGACAACAACTCTAGGCCATTATTCGGTTTGATACAAAAGGCCGCACGTGCGAACGCGCGGAAACTCATGGGCCTGCTGGCGATATTATGCGTGGGCCATTTCTTTTCCTTCACCAGCAGTTCCATTGTGGGACGAACTATACAATACTACATTCAGTACCATTTCTTATTACTCCCCTTCCATATCACTTTTATTTTTATTTTTATAGTGATGAGTGGTACATGAAATTATTTAACTTTATTTTCTGTTATTTCCGTTTCCTTCTCTTTTAGGTATTATCAGTATGTTGTCATTAATTTCGCACTCTGCTTACGATACAATTATTAAAATCGAGTTCTATTTTTTTGCTGATTTTTTTTATTTTCTGAACAATAACCCAATTGTATTGCAAAAAAAGTTGCAATATATTTTTATCTGTCACATATAAGGCGCGGAGGTGGCTTTGAGTGCTGGTTTGAACTTTGAAACAGGATATCACAATATTTCTTTCTCTAAAAAAACGAATATATTACCTACAATTAAAACTATCTACATAACCTATGAAACATGGCCTGTTGGGATTACTGATTGGTGCCTCCTTGAACTTGGCATTCAGGTCACCTTCTTATCAGATTCTGAAAGGCCAAACCATTGGCACTGCCGGTTCACACAGCCTTCTCGTGAACACCGATCTAAAGCTAACAGTGATAGACAGACAGACAAGTGATGAGCAGAAACTGAACAATCGTGGTTTACATGCAGAAATAAACAAGCTGGATCGCTTTCTAGGCTATCATGTCAACAAAAAAAAGACAGCAACTCTAGGCCATTATTCGGTTTGATATAAAAGGCCGCACGTGCGAAGGCGCGGAACTCATGGTCCTGCCGGCGATATTATGCGTGGAAGGAAAGAAACGGCCAAACAAAACAAAGCATGCATGCTTCTTGTTCTCATTTGGACTGACACTACTCTTCACTACCCCTCTCCAAATTGGACAGCTAGCACCCAGCCAAACTCAGCAAGAGGATGAGAACATAGAATTATTGGGACCATTGTTGATTTGCTCCACTGGCTGGGCATCAGGGATAAGAATATCCCCCGGCACATGAAGATCTCCCTGGTTTGGTGGGCCGTCAACCTCCTGAAGCCCATTCATAAGAGCATCACCCAAAGCAGGAAGGGCAGGGTCATTAAAGTGCAGCATCGGCCCAACCACATCTAGGTCATCAAGAATCTGCCCATTCTGCACCGGAACACCATGGATGGGACCAGAAGAACTATCCGAGGACAGGCCCGAATGCTGATTGCTGACTTGTTGCTCGTCAGGTGGCAGGTCCTGCTGGGGCTGCTGCGCAGGTGGGTCATTAACAATCCACTGGTCCCAATCCCCTTGAATATTGTCAGCTAGCTGAACTTGAACATTGTCTTCTGGCGGGAAATTAAGATCCCACCCCGCAGCAGGCAGAGGTTGGCCCAGACCAAAGAACGCAAGAGGGAGCTGCTGACCATCTTCCGGGACCACTAGCACCGGATCTTCATCTTGGGGTTGGCCCCCCAGCAAGGCTTGTTGAATGATTTCACACTGCACTGTCCACGAGTCACCGATAAAACCATCAGCTAAAACAATGAACTGTGGGACCTCCTCGAGAGACGTGACCCGAACCCTAAGCATAGTCCTGAAAACATTGTGCCTGTCTTCCTCCCACAAGATTAATCTACCAAAGGAGCCAATAGCAGCCTGCAAGTACTCTGAGGAACGATAATCAAGGGGGAATCCCAACAACATAAGCCAGCATTCGCGATTAAAAAAAGTGCCCTGTGGTTCCAAGCATCATTATGCCGCTGAGCAGTGAAGGTGGCATCGAGGTATTGCTGCGGACCAAGCAAGACAAGATTGTCTCTTTCAAGCACACTGCTAAACTGAACCAGAACCTGACCCAAATGCAACCGCTGGATATCCCGCACCCCAAGCCGTCGGTGCTCCACCAAATATTCTCTGACCACATCCCTCACCGCCGGAAAAGTGACTTCATGATCAGGTAAAGGTTGGATATTGATAATAGCCCAATCCTCATGCATTGGCGGGAGACGCCTAGTCACTAACCTGGCCATAACCTCCGGTGCAGGACCACCGAAGCGCTGAAGCCCGGCGGAAGAAAGGGCTCAGGATCAACACGCCTATACGCCATCGGAGAAGGAGGCGAGGATCGCCAACCAGCAGACGAAGAAGGAGCAGTTTGGGGTTTTGATGAAGGGACACCCAAAGAAAGCGTCAGGGACTAGAGAGGTGACGATTCGGATTTTTTTAATACCTCCTGGGCGAACTCCTCGAAGCAACTATATCTAGAGGGTCCACTGTTCAGAGACACCACGGGGGAGCGAAACCAGGTACTATGATCTGGAGATTTTTGATTTCCCACCAAAATGGCATGACTCCCAAAGGCAGGGAACGAGGCTAAAGGAAAACCAAAAGAAGATTTCTTAGAGGGACAAAATAATTCCAAGTGACCCCTCACCTTACAGAAATGACAGCTGAAGGCAGGTGGGCCCAGTAGGCCCCCGAACCCGAACGGGATGCCAATGAAGGTTGTGAGGCCAAGACCAGTTAAAATTCGAATTTTGAAATTTGGAACGGTCACGAATTCCGCCGCCAAGAACTTCGCCAATAGGATCAGGGATAATCTTCGATGAGGAAACCCTCATGGAATTCGAAATCCTTGGGGGCATAACCCTCCGCTGGGAGGACGAAGACCACGACCCAGGGGCAGGCAAGCCCAGACGATTGAACGTAGAAATTCTGATGCGAGACTGATGCGCCACGCCAGTGGAGAACATCTTATTGCTGTGAACCAGAGCCAAATTACAAGGAGAGCCCAGACGATTGAACGTAGAAATTCTGATGCGAGACTGATGCGCCACGCCAGTGGAGAACATCTTATTGCTGTGAACCAGAGCCAAATTACAAGGAGAGCCCAGACGATTGAACGCAGACATTCTAGTCTGAGCTTGATGCTCGACACCACCAGAGAACTTAATATTGCTGCGAATCGGGACAGCATTAGCACCAGTGAGAGGGAGCTTAACAATATCCGCAAAAGATAATCTCTTCCTGCCCCGAACATTCAGCCAAGAGGCCTTTTCTTCATCCGTAAAAATCTTGAATTCATGTCTCCAGTTAGGGCCACCATGGTTCTAAAGATTGAAGAATGCTCTGAATTCCTTACGATCAATACATCTGGAATTGTAGATATGGAAACCCACAGCCATTGAAGAAACCGAAAATCGAAAAACCCGATCAGCGAGCTGAAGCACCTCAAAACCAGACGCGAACCCACCGAGGGCGGCCTGGAGGATATGACCAACAGAATCCGAGTTCAACTTGAAAATGCATCTGCCAAAAGAAACCACCAACCAGAAGGACGACCGAAGACTGGGGCGAGCAGGACAAACCGAAGAAGTCAAATTAATCCTAAGGGAATCCTCGAAGGCCAACCCCGGCCGAAAGTCCAGGAGAGCGAGGTCCATGCTTGAGGAAACGAGAAGACCAGGGAGCAGAGGAGCGAGAGGACCTGAACTAGAAGGCCGATGAGGGGAAGGAGGAGGAAGAGGAAGCCACCACCGCCATCGCCGGACCCTCGTCAATTGGCTGGTTCCCAACAGGAGCGTTTGTTGACTTGGTAGCTTCAGCATGCGCCATTACTTTTCCTTCACCAGCAGTTCCATTGTCGGCCGAACTATACAATACTATATTCAGTACATGAACTTTTTTTATTTTTATAGTGATGACTGATGAGTGGTACATGAAATTATTTAACTTTATTTTCTGTTATTTACGTTTCCTTCCCTTTTAGGTCTTAGTATATTCTCATTAGTTTCGCACTCTGTTTACGATACAATTATTAAAACCGAGTTCTTTTTTTACTGAAATTTTTTACTTTCTGAATAATAACCCAATTGTATTGAAAAAAAAGTTGCAATATATTTTTATCTATCACGTATAAGGCGCGAAGGTGGCTTAGAGTGCTCGTTTTAAACAGGATATCACAGTATTTCTTTCTGTAAGAAACGAATAAATTACTTACAATTAAAACTATCTACATAACCTATGAAACATGCGAGGTGGTGATTTAGAGTGCTCGTTTGAACGACGATGTTTTCTTTTCCAGATAATAAGCAAGCTACGACTACGAGCGTGTGTGCTCATTTAATTTGGACGGCGCGCAATAATGATGGCTGGCCTGTTGGGGTTACTGATTGGTGCCTCTCCTTGGACTTGGCATTCAGGTCACCTTCTTATTATCTGATTCTAAAAGGCTAAACCATTGGGCACTGCCAGTTCACACAGCCTTCTCGTGAACATCGAGCTACATTATTTAAAAATGAGCTACAGTATGTAACAGGAGCTCTAGCTAGCAGCCGAAATTTAGACAAGTGACAGCAGCCAATGACAGAAACTAACGTCGTAGGCGCCTCCATAAGAACAGCAAGCAACGTACAGCTAGCCTACTCCGGAAACCGTCTTTGGATTTCCGGCACGTTTAAGGCCTGCTTAGATATATATCCTCGAGCATGCATGCAGAGCTCTAAGCCTCTAATCGTGTGCTTCTTGTCGTACATGCATGATTACTCTCTGAATAATTTGCCAGACGACGCATACATATATGTGAGCTGTTCTAACGCATACAGTGTTGAGCATGAGTTTAGCATGTGTCACTACTCACTACCTGCTTCTCATTTGGACTGTCACTACTCTTCGATCACTACCCCTCTCCAAACTGGCTGAGAACATAGAATTATTGGTCCCACTGGCTGCCACCTTTACATATGTGTGTGGATGCTGCACGCACTTGCGCTACTTAAACCTGCAAAGGCGACAAGCACATTTCGCAGGCCATGTCTGATAACAACGCCCATCTCGAAACAAGCAAGCAAACCCAACAAACAAACACCAGTTCCGATGCAGCTATAGCCGTATGCACGACGGAGACTGCAAAAGAACAAGGACATCTTCTGCAACAGCTGCATGCATGGGGAGATTGTTCCAAGAACAAGGACGCATGAGGCTAGGGAGGAGAACTGGGCAAGAGGAAATGGAGACTTTCGTGAGGATAGCATGCTGCCGCCGTCAACTTAGGAATCGGCCCGGTTTTTGCTTCGCCTCTAGTAAGGTCTTTGCAGAGTAGCAGCAGCTGGGTTCTTGTTCCAAGCAAACGACTAGTACTCCTCAAGCTGGCAGTGGCAAAGAGAAGATATAAGTCTAGATGATACCTAGTCCACTTCACATCAACTGAAATCTCAGCTGTTCATCAGTACAATCATCCAAAATTCTCTCTTATTACAAATCTGTATCTGGATCTGTATAAAGACGCACTGCAGGCTCGCAGTTGCTTGTATTGCTGTTTCCGTAAGGTTTCCTTGGTTGCGCGATTGATGATCCTGCTGAGCTAGCCAATCGTGGCTCTCCTCGTCAGGAATTCAGGATGGTCCGTCCAGAGCTCTCTGAACCTGCTAGTGCTACTGCATGGCATGTGACTGAAAACCTCTGCTGCTGGAGTTGGCGGCTTCTGAAGTGGAGTAAAGCGTGCATGGGGAGAAACAGACACCCAGAAAGAAAGAAAGCATGGAAAAAAAGGGGAACTGAATCACGGAAACGGATTGTTTCTTTACTAGGGATGAAAACGGTCGAAAACGATCGAAAAAACAGCTAAATTGTTTTTGTTTTCATATTTTTTAGTCGGGACGAAAACGAAAACGAAAACCAACGGTTGAAATACGGGATCGAAAGTGTCGGTTATTCGAAAACGATCGAAAACGATAAACTATAGTCGGAAAGATAACTATTTTATAATTTTATCAAAAACATAATAAAGTGATGTATTGCCTAATTTTTAAGATTTAGAAATACACAAACAACTCTTTTTCATCATTCATATTAGTTAGAGTAATTATAACATTTGCTTTTCGCGTATTCATTCACTTGAACACAACAAAAGTCTATAACTTAAATAAATTATATGCTAGATCTATCTCATATTATATAAAACGGTAGAAAACGGTATTAGCATGACTCGGAAACGAAAAATACGAAAACGATCGAAAAACTAGCTAAATCGTTTTCGTACCGTTTCTAATCGGTTCCTCAACAATTCGAAAACGATCGGGAAAAAACAGTATTCGAAACGGGACGGTACGGGAATTTCTCGTCCCGTTTTCATCCCTATTCTTTACGAAGAAGACGAAATGAACTGTTTGCTAATCACAGGCAGGCCAGTGGACTCATCTCATCAAACAGTGGTGGTAACAGTTTGCTTTCTGTTGCATGCTTGCTCTTTCGTTCCCTCTTCTTTGAATTTGTCTATGTACATTATCCGCGATGAAACAATCTACCGATGATCTAGCCTCTACTTGTTTTTTTTAGGTTTTTTAGAAGAAAACAAGAATCTCTAGCTTCGAACTCGTCTACTGATCCTCACCGGGAGCCCGCCGCTGATGGACGCGGTGAGCCCCGACACGAACTTCGGCTTGCAGGCGGCGCTGCTACTGTCCCCGACGACGTGGACGTCGAACGCCCTCACGACGGCCACCGCGACCGCCTTCATCTCGGTGACGGCGAGCTCCTTGCCGAGGCACACGCGGAGGCCCGCCTGGAACACCGGGTACTTGTACAGGCTCTCTGGGACGAACGAGCCGCCGGCGCCGGTGAGCCAGCGGCCCGGGCGGAAGGCGCCGTGGTCGGCGCCCCAGATGCGCGGCATGCGGCCCATGGCGTAGGGGTGGTACATCACGCGCGTGCCGCCCGGCACGTAGGTGCCGTCGGGGAGCACGTCGGGCCCCGCGCAGAACTTGGAGTCGAACTGCACCGGCGGGAACAGCCGCATGTTCTCGTACAGCACCGCGTGGGTGTAGTGCAGGCGCTTCAGGTGCTCGTAGGTGAGCGGCGGCGCCGCGCCGCCATCGTCGTCGCCGTCGCCGGCCTCGGCGCGCATGGCGGCCGCCACGCCCGGGTTCTCGGACAGGAGCATGAAGAGCGTCGTGAGCGCGGAGGACACGGTGTCGCGCCCCGCGAGGAGGAAGCTGACGACGATGTCGCGCAGGTACCTATCGTCGTCGTCGGCCCCGGCTGAGGCCATGAAGCGGGACAAGAGGTCGTGGCCGCTGGGTGCGACGCCCAGCTTACGGCGCTCCCGGATGACGGCGGCCGCGAGCTCGTCGACCAGCTTGATGGCCGCCCTGAGCTCCCTCTCCGAGCCGACGTTGAGCAGGCGCTTGGCCCTCCACAGCAGCGGCGCCGCGGCGGCGCCGCGCGTGGCGCTGAGGCGCGTGGCGGTGTCGAACGCGTCGGCGAGCTCGGACACGGGCATCTCCGGCTCCAGGCAGCCCGGGTCGAGGCCGAAGGAGATCTTGCAGATGGTGTCGAAGGCGAAGCGGCGGAACACGTCCTGCAGGTCGACCACCGCGCCGGCGTCGGCGGCGCCTGCGAGCAGCGGCAGGAGCCGGGCCTCCACCTCCTGCGCGATGATCCCGAACGCGTAGGAGCGCACGGCGACGCTGCCGAGCTCCAGGCTGGCCATCTTGCGCTGGTGCCGCCAGGCGTGGCCGTCCACGTTGAAGATGCCGCGTCCGAGGAGGTCCCCGAGGAGCGCCGCGAAGGTCTTGCCCTTGGGGAAGTTGTCGAAGTTGGTCTTGAGCATGTACTCCACGTTGGCCGGGTTGGCCGTGACGGTGCAGCCCAGCACGTGGACGTGGACGGTGCCGGTGGGCGACTCCCGGAGGAGGTGCGCGTACCAGTCTCCCAGGTTGGTGAAGTCCCGCGCCCACGACCCCGTCAGGTACGCCCGACAGACGTGGCAGCTGCACCACGGCCAGCGGCGGAGGAGCAGCAGCACCAGGGCCAGCGCCACCACGCAGAGGGAAGAGGCGAGGAGGGCCATGCCCGCGCACTGCGCTGCCCAGGGCAAGGCATCAGCTGCTGCTTCCATGGCGCCTCGCCGGGGTCTTCCTTCTTCCTCCTCTTGCCTGCTTGCCGTCTAGAATTAGCTAGTGCACAACTGGACACACAGGGAGCGGGTCGGCGCCAGGCGAGGGGGAGAAGCCGAGAAGGAGAGGAAAATGCGTGTGAGAGTTTGTGCGGCACAAGACTGGTCGAGGAGGCTTTGTCTATAGAGACTATAGTATATAACGTGGGCGGAGGCCAATCCGCACATGGAGCACGTGCGTTTTTCATTAAACAACGTTTGTATTGGGGGGGTGGGGGGGAGAGCTTTTTCAGCTTTTGCCGCAATGTACACAGCTAATGGCTCACAGTCACGCATCCCGTAACAGTACATGACAGGTGGGTCCACATCAGCAGCTACCCCTAGATTGCACATGCTAAGTTTTTTTTTAAAAAAAAGAAAGACTTTGCTTTGTTGGCGCATCGTCTCTATTTTTCCCCTTTGTTAAACTGTTACTAACTTCACCTTGTGTGTGTTTATTCCGTATTTCGATTGCCAATGAACACTACGTAGATGCATGATAAATCATTTATTTTGATGAAAATTGTTATGCTCCGCAGAGAGAGAGAGGAACATTAAAAACAAGCAAGTTGTGGATGAACCTAGGACTAAGCATTTTTCTAGCATAGGTCAAAAAGGACGATTAGGGAGTAGGGACTTGCAAGTAGAGGTGCCCAAACGGGCGGCCCGGCCCGGGCCCGTCAGGCCCGACGGTTAATCGGGCCGTGCCCGGCCGGCCCGCGTGCCGCAGCCGCGGCCCAGGCACAGCACGGCGGCCTGGTGGTCGTGCCGGTGGTCACGTTCTCCCATTAATTCAAGAAAATAGCAAAAAAACTGTGTTTTTATGAGGATTTGAACCCGCAACTGAAGGACACTAACCAGTATAACTCGAGTGTGTTTGTTGTAAATAGCTAATATAAAATGTAAATATATATATACTATGTTTTATAAAATAAAAATATATATAATCGTGTCGGGCCGGGCCGGCACTGCGGGCCGAGACAGCGGCCCAAGCACGGCACGGTTCTCGTGCCGGGCCGAGCCCGGCACTATTAAACGGGCCGTGCTTCGGGCCGGCCCGATAGGCACGACCCATTTGGCCATCTATACTTGCAAGATATATTCTCTCCGGTTCAATTTATAATTTGTTTAACCTTTTTACAATAAATTTGATCAACTCGTCTTATTTAAAAAAAAGAGTCGATCAAACTTGATAGTAATTATGAGCTTTTGAATAAGATGAGTCGATCAAACTTGGTAAAAATATCAAACAAATTATAAATTACGACGGATGAAGTATTATTGGATCATTGTTGTTCAAGCTAGAGGACATCAAACAACTTTGTTGGATAGGGATGAAAATGAGACGCATGCGAACGACATCCTATAATATATCCTACCCTAATTTATTTTAATTGGATTCAGGATTATATACAGATAGTTAGAAACGAGATGGATACAAATACAATGACCGAATATTTAGCCGTGCGGTTAAGTGACGGATACAAATATTATTTGGCCGGATGCATGTAAATACTGGATACTCGTCGGATAAATGCACGAATTGCTTATTATATATACACTATAATTCACTTCGCGTGTAAGGCAGCTGCACCGTGAGCATTGAATGGAGCCATAGAGATATATGACAATATAGAGATCATACAATGGTTCAATATACTAGATTATAAAGCTCATAACCTAAGATCAGTTTGTACCAGTGACAGCTTATACCTAGATTTTGGAATATGCCTCTAATTCATTTTATATATTTGGAATGTGCCTTGAAATATGCTTTCATGTGCGTCTATAAATATAAGTTCTCGCTGTAACTTGTACTTTGCGGTTGATAGTGGATCTGTTTCCTCATAGTTTTTTGCTCCTCTATATTGGAGAAGATCTTTTCCACGTAAATCTTTATGTATATTTTATTTCCGCAACACTAGATTATATATGTCATGGAAACCGACTTGTTGGATCTGAGCCGCTACACGACATACCGATACCGTACCACCAGCACACAGAGGTCCTTAGAGGCCGTATGCTCCAAAATACTCCTAGCATATATATGTAATCTACGTACAAGCCATGTCGGCCTGCTAGTTGTCGTCCACGCACACGCGTTATTGACACGCAAAAGATCGCCGTCCTACAATAAATATAACTATACATCTATATATCTAAGTACTAGTATAGAAATATCTGTATATCTTCTAGACATAGTGTATACTATTCAAGTGCTAGCATAGAAATAATATTGAGACATCCTATAATTTTAAATAAATCGAGGAGACCAGATAGTATTTGTTAGGCTTAGGGTCCCATGCAACCGGTCCTTGCTGCATGCGGGTGGTGGTGTCCCGAGCGGCAAGATTCCCGCACGTTTCGCGCGACCCGACCAGGGCAGGGACCACACAGACACCGGATCGTCGGAATTCGGACGGCCGCCGCTCATTTCTGCTTCTGCGACGACCGACCACGTACGTATACTACTGCCGCAAGTCCTGGATCGTGCATGGTGCCGGCGGCTTAAGCTAAAAAACGAGGAGGTATTATATTAAGAAGACATCAATGGTCCCAGCCAAAAAAATCTTCGAATTCTGGCCTCTTTCGATAACGAGCCAACGTTAACCATCCACTCTGTAACGGTCCAATCGAAGGATAGAGCGGACGAGCCAGTGTTAACCGTCCACTCTGTAACGGTCAAACCAAAGAGTAAAACGGATAGAGCACAGCGAGAGGATATCAAACCCAAGACTTAAATTTGTTACTCGAAAGTCCTTAACCACTGGGCTAGAGGCCCGGCGGGTTAAGCTAGCCAATGGTAGTATCACCTTTACCCTTTTTCTTCTTCTTCTTTTTGATGGAGCAAACTAGTATTACTGATGGTAACTTTGTTTATAATTAGTTCACGAAACACGTTCCAGGTTCCATACAATATAGGGACGGAGTATGCATGCATTCATGCATGGCATCACCGTATATTGACGTCCGGTTCACAGTTGTGTACAAAACACGACAATACCACCACATACACCGTAAAAATTCAGTTGACGATTTTGGTGCGTCGCTCTAGTAGTGGTGTCTAGGCACGGGCCAGTGTCGTCGTCGCGCCCGATGCGTGCGTGTTTGTTGGGCCAGTGTTTGTACGGGTTTCTAGAAGAGAGAAGAAACCCGTTTGGTTCGTTGGTGCGTGCGTGTGTGTGCATGCATGCATGCGCATGCGGGTGCGGGAGGCGCCGCATGCAGAGCGTGCATGCACCAGGCGCAGGCGGCCGCGTGATGTGCTTTTGTGGTCGTGCGGCGCGCACGTGGCCATATGCGCGGCAGCGGCAACGCGTGTCGTCCCTTGCTGCTTGTTGTGTCGGCCACCACGCGCACCGAGTGCACGTACGACGACGTAAAACCAGCTAGTAGGTTGTTTGTTTGGTGGTCGACATGCATGCAGCATCGCAGATTACGACGATTAACTGTTGATATGCACTGCTAATCTCGTGGAAATGGTGCTAGATATATAGGCCCGGTACTGCATGCTAATCTCGTGCATATATATGGTGCGTATTGCTCGAGCCATGCGGTCTTTAATTTGGTGGTCGACATCCACATCCATGCCAGACAAGCTAGCAGACTCCTGAACCTGTCGACCTGAGTGCCGTGTTTATTTGGGCGCCTCGTCGTGCGTCCCCTCCACGACGCCGGCGCCGCCGACGGCGAAGTTCATGCCGGGCGCGGGTCGACCTTGCTCTCGCCCTGCTCCGATCGCTTTATTGCGCGCAATTAATGCATGGTCACTCATTCAAAGCCAGCCGGTGTCTGATTTGGTTGTGTATTGATCGTGGAATTATCTAGATGACGACGAAATGAAAGTATATATATTATCTTGCATGAACTCGTGATGTAATATTACACATAATGAACAAGAGAATACTAACTCAGACCGACATAAACTACGCGATATCATCGCTAGAGTTCCACTGAAACCCTATCTACCGCTACATCTCAAAATGCAAAGGCACTTGTAGTTGCTTCTTCCCTGTCGTGTCGTGGGCAGCAGGACGCTACCTCGCCTTCCCAGGTGCATTGATCTGCTTTGGTCTTCCTATTCTCCTTGGTGCTGCTGCGTCCCAATTGATATCATCACATTGATATCATCGCTAAAGAGGATGATTTATATTCATCCTCGTTTCTTGTTCTGAATTTGTTTTTGGGGCTGACAGTTGAGGAACTTACACGGTACGTACTGATCAGTAGTAATCCCTGAAGCAAATTCTTGTTCTGAATTTGTTTTTGGGGCTAACAGTTTGCGTAGTCTGTTTCAATACATTCTGAAAACCAGGTTCTATGTCATGCTTGGTTGATGGATATACGCTATTCTTCTAACTTGTATATACGTACGTGTAGCAATATAATATTACACACGAGAATGAACTAGAGGAGCGACATAAACTACGCTATCTACCGCTACTGCTCAAAGAGCCCTAGGCATCCTGAGACAAGTTAAGGCATCGGAGGTTGCTTCTTCCGTGTCCGGTGAGCAGCAGGACGCTGCCTCGCTTTCTCCGGTACGTCAATCACATCGATCAGCTTGGTCTTCCTCTTCTCCTTGGAGGCAGAGGCCTCCTCGTACCCCTCGTGGAGTCTTGCCCTGGCCTTCGCCAGCCTCTCCTCGTCGAAATCCGTCGGAGCCTCTTCTTTGCGCTTGTAAGCGCCCGACGAAGAGATAGAGTTCGGCAGTGCAGTCGACGTCTTAACGACCGTCGTTAAGGGTGGTGCGTCGGTCGTACCTACACGTTCATTATCAGCATTGGTACCATGGTGGTGGCTCGTTGCCGTAGTCGTCGGGCAGCATGCTTGCTGTTTGTTGTCGCCATTGTTTTGTATTGTGTCATTCGACGGCAGTGCCGGATCTGGTGTCGCTAGTGGGATGAGCCTTACGCGGCGCTGATCTGGCTTCTCTGGCTCTATGACGGTGACCATCCGAAACCGTAAGATGTTCGGCTTCCTGACGATGGGAGCCACGCTTGTCGGCGGCGGCGGCGAAGAGGAACGCTGCTTCTTGGTTCCCTTATCATCATCATCAACCTTTGGCGGCGGCGGCGATGAATAGGAAGGCTCCTTGATACCGTTATCAGCCTCTGGCAGCATCGGCGTCGGCGCCGTCTGCGGCTGCGTCTTGCTGCTCGCGTGCCACTCGTCGACAAGAGCCTTCCATTGCCTGTAGAGCGTGTCCGTGATCTAGCACTCGGCAAAGAAGGCTTTGCCGAGTGCCAGCTGACAAACACTCGGCGAAGACAGCCAAAGACAGTTTAATATTTTTAAATAATCTTTGCCGAGTGTCTCATGTCTAACACTCGGCAAAAAATGCTTTGCCGAGTGTCTTTTCTAGACACTCGGCAAAGTACATTTTTATTTGTTTCTTTTTTTCAACCAAATTTTTTGTACTATGTTCCTACACTATGTAGACCTACATGTACCATTTTGGGACAATTATAACATTGTTTTGAATAGCTAGTAGATTTAGTTCGTTTATTTGAATTTCTTCGGAAAATTCATATTTGAACTGCAAGTCACTCGAAACTTGGAAAACCGTGCATGCAAAAATGATATCCATGCTACTTAGCACAAGTTACGACCGATTTCAGGAGGGGAGCGGAAACTTCGAGCACCATGCTCACTCAACATGGCTGTGAACTTGCCATCCAGGTGTTTAAAAATTGTATAAAATACAAACAAAGTCAGAAAATCATGAAACCTGTCCACGTGTCATGATATCATATGTAGAGGCTGTGATAAAAATTTGAAAAAGTTTCGAGAAAGTTGTGAGACATTATGTGTAGAAATCTAAGAGAACTACACATGAAATCATATAGTTTCAATGTGGATCTCTTAGGTTTATACACATAGTGCGTCACAGTTTTCTCGAAACTTTTTCAAATTTTTATCACAGCCTCTACATATGATATCATGACACGTGGACAGGTTTCATGATTTACTGACTTTGTTTGTGTTTTATACAATTTTTAAACACCTGGATGGCAAGTTCACAGCCATGTTGAGTGAGCATGGTGCTCGAAGTTTCGGGTCCGCTCCTGAAATCGGTCGTAACTTGTGCTAAGTAGCATGGATATCATTTTTGCATGCACGGTTTTCCAAGTTTCGAGTGACCTGCAGTTCAAATCTGAATTTTCCGAACAAATTCAAATAAACGAACTAAATCTACTAGCTATTGCAAACACTGGTATAATTATCCCAAAATGGTACATGTAGGTCTACATAGTGTCGGAACATACCACAAAAAGTTTGGTGGCCAAAATGTAAAAAACAAAAATATGCTTTGCCGAGTGTCTATAGAAGGCACTCGGTAAAGAGTTCTTTGCCGAGTGCACATTATTTGGCACTCGGCAAAGAAGCCACTTTGCCGAGTGCCAGTCCTCGGCTCTCGGCAAAGGCTGACGGCCGTCAGCTTTAGGACGGCCGCTGACGGCCGTTTGCCGAGCGCCTTCTTTGCCGAGTGTCAAACACTCGACAAACATGTCTTTGACGAGTGTTGTCCTGTGCCGAGTGTCCTGCGCTCGGTAAAGAGGCTCGTTACCGAGAGCCGAACTTTGCCGAGTGCGGCTCTCGGCAAAGCCTTCTTTACCGAGTGCCCGACAAAAGACACTCGGCAAAGAATCCGACACTCGGCAAAGCCTCGGTTTCCGGTAGTGACGCTATAGCCGGACGCCCTGCACGTACCGGATATTCTGGACTCATGCAGGTTGTCTGCCTTTTGCTGAAATCCTGGAATGTGGTGAGGCCTGTTTGGTTTGATGACTAAGTTGCCACACTTTGCCTAACTTTTCTGCCTAAGGTTAGTTCTTCAATTCGAACGACTAACCTTAGGCAAAGTGTGGCACATTTAGGCACGAACCAAACAGGTCCGCCCATGCCGCTACAAGAGACCCACCTGACACACCACCTAGGCACCTACCCCACCAGGAGAGAGAACAACCTACCTAGCTACGCCGAAGTCCCTTTTTCCCTCTTTTTTACCCGGCCGCATACACGCGCGCGCGTGGCGCCGCCGATCCATCGACACGACGGGTCACCGTCAAGAAACCCGCACGGCAGCCGCCGACCGATCCGGCCGGCGAGAGACGTGGCGTGCACTCGTGCAGAATGGGTACGGCCGGTGTCGTCGTCGTCGCGCCCGATGCGTGCGTGTTTGTTTGTTCGGCGCAAAAGGCGTGCCTGCATCACTGGCCGGCTTGCGTAGTACGTGCGTGCTCATCTAGAACTAGAAGAGAAAGAAGAAACCCGTTTGGTTCGTTGGTGCGTGCGAGTGTGTGCATGCATGCGGGTGCGGGAGGCGCCGCATGCAGAGCGTGCATGCATGCACCAGCAGGCGGCCGCGTGATGTGCTTTTGTGGTCGTGCGGTGCGCACGCGTTTAGTAGTTTTTTTTCTTCCCTGCTCCGGCGGTCCGCGTGGCCATGCCATGGCGGCAGCGGCAACGGCAACGCGTGTCGTCCCTTGCTGCTTGTGTCGGCCACCACGCGCACCGAGTGCACGACGACGTAAAACCAGCTAGCTAGGTTGTATTGTTTGTTTGGTGGTCGACATGCATGCAGCATCGCAGATTACGACGATTAACTGTTGATATGCACTGCTAATCTCGTGGAAATGGTGCTAGATATATAGGCCCGGTACTGCATGCTAATCTCGTGCATATATATGGTGCGTATTGCTCGAGCCATGCGGTGGTCTTTGGTGGTCGACATCCACATCCATGCCAAACAAGCTAGCAGACTCCTGAACCTGTCGACCTGAGTGCCGTGTTTATTTGGGCGCCTCGTCGTGCGTCCCCTCCACGACGCCGGCGCCGCCGACGGCGAAGTTCATGCCGGGCGCGGGTCGACCTTGCTCTCGCCCTGCTCCGATCGCTTTATTGCGCGCAATTAATGCATGGTCACTCATTCAAAGCCAGCCGGTGTCTGATTTGGTTGTGTATTGATCGTGGAATTATCTAGATGACGACGAAATGAAAGTATATATATTATCTTGCATGAACTCGTGATGTAATATTACACATAATGAACAAGAGAATACTAACTCAGACCGACATAAACTACGCGATATCATCGCTAGAGTTCCACTGAAACCCTATCTACCGCTACATCTCAAAATGCAAAGGCACTTGTAGTTGCTTCTTCCCTGTCGTGTCGTGGGCAGCAGGACGCTACCTCGCCTTCCCAGGTGCATTGATCTGCTTTGGTCTTCCTATTCTCCTTGGTGCTGCTGCGTCCCAATTGATATCATCACATTGATATCATCGCTAAAGAGGATGATTTATATTCATCCTCGTTTCTTGTTCTGAATTTGTTTTTGGGGCTGACAGTTGAGGAACTTACACGGTACGTACTGATCAGTAGTAATCCCTGAAGCAAATTCTTGTTCTGAATTTGTTTTTGGGGCTAACAGTTTGCGTAGTCTGTTTCAATACATTCTGAAAACCAGGTTCTATGTCATGCTTGGTTGATGGATATACGCTATTCTTCTAACTTGTATATACGTACGTGTAGCAATATAATATTACACACGAGAATGAACTAGAGGAGCGACATAAACTACGCTATCTACCGCTACTGCTCAAAGAGCCCTAGGCATCCTGAGACAAGTTAAGGCATCGGAGGTTGCTTCTTCCGTGTCCGGTGAGCAGCAGGACGCTGCCTCGCTTTCTCCGGTACGTCAATCACATCGATCAGCTTGGTCTTCCTCTTCTCCTTGGAGGCAGAGGCCTCCTCGTACCCCTCGTGGAGTCTTGCCCTGGCCTTCGCCAGCCTCTCCTCGTCGAAATCCGTCGGAGCCTCTTCTTTGCGCTTGTAAGCGCCCGACGAAGAGATAGAGTTCGGCAGTGCAGTCGACGTCTTAACGACCGTCGTTAAGGGTGGTGCGTCGGTCGTACCTACACGTTCATTATCAGCATTGGTACCATGGTGGTGGCTCGTTGCCGTAGTCGTCGGGCAGCATGCTTGCTGTTTGTTGTCGCCATTGTTTTGTATTGTGTCATTCGACGGCAGTGCCGGATCTGGTGTCGCTAGTGGGATGAGCCTTACGCGGCGCTGATCTGGCTTCTCTGGCTCTATGACGGTGACCATCCGAAACCGTAAGATGTTCGGCTTCCTGACGATGGGAGCCACGCTTGTCGGCGGCGGCGGCGAAGAGGAACGCTGCTTCTTGGTTCCCTTATCATCATCATCAACCTTTGGCGGCGGCGGCGATGAATAGGAAGGCTCCTTGATACCGTTATCAGCCTCTGGCAGCATCGGCGTCGGCGCCGTCTGCGGCTGCGTCTTGCTGCTCGCGTGCCACTCGTCGACAAGAGCCTTCCATTGCCTGTAGAGCGTGTCCGTGATCTAGCACTCGGCAAAGAAGGCTTTGCCGAGTGCCAGCTGACAAACACTCGGCGAAGACAGCCAAAGACAGTTTAATATTTTTAAATAATCTTTGCCGAGTGTCTCATGTCTAACACTCGGCAAAAAATGCTTTGCCGAGTGTCTTTTCTAGACACTCGGCAAAGTACATTTTTATTTGTTTCTTTTTTTCAACCAAATTTTTTGTACTATGTTCCTACACTATGTAGACCTACATGTACCATTTTGGGACAATTATAACATTGTTTTGAATAGCTAGTAGATTTAGTTCGTTTATTTGAATTTCTTCGGAAAATTCATATTTGAACTGCAAGTCACTCGAAACTTGGAAAACCGTGCATGCAAAAATGATATCCATGCTACTTAGCACAAGTTACGACCGATTTCAGGAGGGGAGCGGAAACTTCGAGCACCATGCTCACTCAACATGGCTGTGAACTTGCCATCCAGGTGTTTAAAAATTGTATAAAATACAAACAAAGTCAGAAAATCATGAAACCTGTCCACGTGTCATGATATCATATGTAGAGGCTGTGATAAAAATTTGAAAAAGTTTCGAGAAAGTTGTGAGACATTATGTGTAGAAATCTAAGAGAACTACACATGAAATCATATAGTTTCAATGTGGATCTCTTAGGTTTATACACATAGTGCGTCACAGTTTTCTCGAAACTTTTTCAAATTTTTATCACAGCCTCTACATATGATATCATGACACGTGGACAGGTTTCATGATTTACTGACTTTGTTTGTGTTTTATACAATTTTTAAACACCTGGATGGCAAGTTCACAGCCATGTTGAGTGAGCATGGTGCTCGAAGTTTCGGGTCCGCTCCTGAAATCGGTCGTAACTTGTGCTAAGTAGCATGGATATCATTTTTGCATGCACGGTTTTCCAAGTTTCGAGTGACCTGCAGTTCAAATCTGAATTTTCCGAACAAATTCAAATAAACGAACTAAATCTACTAGCTATTGCAAACACTGGTATAATTATCCCAAAATGGTACATGTAGGTCTACATAGTGTCGGAACATACCACAAAAAGTTTGGTGGCCAAAATGTAAAAAACAAAAATATGCTTTGCCGAGTGTCTATAGAAGGCACTCGGTAAAGAGTTCTTTGCCGAGTGCACATTATTTGGCACTCGGCAAAGAAGCCACTTTGCCGAGTGCCAGTCCTCGGCTCTCGGCAAAGGCTGACGGCCGTCAGCTTTAGGACGGCCGCTGACGGCCGTTTGCCGAGCGCCTTCTTTGCCGAGTGTCAAACACTCGACAAACATGTCTTTGACGAGTGTTGTCCTGTGCCGAGTGTCCTGCGCTCGGTAAAGAGGCTCGTTACCGAGAGCCGAACTTTGCCGAGTGCGGCTCTCGGCAAAGCCTTCTTTACCGAGTGCCCGACAAAAGACACTCGGCAAAGAATCCGACACTCGGCAAAGCCTCGGTTTCCGGTAGTGACGCTATAGCCGGACGCCCTGCACGTACCGGATATTCTGGACTCATGCAGGTTGTCTGCCTTTTGCTGAAATCCTGGAATGTGGTGAGGCCTGTTTGGTTTGATGACTAAGTTGCCACACTTTGCCTAACTTTTCTGCCTAAGGTTAGTTCTTCAATTCGAACGACTAACCTTAGGCAAAGTGTGGCACATTTAGGCACGAACCAAACAGGTCCGCCCATGCCGCTACAAGAGACCCACCTGACACACCACCTAGGCACCTACCCCACCAGGAGAGAGAACAACCTACCTAGCTACGCCGAAGTCCCTTTTTCCCTCTTTTTTACCCGGCCGCATACACGCGCGCGCGTGGCGCCGCCGATCCATCGACACGACGGGTCACCGTCAAGAAACCCGCACGGCAGCCGCCGACCGATCCGGCCGGCGAGAGACGTGGCGTGCACTCGTGCAGAATGGGTACGGCCGGTGTCGTCGTCGTCGCGCCCGATGCGTGCGTGTTTGTTTGTTCGGCGCAAAAGGCGTGCCTGCATCACTGGCCGGCTTGCGTAGTACGTGCGTGCTCATCTAGAACTAGAAGAGAAAGAAGAAACCCGTTTGGTTCGTTGGTGCGTGCGAGTGTGTGCATGCATGCGGGTGCGGGAGGCGCCGCATGCAGAGCGTGCATGCATGCACCAGCAGGCGGCCGCGTGATGTGCTTTTGTGGTCGTGCGGTGCGCACGCGTTTAGTAGTTTTTTTTCTTCCCTGCTCCGGCGGTCCGCGTGGCCATGCCATGGCGGCAGCGGCAACGGCAACGCGTGTCGTCCCTTGCTGCTTGTGTCGGCCACCACGCGCACCGAGTGCACGACGACGTAAAACCAGCTAGCTAGGTTGTATTGTTTGTTTGGTGGTCGACATGCATGCAGCATCGCAGATTACGACGATTAACTGTTGATATGCACTGCTAATCTCGTGGAAATGGTGCTAGATATATAGGCCCGGTACTGCATGCTAATCTCGTGCATATATATGGTGCGTATTGCTCGAGCCATGCGGTGGTCTTTGGTGGTCGACATCCACATCCATGCCAAACAAGCTAGCAGACTCCTGAACCTGTCGACCTGAGTGCCGTGTTTATTTGGGCGCCTCGTCGTGCGTCCCCTCCACGACGCCGGCGCCGCCGACGGCGAAGTTCATGCCGGGCGCGGGTCGACCTTGCTCTCGCCCTGCTCCGATCGCTTTCTTGCGCGCAATTAATGCATGGTCACTCATTCAAAGCCAGCCGGTGTCTGATTTGGTTGTGTATTGATCGTGGAATTATCTAGATGACGACGAAATGAAAGTATATATATTATCTTGCATGAACTCGTGATGTAATATTACACATAATGAACAAGAGAATACTAACTCAGACCGACATAAACTACGCGATATCATCGCTAGAGTTCCACTGAAACCCTATCTACCGCTACATCTCAAAATGCAAAGGCACTTGTAGTTGCTTCTTCCCTGTCGTGTCGTGGGCAGCAGGACGCTACCTCGCCTTCCCAGGTGCATTGATCTGCTTTGGTCTTCCTATTCTCCTTGGTGCTGCTGCGTCCCAATTGATATCATCACATTGATATCATCGCTAAAGAGGATGATTTATATTCATCCTCGTTTCTTGTTCTGAATTTGTTTTTGGGGCTGACAGTTGAGGAACTTACACGGTACGTACTGATCAGTAGTAATCCCTGAAGCAAATTCTTGTTCTGAATTTGTTTTTGGGGCTAACAGTTTGCGTAGTCTGTTTCAATACATTCTGAAAACCAGGTTCTATGTCATGCTTGGTTGATGGATATACGCTATTCTTCTAACTTGTATATACGTACGTGTAGCAATATAATATTACACACGAGAATGAACTAGAGGAGCGACATAAACTACGCTATCTACCGCTACTGCTCAAAGAGCCCTAGGCATCTTAGGACAAGTTAAGGCACCGGAGGTTGCTTCTTCCGTGTCCGGTGAGCAGCAGGACGCTGCCTCGCTTTCTCCGGTACGTCAATCACATCGATCAGCTTGGTCTTCCTCTTCTCCTTGGAGGCAGAGGCCTCCTCGTACCCCTCGTTGAGTCTTGCCCTGGCCTTCGCCAGCCTCTCCTCGTCGAAATCCGTCGGAGCCTCTTCTTTGCGCTTGTAAGCGCCCGATGAAGAGACAGGGTTCGGCAGTGCAGTCGGCGGCTTAACGACCTTCGTCAAGGGTGTTGCGTCGGTCGTACCTACACGCTCATTATCAGCATTGTTATCCTGGTAGCTCGCCGCCGTAGTCGTCGGGCAGCACGCTTGCTGTTTGTTGTCGCCGTCGTTTTGCATTGCGTCGTTCGATGGCGGTGCGGGGTCTGGTGTCGCTAGCGGGATGAGCCTTACGCGGCGCTGATCTGGCTTATCTGGCTCCGTGACGGTGACCATCCGAAACCGTAAGATGTTGGGCTTCCTGACGATAGGAGCCACGCTTGTCGTCGTCGTCGGCGGGGCGCCCATCTCGCGGTCGGCCTCTGGCCCAGCCGACTGTTGTGCGTCGACAGGCTGCGGCGGCGGCGGCACAGAGGAACGCTTCTTGATGTCCTTATCATCATCAACCTTTGGCGGCAGCGGCGACGAAGAGGAACGCTCCTTGATACCGTTATCAGTCTCTGGCAGCGTCGGCGTTGGCGTCGGCGCCATCTGTGGCTGCGTCTTGCTGCTCGCGTGCCACTCGTCGACAAGAGCCTTCCATTGCCTGTAGAGCGTGTCGGCGAGCAGGCGAGCCAGCGCGGACGGCGCGGTCTTCCTCAGGCCGTTGACGGTGCGACCGATCATTGTGGCCTCTAGCGCCTCGTATGTCATGGGCACAGCCTGCAGCTCGCGGATCAAGTCCACCACTGCCTGGTTGTCTTGCTTGCGTGCTGCGAGCCTGCGACTGATTCTCTCCACCGTAGCGACGACGTCGCCGTTGCCTCCGTCAGGGCGCACGCTGCACGACGCGTTGCCGCCGCCGGCCATCGCGGTGTACGTGTGGTTTCGCGAGCAATAGATTGGGGGCGGCCGGGGTGGCAGGCTACGTGGGCATGTCAATGTATATATATGCACGAGGAGAGGGCCGGGGTGCGGTGTCCGATGGATCGCAACTGTATCCGAAGCTCGACTCCCGAAACAGAAACGCCGATAGGTGCGCTGACTTGTGGACCTTGATGAAGAGCGTCGAGAACTCAGTCAGCGTCAGGTTCTATCGACATGGTGAAGTAGCAGACTAGCAGTCACGTGGTGAAGTAGCGGTACGCAGTTGATTGGGCCACCGGTTCAGCCTACGGTTGTTCAACATGGGCCAGGTTCGTTGATAAAGGAATCAGGCCCGTGAGAAAGGCCCTGATTGCCATAGATGAGATTGGGTCCCAGATTTTAATAAAATAATTGCCGAGGCCCTGAGCCACACAGCCGAATCCTCCTGGCTCTTGGGTGCCTCGAGGGGGCATTACGTGCGTAGCTGTGCTAGGAGGAGCCCACAGTTGAGGCTTCATCAGAAAATCACACAACCGTGCCCCCCCCCACCCCCCAGATAATGACTGGCAAGTGGGGCCCTTGACGGAACGGCCATTGCGCGCGGCGAAAAGCCGCGAAGAATATCCCGGGCCCGGCACCCACCAGCGGTCCACCAAGATGGCAAGATCCCGTTGATGGTCCAAAAAGGAATCGGTCACTCGGCACGGGATATTCCAAACGAGCTGGGGAACATTCTCCGTCGCCATGGATTGGAATCGCTGCTATGACAAGTGCCGACTCCTCTGCTGCCAAGTATTGATCATGTTTTTTTTTGCCTTTTTCCCTTGCAAACGTTGAACCTATTCTTTAGGTTTAGGCTTTCAAATTTGGCTAAACTTGAGACATTTTAATTTTTTAAAAAAATTAAGTCCATGTTTCGAACCCCTAGAGCTATTAGTTAGCCAGCTAATAAATTGTTGGCTTATTTGTGGACCTTGTCTTGGGCTTCCACGCATGCAATATGTTGTTAGACTTAAGATAAATCTAAATCTAAATAGCGTTCATTTTGGAAGGGGGTATATATTCGAGTGAAAACACGGGCAGCATCAGCAAGAATAAACAACACCAAAAGTATTTTTCATATCAAACTTTAATATTTACACATCACATACACATGCATGATTCCTTTTCTAGCTAACCAATAAGCCCGATTACCTGATGTACACGCGCAGAGTACCAAAACAAGTTTTTTTTTTTAACTAGTACAAAAACAATTGTGGTCTGCAGGGCGCGTACCACCCTTCTTTTTTTTTAATCTTTAATCACAAAAACATAGAGCAAAATGCTGGATCATATCGTATTCAAGCTAGCACGAAGGAGGAGTCATTAGGCAGAGGCGTAGAAGCCAAGTTGGCGACCGACCGACGGCGTTCATTAGGCAGAGGCGGTCTGCGACGACGACGACGACACGGCCGGCGAGCCGGAGCAGGCGTCCCCGCTGCGCTGCGCGCCGGAGCAGCTGCTGGACTGCCTCTCCGGACGCGGACGCGGTCGCGGTGCGGGCGTCAACGTCGTCGCCACTGGCGCGTACACCTTGTCGGCGGTTGTTGTCGTCGTTCCCGATCCCGACGCGTCGCCGGCTAGGTACACCTGCTGCGGCTGCGCTGCGGCTGCCGCAGCGACAGCGACAGCGGCAGCGTACTCCGGCGGTGGCACCCAGATGCCCCCCACCACGACGAACTGCGGTGCGGCCGGCGGAGCAACGACGCTGGTGCCGGCGCCGCTCTGGACCGCCCCCGCAGCCGAGTTCGGCCGCCGAGTGTGGAGACGATACTTCTGAGGCCCGCCCAAGATGTTCAAAATGAAGGGCGAAGTGAGAACAGATGCTACTGATGAGTGATGACCTGCAAAAAAGAAAAAAAAACAGTTCCTGACCTGCAAATGGCTCTTGACCTCGTCGTTGGTGAGGCCGTCGACCTTCATGAGCTCCCGGATCTGCTTGGGCGTCGCCACTGCATGAATGTGTGCGCATAGTTAGCAACCTCACATCGCAATTAGTTAGGTTAATTAATTGTCAATATTAATCAGACTAATCGTACACAGCGACACAAGTTTTCTGTCATGATCATGAGGCGGTAGGATAAGGGTGAGCAAGGCAACAAACCGTGGGACCCGCCGAGCTGCTGCAGCGCCTGCAGGAACCGGCGATGGAGCTCCGGGGCCCAGCACCGCCGCGCCTTCCGGCTGGGCGCCTGCGACGACAGCTGAGCCTCCTTGTCCTTGCCGCCTTTGGTGCTGCTGGCCTTATTGTTCTCGGCCGTGTCGGTGTCCGTGTCGGCGGCGCCGGCCCTGTCGCAGCTGTCCCCGACCACGGCCGAGCTCGCCGCGGCGGGCAGCGGCAGCTCCAGCTCGGCGCGCTGCTTCTCCTCCTTGTCCTTCTTCTTCTTCTCCTTCTCGAACGGCTGGAACGCGCCCCCGGGCTTCCTGCAGGCGTTGAGCGCCACCGGCCTGCAAGGCAGCAGCAGCTCATCCTGGTGCTGCGGCGGGGAGACGGAGGGCTGTTGTTGTTGTTGGTTACTCCAGAGCTGCACCGACTGCAGCCAGTCCGGCATCGCCTTCTTCGTCTCCGGATGTGGCAACCGCCTGCTGCTGCTGGCTGCTGATGTCTCCAGATCTCCCAGCGCCTCGTCGTCCTTGTCGGCATCGACGACGTCGTTGGCCGTGGCGGCGGCAGCGCGGCGGTGTTCAAGGTAGTGGGCGCTGTCGTGATCGTCCTGGGACTGGGGCTGGGAGGAGGAGGACGAGAGGGTTGTGGGCTTGAGCGGCATCAACTCCTCCAGCACGGGGCCGCCGTGGTCGCTCACCGTCTCCTCGCTGCCGACGACGACGCTGTCCATGTGACTCCTCATCCCCTCGATAGCTGCGCACACCACGTATACAAACGGTTACTATATGGATTATGGAATGATGATGGACAGACGACGACACAGCAGACGAAGCTTGATCTGGCGCGTGCCGCGGGCACTCACTCTGTGTGACGAGGTCGAGGCAGAGTGGCAGCTCGCGCTGGAACACCTGGATCTTGCGTCGCTCCTCCTCCAGCGCGAGCAGGTAGTCGCGGAAGCGGAGGCGGCGGTCGGCGTGCAGGGGTGGCGGCGGCGGCGGGTCCATCTCCATGCTCCGTGCTGCGCCGTGCCGGTAGAAGACGACGAGAGAGAGAGGCAGAGGCGCGGGAGGGGAAAAGGGAATGGGGAATCGAGGTCGAGGCGTCGCGTAGGAAGCGAATCTTTTTCTCACTTTATTCTCTCTCACGCGCACGACGCCAGCAAGACAGGAAAAAAAGAAAAAAAGAGATAAGGCCTGCGAATATTCGGTGGGATTCCAGTACCGCTGCCGCACCACCGTGGGCCCCACGTGGGGCAAGCAGACAACGACGCGAGGGAAGATTCCGGAGAAATCCCCTTCTCTCTCGTACACTATCCTCCCTAGGCCGGTCCCACGAGGTTTCATACAAGTTTATACGATGGAAAATATACTTTGTGCATATAAAACTTGGTTATATTCTGTTTGTAATAGATACCGTATATATTTGTAATAGATACTCGTCGTTGGCCACTTGGCCTAGAGTCCATATACAAGTTTATACGACGACGAGTCTTGAAAAGCGAAACATAGAACCAAGAGTCTAACTATAGTCCGTATAATGGTTGGTACTAGAAACCCTCCTACAAGGTTATACAGTGTTGAAATTAAGAAGGTTTAATGCTGCATTGGCTAATATAATCAATCCGTTCACAAATATATAACGTTATTGACTTTTTTCTAATACTTCGACTGCTCACTTTATTCAAAAATATAAACATTTAAGTCACGTTCAAACAATATTAAGTGATACAACAAATTATAACAAAATAAATAATAACACGGGTTTTTTTGATAAAATGAGCTGTTAAAGTTTTTTTTTCAAAAAAATCAATGACATTCTATATATATATATATATATAGTTTATATATTAGGAGCCCTGGGCTTCCAATAATTAGAGGAAGCCCAGGTCGGACGGTGCAATCCGGTCGAGTCGGACCACATCCGGACGTCTATAAAACAGGACCCGAAGTGCTAGGGTTCAGTTTTTTACGCTCCACCCCGATTCATTAGCGACGCCGCGTGCGACGACGGCGGTTGCCCCAGAGCATGCGCGACGGTGGACCCCAAGCCGGTGGCCGCAACTCCATGACCTCGACGCGCGGTGGCGGAGGTTCCTCGATCTGGAGTAGTGGCGGCGGTTCCCAGGTCGGTGGCGGCGGCTCCCTGATCCAGAGGGCGAGCGACGAGCGACAGCGGGGCCCTTGTGCGGGCAAGCGGCGGCATCCCCGAGGTCCCGAGGAGGCGGCACTTCCAAGGCCGGCGAGCAAGCGACGCCCGTCGACATGCGAGTAGCGACGGCGACGCATGAGGCGACGTCACGGAAGGCCCGAGATGCGTGCAGCGATGATTGCGCGTGACATCCTCCGATCCGGCGCAGTTTTCTTTTCGATTATTGTGTTTTATGCTTACCACATGTATTATTTACGCCAAAAACTGTACGATTTTATGCTTAAACACGGAGTTCGTATATCAGTTTACTGCATGCACATTGGAAAGACAATTTCTTGATTTATGCTGTTCGTAATTTGCGCGCATGCAATGGAAACTCCCACAATTTTTGCCATAATTTTTGGATCTGTATAAAAATAAAAACTGCATGCATGCGGCTGCCATATTTTTGGATCTGTCATATAAATAGGATAGTAATAATAAACTACTAGAGCTATCAACCTCTCACACTGACTCGGTATTTACGCTTATAATTGAGAGATTTTATGCTAAAACTTAAGGTTTTTACGCTCCACCCGGGGATGCGTCCACCAGTGAACAACATGCCAGATTTTTTACGCAGTGTGACGAATTGCATAAATAACTACACAGTGTGGCATATTTAGTATGAGTATATATCATAAAATGATCATTACGAGTCTAGCTGCATGGCTGTTGCAGCGATCCTAAATTTATGGAGAAAATAAAGCATTTAAAATAGAAACTGCCACACATATCTTTCCTAAATTTACGCGCATGCAAGGGAACGTGTTTGACTCATGTATGCATTTTGCCATAATTTTTGGATCTGTATAACCGCATGCATGCGGCTGCCATGTTTTTCGGATCTGCCATAAAAATAGGATCGTAATAACAACCTACTAGAGCTATCAACCTCTCACATTGGCTCGGTATTTACGCTTATAATCGAAGGATTTTATGCTCAAAACTTAAGGTTATTACGCTCCAACCCGGAGATGCGTCCACCAGTGAACAACATGCCAGATTTTTTACGCAGTTTAACGAATTGCATAAATAGGTACACCATGTAATATAATTTGTATCAATATATATCGTAAAGTAGATCTAATGTGTTTAGCTGCATGGCTGTTGGAGGGATCCTATATTTATGAAGCAAATAAAACATTAAATACGATTTTTTGTTTCTATGCGTGCAATTCATTTCCTTTCATTGCACATTATTTTCATCATAAATTCGTGTGCATGCAGCTGGTAACAGATTTTTACGCAGTATATTGAATTGCATAATTATCTACACAGGATAGCATATTTAGTAGCAGTATATATCATAAAATGGTCCTTACGAGTCTAGTTGCATGGCTGTTGTAGCGATCCTAAATTTATGGAGGAAATAAATTTCCTAAATTTAAAAATAGAAACTGTCACACATATCTTTCCTAAATTTATGCGCATGCAAGGGGACATGTTTGACTCATGCATGCATTCCTTTTTTGCGCGCACAGACGTGGGCTCGGGTGGTGCAACCCACAGCCTGTAATACCCAACTTGTAAACTGTGGAGGATAACCTAAAAGGGAGAGATGACATTCCTTTGTATATATGTGTTGTCCATATTTTTCATTTCATGAGAACATCACATGAAAACAAATAAACATAAAATATATGCCATTAATTTATGCATCATGCTGGATTTTATTTTGTGTGCATTTTGTGACAAAAAAATATATATAAAGAAATACGTTAATATTCAAATTTGGGAATTTAGCCTTAATTTTCAAATTAGGGTTTAGAGAAGAGAGGAAAATTCTATACAAAAAAATAGTAAAGAAATATGTATAAAAATATTTGGATCTTCCATATTATTAGGCTCAAATGGTACATTCAAAATAAATATTATAAATAAAAGTAATACTAGTATGTTCAAATTATGTGTTAGTTGAGAATAATAAATCCACAACAGTTTGTGAATTCAAAATTTAAAGTTCAAATCAAAAGCAAAGGAAAAAGGAAGAGAAAATAAAAAGAAAAACAGAACTGTGCACTGAATGGGCCGGCCGCCACCAATCTGGCCCATTTCTACACTCACCGCGCGACCCAGCTTTAGTGGGGCGCTGACACCTGGGGTCCTCCTGACAGTCTCTATTCCTCGCGCTTGTGTCACAATGCCGCTTCCTTCGCTTGTGGATCGCTCGCTGCCTCGTGGGGTCGGGTGCACAGTGTGGTCCTCTACCACCGTAACGAACGCCGTCCTCAGTGGACTCCGCGCAGATGGCGCCTGATCTACGGACAACGCCAAGCATGGACCTCGGGGATTCATCACTGCGCCAGGATATAAGTGTCAGCCGCTGCCGTTCCTCGCACGCCTAGGAAGTTTTCGCCGTGCGGAAATATCGCCATTGAAACAGCCGACGGGAGTGAAGAACCGTGAAGTGAGAGAGAGAGTCAGGGAGGCCTGCCGCCGGGGATTCACGTCAGTGGTGATTCAAGTCCCATCGGCGCGAGTGGGGAGTGTTCGGACATCGCCGCTTCCTCACTAGGCTCGAGCTTCCACACCAAACGGTGGCCAGTGTGCGGGATCTCCGGTGAGAACCACTTTCTCTCTTCCATGTCCCTATTCCCTGGCTACGGAACTCTTTGAGCGGGGAACTCCAGAGCTCGGGCTAGTCATGGGATCGGGTCGGCGCGGCGCCATTGTCGCCAAGCTGGGGGTGGAAGACGGGGTCGTTCACCATGGATGGCCTTCACTGGCGGGCGCGCCGTCGCATACTAGTGGGTGAACACTAGGTTGGCCAGCGGGGTTGGGAACGATGACTGCACACTGTCGGATTCCAAACGGGTGGATCTGATTAGATCCGCATGCGCTCTAGGTGTTAATGAATATGAATCATGGATGGAGGAACGGAGGGGCAGGATTAGAAGTGGGCGTATTTGGCTCGGGTACCATTGATCTGGAATCTGACGTTGGTGGTTAGATCAGGTTTCATAAACTCTGGGCCTTTGGATCCTGATCCAGCGGCTAGTATTGCATACCGGTTCAGGGATAATCGATCTAATCTGGGGCGTCCAGATCTAATCTTGCGGCCGAGGTTTGTGGATACCCCTTAGTGGGCACTTTTGTTAAAGAACCCCCTGGAAACCAGAGAATCAACCCGCCGTCCATTTTTACTATGCACTGAGTCTAGGATATCTTGCGCAGAGCCCCCTGCGCTTCACAGAAATTGAGGCCCAGTCCAGAGCAGTATAAAACCAGAGAAAATAATTTATAAATGGATTTTCAATAGGAAAATAATTGCTAGAACTTTGATAATTCATAGAAAATGTATATGAAGTCCAAATTACTTCATTCCAGTTCCTAAAATTTTATAATTTTATTCTCTATCACTTAGAGTCTCTGTTTTGTCATGAAAACAATAAGAAATTTAATCTCTCACTTAATCCTATTCTAAACACATAAAACATTTGAAAATCCATAACTTAAAATCTATAACTCGAAAAATTATGATTTCTATTCCTAGGATTTTATTTTAATATGTAGATTATTACTGTGTATTTTGTGTATATGTTTGGTGTAATGTTAATTTCTCTATATGCACTGCGCTTGTTTGTATTATGGCGAGTAGAAGAACCCGTGACCGAGGACCCTGGTGAGCAGCAGGTTGAATTAGCTGAGCAGGAGCTCATTGAAGGCAAGTTGTGCCCTTGACCACTTTTTACCCAATAATGTTCTTTAATAGCATTTATCCATGCATAGGTTAATTTTGATGGGACCCGATAGGCCACCCTAGATTTGTTTATCTCATTACCTTGTTTACCCCTGAGTCACTTGGGTAGTTTGCTATTGCTTTATATGGTTTTGGGATAATCATTTATTACCTCTATGTTCCAATTCTTTTTGTTATTCTATTTATGTTCATGTTGAGATCATTAATGTTAATTGGAACATAGAGCTTAACTTGAGTAACACGTGCCACCACAAGGGTTTAATGGGACGCCCTTGGCTGATTAACTAGGAAAGCTAGTGGAGGTCTACCTTACCCGAAAGGGGCAAGGGCAGTAGGGGAGTGGTCAGTGTAGGGAGGTCCTTGGTTGATTTTGCTGCGATGGCAGTCAGTCAAGAACCCTGCATTGGAACTTCCTATAAACTGTAGCGGGTTTTCTGAAGCTAGTGGAACTTTGTAAAGGCCTCGTAGTGTTACCCTGCCTCGCCTCCTCGGTAGAGGTGTATGGGAAGTCGCGATCCCTTGGCAGATGGGTAACATGACTTGTGGGTAAAGGGTACAACCTCTGCAGAGTGTAAAACTGGTATACTAGCCGAGCTCACGGTCATGAGCGGCTCAGGACTCTCTGATGTTTAAATTATGGAACTTAAATTCAATTTGGTCATTTGCATTGCATGGGATTATTATTAATTTGTTCTATTACTTTATTTAAGGTTTGGTATTTACTTACACTTAGTAATTGCTAATAAAATTTTGACCAACTACTTAAAAGCAATGCTCAGCTTTAACCATTCTCTTTGATAAGCCTTACACTCCATGAGCTCCCACCTTTGGTGAGTTCATGTCACATTATTCCCCACAACTTGTTGAGCTATGATTATGTGTGAGCTCACCCTTGCTGTCTCACACCCCCCCACAGGAGAAGAGCAGGTAGTTCAGGAGGAGCCACAAGGCGAGGAGTATGATCTGATCTAGATGGCGTTCCTCAGTTGACATTTGCGCCGACGATCCTTAGTTCGTTTTATTTTCATTATTTTATTTTGTAATAAGTCTTCTGCTATGTAATAAATACTCTGATGTTCTATGACATTTATCTCTATACACTCTGTTATTATATATGTTGTCTTCTTGGCGCATGTATGAGATGCACCTGGCTTTGTTCCTTAAAGCCGGGTGTGACAGAAGTGGTATCAGAGGAAATGTTGACTGTAGGACGAGACCTAAATAGAAATGGACAAACCCTTTCCTACTTACCTTACTCTGACTCATTCTATACTTATCTCATCTTGATCTTGTCTCACCTTCTGCTAATCTACTCTGGTTAATCTTATCTTTTCTCCTCTAAGACAAGATGGATTTCACACCTTGGAATCCTACCACTATGATCTTTTTAAGAGATAGGGAACCTAAGACAAAAATTTAAATTATTTTCTCTATTTAAAAATGTTGGTTGAGTGTGCTGATGATAAATGCCTGATTCGCTTCTTTGATTGATTGAATTATTATAGATGGACATCTTAGCATGTACCAACATAAGGTATTGAATTAGCTTTAGTAGGTGAAATATTAATCTGCTTAGCTAATAAATCCCCCAAAGTAAAATGATTTGTAAATAACTGCCTTGTCTACTATCCTCTTACCATATGTATCTAACTCAGATGGTCAATATCAGGCGGGGTGGTGGATTGATTTGCCTCCTAATCGACACACTCGGTGGATATATAGACAACCCCAGCCACAACCTGCAGAGATGAATCCCCCTAATCCTCCACCAGGCGGAGTTGACCCACTGGTTGCTGCTCAGATGGCGGTGATGCAGCAAATGGCGGACACTATGGCTGATATGCGTGCCCAAATGCAGCAAGAACGCCAGGAGATGCGTCAGGAAAGAGAAGATATACGACAGGAGTTGCGCCAGGAGCGAGAAGAGATACGCCAGGAAAGGAGGGCGCAACAACAGCAGCTGCAACAGCAAATGCAACAACAACAACAACAGCAACAAGTACCACTGCCTCCACCACCACCACCAGTTCCACCTCGTGATAAGCACCGAGAGTTCATGAGTCATAAGCCACCTACATTCGCTAGCTCACCTGATCCACTGGACGCGGATGATTGGCTGAAGTCTGTTGAGAAGATGTTGAATATTGCACAATGCACGGACCTGGAGAAGGTTTTATATGCTTCTGGACATCTCACAGGTCCTGCTGCTGACTGGTGGGATTCATATACTGCTGCCCACGATGCTGCTGATACTATTACTTGGGCGGAGTTTAGTACCCAGTTCAGGAACTACCATATTCCAGCTGGTATGATAAAGATCAAGAAGAAGGAGTTTTTGTCATTGAAGCAAGGCAACATGTCGGTCAGCGAGTACAGAGACAAATTCATTAAGCTGTCGAGATATGCTCCGGAGGAAGTTGCTGAGGATGAAAGAAAGCAGGAGCACTTTATTGAAGGACTTAATGGACCCCTACAGTATGCACTGGTTGCACACACTTTTCCATCATTTCAGAGACTGCTGGATAAGGCTCTTGCTATTGAACACAAGCGTGTTCAGCGGGGTGATTTGAAGAGAAAGGCAATATCTCAAGGACAAGGAAGTAGCAGTGTTCGTCCTCGCTACAGTTCACCACAGGGTACACCGACTCGACCAGGAGGACCGCGCCCAGTTCAGCAATCACCACTGAGGACTCCACCTCCTCGATAGGCTACCCCCACTGGCACCCCGCTGAAGTTCTTAGGACAGAGTCTAGGCACTACTTGTTTCAAGTGTGGGAAGACTGGTCATTATGCAAATGTCTGCCCACAGAGGATTGCTACTACTCCAGTTCAGAACAGGCAGCAAACTCTAGGATCTGGCAAGGGATATTCTATTGCCAAGGTTAATCAAGTCAGCGTTGATGCTACTCCGGATGGTGGGGACCTCGTACTTGGTATGTTTTATGTTAATGCAATTCCTGCAACCATATTATTTGATTCCGGTGCTACACATTCATTCATGTCTGCTAGATATGCCAACACAAATGAAATACCACTGCTAAATATGAGAAAACCCATGATAGTAATTACACCTAAAGGGCCTGTTGAGGCGAATCAAATGACACGTAGATTGACATTGACCATTATGGGTAGAGAATTTGGAGCTACTGCTATAATATTAGAGTCAAGCAGTATAGATCTGATCCTTGGTATGTCATGGCTAAGAAAGGCAAAGGCCGTTATAGCATGTGGTAGAGGTACCGTAGAACTCACTACTACTAAGGGAGAAAGGTTTCAAGTTAATATTACAGTAACCTCCTCACCCATGCGTGCAATGTTCTTTATACCGGAGGAGTTTGTTGGTGACAACATCCGGGTGGTTAGAGATTTTCCGGATGTCTTTCTAGAGGAGTTGCCAGGGATGCCACCTGACAGAGAAGTTGAGTTTGTTATTGATCTGTTACCTGGAACTGCCCCTATTTCTAAACGGCCATATAGGATGTCCGTAGAGGAGTTGAAGGAACTCAAGAAGCAGTTAACTGAGTTACAAGAGGCTGGGTACATTCGTCCGAGTTCCTCACCTTGGGGAGCGCCGGTTTTGTTTGTACAGAAGAAGGATGGATCACAACGGATGTGTGTGGATTATAGATCTCTCAACGATGTTACTGTGAAGAACAAGTATCTGTTGCCCTGTATTGAGGATTTATTTGATCAGATGAGAGGTGCTAGAGTATTCTCGAAGATTGATCTCCAATCGGGTTACCATCAGATGAGGATTAGACCATCGGATATTCCCAAGACGACTTTCTCGACTCGTTATGGATTATATGAGTTCACTGTTATGTCGTTTGGATTAACCAATGCACCAGCTTATTTTATGAACTTGATGAATAAGGTGTTTATGGAGTATTTGGACAGATTCGTCGTGGTATTCATCGACGATATTCTTATTTATTCTCAGAGTGATAGCGATCATGAGGAACATCTGAGATTGGTGCTACAGAAGCTACGAGATAACCAGCTATATGCCAAGTTCAGCAAGTGCGAGTTTTGGATTGGCGAGGTGCCGTTTCTTGGTCATATTATTTCTAATGGAGGAATTTCAGTGGATCCTGCTAAGGTTAAGGAGATAATGGAATGGAGAGTACCCACTACAGTTACTGAGATACGGAGCTTCTTGGGACTTGCTGGATATTATCGGAGATTTATTGAAGGATTTTCTAAGATTGCTAAACCTATGACTTCGCTTTTGGAGAAAGGAAGAGAATTTAAGTGGGACGATAAGTGCCAAGACAGCTTTGATCAATTGAAGAAAAGACTGATGTCGCCTCCAGTATTGGTTATGCCAGACCTACAGAAAGGATTAGATATCTATTGTGATGCATGTGGCCAAGGCTTAGGATGTGTGCTTATGCAAGAAGGACATGTGATTGCCTATGCTTAACTTCTCGTCAGTTACGCAAACATGAATTGAACTACCCCACTCATGACTTGGAATTGGCAGCTGTTGTGCATGCGCTTAAGATTTGGAGACATTATATCATGGGGACCAAGTGCCAAGTGTACACGGATCATAAGAGTTTGAAGTACATATTCACTCAAAAGGATCTCAACCTTAGGCAACACCGTTGGTTGGAGCTTATTAAGGATTATGATTTGGAGATTCACTATCACCCGGGCAAGGCAAATTTGGTTGCAGATGCCTTGAGTCGCAAGGAGCATGTTCATTCAGCTATTGTTGCCCAGCTACCCGACGAGATTGTTGAGGATTTCAGGAGACTTAACCTGGGGATAGTTGCTCATACTGAAGGAGTTACTATTGATGTGGAACCTACTTTGGAGCAAGAGATCCGCAAAGGACAAATTGGTGATGCTAAAATAAAAGAGATTAAGGATCTAATTACTGAAGGTCGAGTTCCGGAATTTACCGAAGATGAGCAGGGCACTGTATGGTTCAAGGATAGGATGTGTGTTCCTGATATTAAAAGCCTTCGTGAGACTATATTGAAGGAGGCCCATGATTCGGATTATTCTATTCATCCTGGTAGTACTAAGATGTATCAGGATTTGAAGCGGAAGTATTGGTGGTATGGATTGAAGAGAGATGTAGCTGCATATGTGGCTATGTGTGATGTATGTCAAAGAGTTAAGGCTGAACACCAGAGGCCAGCTGGACTATTGCATCCACTGAAGATACCCGAGTGGAAATGGGAAGAGATTGGTATGGATTTTATTACTGGATTGCCTCGCACCCAGAAAGGATATGATGCTATATGGGTGATTGTGGATAGATTGACTAAAGTGGCTCACTTTATTCCTGTTAAGACTACTTATAAAGGTTCTCAGCTAGCAGAGTTATATATGGCTCGGATTGTGTGTTTACATGGAGTACCAAAGAAGATCGTGTCTGATCGAGGTTCGTAGTTTACCTCAAGGTTTTGGAGAAGCTTTCATGAGAACATGAGTACAAAGTTGAATTTTAGTACAGCTTATCACCCACAGACTGATGGACAGACTGAAAGGACTAATCAAGTATTGGAAGATATGTTGAGAGCATGTGCCCTTCAACATGGAGGAAGTTGGGATAAGAGTCTACCTTATGCTGAATTCTCATACAATAATAGCTATCAAGCCAGTCTAAAGATGTCACCTTTTGAAGCTTTATATGGGAGAAAGTGTAGGACTCCTTTGTTTTGGGATCAGACTGGAGAAAGATAGTTCTTTGGGCCTGAATTGATTCAAGAAGCAGAAGAACAAGTTCGTATAATTCGAGAGAATTTGAGGGTGGCTCAAACCAGGCAAAAGAGCTATGCTAATAATAGAAGAAGGCCACTGGAATTTGAAGGAGATTATGTGTATCTCAAGGTGTCACCACTTCGTGGAATGAGGAGATTCAAAGTTAAGGGCAAATTGTCCCCTCGCTACATTGGACCATTCTTGATCTTTAGAAAAGTTGGGGAGATGGCATACCAACTCGAGTTACCTGCTACTCTGTCGGATGTGCATAATGTGTTTCACGTGTCTCAACTCAAGAAGTGTCTCCGTGTTCCCGAGGAACAGTTACCAATGGAAGAGCTCAGTGTTCAAGGTGATTTGACTTACACGGAGTATCCCACCAAAATTTTGGATACTTTGACTCGAATTACAAGAAATAAGGTGATAAAGATGTGCAAAGTGCAATGGAGTCACCATGGAGAAGATGAAGCAACATGGGAAAGAGAAGAAGAGCTTCGCATAGATTTTTCCCATCTTTTCCCTGGGTCTTCCTAAATCTCGAGGACGAGATTCTTGTTAAGGGGGGTAGGATTTGTAATACCCAACTTGTAAACTGTGGAGGATAACCTAAAAGGGAGAGATGACATTCCTTTGTATATATGTGTGTTGTCCATATTTTTCATTTCATGAGAACATCACATGAAAACAAATAAACATAAAATATATGCCATTAATTTATGCATCATGCTGGATTTTATTTTGTGTGCATTTTGTGACAAAAAATATATATAAAGAAATACATTAATATTCAAATTTGGGAATTTAGCCTTAATTTTCAAATTAGGGTTTAGAGAAGAGAGGAAAATTCTATACAAAAAAAAAGTAAAGAAATATGTATAAAAATATTTGGATCTTCCATATTATTAGGCTCAAATGGTACATTCAAAATAAATATTATAAATAAAAGTAATACTAGTATGTTCAAATTATGTGTTAGTTGAGAATAATAAATCCACAACTGTTTGTGAATTCAAAATTTAAAGTTCAAATCAAAAGCAAAGGAAAAAGGAAGAGAAAATAAAAAGAAAAACAGAACTGTGCACTGAATGGGCCGGCCGCCACCAATCTGGCCCATTTCTACACTCACCGCGCGGCCCAGCTTTAGTGGGGCGCTGACACCTGGGGTCCTCCTGACAGTCTCTATTCCTCGCGCTTGTGTCACAATGCCGCTTCCTTCGCTTGTGGATCGCTCGCTGCCTCGTGGGGTCGGGTGCACAGTGTGGTCCTCTACCACCGTAACGAACGCCGTCCTCAGCGGACTCCACGCAGATGGCGCCTGATCTACGGACAACGCCAAGCATGGACCTCGGGGATTCATCACCGCGCCAGGATATAAGTGCCAGCCGCTGCCGTTCCTCGCACGCCTAGGAAGTTTTCGCCGTGCAGAAATATCGCCATTGAAACAGCCGACGGGAGTGAAGAACCGTGAAGTGAGAGAGTCAGGGAGGCCTGCCGCTGGGGATTCACGTCAGTGGTGATTCAAGTCCCATCGGCGCGAGTGGGGAGTGTTCGGACATCGCCGCTTCCTCACTAGGATCGATCTTCCACACCAAACGGTGGCCAGTGTGCGGGATCTCCGGTGAGAACCCCTTTCTCTCTTCCATGTCCCTATTCCCTGGCTACGGAACTCTTTGAGCGGGGAACTCCAGGGCTCGGGCTAGTCACGGGATCGGGTCGGCGCGGCGCCATTGTCGCCAAGCTGGGGGTGGAAGACGGGGTCGTTCGCCATGGATGGCCTTCAATGGCGGGCGCGCCGTCGCATACTAGTGGGTGAACACTAGGTTGGCCAGCGGGGTTGGGAACGATGACTGCACACTGTCGGATTCCAAACGGGTGGATCTGATTAGATCCGCAGGCGCTCTAGGTGTTATTGAATATGAATCGTGGATGGAGGAACGGAGGGGCAGGATTAGAAGTGGGCGTATTTGGCTCGGGTACCATTGATCTGGAATCTGACGTTGGTGGTTAGATCAGGTTTCATAAACTCTAGGCCTTTGGATCCTGATCCAGCGGCTAGTATTGCATACCGGTTCAGGGATAATCGATCTAATCTGGGGCGTCCAGATCTAATCTTGCGACCGAGGTTTGTGGATACCCCTTCGCGGGCACTTTTGTTAAAGAACCCCCTGGAAACCAGAGAATCAACCCGCCGTCCATTTTTACTATGCACTGAGTCTAGGATATCTTGCGCAGAGCCCCCTGCGCTTCACAGAAATTGAGGCCCAGTCCAGAGCAGTATAAAACCAGAGAAAATAATTTATAAATGGATTTTCAATAGGAAAATAATTGCTAGAACTTTGATAATTCATAGAAAATGTATATGAAGTCCAAATTACTTCATTCCAGTTCCTAAAATTTTATAATTTTATTCTCTATCACTTAGAGTCTCTGTTTTGTCATGAAAACAATAAGAAATTTAATCTCTCACTTAATCCTATTCTAAACACATAAAACATTTGAAAATCCATAACTTAAAATCTATATCTCGAAAAATTATGATTTCTATTCCTAGGATTTTATTTTAATATGTAGATTATTACTGTGTATTTTGTGTATATGTTTGGTGTAATGTTAATTTCTCTATATGCACTGCGCTTGTTTGTATTGTGGCGAGTAGAAGAACCCGTGACCGAGGACCCTGGTGAGCAGCAGGTTGAATTAGCTGAGCAGGAGCTCATTGAAGGCAAGTTGTGCCCTTGACCACTTTTTACCCAATAATGTTCTTTAATAGCATTTATCCATGCATAGGTTAATTTTGATGGGACCCGATAGGCCACCCTAGATTTGTTTATCTCATTACCTTGTTTACCCCTGAGTCACTTGGGTAGTTTGCTATTGCTTTATATGGTTTTGGGATAATCATTTATTACCTCTATGTTCCAATTCTTTTTGTTATTCTATTTATGTTCATGTTGAGATCATTAATGTTAATTGGAACATAGAGCTTAACTTGAGTAACACGTGCCACCACAAGGGTTTAATGGGACGCCCTTGGCTGATTAACTAGGAAAGCTAGTGGAGGTCTACCTTACCCGAAAGGGGCAAGGGCAGTAGGGGAGTGGTCAGTGTAGGGAGGTCCTTGGTTGATTTTGCTGTGATGGCAGTCAGTCAAGAACCCTGTATTGGAACTTCCTATAAACTATAGCGGGTTTTCTGAAGCTAGTGGAACTTTGTAAAGGCCTCGTAGTGTTACCCTGCCTCGCCTCCTCGGTAGAGGTGTATGGGAAGTCGCGATCCCTTGGCAGATGGGTAACATGACTTGTGGGTAAAGGGTACAACCTCTGCAGAGTGTAAAACTGGTATACTAGCCGAGCTCACGGTCATGAGCGGCTCAGGACTCTCTGATGTTTAAATTATGGAACTTAAATTCAATTTGGTCATTTGCATTGCATGGGATTATTATTAATTTGTTCTATTACTTTATTTAAGGTTTGGTATTTACTTACACTTAGTAATTGCTAATAAAACTTTGACCAACTACTTAAAAGCAATGCTCAGCTTTAACCATTCTCTTTGATAAGCCTTACACTCCATGAGCTCCCACCTTTGGTGAGTTCATGTCACATTATTCCCCACAACTTGTTGAGCTATGATTATGTGTGAGCTCACCCTTGCTGTCTCACACCCCCCCCCCACAGGAGAAGAGCAGGTAGTTCAGGAGGAGCCACAAGGCGAGGAGTATGATCTGATCTAGATGGCGTTCCTCAGTTGACTTTTGCGCCGACGATCCTTAGTTCGTTTTATTTTCATTATTTTATTTTGTAATAAGTCTTCCGCTATGTAATAAATACTCTGATGTTCTATGACATTTATCTCTATACACTTTGTTATTATATATGTTGTCTTCTTGGCGCATGTATGAGATGCACCTGGCTTTGTTCCTTAAAGCCGGGTGTGACACAGCCTGGTCCAGTCGGTGCGCTGGGTTGAACCAGGTTGCAGGGATAATCGACCTGGGCTTCCTTTAACTATTGGAAGCCCAGGGCTCCCGTTATACCTGCCCTATATATATATATATATATATATATATATATATATATAGAGAGAGAGAGAGAGAGAGAGAGAGCAGGTATAACGGGAGCCCTGGGCTTCGGATATTAAAGGAAGCCCAGGTCGGTTCCGAGGTCTGGTCGCTGGGACAGGCGCGCCTGTGTTTAACGTGGGGCTGAGAGGCGGCATGCAGGACAGACGGCGTCGTTACGCGGTTGTTTGAATGGCAAGGCGGTAAACATAAGGGAATTGCGCAGAATTAAAGGGAATAGTTTCCACATGCAAACATTATTACTATGATACGTGGGCGCGTAATTTATGGATCTTGCATGGGAAGTAATGCGCGGAAGGTAAAAAAAATGTAGCATAAGATGGTGAAAGCTATGGCATAAAACCGAAACGACATAATAGTTGCATAAATAGTATATACCGTTTGGCGTAAAACGTTGAGTCATTGTGCGTAAATATTTTATTATGGATTTTAGTTTGACATTGACATCGCCATAATATCGGGACGGTTTCGGAAATAATTGGGAGACCCTGTAAATGTGGATGTGGTTACTTTTATAGTATCCGAGATTAACTTTCATTCAAAAAAAAGACCACTAAGCCTGCATAACTAATCGGAGTTGGAGATGGCCGACTCTAGAGAGTCGCCGGCGATGGAAGGAGATGGCGTTCGTCTTGATCCAGAGTCAGAGGGAGGAGTTGGTGGTAACTCACTGGTGACACCACCTCCTGCTCTACTGGGTCCTGAGATCGCCGAGATGAGCATAGGGGAAGAAGGAGAACAAAGGGTTCGACCTCCTATGTCCAATATTAGCTCCAGGGAGATGGATACGCCACAAATACTGTATTCACATGTAAGTCCAATCGTTGTATTTGATTATTGATTGAATATATTGTTGTGAACATATTCCATGGTACAAACAACAATGACAATGAAATAGCAGGCAAAAAACATTGATCCAACTATAGTGCCAACGGTAGGGATGACTTTCAAGGATGTTGATGATGCATATAAATTCTATAAAAGGTATGCATATGAAGTTGGATTTCCACTGAAGAAATACAGAGAGAAGACATTTAGTAAGTGGATAAATTGTTCACGTGAAGGTAAAAGTGCACCAAAATCAAATGATACACCTAGGATGAGGAATAGGTCATCGGGGCGTACGCAATGTAAAGCTGGAATAAAATTAAAAAAAATATATGATGATGAAAAAAATGGTTGTAGCTGCAAAAATTGAACTCGTAAACTTGGAGCATAATCATGAGTTCATAACTGACGAAGCAGAGAAACAACTTTTACGTTGCAACAAAATTAGGGATGCTGAGTTCATAAATTTTGTGGATGCAATGCATGATAGCCGAGTGCCGCAGCATTGCATAGTTGATTTTATATCAGAAATGCATGATGAGCCGGAGAACGTACCGGTAACTGCTCAAGATCTAAAAAACATGTAAGCAATATTTTTTGTTACATGTGTATATATCAAGAGCCATAAATATTACTATAGTAAATGTGTGTGTAATAATTTTTTGTGCAAACAAATGTAGGAGGGCAGCCAGGAGAAGAGAAAACTGCACAAATGATGTAGCCAAACTTTTGGCTTTCTTTAGAGAATGCAAGAAACAGAATCCACAATTTTTTTGTGATTTCCAGCTAGACAATGATGGGAAAATAGTGAGTATTTTTTGGTCACACACAAGTATGCAGGGGGAATACGCAGATTATGGTGATGCTGTGACATTTGATACAACACACAAGACAAATATATATGATAAACCACTGGGCATGTTTGTTGGAGCTAAGAGCCATCTGCAGTGTACAGTGTTTGGATTTGTTTTGTTGGGAGATGAAACAGTACAGACTTTTGAATGGGCTTTCAATTCATTCAAAACATGTATGGGATGCGAGGGTCCAAGAGTTATGCTTACAGGTATGTGATATATCAATTTGTTATGCAAAACAGTGAATTAATTTATTGTGAAAATAACTGAATAATTTGTGAGAAATTGCAGATCAAGATCCTGCAATGCCAATTGCTCTAAGAACTGTATTTCCAAAAACAGTTCACAGACTGTGTTTATGGCATGTACAGAACATATTTATGCCATTCCTAAATGAGATATATGCAAGGTTTGCTGTTAAGGATTTTAAAACAACATTCCAGTCTATTATACATCATCCATTAACTCCTCATGAGTTTGAATGTGCCTGGGAAATGATGCTAGAGGAGTTCAATCTTCATGAAGATATGACTCTACACAAATTATATGAAATAAGAAAAAAATGGATACCTGCATTTTTTAAAAATGACTTCTGTGGGGTAATGGTATCTACACAATGAAGTGGGAGCATGAACAGATTAGTGAAGCAATCACATGTAGATGCGAACACCCCACTGCATGAGTTCGCTAAACAAATGATGAAAATGTTGCACAGCAGGAAAATGAAAGAATCAAAGGAGGCATTGGTGAGCAAGGTATGTCGTGCTTGTTATCAATAACGTTTGGTATACATTTATGTAAATAATGTGTTTAATTATGATAATAATGTGTTATAGGGACCAAGGACAACAGATACATTGTATAGGTTCGAAGTGAGAGTCTCCAGAGCATACACCAGAGCTGTTATGAATAGATTTGAGGAATTAATGAAATACGCCACTACGTACAAAATATTAAAGGACCCAGACGGATGTGATAATGAATGGATCGTACAACATACAAAAAGGTCTAATAAAATTGTGTGGGGACAACATCAATTCAAGATAACAGCGGACATAGAAGCTGGGGAGTATACATGCGAGTGCAAACAGTGGGAACATACAGGTTTGTACGTATTATGTTGATTAGCAGAATAAATTTGCATACTAAAGAATTTGATGGTTGTAGTACAAATTAATGTATATCTTTAAAAAAATGGTTCGTTTTCATGTTTTCAGGTCTATTGTGTGTTCATCTTTTAAGAGCCTTCATGCATCTTCAAGTTGAAAAGATACCTTCAAAATATATATTGCAAAGGTACACTGTCTCATCAAGAAAAGATGTTCCGTTTGAAAGAATTGATAAGAGCTTCAGGGGGAAGGATGGAGTTACTAAATCATACAGACAGAAAATGTTGTTAACGAAAACAATGAAAGTAGTTCGCCAGACGTGTATGTCAAAAGCAGGGTACGATAAGGCGATGGATGTGTTGGATGAGCTCGATGTCGTTCTAAGCCGATTAGAGCCAGATATTGGATGTAATGAGTCAACAGATGTTAGTGATGATGAGGAAGACAAGGTAATAATATTCCAGATGTTTTTAGTGTTATACTATTTGTAACATAAATTATGCATAGTAACATGTTATTTGTACCAGGAAGAAGAGTTGAATAAAAATAATGCTGGCGATGGGATGGAAGATGACAATACAATTACATGCCATAACAAGGTATGTAAAAGATAAATATATAAGCTTGCATGAAGTATTGTACATAATGAATATATAAAATCAATGTAATAAGCAAATTTTATTTTGTAGGATGAGCATAACAACATGACTGGATGTGAACATGCGTTAACAATAATAACAACTGGTAACCAGGTACATATTAAAATAATATTGTTCATTTGTCTAAAATGAAAATATATATTTATGCTGCATGTAAACGTTGATGTATTTGGGTTGGGCTCTAAAGGAGGACAACATGAGAATTTCACATGAGGTTGGTGATACAAGTTCTCGATGTCACGTAGCACATGAACAAATGGAACATATTGCTGCATCCTCAGAAGCTAAAAAGGTGAGCATTGATAAATGATTTTACTGATTGGTATAAATATATGTAAATATGCGTATACTAAATATTAACTTCTATTATTATGCAGAGGTTGAATTTTAATGTGGATGTTATAAATCTGAGTATGCCAGATCGTGCAAGACCAAAAGGACGGACAATCAAAAATTCAAAGATAGGATTATGAGACTAGGTGCGAAAGGAGAGAAAAAGAAGAATAGGAGATGCCAATTGTGTGGTATAGCAGATGGGCATAACAGCAGAACATGTCTGTCTGTGGAAGAGAACAGGGCAAGGCTAGCAAAACTGGCTAATCGAAAGAGAGGACGACCAGCCGGATCAGGACTAAACAATAAAACGTACAACTGCTCCACAGTGGAATGAAACATCGACTGCTAAAAAACATCGTATTGATGAAGAAGTGGAAAATGAAGAAGCCGATGAGCATATGGATTTGGGCGAATAATTTGAAGTGTGACTAAAGAGTGGTCGATTTAGTAGAAACTTGTAATAGCACAATGACTTATGCTTTAGTTTGTTGGAAATTAAATAGTTTGCATGACAGGGTTATATAATTCGTTGATATAAAACTATAAAATGTTGCATAAATATAGACAATTACACAAATTATGTAACTGAATATGTACAACAAATTGGCATTGAACGTTTAGCAATCGGAAGGTCTGGACATAAATGGTATATAAAACTGTATACACTTAACAATACTAATCAAATGGGAGTACATACGTCGGTTTTGCACTTCAGATACACCAAACAGGATATAGCATAACCACTAGTTAAAATTAGCATAATTAGCATGGAAAATGTATAAAAGATGAACCTAGTGTATATAAAATAAGGAAGTATATATTATGCATAAAACTTGAATATTAAAACAATATGATAATACAAATACGCCAAACATTGGAAGCAAAACAATTAACCATCTCACAATCTGGAGATGAAACAACATAGAATTTCTTAACAGATAACATAAGTAGACATTCCTGTAACACTTATGTTTGACACACTTCAAATAAAAACTGATGCGAAGTAGCATAGACATTGGACACATAGAACATAAGTGGCACATGGAGTATCAAACACATGATCAGAGGCCTGACATAAGTGACTTAACAAGTAACATAAACAGTTTTGTGGATCCCATAGGGAATCATGTTCAGCTATAATATCTAAGTCTTGGATTTCAAACAACGGCGTCTCCTTGGAGCATACTTGAAAGGCAGCAGTTCTACAGGAAGGGGGGCAACCCTGTTGTTGCGATGAAAGGTCAGGTAATGCAGAACAAAGGCACGTTGGTCCAATGGTTCATCCTGAAATAGTCATAATATCAAATTAATTCTAGGATTAAATCTGAAGGAGTAATATATGCAAGATCAGAACACTAATTTAGTAACATACCAGAGTATAAAATTCTGATAAGTCGCCATCATCAAAATCGTAGTAGCGGAGGAAGTTTGCGACAAAAAAACCACAATCATTTGACCCTGGTGTCATGGTTGGACAATTGGGAAGAAGCCCAATCTTGTAGTTGCCAAACTTTGGTACAGTTGACTCAGGTCGAGCTTCATGTAAGGCAATGCTAAGTCTTCTCATTATTAATCTGGACTAAGGTATCTTCGTTCCATTTATCATCATTTGATCATTATGGATTTGTTTCCAGGTAGTGCCTCCAAGCAATGTACCATAAGGATTTGAATCTAAGATGTCTATTCGACGACGTTCAAAGTTGATTGCATAAAGGGTCCAGTGGCTACGACGTAGCATAGGAACCAGGATCTGTTAAATATATATGTAAGTTTATGAATGATTAATACTATGCATATGAAAAATTAAAGCTAATACAACATAAAACTAATGACCAAAAGAACATTATAACATTATTACAAATGAAACTGATTGGGGCTCACCAATTTAATTTGGTTCAGAACTTCATCTGAAGGAAGCGTCGGTTCAAGTTGTTCTTTAAGAAGTGATGTTGAGAAGGGCTGTGGATTTGAACTGTGCTGTTCGAACTCCTCGATATTCAAAATGGTCTGGACAAAAAAAATAAATTGATTAGTATTATATATTTATACAGTAAGTGTTGCAATAAGATACAAAGTTGTGGAGAAAAATTACCCCAACATTGACATTCAGTATTAGAGTGTTGATTACAGAATCTGGATTGTATAATACATCATCCTCACGAATACAGTCGATAAATCCCTGCATGAAAGTATTCTCAAGACATTTATTAGGACCAAACGACTGGACAACATCGAGGACAGAACCTCCAAATCCTCCAAAATTAATGATAGACCTGGGAAAAAATAAACTTTATTTACAATTCATCTAATTATACTTAATTGGAATTTGAACAACTAATACATACATGCTCGGATCTAGTTTTCCTGACAAAATGAACTTAAGTAGGTTGCGAGCACAGTCTTCACGTGACACGTGGGGAGGTTTAGCGACTGCAGCTTTAGAGGAACTATCCTTTGCAACAAGGTCAGTAGTTGCCTAATATATGAATATATGTTAGTAAACAATTGCATAAATATGTATGTCTTAGTGTATATATAGAAAAAATATGAGAATATAAAACAACATGTCTTACATCTGTCAGTGGGGTTTTATCGAACTGAGGTGCACCAGATACAGGAGTATCATGTGTAACAGATTTTTGTCCTTCCTGTAACCAATAAAATTATTAATATAAACATAATGAAACATAGGTTATAATTAATATTAGCATAATATGATGAAGGTGTAAATACTTACACTATTTATATCTGGTGTTAACTTAGGAGCAGCAGGCTTGTCTGTTGTGGGAGCCTGGTGAATTAAAAAAATAAAGCATGCATATATATTAATGTTACTTGCATACATTGTAAATGAAATAATAATAATTGTGATATAAGGAAGTCAAACATTTGATTTTGGAGTCTTGTCAAATATAGGGGCATCCATAACTTCATCTTTTTTGCAGACGTTCCCACTGACAAACTGTAATGGAAACAACTGAGATTTGAGTAAACAGTAACTTGTATGCAAAATATAATATATGCATTGTATATATAGTTTGTATAAGAAAACTTACATCATCTGATACTTTGATATGATCAGTAGGAACATGGATTTCCTGATCATGTTGCTGTTTATCAGGTGTTGGAACAGGTGGTGAGGATACTGGAGCATTTGTTGGAGGCATTGAGGTAGTGGGGGGTTATCTACATTTGGAACATATAATAATATAGTAGTTGTTACTGAAATATAACTGCAATATAAATGTATCGTTATAAAAAAATGGTTAAACATACACATTTGCAAACTACATCAATATACTATCAGGATGCATAAATAAAATACAGTTTTCAAAAATGAAATCAACTGAAAAATATGTTGCTGCTTGTATGAGTATAAATTAATGCATAAGTTGTATATACAAAACTGCATATAATAAATTATTTGAGATCGTATAACTATATATAATTTTCCAGGCAATAATTTGTGAACTTGATCAATTTAAAAAAATAAACATAAATACTAAAACCTTCTTGCTGTGAATCGCGCTGCGTTGCAGCTCTCAGTACTTCATCGATCATTTCACCAAATGTTTCAGAGAGTTCAATCTGCTTCAAAACAATCATCTGATGGGTCAACTGAAGGGAATCACAGTACTTATCCACCTCTTTGTCATGAGCATCAAACATTGATTGAAACATTGGCCGATTCTGGGAGGACAAACATTGCAACTTGTTGCCAATCAAATGCTTGATACGTGGCACATATATGTTGAAAACGGCAGAAACAAGCCGTTCTGGAGCAATGACGTAACACGTTTCTGAACGGCTACAAAACTGTATAAAGTCAAATAGAACAGTTAGTAGTAATAATATTTTAACATCTGCATAACAGGACAAAAATTGTTTATGTCTAACCTCTGCATATCCGAATGGTTCACCAGTTTTACCGGGGGGGGGGCGTCTGTCACCCCTAGCCAACTCTCTTATAGTCTCACTATCAAAAAACTTAATGCGTGGAGTACCATATTTGTTATCAGGAGATGCAGGGTGATGTAGGTGATCAAGATAGTAAATCTGAAAAAAGGAATGCACAAATATATAAAATTAGTACATAACAAATATTTGCATATCATATATATGCACAGTAAACAAAAAAAATTCTTACTAGAACAATGAGTGAGCATCCATATATTGTTGTTGTGATGTTTGTTTTGTTCCTTTTATGCCAACGTGCGGCAGCATCACACAAATCTGTGTAAACTAGTTGACACCAGTCAATATCAGCCATTCGGGCCATGTTTGAAGTCATGAGTACCTCATTGTTTGTAATGCCCCAAGAAGCAGAAGGAAAAAGAAGTCAATTGAATAGAATCAGAAAAAAGCATCTAATTGATAGCTCATCATCATTGCCAAGCACTATCTTGTCTTGAAGCTTGACAACATCAAATTCTTCTTTACCAACATTGAGATCACGTCTCAGTTTTGCAGCAGCATCCACTTCACCATACCAATCAGTAAACTCCCTGCCTCCTCCAGCACATGGCAAACCCAAAATCAGATGAACTATATCTTTTGTTATCTTCAGTTCCTTGCCAGCCCCTGGGCGTATGGTCATGTCATGTGGATCCAATTTATCCATCAACCACCTGATGAGTGATCTGCTCTCTAAGGCATCAGTTCACAAATCAAATATACTAGAAAATCCCAACCTAGCGACAGCATCGCGCTGCCGATCGCTCATTATCCAAGATGATACAATAACATCATAGGGAATGCAACGGATATTCAATTTCTGGAAGCATAAATGAATATGCATTAATACACAAAGTATATATATAGTTAGAACTAATGATACTATATTTACATACAAGGGATATTTATTACAGGCTTGTAAATAACTAGTCTACAACACTAAAAAAAGTAAACACCATATTTTTTGATAATAATATACATAAATTTAAAGTGGGGGAAAAATACAAAATTGATTGGGCACCAAAATTAACACATGAATAAACATAAATATATACATATTACCTGTGATTTTCTAGGAGTCTTCTGTTTAGGAGAGTTTTTTTGTAATGATATTAGACTTTGGACTTCTTTTCACGCTCGGAACTTGAGGAGAGGTACTTTTAACTTCTTTGCACTGATTTGTTCTGAAGGAGAAGGTGAGGCAGATCTGAATTGGCGCTTCAACGATGGAGCATCCATGAAATCGTCGTCGGACAGTGTAGATGGAGCAGGAGGTTTTCTTTTTAAACGACAAGCTAAAGCCTTTCTGCGAAAACGATGGATTGGGGCTGGCTGTGGCTCATTCTGCTCCTGATTTTGTGGAATATCATTTTGGTGAGCTGAGCTGCTGGATCTTGTACGTTTGGAAATGTCAATTGAAAAAACCTCCTGACTGGATTCAATGGTTAATCTTTTTGGATTACTGGGCGGGCGATCAACTGACTTCATGATTAAATACTGAATAAATCTATAGAAAAAGAAGTTGTTTTTAATTACATTGATTTATGCATGAATATATGCCAAAAAAGAACTAATTTTTACTATAACTATCTGAAATGCATACTATATAATGCTAAATGGAATTACATAACTTAAACTACCTTTTACATTTATGCGAGAGCATTTAATGAACAATGGTTATATACAAACATAAAGATTGATTTAATATTTCATATAATTGTAAATAGATCATGATAAAATAAGAGCCTTTTTGCATCAACTAACTATACAACATATTTTAATAACTGGTTCATAGTAATAAAAACATTTAGCTCATATTCAAACATGAATATTTAAATAACTTTTGCTTAAATAACAGTATCTGTATGTATTTATATATAATGAACAGGAGTGTAAACTAATTATTCAAGTAAATAGAACAATGCAACTACTGCTTATTATATTGCGAAATGTTCATAAACTTGTGTATGAATGAGCATACACATTACTGCCAATATGCATATATATCAAATCCAATGAGTATATTTTATATATAATAAAACAGATGTGTACACAAATGATTTAAGTGAATGGGCATAAAAAGTACTGAGGATATGCATATATATGAAATACAATAAACATATTAGATAATAAAATAGATGTGAAAACAAATCATTAGAGTAAATGTGCATAAAGAATACTGACTATATGCATATATAATAAAACAAATGTGTAAACAAATGACTCAAGTGAATGTGCATAAACAGTACTGAGGATATGCATATATATTAAATACAAATAAGCATATTTGATAATAAAATAGATGTGAAAACAAATCATTAAAGTAAATATGCATAAAGAGTACTGACTATATGCATATATAATAAAACAATTGTGTAAACAAATGACTCAAGTGAATGTGCATAAATAGTACTGAAGATATGCATATATATTAAATACAAAAAGCATATATGTGTTACTTGGTTTGTGTAAGAGTACTCTCTGCTAACTCATCAGTAAATACCTAATCCACATCCTTTGTCTAGATCTATGAATGTCGGGCGATAGTGGGGATCTAGAATAAATACATATGCTCTAATATCGGGGCTCCTGAACAAAAAAGAGATGCAATGCTCGATGCAATGACCCGATTAGAGAGATGTCTAAACGGATACAAATCACACATTTAGCTGGAGAATAAGGATTACAATCAAATCCACTTCAATCGACCGAAATGCTTCAAAAAAAACGACGACAAACTCGGTGTATTTCAATGTTGGATTACCTGGAACTTCTTGAATCAGGCTCCAATGCTGGGAGATTGAAGGATGTAAGCTGGAATGGAACAGCGCTGGATTGGAGCGGCGGTGGATTGGCGCTGCGCTGGATTGGAGGCGCGGAAATCGCCTGGCGAGTCGCCTACGACGAAAGGAAAGTCTGCGCGGCTGGGGTTTTCTTCCTATCGGCGCTGGTTTGCCTCCGTTGATTGCGCGAATACGGTTTTAGAAACAGGAAACGTGGGAGAGGTGGCTGGCTGATGGAGGAAACGGTGTAACGGCGCCGTGACTGGGACCTGTTGACCCGGTGTGGTTCAACCAAATGCTCATATTGACTAGCCTGGGCTTCCTCTATTATTGGAAGCCCAGGGCTCTTAATATATATATATATATATAGTACTTAGAGCCCTGGGCTCTATTTAACTACAGGAAGCCCTGACCAGGTGTGCAGACCGCACGAACCCTTTTTGGTTTATTGTACCTACCTGTGCTTACGCTAAATTATAATACGAGTTATGCTGATGTGTGTATCAGTTTATGCAAATATAGTCTGCGCATATTACGTGAATCGGGCCCATGATCCTGCCCACGAGTCACTATAAAAACACCCCCACGCCACCAGGGATTAGGTTTTAGCGGCGGCGGCGGTTCCCTCGGGCGTGCGAGCAGGCGCCCGTAAGCAGGAGAGCCCCGGCCGCCGCGGCGCTCTCCAGCCGGCGGATTGGCGGTCGTGGAGGGGGCGCGAGGAGGAGCCTCAGCGTCTGCGGCGGTACAGCTTCAGGAGGCACCGGTCGGGGCGCGGCGGAGTGGGCGGCGGTGGTGCTGTTCATGGTGCTGGCGGTCGTGGTGCTGCTGGGCGCCGTGGCCGTCCTTGTGGTGGTGCTGCTGCTGCAGCCCCGTGTGCCGTACGTGGCGGTGCGGGTGGGCTGGCGGTGCTCCGCGCCTACCCGTTCCGCGTGCCCGCCAGGGGCGTCCTCCCGCTGGCGTACGTGGCGCGCGCGCAGGGCGCCCCGCTGGGCGACGCCGGCAGCGCCGCCATGGAGGCCGCGCTCCGCGACGGCGTGGTGCCGTTCCGGGTGGATGGGGAGGCCCAGACGCGATGGAAGGTCGCGGGGATCGTCGGCGTCGACCAGTGGACGCGCCTGGCATGCCAGCTCCGCTTATTCTGGCCCAACGGCACCGTGCTCCCCTTCAGATGCATCTCCAAGTCCAAGTTATTGTTCTTCTGACCGTCGTGCCCTCTGTATTGTCTAGTGGCTACTCTTCTGACCTTAGTTCCATGGCCGGGCGTGAGCGTGACGGATCAAGATTCAGGAACAGCAAATGGCTTCATCGTTTTCTTTCTTGTCTTGGGTTCGTTCAGTTATTAATTCACCCCCAAGTCGCATGTATAGGTCGGCAAAAAAAGATTTTGTCTTGGGTCGTTCTTATTGCATTTTACGCTTCCACTAAAAAGCAAGTGCCACATTCGTCGTTTTAAAATAGATAATTGATTTACGCTAAAATTCGTATCCATTTACACTGTTTCGGATCACGTCTTACGCTTAAATCCACCTGACCTAGAACCCGAGCACGATCGGAGCGCGATTTTGACGTCGTAATTTAGGCCACATTCGTTGTTACGAAATAGATTGATGATGTACGATAAAATTTGTACCCATTTACGCTGTTTGGTTCACGTTTTACGCTGAAATTTGACCAAGCCAAAATCCGTGCACGATCGAACATGATCAATCTACGCTGTTTTAGCTAATATAGGATTTACGCTAAATTTCGTATTCATTTACGATGTTTTAGCTCAAGTTTTACGCGGAATCTGCCCTAGCCAGAACCCGCGCACGATTGGGTGCACGCGATTTTTACGCCGTAATTTTTGGGCTTCGTTTGCTGTTACAAAACAGATATATGATTTACGCTAAATTTCGTACTCATTTACGATGTTTTAGCTCACGTTTTATGCTGGAATCCGCCCGAGCAGAACCCGCGAACTGCGACTGTAAATTAAAATTTATTTCCTTCTACTAATGCTCCTCGAACCGTAACTGTCCCTTTATTTACGCGATTATGCAGCACGTCTTTTCTTATATCAAAGCGTTCAAAATTTATATAATGCATGGTTTATGCTATCATGTTACACATCGTTATGCAGTCGTAAACGGTGTGCACATGGTAATATTCGTTTCCGTGAGTCAAGGTACAAAAGATCCCTTCTATGCATGATTTATGCGTGCGTATTTTTTTCCTCCTGTAACTGCGCCTTTATTTACGCGCACGAAGAGCACGTCTTTCCTTATCTTAAAACCGGTGGGAGATTTTAAATGTTTGCATGGTTTACGCTATCATGTATCACAGCGTTATGCAGTCGTAACCGGCAAGCACATGCAAAATATTCGTTCCCGTGATTCGTGGCATAAAAGATTCCATTTATGCATGAGTTATGCACATTTGTACATATATTTATGCGTGCGTATATCGCATGTCGCGTCTCAGCCGGGATACGTGGCTATCCTATGCATGGCTGACGCAAGCTGGCGTCCAGTGCGCCGAACGCGACCCGATCGGCCTCCTGGCTGGAGCTTCGCCCACTAACGGAAGCCCAGGGCTTCCATTACCTCTTCCCTATATATATATATATATATATATATATATATATATATATATATATATATATATATATATATATATATATATAGTTTATGTATTAGAAGCCCTGGGCTTTCAATAATTAAAAGAAGCCCTAGCCAATCAAACCAAACCGCAATCCGACATATACAGACTGGCTCGGTAAACTCACGTTTTATTCCACGCCCCACCCAGTCGATCCACCATTGACCTAGTACACGTACGCGCAGATCCATCGGCTCCTATTCAACCTTCCCTATCATGTCGCGCCGCCGCTGCCCTGCGCCCCAACTCCCTTGGTGGCTAGGGTTCCCAACCAATGCGCCTCCCTAGCCTCCGTCCTCCACGGCTCCACCTTCCTAGATCCCCTCCTCCACTTGAAGCGTTCGTGCCGGCGTGTGGAAGGAGGACACGAAGGCGACTCTGGGGACGACGGCCTGTGCGGCCCGGTGTAGTCTTCCCAGCCCCGGCAACCGGCTCAGAGGTTCGGTTCGAGCAGAGATCGTCGAAGCGGAGACCTAGAGTCGAAGCGACCCAAATCGCCGTCAGGCCTTCGTCTTGGTGGACGATGGACTCAAGATTCGTCAGGGCCAGAGGAGGACGCCAGCACCAGATCCAGCAAGACCTAACTCAGAGGAAGCAGCGATCAAGCGCAGCCGTCAGATAGATGACGACGAGGACGAGTCCGCGTCTTTGCCTACTCCCCCGCCGAACGTGGGTGTCGGCGCGCTATGGGTGGCAACATTTTGGCAGGCTGTAGCATAGCAGTGGCGGAGGACCACATCTGGGAGATGCGAAGTGGAGCACGCTGCGCCACTCAACATCGAGATCCTCTTCTTGGGTCGGCCCTTCGACAGCGCCGCGCCTGGCAGACCCGGGCAACAGCATTGTGCTTCGTGGTGCTATAGTGGCCGCTGAAGACCCGTCGACGGGGAGCCCCCCATGACCCTCTATCGGCTCCACCGATGCCATGAGAGCGCAATAAGGCTGACCCCTATGACTGCGAGGAGGGCCATGGTGGCGAGCTGCTAGGCCTCCTATGATAGTGCGACGTGCAGTCCTTCGTCCACCCCGGCGAGAACGCCATGGGGCAACATGGATGCGAGGAGTAGAGTGCCTCGACGGTAAGGAGACAGGTTAATTACTACGACGTCGATATGGTGTTGCCTATGCACCCTTGTCTCTTGCCGTGCGTTTAGAGATGGTTTCGCCTCATATTGGTGGTTGCTGTTCATGTTGCAGGCGAGGCAGGTTCATCCAGACAAGAAGAAACCACGATGGAATCTAGATTTCCCCTCTATCTGATGGAATCCGGATTTGGTGCTAGTCCGTTTTCCTGTGATTTGGGATACCAGCCCAATTCCCCTTCATGGAGGGTATGCGTTGGTGTTGGTCGAAACACTGGAATGGAACAGATATAGGTAGAACCTTTAGGTAAGTTCCTCGGCATTACTTATAACTGCTAAGGGATTCATTTTAACACTATAAATGGATAGTAGACAGTGATGTCTGTCAAATGCTAAATGATTTTATGTCAATAAAGTACCATCAGTTTATTAAATCACTTATGAAAAACACACATTTATAACAATTCAATATCATGCCAATTAAAGCCCGGCAAAATAAAGGAGCAAGGCATAGATTCATCGCATAATAATATTGCATAATTGCTTTGCGGCCGGACCTATATAATATCTTGTGTAGTCCTATGATCCTATCCTCTTCAGTTTATACACTTCTGCTTTGAATGGTCTTCAGGTTCATAAGCAAGGAGTTGTGCTTGGTCGATCTGTGGATCTCTCTAGATTCACTGACTATGGTGAATCTTAGCATAGAACTCGACCGTCTATTATTTTGTATGTTTGGTTTGCATGGGATAATCTGGTATGGGATATATTTATGAACATTGATATCGTTTTTATGCTTACTAACAGAATGCATATGGTCTGAAAATGGATAAAATACCGGCTCTAGATTGTCATATGCATTCATTAGCAGTAGTGGCATGGATCTAAATATTTTACAACTGGTGCACTGTGACGACTGATGACAACATAAAACCCGTGGTTGCATGCTGGGAGTAGGGAAGGCACTGTCGATCTCTTCTTGAAGTCAGCTGAGTATTTGGACTATGCAGTTCATCATGTACTCATACATATACCACTTCAAAGACGTCTTATAAATTCTGTTTTTTATTGCATTAATTCGGAGCACTGAACATAGGAGTTCACCGTAGAAGTTCAGTGGTAACACTGATGATGACTACGTACTCTTTTATGAAAGCCTTGCCAAAAGATGTCCTCATAGTTGAGTACAAGAATAATTATCTCTTGTATATATTGTAAAATCTGAAACATTTGTTCTGTAGATGGTTAGCTTGCATTTTATGCTATAATTACCTCAAATCACGTGTTGCCTTTTTCACCAATTTATGACATCAATTGATATGTTTTACTTTAATTTACGACATTTATTGATGTGTTTTGCGACAACCTCATGCGGGGCCACATTTGCCACATACACATGTAGATCTCGATAACATTGCAGTATTTATGTTAGTTTTTATCTATATATGTAATTTGTCCACAACTACTAGATGTATATGCTTTTATAGACATGTATTTATGACTATTGCGCAATTTATGATCTATTTATTTGTATAGAATCAATCCGCAATTAATAGATGTACTACACATAGTTCATGAATTTATTTTTGTATAAATGATTTGGTAGTATGATCTCAGATTGTTCAAGAATGTAAGGTTCAAGTTTAACCATAAGTAACAAAGGAATAAGAATAAATGATGGAAGATACAAGAATTTGAAAATGAATAAATGATGTGATAGGTTGTAGGAGAGCAGAATGAGCTAAGTGAATGCATAACTCTACTATTATATTATATCATTCCTCTCAATCCATGTCTTTTAACTGGTGAATCATTTAGATTTCTGTTTGATTTACTTATGCTTGTTCTGACGTGTCTTTATGCTTTATACAGGCTTATGCAGACCTGTTTTAACAAGAGCCGGGCAGCGATGCTTCCATTTCGGACCATGACCTAGCTAAAGGCTAATGGTTCCAAGTGTCTGAAGTACCGAAAACAGGGCTAGCTCCTCGTTTTTTTGTCATGTCAAAAAAATCGTGTATGATTGCAACAATATTGGCAAAATATCGTTGTACTTTATATTTTGATATACTGTGAACAAAACAAGTGCCCTCTGAGACCATCGTGATTTATGCATTTTCAAACTAAATTTTACGACACTTCTTGTTGTATTTTATGCTTCCATTAAAAACAGTCTTACTGCGTTTTACGCCAAATTTATGACACTTTTTTATGTGTTTTACAGCAATCTCTTGCGAAGTGAGATTGTGCGCGTGTTTTACACTAAATTTCGTACTCATTTACGCTGTTTTAGCTCACGTTTTACGCTGAAATCATTCGAGCCAGAACCCCCGCACGATCGACTGCACGCGATTTTCACGCCGTAATTTTAGGCCCTGTTTGCTGTTACAAAACAGATATAAGATTTACGCTAAATTTCGTACACATTTACGCTGTTTTAGCTTACGTTTTACGCTGGAATCCGCCCGAGCCAGAACCCACGCACGATCGGCTGCATGCGATTTTTATGCCGTAATTTTAGGCCCCGTTTGCTATTACAAAACAGATATAAGATTTACGCTAAATTTCGTACTCATTTATGCTGTTTTAGCTTACGTTTTATGCTGCAATCCGCCCGAGCCAGAACCAGAACCAGAACCAGATCGAGCGCGCGTAGATATACCTGACTGGGGCTTCCCATACTAACAGAAGCCCAGGGCTCCCATTACCATCACCCTATATATATATATATATTTGTAAACGGAGGTAGATTGTGTTTCTTTCAACCTCACGTCAAGGCCCAACAAATATAACCAAATGAAAAAGAAAAATATCATTTCATGCTTACACATGCGTGTTAGGTTAAGCCAGTACCAATAAGTTAAAAAAATATCTAATGCAAAGGCTGGTGACATTAGACTAGAGTCAGTAGACCTGGTGTGTGGATAAACAAAACGTTGTTTTATAATATGAAACATGAAATAAGAAGTGAGGGTGTAAAAAGGCTGATAACTGTAGCCTTAATTAGATGCGCAGTATATTTATATTCCACTGTTTGCAAAGATTCTTGAACAAATATATTTCAATAGTCTAAAATAAAAACTAAGATGTGTAGCCTTAGGTGCGGAGTATAGTCATGGCCCACGCATGTCCGTGCAACCGTTCTTTCGCTTTTATCGTATTGATTGATGATGGCAAAGCCAACTGTGAAGAAACTTAATTTATCATCTTTGAACTCGCAGGCCCACTTCACCCCTACGCCATGAGCCCATGACTCCTGGCCCTGATAAGTTGGCCCATGAAGGTCATTACATTATATCTAACGTAATAATATGTCATTGCAGACTTGATACTATTTTGGTTTTAATATTTCTCTGTACAGATTTAGTTATTTAACCAACCATTTTAAGGAGAAAAAACAGTCAAAGAGTTAATGTAAAAAAACAAAGAAAAGCACCAACAGCTGGCAGAATGTCCTCTTCCAATGAATATGTCAACACATATGGTAGCCATTCAGGCATTTAAACAAACGTAAGGTATTAAAAATGTAGCATGTATATAAGAACCACACAAAAGATTTATCCTGTTCAACGAGAAAAGTGAGATAGTAGTCATTATAAAAGAGAAAAAACAGATCATTATTATGTTGATACCTGTATTGGTAGTCATTAAATGATTATTATTGTATTTTGTTGTGACCCTGTAACTTCGAGCTAGACGCCACCAAGAGGACATAAGTCAGGACGCGGAGAAGGGAATGTCTTCCATAAGTCGAAAGGTATTTTTTTAGAAAAAAAATGTTAAATTGCAAACAAAAAAACGGTCGCAGCGTTGGCCTGTACTACGGCACTACCGCAGCAAATTTGTTTCAGTACCGGAATTCGGCTCTTTGCCGAGTGCCGGCGGCTTTGCCGAGTGCTTTTTATCGGGCGCTCGGCAAAGACGAGTTTGCCGAGCGCCGCACTCGGCAAAGTCCTGCGCTCGGTAAATAGCTTATTTACCGAGTGGAGGACACTCGGCACAGCCAAGCACTCGGCAAAGACTGCTTTGTCGAGCGTCAAGCACTCGACAAATATGGCTCTCGGCAAAGGGCCGTTAGCGCCGTCTACAACTGACGGCCGTCAGTCTTTGCCGAGTGTCAAATATCTGGCACTCGGCAAAGAGAGTCTTTGCCGAGTGTCCTATGTAAACACTCGGCAAAGCATATTTTTATTTTTTTTATTTTTGTCACCAAACTTTTTGTAGTATGTTCCTACACTATGTAGACCTACATGTACCATTTTGGGACAATTATAACAGTGTTTTCTATAGCTAGTACATTTAGTTTGTTTATTTGAATTTCTTCGGAAAATTCAGATTTGAACTGCAGGTCACTCGAAACTTGGAAAACCGTGCATGCAAAAATGATATCCATACTACTTAGCACAAGTTACGACCGATTTCAGGAGCGGACCGGAAACTTCGAGCACCATGCTCACTCAACATGGCCGTGAACTTGCCACACAGCTGTTTAAAAAATTTATAAAACACAAACAAACTTAGAAAATCATGAAACTTGTCCGCATGTCATGATATCATATGTAGAGTCTGTGATAAAAAAAATTTAGAATGTTTGGAGAAAGTTGTGAGACATTATGTGTAGAAACCTAAGAGAACCACACATGAAATCATAGAGTTTCAATGTGGATCTCTTAGGTTTGTACACATAGTGCGTTACAGCTTTCTCGAAACTTTTTCAAATTTTTATCACAACCTCTACATATGATATCATAACATGTGGACATGTTTCATGGTTTTCTGACTTTGTTTCTGTTTTATACAATTTTTAAACACCTGGATGGCAAGTTTACGGTCATGTTGAGTGAGCATGGTGCTCGAAGTTTCCGGTCCGCTCCTGAAATCGGTCGTAACTTGTGCTAAGTAGTATGGATATCATTTTTGCATGCACGGTTTTCCAAGTTTCGAGTGACCTGCAGTTCAAATCTGAATTTTCCGAAGAAATTCAAATAAACAAACTAAATGTACTAGCTATAGAAAACACTGTTATAATTGTCCCAAAATGGTACATGTAGGTCTACATAGTGTAGGAACATACCACAAAAAGTTTGGTGACAAAAATAAAAAAAATGCTTTGCCAAGTGTCTACATAGGACACTCGGCAAAGACTCTCTTTGCCGAGTGCCAGCGGGGAGCCACTCGGCAAAGGATTGTAAAAGATTCTTTGCCGAGTGTCATCCAGCTGGCACTCGGCAAAGGACTGTAAAAGATTTTTTGCCGAGTGTCATCCAGCTGGCACTCGGTAAAGGATACTTTACCGAGTGCCAGCAATCTGGCACTCGGCAAAGAATATTTTAATATTTTAAAAAAATCTTTGCCGAGTGCCAGATCACGGGCACTCGGCAAAGAAAGCAAATAAACGGCTCTCGTGCGTTCTTCCTTTCTCTCCTTTCTCTCCACTCACTAACTGTTACGACGCCGCGCCGCTCTCGCTCGCCGCCGCGCACGCCGCCGCGCCGGCCCCTCCCCGCGCCGGCCACGCGCACGCCACCGCGCAAGCCGCCGTGCCCGCGCACGCCGCCGCGCCCGCGCACGCCGCCCCACGCCGCCACGCACGCCTCCCCACGCCGCATATGTTTCTAAATACATATTTTTTTATCTGTGCTTAATTGTTTACTCTTAATTGCAGGTTGTTGGACAAAGATGGTGGGCGGTGGGACGAGGATGAGGAGGGGGAGGGGGAGGGGGAGGAGGAGCACCCGTAGGACGGAGGAGGAGGCGCAGCAGGACGACGTCATACAACAGCAGGTGGAGCAGCAAGCCGCTGTCGATGCAGCACAGCAGGACGACGATGATGCGGCGCAGCAGGACGACGACGACGACAACGCCGCTCAGCAGGACGTCTCAGGTTCTGGCTCCTTAGGTTCGAGGAGTATCTACCTGCGAGGTCCCGCGAGCCTCTCCAAGCGACCCATACTTCGTGACAGACGTCCGCTGATACGACCCGATGGAGAGAGGTAGGTAACTTTAGATGTTGTTGTTGCTTTTTCATATTATATGTTCAAATTAATAATAGAAACTAATACTTCATCTTAATCACTTGGACAGGTCTTGGATGGTTTTGGATGTGACGGAACCTCCCAAGTAATCAGGCCCACCTACAGTTGTCCTTGTCTAACAGACATCAGACACCCTGTAGATGTTCCTAAGTTACTTGACAAGCTCGGTATCTTTCCTGACCTTACCAGGAACGTTTCACCCGTCTTGCAGACATTACAGACCATCGGAGATAAAGATATGCGGAAGCGAATTACATAAACTTACATTTATTTCCAAAAGCAAGCTTGAGTTATTTTATTACAGACCAGACTAAAGTGAGTGCATAGAAGTAATAATTATACAAACCAAGGGAGACACAAACTTCTCCCGAAAGGCTATAAACAAAAGATCCTATGTGGAGGACCGAGTCCTCCCGCACTTCAGTCTTGGTTTTCTCCTTTGGGAACCACCTTGGCACAGAAGCAGCAAAAGTCTGCTACTTCCCCACCTAAAAACAACAAAGGGATAAACCCTGAGTATGGAATTACTCAGCAAGTCTTACCCGACTAAGGAAAAGACTCTCAAGGGTATGCTGGTTATATGGGAGTCAAGGTAAGGCTTCTCAATAATCAAAGACTCTGTTTTGCAGAAATGCTTACTAAAGTGGATCCTTAAAAATCCAATTTTATTTGTCAAGTTAGGTAAAATTACCTGCACTAGAGTTCTTTCTACCCTAGTTCAATCACTGGTCCTGCACTAGCCAATTTCTTTAACAAAAGCCCATCATCTTTAGTGGAATGCTACGTGTAAGTCAGTTGCCAAGTCTCCATAACCGCGGAGGTACGGCGATCCGAATCGATTATACTCAGCTGAGGATCTCCAATCACACGACATATGTAGCACTTAACCCTTGCATATGTCAACCCGCCACCGGGGTTCTTAAGACCGGATCAGGTTCACGCAAACCGAGAGCACAGATACACCACCGTCCAGCCTCTTGCCACGGAGGGTACACGCTACTCTCGCCACCGCTCCACTCCCATTTCATGTTATCTTATTCCGGCCTTAGTCTGCCCGAGGCAAGGCTTACCCATGACGAGGCATGTGACCAGTTAAAGGGTCCTCGGTCAGCAGGCCTACATCGACAAGGTCCTTAATCGACTCAGACGGAGACACTACACCGAGACTCCTTTCTCGTGCAAGTCACCCGCCCGGTCTCAGCTTAATCATTTCAAACCCAAAGTTTGGTACCTGGCAGAGGTACATCTTTTCCGATGTTGAACCCATCACGGCCATGATGGATTCACCATCAAGTTTTATTTTCGAAAACATCCCTCCCACTTTGCCAAACATCTTTTGTAAAACAAATCCTTTTGTTTTTCTAAAGCAATACTAAGCATAGTAAAACCTTTTTGTAAAAACAGGATTTCAAGGAGGGTAATCAAGATCAAGGAAGGTAATGCAGGAATTGTTTAATCAATCAACTCCTATCACCTAATGCAGCAAGCAAGTGAGAAAGATTTTAAAATCATCAAGGAAGGTGGCAAATGCACCGGGGCTTGCCTTTGTTATCAGGTGTGTCCTGCTTGGATCCACAAATATCGAAATAAAAGCAGTTGTCTGCTTGAGGATCAGAGGTTGGTGGTATCCCTTCTTCAGAGACTTCTTCTTCTTCTTCGTGCTCTAATATAACCATATACATGCATAAGAATGGATGTCATGGAATGCTCATGAGGATGCAAAGATAGCATAAACTTATTATTTATGTCTTGAGTACAACTTTCCTTCACGGTACTCCGAGAACCTAGGGTTTCCGGAGTCAGTAAAGGAGTTCATGGAGCAGGGGGGTGGTTTTGGGTTTAGTGATCAAACAGGGTCCAAATCAAACCAAACTCTACCCATGGCTTCTAAATAATGTGAAAAGCTCACATAAAAAGTTTGGGAAATTTTGGACTTATTATTTATTCTCTAAAAATCCAGAATCAATGGTTTAGGCTATTTTAAATACCCTAAAATTCCCTGTTTGATCTAAAAATCATGAGTTTATTTTTATTAAATACTAGGGAAAATAAGGAACCTAGGAAAATTGGTCTCATATTTTTAGGATTTTTCTATAATTTTCCACAGATTTCTAAAGCTCTGCGGAAAAAGAAAAAGAAAAAGCTTCAACAGTAACGGGCTGAAATCAGCCCAGACGGCCCAGATCCGCGCGGAATCGCGCGCGCGCGCCCGCGCCCGCGAGGCGATCTTGCGCAGAGGCCCTCGGCGTTTTAGTTAAACCAGAACAGGGTCGCTCACTATTGCGCAGAGTCACTGACACTTACAAAAAGGCCCCTGCGGTTCTATCAATTCACAACCGAAAGTCCCCGACGGCGCTCGCGCACCGCCGCGCTCCGGCGAGGACCTACGCCGGCCGATTGGGGCTAAGACTGGGTTCTCCGAGCGGTGGACATGAAATTGGGGTCAGCCTGACTACTTCCCCTAACTTAATTGCACCATTGGTGAATTATGGAGCTCCGGCCACGGTGACCGTAAGCAAATCGGCAATAGGATCGTGTTCCCGGCGACTGGGGGTCTCCCGGTTCAATTCGGTGGCTCGGCAAGCATCACGGAGGTGGGAGGGTACTCAAACGAAGTAGCAGAGGACCGGGGCTGACCTGTGGAGGGCTGACCGCGGCGAGCTCAACTCTACGGCGGCGGAAAACCAATTTGGGGGAAACTCCGAATTCAAGCACACGAGTGGATGATTGTGGCCGATTAGCGGTGGCTGGATGCGTGAGGATATGGCGAAGCTCACGGCGGGGTCAATTTATAGAACCCCGAGGCGGTGGCGCTTAATTTAAGCGGCTAGCGGAGGTGGCCGGAGATAAGGGAGAAGACGTCGCGGTGAGATCGCGGCTAATGGCGTGGCAAGCTCCCCGTCGACGATGGGATGGCCTAGAGGAGTCACGACGGCACGGTGGAAGAGTTGAGCCACGCGGCACCCGGCCGAGAGGCGGCGGTCGACGGCGAGCACTTTACCGCGAGCGGTGAGCCAGGGGAGATGTGTCGTGGCCGATCGGGGTGACTTCCAGCTCACCGGTGACGAGGACCTTTACCGTGACAGACTTATCTGGTGACCGCCGAGCACGAATCACGGCGAACGACGATCGACGGCGACGGCTATCGGCGACGAGCAGGAACATAATCTTCTTCAGTATGCCTGTTACTGTACCATGTGAATACCAGTTCAGAGTGACTGACAGAGCACATTGGAGCCCAGTTTTCTCAAATTTTTGTGTGAAAGCTAAGCCAACTCTCTGTAGTAAAGTTGTAGAACTATAATCCCTCTACAACTTTGCTACAATGTGTATTCACAAAAAGTCACTGGATCAAGGTTTAATTCACCCACAAAGTCGACTCTGTTACACTGGAAAGCTGATTTTCAGAATGAACAAGTCTGACAGTCAAACTTTGATTGGGTTTTCCTCCAAATTTCTCATAACAACTAAGCTCACACTCTTTAGCAAAGTTGTTCTCCTATAATGGGTCTTCAACTTTGATGTGGTGACCTAGGGCAAAAACCCTATATCCTGAAAGATACAAGGCTCCAAAGTTGAGCCAATATCACTGAAATCCAGACTTAGAATAAACTCACATGAGGTCTATTTTGCATTTAAGTCCAAAACCTAGGGTTTGGCTTTCAAATCCACATATTTGTGAACCAAAGGACTTAAGGAACCTATTTGGCTTGGTTTTTTGCACTTTAACCCAAAAGTGGGCTAATTTTGCACTTAAGCCCCTAGGGTTTGGTTTTAGGGTTTTCCAGGGTTCCAATTAGGGTTTTTGGTATTCCAGGGGTATAAGTGGGATTCAACTTTATTCTTGGAGTCATTTTATGACTTTTACCCTAAAGCCTTTAGGTTTTCTCAACTTAGGTTAAGTTTTACCCCTTTAATCACCATTTAGGGTTAAGTCCTTTAACCAGGGTCCTATTTGTAAAACATTAAAACAATACAACTTGTTTGAAAGTTTTGCCTAGTGAATGCACTCTAGGTGTGTCAAACATATGCAATGCCCATGCTCATGATGCCATGCTCAAGTTTTAGTTATAGTAACACCAGGGGTGTTACATCCTTCCCCCCATAAAAGAATCTCGTCCCGAGATTTAAAGTCCTAGAGTGAGTAATGGAAAAGGAAATGTGTCACATTTTTATTTCCTTATTTCTGGTACAAGGCAGGGGTGGTGTGGGGTTCATTCCTTTATTGCCATAACTATATACACTTTACAAGTTACATGAGGCTAGAAAGCCTGGGAAATTCTTATCTAGGAAGTCTTGGGTTTCCCATGTAGCCTCATCTTCCGAATGTTGGTTCCACTGTATCTTATAAAACTTGAGAGTCTTTCTCCGGGTAACCCTGTCCTTTTGATCCAGAACTCGAATGGGATGTTCCGAGTATGTCAAATCTGGTTCCAGGACAACATCAGTCACTTCAACGGTTCGATCGGGAACCCGAAGACACTTCTTCAATTGTGACACGTGGAACACATTATGCACAGCAGACAATGTTTCGGGGAGCTGAAGTCGGTATGCCACTGGTCCACATTGCTCAAGTACCAGGAATGGACCAATGTACCTGGGTGCAAGTTTTCCTTTAACCCCGAAACGCGATACACCCTTCATTGGTGAGACCTTCAGGTAAACATAGTCTCCTTCCAGGAAATATAAGGGCCTTCGCCGTTTGTCTGCGTAACTCTTCTGACGAGCTTGTGCCTTCTTCATATTATAAATAATTTTCTGAACCTTATCCTCGGCCTCTTTCACCATATCAGGCCTAAAGAAACATCTTTCACCAGGTTCAGACCAATTTAGCGGAGTTCGACACCGACGTCCATATAAAGCTTCAAAGGGTGCCATCTTGATACTTTCTTGATAGCTATTATTATATGAAAACTCCGCTAAGGGCAAACATTCATCCCATTTCCACGTGTGCAACTTGCTTTTTCTGATGACATTGTACTATCTGAGTCTGTTAGGTGGCAATTATGCAACTCCACCGAATAGAATCAGATGCACCATCTTAGGTAAAACACACAAGAAGAGGTTTACCAACAAGTGGTTACAGTAGGTTCATAGCACACGAGACGGGTGTGAAGGTTGAATAACATCACGGATAACTCGTGTTAGCCAGAGAGTCCAAATCCACGAAAGGCGATATTGATTCAAGAAAAATTACCAGCGGAGGGATCTGTAAATGCGGTCTTTGCAACCAGTCCATTTTATCGAGCACTAGACATGGCTCGACCCAATCACTTATGCTGGAAAAGCATACATGAGGCAATCGATGCACGACTAGAGTGATGGTTAGGTGGTTATTGACCGACTTAATCTCGTTTTGGTAAGCACTTTCTTTAGGGTAGGTTGAACCAAAGTGAGTTTAGACAACTCGATAAAACGATCTCCAGACTCAACATTCGGTCAACAGGCAGTTACAAGTTAGTCAAAACCAACTTGTTGAACTACTTTTGACATTAAGCAAATCCTCTCAGTTCCATTGGTAAGCCAAGGGGTTGAGAGTTCACATTTGCAAGCAAAAGGTCATGCATTTGGGTGAAAATCCATTTGGTCATGTCGTTCATCCGTTTTTCTCATACGAGATGAATTATCCACATGGTTAGGGAATACATGGATTAATTAGGAAAGCGAATGAACAAACTCCTGCATTTCAGCAGCAGAGAAACAGATCTCCATTTTAGGGGCTAATCAGTTGTTTTCTTACACTAAAAAGCTCCAAGGCTCCACCCTTACACAAAGGATGTAAAGGGATCTTGTATGAGTAGTCACTACCAGGATCAAAAGAAATAAAATCACATATGAAAGTGGTATGCCCTTTTGATCCAATGGAAATGACATCATTACAAAACTGGCACCAATAATGAATCTCACGTGATAAGAACAATTTGCGTAGAGATAACATATTGATATAATCTCATAATGGATTATGACTACTAACTGTGATACAAGCGTACATCGAGCAGCACAACCTCGTGTGTATACCCACAAGAGGCCCTCGATTTTGGCGCGGCATCATCAATTTTGGTCATAATGCCAATACCAGACATAACCAATACACAACCCAAATAGACTGGTCAAGAATGACAAGATACAAAAGAGACTCCACCTGTAAGAACGATTACAAGTAGAGATCCAAATAGATCATGGTCCAAAGAAGCGAACAAGGCATGGCCATAACCTAAACTTGATGAAAGAAGTATGATGGGAGACTGTTAATTCAACCCAAACATATTTCTATGCCCATCCTAAAGATCATAAGGTCAAGGATTACGTTGGTATGCCTTCGATAGATATGAAGAAACCAAAGGCATCAAATTCAAGGAAAATGGTCGGTCATGTCTTTCCTAGGTTGGGTTAATAGAGCAACACGACGATCCGCAAGGAGAGGCCAAATACACTTGAGACTTCAACCTGCATCAGCTGATCAAGAGAATGGCTCTAAAGGAGGCATGACTTGAGATCCTTGTTCGAAGTCTAGGTACACCTTAGGTTTGACAAGGAATTATCTAGACATTTATTCGTACGGGTGTGGTCATGAAGTGATAACGGAAAATTCAACTTTGGGTCGGGTCATGGTTCACTAAATACGAATATAGCCTAATTTTTGGGTTTAGGCAATCAAGTCACCAACTCTCTATTGGTCATAACTCAATCTGATGGTTCTTAGATCAGGGTTGAGAATTGCTTTTTGCTGGGCTAACCAGTTCATGCCCAAGATAACATCTATGTCTTGGCCTTTCAGAACGATCATATTAATAGGAAAGTTCCATCCGGCCAATGTTACGGTCTGTCGGGCGTAGAAAACCATTCCTCAACCAACTTCATAAAGGGAGGGGGACACTGAGAAAGGTCCAATGCACCATCAAGTGCTTCTCCCGCTACATGAGAAGGTCCAGCTTCCATCCCGACAGAACTCACAGGGACGTTTGGGTGCAGTTGTGAATACAACTCATGAACTTCTTCATGTAGTGTATTATAATAGACCTGCAAGTTATCCATAGCTAAGCTAAGCTCCTCCACATGGGCTCGAGCTTTGACTTCTTTAGCCCAGGCGAGTAAACGAGAGTTAGCCGTCCAATCGAACGCTAGATCTCGTTTCGCGAGTTGGTCTTGCAAGTAGCGGATGGCTGCATCCGCGATCCATAGATCATTCCTGTGACGGAGTTCTGGCTGAAGCAGTTCGACTTGTGCTTCCAGATCCCGATAGGATCGTTGCTACCACTGCTACTTTCTTCATGTCTTGGGGTAAGTTAATGGCAGGGTACGCCAATGGGTCTAGTAGATTTGCGCGCGGTCTTTCTGATGCGCGACAACATTTCTCTAAGGGGGAAATTTTATTAATATAGTGCTTAGCATGATGCATGTGTAAGTACAGAATCAACCTTAGTTGATTCAACCTTCTATACATTGCACTCTTCCTATCTGGTCTTTAAGATAGACTCTTCAGAATACTTAGGTAAGAAGGGAAAAGAGTTTTTAGGTAAGACTTTCAAAAATCCTTTTTGAAGATGCCTTATAATATCTGCAAAGAAGGGCTACGCTCCGATACCAGCTGTGACGGAACCTCCCAAGTAATCAGGCCCACCTACAGTTGTCCTTGTCTAACAGACATCAGACACCCTGTAGATGTTCCTAAGTTACTTGACAAGCTCGGTATCTTTCCCGACCTTACCAGGAACGTTTCACCCGTCTTGCAGACATTACAGACCATCGGAGATAAAGATATGCGGAAGCGAATTACATAAACTTACATTTATTTCCAAAAGCAAGCTTGAGTTATTTTATTACAGACCAGACTAAAGTGAGTGCATAGAAGTAATAATTATACAAACCAAGGGAGACACAAACTTCTCCCGAAAGGCTATAAACAAAAGATCCTATGTGGAGGACCGAGTCCTCCCGCACTTCAGTCTTGGTTTTCTCCTTTGGGAACCACCTTGGCACAGAAGCAGCAAAAGTCTGCTACTTCCCCACCTAAAAACAACAAAGGGATAAACCCTGAGTATGGAATTACTCAGCAAGTCTTACCCGACTAAGGAAAAGACTCTCAAGGGTATGCTGGTTATATGGGAGTCAAGGTAAGGCTTCTCAATAATCAAAGACTCTGTTTTGCAGAAATGCTTACTAAAGTGGATCCTTAAAAATCCAATTTTATTTGTCAAGTTAGGTAAAATTACCTGCACTAGAGTTCTTTCTACCCTAGTTCAATCACTGGTCCTGCACTAGCCAATTTCTTTAACAAAAGCCCATCATCTTTAGTGGAATGCTACGTGTAAGTCAGTGGCCAAGTCTCCATAACCGCGGAGGTACGGCGATCCGAATCGATTATACTCAGCTGAGGATCTCCAATCACACGACATATGTAGCACTTAACCCTTGCATATGTCAACCCGCCACCGGGGTTCTTAAGACCGGATCAGGTTCACGCAAACCGAGAGCACAGATACACCACCGTCCAGCCTCTTGCCACGGAGGGTACACGCTACTCTCGCCACCGCTCCACTCCCATTTCGTGTTATCTTATTCCGGCCTTAGTCTGCCCGAGGCAAGGCTTACCCATGACGAGGCATGTGACCAGTTAAAGGGTCCTCGGTCAGCAGGCCTACATCGACAAGGTCCTTAATCGACTCAGACGGAGACACTACACCGAGACTCCTTTCTCGTGCAAGTCACCCGCCCGGTCTCAGCTTAATCATTTCAAACCCAAAGTTTGGTACCTGGCAGAGGTACATCTTTTCCGATGTTGAACCCATCACGGCCATGATGGATTCACCATCAAGTTTTATTTTCGAAAACATCCCTCCCACTTTGCCAAACATCTTTTGTAAAACAAATCCTTTTGTTTTTCTAAAGCAATACTAAGCATAGTAAAACCTTTTTGTAAAAACAGGATTTCAAGGAGGGTAATCAAGATCAAGGAAGGTAATGTAGGAATTGTTTAATCAATCAACTCCTATCACCTAATGCAGCAAGCAAGTGAGAAAGATTTTAAAATCATCAAGGAAGGTGGCAAATGCACCGAGGCTTGCCTTTGTTATCAGGTGTGTCCTGCTCGGATCCACAAATATCGAAATAAAAGCAGTTGTCTGCTTGAGGATCAGAGGTTGGTGGTATCCCTTCTTCAGAGACTTCTTCTTCTTCTTCGTGCTCTAATATAACCATATACATGCATAAGAATGGATGTCATGGAATGCTCATGAGGATGCAAAGATAGCATAAACTTATTATTTATGTCTTGAGTACAACTTTCCTTCACGGTACTCCGAGAACCTAGGGTTTCCGGAGTCAGTAAAGGAGTTCATGGAGCAGGGGGGTGGTTTTGGGTTTAGTGATCAAACAGGGTCCAAATCAAACCAAACTCTACCCATGGCTTCTAAATAATGTGAAAAGCTCACATAAAAAGTTTGGGAAATTTTGGACTTATTATTTATTCTCTAAAAATCCAGAATCAATGGTTTAGGCTATTTTAAATACCCTAAAATTCCCTGTTTGATCTAAAAATCATGAGTTTATTTTTATTAAATACTAGGAAAAATAAGGAACCTAGGAAAATTGGTCTCATATTTTTAGGATTTTTCTATAATTTTCCACAGATTTCTAAAGCTCTGTGGAAAAAGAAAAAGAAAAAGCTTCAACAGTAACGGGCTGAAATCAGCCCAGACGGCCCAGATCCGCGCGGAATCGCGCGCGCGCCCGCGCCCGCGAGGCGATCTTGCGCAGAGGCCCTCGGCGTTTTAGTTAAACCAGAACAGGGTCACTCACTATTGCGCAGAGTCACTGACACTTACAAAAAGGCCCCTGCGGTTCTATCAATTCACAACCGAAAGTCCCCGACGGCGCTCGCGCACCGCCGCGCTCCGGCGAGGACCTACGCCGGCCGATTGGGGCTAAGACTGGGTTCTCCGAGCGGTGGACATGAAATTGGGGTCAGCCTGACTACTTCCCCTAACTTAATTGCACCATTGGTGAATTATGGAGCTCCGGCCACGGTGACCGTAAGCAAATCGGCAATAGGATCGTGTTCCCGGCGACTGGGGGTCTCCCGGTTCAATTCGGTGGCTCGGCAAGCATCACGGAGGTGGGAGGGTACTCAAACGAAGTAGCAGAGGACCGGGGCTGACCTGTGGAGGGCTGACCACGGCGAGCTCAACTCTACGGTGGCGGAAAACCAATTTGGGGGAAACTACGAATTCAAGCACACGAGTGGATGATTGTGGCCGATTAGCGGTGGCTGGATGCGTGAGGATATGGCGAAGCTCACGGCGGGGTCAATTTATAGAACCCCGAGGCGGTGGCGCTTAATTTAAGCGGCTAGCGGAGGTGGCCGGAGATAAGGGAGAAGACGTCGCGGTGAGATCGCGGCTAATGGCGTGGCAAGCTCCCCGTCGACGATGGGATGGCCTAGAGGAGTCACGACGGCACGGTGGAAGAGTTGAGCCACGCGGCACCCGGCCGAGAGGCGGCGGTCGACGGCGAGCACTTTACCGCGAGCGGTGAGCCAGGGGAGATGTGCCGTGGCCGATCGGGGTGACTTCCAGCTCACCGGTGACGAGGACCTTTACCGTGACAGACTTATCTGGTGACCGCCGAGCACGAATCACGGCGAACGACGATCGACGGCGACGGCTATCGGCGACGAGCAGGAACATAATCTTCTTCAGTATGCCTGTTACTGTACCATGTGAATACCAGTTCAGAGTGACTGACAGAGCACATTGGAGCCCAGTTTTCTCAAATTTTTGTGTGAAAGCTAAGCCAACTCTCTGTAGTAAAGTTGTAGAACTATAATCCCTCTACAACTTTGCTACAATGTGTATTCACAAAAAGTCACTGGATCAAGGTTTAATTCACCCACAAAGTCGACTCTGTTACACTGGAAAGCTGATTTTCAGAATGAACAAGTCTGACAGTCAAACTTTGATTGGGTTTTCCTCCAAATTTCTCATAACAACTAAGCTCACACTCTTTAGCAAAGTTGTTCTCCTATAATGGGTCTTCAACTTTGATGTGGTGACCTAGGGCAAAAACCCTATATCCTGAAAGATACAAGGCTCCAAAGTTGAGCCAATATCACTGAAATCCAGACTTAGAATAAACTCACATGAGGTCTATTTTGCATTTAAGTCCAAAACCTAGGGTTTGGCTTTCAAATCCACATATTTGTGAACCAAAGGACTTAAGGAACCTATTTGGCTTGGTTTTTTGCACTTTAACCCAAAAGTGGGCTAATTTTGCACTTAAGCCCCTAGGGTTTGGTTTTAGGGTTTTCCAGGGTTCCAATTAGGGTTTTTGGTATTCCAGGGGTATAAGTGGGATTCAACTTTATTCTTGGAGTCATTTTATGACTTTTACCCTAAAGCCTTTAGGTTTTCTCAACTTAGGTTAAGTTTTACCCCTTTAATCACCATTTAGGGTTAAGTCCTTTAACCAGGGTCCTATTTGTAAAACATTAAAACAATACAACTTGTTTGAAAGTTTTGCCTAGTGAATGCACTCTAGGTGTGTCAAACATATGCAATGCCCATGCTCATGATGCCATGCTCAAGTTTTAGTTATAGTAACACCAGGGGTGTTACATTGGAGACTGCAGGGGGTCACGACTGCAACCCCAATGGCATCCTCGGCCTTCTATGCCGGGAACACTTCCCTAGACTTGTCGAGTACGCCGGAGTGACGAGCCCAGCATACACCTTCAACCACTACGCCGTCGCCCCTGATGCAGTAGATCGGGACGACAGACAATTCAACAACAAGGCGGAGCGGGTGAAGCAAGAGCTGTGGGTAAGTCTTCCTCGCACTATATTGTTTAATAAGTCGCATTTGTTGCATATTCTTGAAATAATGTATGGATACATCGTCTTCGTATGTAGGATTTCTTCAGATGCGATGCTGGATACGAGGCCAGGGCGGATGTGGTGTCTACTACTGAAAGTAGCCTAGAGGGGGGTGAATAGGCTAATCTGAAAATTTTCACAACAAACTTCGAAAGATTGTTAGATACACAGTTCGACTGGTGCAGGCCGGTTCAACAGCTACGTACGCAAGTTGAACCACTCTGAACCAATCCAACTGTTTTAAAAACTTTAGACTAAAATCTACTCGAAAAGTATTTCGCAAGTTCTTGAGAGAAGTAAGATATAGCTAAGTGAGGATGAAAAGATGAATATGTAAAGGCTATTTTACTTCTAGATAAACTCTACAGAGAAATCTTTATGTCAATCTTGCAAGTAAAAATATCTCAAGTTGAAACAAGCAAGAACACAAGACACAAGATTTAATCCGAGGTTCGGCCACACCACAAAGGTGTCCTACTCCCCGTTGAGGAGCCCACAAAGGGCCGGGTCTTTTTCAACCCTAATCCTCCAAAAGCCGACCACAAAGGTCAAGGCAATCTCTTCTTATCTTAGCTCAAAGAGCGGGTGATACAAACTTCTTAGGGTCGTCCACAAATTTGGAGACTCCCAAGCAACCTCAAAGATCTTGAAACCTAGGGTTTCAAGAACACCAAGAAAGCACAAGAGGGGTTTGCACAAGCTCAAGTCTTTGAAAGAGAGATGGGAGAGGAAAACCAAATCGTGAGCACAAGCACAAACCTCACACCGAAGAGCTCCTCCAACAAGGTTGAATCTTGAGGAAGATTTAAGTGTGAGAGAGATGGAGAGATGAGTGCTTTGTCTCAAGTTAGGTGAGCAATAAATGAGTGAGTGTTCAGCCGTATTGAAGAAGAGAGAGAGAGGGAGGGGTCTATTTATAGTCACGGCTCAAAAACTAGCCGTTTGACTAAAAAACCCGTTGAAAACCGGTTGAACCGCCCCCTAGGGCGGTTGAACCGCCCCCTGACAGGTCAGCAGACTGTCTGCCAGTCTGACTGCCAGACTGACTGGCAGACTGACCTGCAGGCGGGTCAGACAGGCCAGGACCGGTTGAACCGCCCCCCTAGGGCGGTTGAACCGCCCCCTGACACCCCTGGCGACCTGACTGCCAGTCTGACTGGCAGACTGTAGACCAGAAGTCAGAGGGTCAGAGACCAGTTGAGCTGCCCCCCAGGACCAGTTCAGCTGGTCTAGACCAGATAGTTTTGGAGAGAAAACCCCAGCTCAGCTGCCCGGGGGCAAGTTCAGCTGGGTATGGTCAAAGAGGTCCACAGCTGAAGTTGCAGTTCAGCTGGAGTTGAAAAAGTTCAACTCAGCTGAAGTCCAGCTCAGCTGAAAAGCTCAGCTGCAGCTGAAGAAGCTCATCACAGCTGAAGTTAAGTTCAGCTGGAAAGCTCAGCTACAGTTGAAGAAGTTCAGCTGCTTTTCAGCAAGAACACTCTAGGTTTCTCAACCCTAACCATGGTCAACCAAATAATGTTAAAGTGATTTTTGGTTTTCAAAAATAGCTTTTGAATTTGGGGACTTGAGCTATAGCAAACACATGTACCTGTGCGAAAAAGAACAAGGAAGAATTACATCATGCAACACAAGATTTTACATAGATTTTATACGTCCGTTGCATGAAGTCCTTGGTGCTTCCTTAAGTTCCTGTTTCCTTCTAATCAAACACTGAGAACAAAAACTGTTAGTACCCTTATTTGTTTTGTCATTAAATCACCAAAACCCTCACTTGGGGTTGATTGCACTTACAATCTCCCCCTTTTTGGTGATTGATGCCAAAACAATTAAGGTCAAAAGATATATATTTGCAATAGAAAATTTCTTTTGAATGATTGTATGTAGATGGCTCCCCCTAAATGTGTGCACGATTGTGAATCCAACGTCTTGACATAATATGTCATGTGAGCAACACATTTAGAGATAGTGACTGTGGGGGATAGATATCCCCCGGGTCCACTAAAAGAGTAAAGGACCTCACGGAAGGCCCAAGGGCCCAATAAATCGTAAGGTCATTCTTTCGTGGGCCTGGGGAGAAACAACCAGCAACGTAGAACGACATGAGGCCGGATTAGTGCAAACCCGGACGGCCCATAGCGTCGAGCGAGTGACCGCAACAGAGATCCGACTTTCCCGCGCTGGAGCCTCGATGCAACGAAGCCACGCGAGGATAAGTTGGCGAGGGTTACGTAGGGATAATCTCAAGAGGTTCACTATCTTTTATCTACTTGTTGTTATCTTATCCACGTGTACTGCCCCACGGTCGAGTATATAAGGCCTAGGGGGCACCCCATCAGATCGATCGACCCATTACTTAGCCACCCACACCAACTCTCTGTATTCTCGATCCAGAGAGCTCTCTTGTAATCATATCCACCAAGCATACTCATCAGGACGTAGGGTGTTACGCATCACTAAGCGGCCCGAACCTGTAAACCTTGTCCACCGTCCTTCGTGCGATCGACACGAACCATTTTGCTACAGTTGTCGACACCTTCCTACTCCTAAAACACCTTGAGGGGCAACCCCGGGTGTGCGGTCGGACCCAAAACACCGACAGCTGGCGCGCCAGGTAGGGGGTGTGTCGATAATCCAAGCTAGCTCAATGGCCATCTCCTTCTACAGCAAGATCACCCTACGTCCCGGATCTGTATTCTGCTTCGGAACAATCTCATTCGTAGCGGACGAAGAAGGAATCCTGCACCGTATCGTGGACCCGCCGAAAAAGGAATCTCCCCCAACGAACTCCGAAAATACCGGAGAAGCGCAACCTCCAGCTCTCCGAAAGAAGATCACCACGACGGCAGCACCGTTCTACCCCGACGTTCTCTTCATCGGAAGAGCGGAGTCGCCCATCATCTCCGACGACGAGCCGACTGTACCCGGGGAGGAACCGCCTCAACGAGAGTCCCGTCGACGGAGGAACCGGCGCAGGAACGTTCGACGACATCACGCAGCCGGAGAGCGGAATCCGGAACAACCTGTCTCGCGAGATGAGGTCTCGGAGGTAGGAGAAACTCCGGAAGAACGCGTCTTCAGAGAACGAAGGAACTCCCGACGACGTGATCGCCGACGAGCTCAGGAACAGGCTGAGCAGGATGCAAGGCAGCATCAAGAGAATCCATTCTTCGGGCGCAACCTGAACCCCGACTTCGCCCGAGCCATGAACACACCGAGCGAAATCGGAGGGGTACTGGCTCGGATAGCTGAGGGACTTCCTCGGACTCCTGACGCCGATGGCTACCGACGAGTGTTTACCCAGGCGGCTAACCACCTTCTACTGCTTGCTCACCCGCCGAACGATCTACGACACGCCATCAACAGTCACCGAGACGCGCGGAGCTCCATCAATGCTTCGCGCGAACGGCGGCATGAGAACGAGATTCGTTGTCGAGAGGAGTATGACAGGGATCATGGCATCCCGACTCAGAGCCAAGCTACCAGGACTGAGTCGGCAACGGCTTCAACTGGCGGAACCACCCGGGGACGGTCGAGGAATCACAATCACAACTCCCCTCCCTGGGACAGACATCGTCCCCGACGACAGGAGGACACGTGCGGAGTGTCCGCCCTCACTCCGCGCCTTAAGGCCATCCAGTGGCCTCCCAACTTCAAGGTATCCAATGTTGACAAATATGAACCTAAGCAGGATCCATGGGGTTGGCTGGCCGTCTACACCACCGCTGCTCGAGCTGCCGGGGCGTCCGAAGACGTGATGACCGCGTACTTACCCATTGTCCTTGGGCAAGACGCGCTGCAATGGCTGCGACATTTACCCCGACACTGCATCGACGTCTGGAGCGATTTTAGTCGACGCTTCACCGCCAACTTCCAGTCCCTCTCCGACAAGCCGGCGCAACCGTGGGACCTCAAATCTATCAAGCGCCGGGGGGACGAAACTCTCCGGTCGTACCTCAAGAGGTTTCAAACCATGAGAAATCGCATCCCCGAGGTCACGGAGGCGGCCGTGATCGAGGACTTCTACCGAGGATCCAATGATTCGGCTTTCGTCCGAGCCATACTACAGAAGGCGCCGACTACCTCCGAGGAGCTGTTCCGGGAAGCCGACCTCTACATCACCGCCGACGAGCGAGCCCAGGACCTCATCGGAGGAGCAAAGCCCGCACCAGCAGCACCACGACGCGACACAAATCAACAACCCGACAAGCGATGGGAGAAGAGGCCTCGCGAAGAAGTGCACGCTGCCGGACCACCTGCCTCTCGCGCTCGAGGAGGACCTCGTGGAGGCGAACGTACATTGGACGACATCCTCGACGCCCAGTGCCCGTACCATAAGGACATGCGCCACACTCTTCGTAACTGCCGAGACTTCAAGCACTCCGTCGGACACGGCCGACCCTTTCAACCTCTACCTCCTCCTCCGCCGAGGGGAGGACCAGATGAACCACAACAACCCCATCGGCAGGAGGAGGGAGGAGGAGGAGGAGCTTTTCCACGCGTTGACAGGGAGGTCAACGTCATCTTCGGCGGACACGAATCGCAGGAGAGCAGAAGACAGCAAAAGCTCAACGATCGCCAGATACTGGTGGCGACCATCGGTCCTCCCGCCCCATACCGGTGGTCGGAGCACCCGATCACCTTCACTCGGGCAGATCAATGGCTCAACTTCGACCACCCGGGCAAATATCCGCTTCTCGTCGATCCGGTGATCCGAGAGAGCCGGGTGAAGAAGGTGTTAGTGGACGGGGGGAGCAGCATCAACGTCACCTTCCCCCGGACACTCCAAGGCTTGGGAGTTCACCTCAAAGAGCTCCACGAGTCGGACACTCCTTTCTTCGGCATCGTGCCGACGGAAGGGGAATACCCGCTGGGCCACATCTACATGCCAATCACCTTCGGAACTCCGGAGAACTACAGAACCGAGTTCCTGAGGTTTGAAGTGGTGAACTTCGACTGCGGGTACAACGCCATCATCGGGAGGCCGGGATTGGCCAAGTTCATGGCCATTCCGCATTACACCTACATGATACTGAAGATGCCAGGACCGCAAGGGATCATAACTGTGCGCGCCGACTTCCAAGGCGCCACAGAGTGTTTCCGGGTGGCTATTCAAGCAGCCCTCACCGCCAAGCCGTCGACGGCTCCCTCTACTTTGGCGAACTCTAAGCCTGAGGAGGACCTCGCAATACCGGCGAATGAAGCTCAGACCGCGACCTCTATGCGGCCGACTGAAGAAACCAAGAGAATCAACCTGGGGTTCGCTGATGAGCGCAAGACGGCCATCATCAGCTCCAGCTTGGATGACAAATAGGAAAGCGCGCTCGTCCGGTTTCTGCAAGATAACCGAGATGTATTCGCATGGCAACCTGCGGATATGCCGGGAGTCCCAAGAGAACTGGCCGAGCACAAACTGAAGGTTTTTCCCCAGGCAAGGCCGATTCGGCAAAAACTACGTCGTTTCACGCCTGATAAGAGAGAAGCCATTCGCGTCGAGTTAGCTCGCTTGGTCGCGGCTGGATTCATTAGAGAAGTATTACATCCCGAGTGGTTAGCCAATCCTGTTCTTGTACTCAAAAAGAATAAAGTGGACTGGCGCATGTGTGTTGATTATACTGATCTCAACAAACACTGTCCGAAGGATCCTTTCGGGCTCCCGAGGATAGATCAGGTGGTGGACTCCACCGCTGGATGTTCTATGCTATCTTTCTTGGATTGCTATTCTGGATACCATCAGATTAGTCTGGCAAAGGAAGATGAAGAAAAAACGGCATTCATTACTCCGTTCGGCGCTTTCTGTTATACCTCCATGCCGTTTGGCCTCAAAAACGCTGGAGCGACTTACCAGAGAGCCATTCAAACATGCTTAGCCGATCACTGGGGCAAGCGTGTGGAGGCTTATGTGGATGATGTGGTGATCAAAACACAGGACTCAAAAGACTTCATCGAAGACTTGCAACTGGTTTTCAACAGCCTGAGGCGGTATAGATGGAAGCTTAATCCCGAGAAATGTGTTTTCGGAGTACCAGCCGGAAAGTTGCTCGGGTTTATTATCAGCCACCGGGGAATTGAAGCTAATCCAGATAAGATTGAAGCTATCATGAAGATGGAAGCACCTCGATCGCATAAGAAGGTTCAGCGGCTTACTGGATGTATGGCAACTCTAAGCAGATTTATATCCAGGCTGGGAGAAAAAGGTCTGCCATTTTACAAGTTACTCAAAAAGGTGGATAAGTTTCAATGGACTTCAGAAGCGCAAGAAGCTCTAGATGCTCTGAAAAAATTCTTGACAACACCACCAGTACTGAAACCACCTCGGCGAGCCACGTCAACTCAACCAGCCGAAGATTTGCTACTGTATATCTCTTGCACGACTCACGTGGTAAGCACCGCGTTAGTAGTCGAGCGAGTAGAAGAAGGACATGCCTATCCGATACAACATCCTGTCTACTTCATTAGTGAAGTCCTAGGCCCCTCAAAGAAAAAATACCCTCAAGTTCAGAAGCTATTGTATGCAGTACTTCTAACTGCCCGTAAGCTGCGTCACTACTTTGACGACCACAAAGTCATAGTAGTCACAAGTTTTCCAATAGGGGATATTCTTCACAACAAGGAAGCCATCGGTCGGATAGCCAAGTGGGCTTGTGAGCTGGGATCTCATGACATCGAGTTCCGGCCTCGCACTGCCATCAAAACTCAAGCACTGGTTGATTTCGTATCGGAGTGGACTGAACAACAAGTACCAGACAACCCGGAGACTGCAGAAGTATGGCGGATGTATTTTGACGGCTCACTAAAGCTGCAGGGAGCAGGAGCGGGGATTCTCTTCACTGCACCTGGAGGCGAACACCTCAAGTACGCTCTCCAGTTGCTATTCCCGGCCTCCAACAATGCAGCCGAGTACGAAGCTTTGATCCATGGATTGAACATTGCCATATCGTTGGGCGTCAAAAGATTAATGGTATACGGAGACTCTCTGGTAGTCATCAGCTAGATAAATAAGGAGTGGGATTGCTCAAGCGATTCGATGGGAAAATACTGCACTGCCGTCCGAAAGCTGGAAGATAAATTCGAGGGTCTAGAATTTCATCATGTAGAAAGAGATCGGAACACGGCAGCCGATGTACTGTCCAAGCTAGGGTCCAGTCGAACTCAGGTCCCACCCGGGGTTTTCATGCAAGAAATTCTGCAGCCGAGTATCTCAATGGATCAAACAGAAGAGTGCAACATCATAGATCAACCCGAGTCAGATCCTGATGACTAGAGAAGGCCGATCATTAAGTATATAAAGAATGAAGAAGAACCAGACGACAAGAATTCGGCAGAGCGCATTGCAAGACAGTCGGCTCACTATACACTTATTGGAGAGACATTATACAGAAGGGGTGCATCATGCGTCTTCATGAAATGCATTCTCCCAACCACTGGAAGGCAACTCCTGGAGGAAGTCCATGCTGGACAATGTGGAATACATGCAGCCTCCAGAACACTGGTCGGGAAGGTCTTCAGGTCAGGATTCTATTGGCCAACAGCAAAGAACAATGCAGCCGAGTTAGTTCGAAGGTGTGAGGCCTGCCAATACTTGTCAAAGCAACAACACGTGCCAGCACAGCAACTGCAGACCATACCAGTAACTTGGCCTTTCGCATGCTGGGGACTGGATATGATTGGACCTTTCAAGAAAGCTCAAGGGGGATACACTCATGTATTGGTAGCAATTGACAAGTTCACTAAATGGATAGAATTCAAGCCCATTGCCTCCTTAACCTCTGCTAAGGCCGTGGAATTCATACAAGACATAATATTCAGATTCGGGATACCAAACAACATCATAACTGATTTAGGATCCAACTTCACGAGTTCAGAATTCTTTGACTTCTGCGAGCAAAAGAGCATTCAGATCAAGTATGCATCTGTAGCCCATCCAAGAGCCAACGGGCAAGTTGAGCGAGCCAACGGGATGATATTAGATGCACTCAGGAAAAAGATTTTCGATAAGAATGAAAAATTCGTAGGAAAGTGGATAAGGGAATTGCCCTATGTTGTTTGGAGCCTAAGAACCCAACCTAGCCGAGCTCTGCATGGAAACACTCCTTTCTTCATGGTCTATGGGTCGGAGGCGGTGCTGCCTGCTGATCTCAAATTTGGGGCGCCAAGGCTGATCTTTGAAAGCATAGCAGAAGCTGAGGCCACCAGGCTGGAGGACATAGACGTACTCGAGGAAGAACGGTTAAACGCAGTAATCCAATCAGCAAGGTACCAGCAAACTTTAAGGCGCTATCACGATAAGGCTGTGCGACAACAATCCTTCTCAGTAGGGGAGCTCGTCCTTCGCCGAATTCTAACGGGAGAAGGACGACACAAGTTATCACCCTTATGGGAAGGACCCTTCGTGGTAGCAGAAGTCACTCGGCCCGGATCATATCGCCTCACTCAGATGGATGGCACAGAAGTTGGGAACTCCTGGAACATAGAACACCTCAGAAAGTTTTATCCCTAAGCTGTACCTCAAAACTGCTAGGATGATGATGATGTACTCTGTAAAGTGGAAATATGTCATCAATAAAGAAGAGGTCTCAAGGATACTCGATTTATTTACGATTGACTTGCATTCTCACTTAACTCAGGGTGACCACTATGCCCTGCTAACGGAGCAATCGACTTAAGTCGGCAACGACTTAAGGCGGTGCAACATGCTCACGCTTACTTAACTCAGGGTGACCACTATGCCCTGCTAACGGAGCAATCGACTTAAGTCGGCAACGACTTAAGGCGGTGCAACATGCTCACGCTTACTTAACTCAGGGTGACCACTATGCCCTGCTAATGGAGCAATCGATTTAAGTCGGCAACGACTTAAGGCGGTGCAACATGCTCACGCTTACTTAACTCAGGGTGACCACTATGCCCTGCTAACGGAGCAATCGACTTAAGTCGGCTATGACTTAAGGCGGTGCAACATGCTCACGCCCACTTAATTTAGGGTGACCACTATGCCCTACGAACGCAGCAATCGACTTAAGTTGGCGGCAACTTAAGACCGGTACAACATGCTCGCGCCTATATAATTCAGGGGATGACTTCCATATCCCGCAAACAAATTTCATAATCATCATGCGTCATTACTGCTAACTCATTAACTAATAAATTCTGATACAGTGAAAGAGTAATTATGTCATTCGAACGGTAAACTGGTGTCCTCTAACAAACACTCGATCATGCAAACCGCGCGCTTGGAGCACGCGAAATGTTTTTCTATTTTGCAACACCTTTTCCAGGAGCAACCGACGAAGAAGGGCGACTCGAGGAATCAGGGGCGGCGTTCACGTCAGCCCTTATATCTTCGGGAACAACCACGCCGGGTCTCCTCATCAGGATTCGTCCCGCCCGAATAGCCTTGTCCAGGGCTTTGTCGCGTTGGGCCTTGAGAGTAATAGAAGTTTCTTCAGCAGTTTTAGCAGCCAGTCGAGCACTCTCCAACTCCTGGGCAATGGATTTTTTGGAAGCCCGGAGCCCTTTGATAGTAGCATCCTTCGCTGATATCAACTGCTTAAGCCGGGTTACCTCCTCCATGGATTCCTGCAGCTTACGACGATGAAGGTCTAATTCTTCCATGGTGAAGCGATGACTTCTTTCCAAGATGGTCAGCGAATTGCTAGAATCTCGATACAACCTGTCAAGATTGTCACGAGAAGCGGCAAGAATACGTTTTTCTTCCTGCAAGCACAAGTCAGTTCCTTCAAAAAACCAGGCAAGTAATAGGAGCACAGCAAGGCAAAGCACAGTTTCGTATATCACCTTTTCAGAGTCGAGCTGAGCATGCAGAGAAGAACTCAACGCATTGGCATCATCTAAGGCAGCGGAGACCTGACTCAGCTCAATCTGACTTTGAGAGTACTTTTCCCCAAAATCAGTGCATTGCTGGGCCAATTCAGCCTGATCTCGAGAATGTTTTTCCTCAAGAATTGCAATCTGCCGAGTCATTCCTAGCAAGAGGTAACCAAACAAAACGAGGTCAGAAGGTAAAACAGTCCACAACAAAGGTGAAGAAAAGAAAAAGGGCACTAACCAGCGTTAGTTGCCTCCAACTCGGATACACGACGATGAAGCGACACTGGATTCCAACACGAAAGAGACGAAGCCACTTCTGGGACAGAAACACCCTGCGATCTCAGCTGACTGGCCATCCCATCCACCAAAACCTGATGAGAAGAACAGATAAGCATAATGACAAAAGTCCATGCAATGTAAAGATCAAGCCAAAAAACGGCACAGTACCTGGAGGTTGGAAAAGAACGAAGGGATCCCCAAATCAGGAGAAATCAGCTGATAACCAGGCGCAAGGTCACCACCCGAAGCAGTTTGCAATGGAACAGTGGGAATCAGTTCAGCGCCTTCAACAGAGCCGGACGCCCGATCAGCGGGGACGCTGCCCTCTAAAGCGACGCCCTGGTCCAAAGTCTGGGCCACCACCATGCAGCCAGAATGTGGAGGTGACCCTGCATGAACGTCCATGGAAGTGCCGGAAGGAGACCCTGTTTGGGCACCCTCGGGGGCTGGGTCATAGTTGGCACTGCCCACTTGAGCTGGATCATCCCCGGCAGCACCCTCGGGGGCTGGGCAGTGGCTTGCACTCTTCGCCCGAGCTAAGTCATCCCCGACGACACCCTCGGGGGCTAGGCATGTGTCAGCACCATTCTTGAGGTCCAGACTCTCCGCAGTAACCACCTCTAAGGTTGACGGGCCCTCGGCTACTTCCATGGAATCAGGACAATCCAAGTTAGCATCCCGACCCTCGAGATCGCGCTCTAAGGTCGACGAGGCACGGGATGACCTCAACCCAGCATCCGGCACGGCACCGCAAGCTTCCGTCGCATCATCATCCACTGGCCCTGATAACAAGTCCTCTGGGACCATATCCTCAAGAGTTTGATCAAAGTCGGCCAGGGATATTTCTTGCAGACCAACGAGGGCAGATAAAGCAGGAGAAGGAACTCCACTACTTTCACCACTGGCGAGGAATTGCCGACTGTTCTTCCGAGTCAGAGGGACCTCATTCTCTTCCTCTCTGTTGTCTTCATCAGCAACACAGGCAACACCCCCATTGGGATCAACGACAGATGGAGTACACCCATTGGGATCAGCAACAGACATACCACACCCATTGGGATCAGCATCAGTAAATTCAGGCACAGGAACCTCCTCAGCAGCAGGAACCGAGGGACCAGCGCCCCGATCCAAACTAGATACTTGTTGAAGACGTCTCTTTTTCTTTTTCTGCTCATCAGCAGGAAGATCAGTTTGATTGGCTCGGCAAGGACGCCTCGAGCGAACACGGACAGGTCTCTGAACATCCAAGGTTATACCAACCTCTGGGAGAGGCGCCACCGCCAATGTCTCAGCAGGAGTAGCATCAGAAGAATCTTCAGCCAACATATCAAGCATGGCATTTATTTCTGCATCATTAGGATCCAAAGGCACCTAAAAATGGACTTGTCGTTCATCATCAGGAATTTCCCCAAGGGAGGCAACCAAAGCACTGACTTCTTCATCAGAGGGCCGCGTTCTAAGGCCCAAATAGCCATCAGTCGCAGGTGGATTTGACACGAAAAGAGTGAAGACTTTAGCAGGAGGCAGATTCCAGGCCGAGTACGCCACTGGAGCACCAACATTGGACACTTTGCCCCTGAGAATCATTTCCAGTCGGCTCACCAAATCTGCAGAAGGGATTCTCTTGTTGATAACCTGAGTTGAGTCGGCTAGCCCTTGATACAGATAAGCCGGGTGGACCCTATCTTTCAGTGGCTGAATGTTTTTGAAAACGAAGTCAGCAACTACAGCTTCAGCGGTTAAACCTCTCTCTTTCAACAGTCCAACTTCAGCTAGCAACACACCGGCTTCAGCTACCTCCTCGTCTGTGGGAGACTCGGTCCAGCTTGGGGTGCGAACGTCTGGCTGTCTCCCCGACCGGGGGGGGAGAGAATTTCCATAATTATCAACTATAAACCACTCCAGACGCCATCCCTTAATGCTGTCTTTAAGGGGAATCTCAAGATATTCAGTTTTCCGTCCCCGGCGCATCTCCAAACTGGCACCCCCGACCAACTGATGTTGTCCCCCAGCCATCCCAGGGCGACAATGATACAGGTGTTTCCACAAGCCGAAATGCGGCAGCATGCCAAGAAAGGCTTCACATAAGTGGACGAAGATAGAAATTTGCAGAATTGAGTTAGGGTTCAGATGGGTCAGGTTAATGTGGTAGAAATCAAGGAGACCACGGAAAAAGGGAGAAATAGGAAGGCCAAGGCCGCGGAGAAGAAAAGGAGCGTAAACTACGGACTCGTGGGTATCCTCTGTCGGGACCGTAGTCCCGTGGCAAATCCGCCAAGAACAGAGTTCCCGTGGAGGAAGAACCCCGATGGACACGAGGTGGAGGAGTTCGGCTTCGGAGATGATAGACATGTGGTTACCTGCAAAAGGCAACTGGCTGTTGGGATCGATTGGAGGAATCACCACAGCGGATGAGCTCGCGATTTTCCTCTTAGGAGCCATCTCGATTCTACCAGTGAGCAGATTGGAGGCAAGCGCAGAGGGGATTCGGAAGCGGGAATGCAAGAACTAGGGCGTGGAAAGCAAAGGCGGCTAAAAGTGCAGCTCTTATGGGATATTCTCGGACCAGATACCGTTTCAAAAAGTGTCCTGTCATCACCCGGCAGTTATTTCCAAAACCCCAGCAGGCCACGTGGTCGTTCGGCAGTTATTTCCAAAAAACCGATGGGCCACCTCATCACTCGGTTATCATCCTCAAAATAGCTCATGCGGCCTGCTATTACTCGGCGTTGCCTCTAAAACGCTGATCTTGTGTTCAATCGCTCGGCATTACTTCTAAAGTGCCGACGGCGACCTTCAATCACTCGGCGTTGCCTCCAAAACGCTGACCTTGTGTTCAATCGCTCGGCATTACTTCTAAAGTGCCGACAGCGACCTTTAATCACTCGATGTTGCCTCTAAAACGCTGATCTCGTATTCAATCGCTCGGCATTACTTCTAAAGTGCCGACGGCGACCTTCAATCACTCGGCGTTGCTTCTAAAACGCTGATCTCATGTTCAATTGCTCGGCATTACCTCTAAGATGCCAGCGGTGACCTGCTCTCACTCGGCGTTGACTCTAAAATGCTGATTTCATACTCAGCCGCTCGGCATTACCTCTAAAGTGCCGACGTCACCATCCAATCACTCGGCGTTGCCCCTAAAACGCTGATCTTATGTTCAATCGCTCGGCATTACTTCTAAAGTGCCGACGGCGACCTTCAATCACTCGGCGTTGCCTCTAAAACGCTGATCTCGTGTTCAATCGCTCGGCATTGCCTCTAAGATGCCAGCGGCGACCTTTAATCACTCGACGTTGCCTCTAAAACGCCGGTCTCATGTTCAATCGCTCGGCAATACTTCTAAAATGCCGACGTCGACCTTCAATCGCTCGGCATTGCCTCTAAGACGCTGGTATGGCGTTCAGTCGCTCAGCATTACTTCTAAAACGTCGATATAGACTGCAAGACTACTCGGCGGCTACTTCTGGAAGCGTCAGTATGATGTCCAAGTTATTTGTCTATCGTCTCAAAAGAAACAGTTTCATAATCAAGCAAAGCAAGTCATCAAGAGGAAACCAACGTCATTCTTTCATTAAGGGGAGACAATAAGATTACAAATCAACTCTTTGCGAGTTGATGCTTCCCTACTATTTCTACATTACATTACTACTACTATACTACGCTACACTACTCTACATTACTACTACATTATTCTAACTATACTAAACTATACTAATATCTAAAAAGACCAGTGGCATTTAGCCACTGGCCTTGCCCCTGCTGCTGCCGCCCTTGGTGCTGCCCCTGCTGCTGCCGCCCTTGGTGCTGCCCCTGCTACTGCCGCCGTCACCGCCCCTGCCGCCGTCGCCGCCGCCCTTGCCACTGCCGCTGCCGTCGCCGTCGCCACCGTCGTCGTCGTCGTCGTCGTCCTCGTCCTCGTCGCCGCCGTCCGAGTCCTCCTCATCCGAGGAGTACTCCGACTCATCCGAGCCCTCGAGCCCGGATCGCTCGATGGCCCGGATGTACGTCCAGACTTCCGCGGCTATCCCCTGGGAGTCGTCCGAGTCATCGGACGACGCTGGGGGAGAGACGGGAGCCGAAGACCCCTCGGACTCGGAGGAGAACTCCTCCTCCGAGTATTCTGAGTCACCGAAATCCTCCGATGGAGGAGTCGGCTCGCGCTTGCGCTTGTTGCTCTTGCCCATGGTGGAAGCAAGCGGGAGAGAAGAGAAGGAAGCAGTAAAGAACAGCGAAGAGATGTGAAGGAACCAGAGGGGCAACAGCGTTATTTATAGAAGAGAAAGGCAACCGCTCACCTCCAACCGCGGTCACTGAACAGTCGCAAAGCATTCAATATGCACTTCCACCCGTCCGGAGACACGTCAGGCGGCTGACGCCGTTTCATGCAGCACTACACCCATTGGGACTCCAGTCAACAGCGCAAAGGGTATGATTACACTCGCCGTCCCATCACATTACAACTCAGAAGCAGCCGGCTAAAACACTCAGCGTACCAAGCCGTCCCTTGCCCACACCCATTGGGGGGGACGCCCAGGAATTATCAATATATTTTTCAAAATGGTCACATCTGTGCAGAGCATGCAGTGAATGCCTCAAGACAAAAATGAGATATCAACAAGAGTTAGAGGGAAGCCAAATATAGCCAGCAGAGTGCAAAATATGGTCGACAGACACGACTTGAAGACTAGACAGAGAACGTCCATCAAATGTCCAATCAGTCGCAGAGCAAATAAATTACGCTACCTAGCAAGATATGGAAGGATTGCAAACTCGGCTGCAAAAGACAAAATACATGCTGACCTCTGAAGCATAATATTGATGACATAGCACGGATGACATCATGCCAACTTTTTTATAAGCAGAAAGAGTAATCTTCAGCAAAAGGACATAAAAAGAAGACCTTCAAGCGAATTATCCTCAAAAAATCCACTTGAAGGTCGGGGGCTACACCCATTGGGTGCACCTTCGGTGCACCCCATGGATTATCATTCTAAGCCGAGATAGTGCCAATTTCTAGAGCATGGGACAAGAGTAAAAAGCCAATCCTCAACCGAAATGAAGGAACACAAATGGAAATAATCTCTACTGAAGACCTTCGAGTAGATTATTTTCTAAAATCTACTCGAAGCTCGGGGGCTACACCCATTGGGTGCACCTCCGGTGCACCCAATGAAGTTCAGAATCCTACAAATTGGAATGCCGATCTCTAAGGCACAGGCACGAAACTAGGTTTTGGTCAACAAGTGATCGGAGCAGGAGAGAACAACAGGAAGCCATCTTTCTTCAAATCACCTGCAAGCTGGACCTGGGATCTTCGGGTTGATTACCTCTAAATTAACCCAAAGATAGGGGGCTTGTGGGGGATAGATATCCCCCGGGTCCACTAAAAGAGTAAAGGACCTCACGGAAGGCCCAAGGGCCCAATAAATCGTAAGGTCATTCTTTCGTGGGCCTGGGGAGAAACAACCAGCAACGCAGAACGACATGAGGCCGGATTGGTGCAAACCCGGACGGCCCATAGCGTCGAGCGAGTGACCGCAACAGAGATCCGACTTTCCCGCGCTGGAGCCTCCATGCAACGAAGCCACGCGAGGATAAGTCGGCGAGGGTTACGTAGGGATAATCTCAAGAGGTTCACTATCTTTTAGCTACTTGTTGTTATCTTATCCACGTGTACTGCCCCACGGTCGAGTATATAAGGCCTAGGGGGCACCCCATCAGATCGATCGACCCATTACTTAGCCACCCACACCAACTCTCTGTATTCTCGATCCAGAGAGCTCTCTTGTAATCATATCCACCAAGCATACTCATCAGGACGTAGGGTGTTACGCATCACTAAGCGGCCCGAACCTGTAAACCTTGTCCACCGTCCTTCGTGCTATCGGCACGAACCATTTTGCTACAGTTGTTGACACCTTCCTACTCCTAAAACACCTTGAGGGGCAACCCCGGGTGTGCGGTCGGACCCAAAACACCGACAGTGACAACAACCATACTAAATACAATCATCCGAGGGGTGCAAGAGTGTCAAAACAGGAGTTGTGATGCACATGACTATCTCTAAACACCCATTATTTTTACTTCATAGCAGAGAAGACATTACAAACTGATAGGACACAAGATGATGGCCAGAAGACCATCATATTACTTTGAATAACAATCCAACAGTTTTATTTCATACAATGGTAAAAAAAGGTACAAGCCACAACAGTGGCCAAAAACAAAAATAATCCAAAAGAAAAAACGAAAGAACCACAAACTAGAAATTGGATTTTCTCCCCCTTTTTGGCAACAAGTACCAAAAATGGAGAGAGAGACAAGGATACAAGAATCAGTATCCTCCAGGAGGAGGATATGACGGAGGATACGATGGAGGATATGAAGTGTAGTCAGGGAAAAAAGTCCTCATCGCGTCCTCCTCAAAAGTGGAGTCCCGAGGTGGCTCATCAGCCGCAGAAAAAACAGATGCCGAAGATGTACGATGATCAGGAGGAGGTGGAGGGTGGTGGTGGTAACCAGAGCCGGATGGCCTAGGGTCACCAGGAATGGGTCCCGGGCCCGGGTAAGGAGGCGGAGGGTGGGAGGATGATTGACCTGGATCCCCATGGTAGGGAGGCGGGGCAAACTCCTCGCGATCATCAACATAGACTTCTTCATCTTCATCGTCTGCAGACATAAAAGGCACCCCGTAGGCCTGCTGGTGCCACTCATTGATATCCGGGGGAGGAGGATGGAGAGGCACATCAGGCGAACGAGGGACAAAAGGCATGCCCATGGAGGAAGCTTGACGACGAAGATTGTCGTCAGTCTCCCGCTGACGCCGTGCCACCTCATGGACATCAGCAGAAATGTTGCGGCACATGGAGAAAAATGCCACAAGCCCATGGACCAAGCGAGCACCCATCCCGCGGCCACGACCTCGACCACGACCACGAGCACGTGGCATGGGAGATCCGCGGCCAGGAGAGGGACGCGAGGCAGCAGCGGGGGGAGAGGAGGAAGGATGGTGAGGAGGCTGGCGAGGTGGCTCAGAGGAGGAGGCAGGGCCTCCAGACCGTGAGGGAACCCGCTTCGTACGAGCAGCTGGGTTGGAGGAATCAACCCAGTAGGGTACGTAGCGGGAGTGTTTGACGGGTTTTTCGAAGTGGGTCTGGGTGACCACTTCGATCATCTTCATGATAAAGGGTGCATGAAGACACCCTCTGTGAGGAGACCAGGAAGCACGGACGATCTCTTCCCAGATCATGTCAAACACATTGATGCGGGCGAGACTGTTGGGAGCAAGGAGGAGGAGGAAGACTCGACTCTCCCCAAGGACGTTCATTTGATTACCGCCCTTTGGGAAAACGGTCATCCGGGACAAGGAATTAAGGTACCTGTAGTACCTATGCATGTTAGCGGTTGTCCAGAACTCCCGCTCAGTAGAGACATGAATGAATTCCGTCTCTTCCCGCATGGGCAGCCGAATGCCATGCACTCGCATGTTGCTGCCCTGAATGTCTGCATCAGAGAAGCCCAGAATATGGGCAAAACGACGATAACTGACTTTGTGCCAGTTACCCTGGATGAAGAAATACATGACTGGGTAATCATACCCATCGGCTTCCTCATCTACTTTCTTTATCCAGAGGGTGGCATAGAACTGAGCTACCACCTCATCGTTCCAGGGGTATTCCATGGTCATAATGTTACGTAACCCCTTTCTCTCTAAGTTTACGAGAGCTGACGACATGTCAGCATCTCCCATATTCTCACAACCCTCCCAGTCAATAAATCTATGTCGGACGACTGGGTGTTTCTTGGTAAGAATGACAGAATTGTAGAAGTCAGCCTGGAAAAGATTCCAGAACCGAGAGTCCTGGACACCAGGATGACGAGGAGTGAGAGTAGGGTTGGTAAACCTCAGACGCTGAAGGGTGTCTATTCCATTCTGAGTGAAGTCGACGGGAGATTCATGCGGACCGCGGCTGACGTTCGCTGGATGCATGTGCAGTCCGGTGACGTAGAGAGCATCAGGCGCCGGAAGGTCGACGAAGTCGTCGAAAGCCCCATCCTCCTCTTGGCAGGGAGCATACCCTGAGGAAGACGTGCTACGACGAGGACGAGAGGCGCCAACCTTTTGGCGTCTCCCGCGAGTCGGCTGCGAGGGCAGGGAAGAGCCCTCGCCAGCCATCCGACCAGAGCCACGTCCTCTCTTAGAGAGGGAGCGACGAGGCGGAGGAGAGGGGACGGGAGATTCCTCCTGAATCTCGTCGGAGTCGCTGCTAAACTCAACCACAGAGGGGTTGCGACGACGCACCATGATTGAAAAGGTGGTGAAACTGTGAAGCGGTTGAAGTGTGTGAAGGAGAGGCTCTAAAGGTTGTGAAGCGACCAAGGCGAGAGTGAATGAAGTGGGAGAAGAGAAGGGGAGAGTCAAGTATATATAGGCAGTTGAGCTGGTCCTCAGGACCAGTTCAACCGCCCCCATGGGCCAGTTCAGCTGGTTCTGACCAGTGTGGTCAGAGAACCAGAAACAACAGATTCAAATTTGCGCGCAGCTGCAGGAAGTGACTGGACAGGAAAAAAAAATTGGGCGCCCCTGACACGCGTGCATGGCTAGTGCGCGGGCAGAGCAGAAATGTCCAAGAAAAATCTGCGCGCGCGTGAAGAGACAGGACAGGGAAAAGTGGAAAAGCATCTGCATGCACAGCCAGAAAAAAATCTGGCGCGCACAGGTCCTGCTGTCCTGCAGAGCGGCAACAAACAAAGAAAAACAAAAACCTGCGTGCGCCGCAGAGGAAGTGACCAGACGCTGCTGAGCCCTGCAGAAAGCGACCAGAAAGCGGCAGCAAGTAAAAAGAAAAAAAATAGTATACTGCGTGCGCCGCAGGGGAAGTGACTGCACAGGGGAAAAGTGGCGCGCCAGACACGCAAACAAACAAAAAAAATGGCGCGCCCAGCAGAGTGAATGACCGGTCAGAGAAAAAAAAATTTACTGGCGCGCTGGCAAGGCAGTGGCGAAGCGACCGGACACAAAAAAATGCTGCGCGATAGAGAAAAATAAAAAAAATGTGCACGAGGAAGCGACCGGTCAAGAAAAAGTGCTGCGAGACAAAAGAAAAAGGTGCAGCGCGACAAGAAAAAGGGCAGGTGACAGACCTGCGACCGGTCAAAAAAGGTGTCGCGCGACTGAAAAAATTGCAGGTGACAGACCTGCGCGGACAGGCCGGTCAGAGACCGGTTCAACCGGTCCACTATGCCGGTTCAACCGGTTTTAACCAGGATGGTCCTGGTAAAAACTGGCTAAAAACAGCTGAGCTGAAGTTCAGCTGCTAAGTTCAGCTGGCCTCCTCCAGCTGAACTAGAAAGTTCAGCTGGTCAAGCCAGTTGAGCCCCAAAAAAATCTTAGCACTAAAATGCATTCAATTTTTAACATTTTCATAAAGTTTTTGAAAGATCATCACATAGCTTTTAAAACTATCAATCAAAAATAGTGAATCAAACAATTTTTATGACCGTTTTCAAGTTAAGTTACGAGAATCTAAGATATTTAATTCACTCCTAAGAAAGCAAAACCTAGTCTCATCGAGGGGTTTTGTGAAGATATCGGCTAGTTGATTTTCGGTGCTCACATGAAACAATTCGATATCTCCTTTGGCTTCGTGGTCTCTCAAGAAATGGTGTCTGATGTCAATATGTTTAGTTCTAGAGTGTTGCACAGGGTTGTTTGCAAGTTTTATGGCACTCTCATTGTCACACAAAAGTGGAATTTTGTTAAACTCACAACCAAAATCTCGAAGGGTTTGCTTCATCCATAACAACTGTGCACAACATGCCCCAGCTGCTATGTACTCAGCTTCTGCAGTGGAAAGTGCAACACAATTTTGTTTCTTGGAACTCCATGATACTAAGGATCGCCCAAGGAATTGGCAAGTCCCAGTAGTACTTTTTCGATCTACTTTGCAACCAGCATAATCTGAGTCAGAATAGCCAAGTAAATCGAAAAGGGAGCCTTTGGGATACCATAATCCTAGGTTTTGGGTGTGAACTAAGTATCTTAGAATTCTCTTAACTGCTACAAGATGGCAATCTTTAGGATTTGCTTGAAAACGTGCACACATGCAAACACTCAACATAATATCAGGTCTAGATGCACATAAGTAAAGGAGTGATCCTATCATTGATCTATATAATGTTTGATCTACGGGTTTACCTTCCTCATTTAGGTCGAGATGTCCATTTGATGACATTGGAGTCTTGGCGTGTTTTGCCTTTTCCATGCCAAATTTCTTGAGCATATCTTGTGTATATTTGGTTTGGCATAGAAAAGTACCTTCCTTGAGCTGTTTGACTTGAAATCCCAGGAAGTATTTAAGCTCGCCCATCATAGACATCTCAAACCTGTTCGTCATTACTTTGCTAAACTCTTCACAAAATTTTTCATTAGTACTACCAAATATAATGTCATCAACATATACTTGGCACACAAATAATTCATTGTCAACTTTTCTAGTAAATAAGGTAGAGTCAGCTTTTCCTATTGTAAACCCATTCTTAATTAAAAATTCTTTAAGACAGTCATACCAAGCTCTAGGGGCTTGTTTAAGCCCGTAGAGTGCCTTGTGAAGAAGATAAACATGATTTGGCTTCTTTGGATCTTCAAAACCCGGTGGTTGCTCCACATATACTCTCTCTTGTAGTGGTCCATTTAGAAATGCGCTCTTGACATCCATTTGATATAGCTTGAAATCATGGTTAGTAACATATGCAATTAATATTCTAATTGATTCTAACCTTGCTACCGGCGCATATGTTTCGCCAAAATCGAGTCCTTCCACTTGAGTATAGCCTTGGGCAACCAACTGTGCCTTGTTTCTTGTAACCACGCCATGTTCATCTTGCTTGTTCCTAAAGACCCATTTAGTCCCAATCACATTTTGTTTGGGTCTTTGGACTAAGGACCAGACTTCATTCCGGGTGAAGTTGTTTAACTCCTCTTGCATGGCAATTATCCAATCCAGATCACCCAATGCTTCTTCAACCTTAAGTGGCTCAAGAGAGGAAACAAACGAGTAAAATTCACAAAAATTAGCTAAACGTGATCGAGTTGTTACCCCTCTCCTGATGCTACCCAGGATGTTGTCCACTGGATGATCCCTTTGTATTGTTTGATGGACTCTAGGATGAGGCACTGATGGATGTCTTTGTATTTGCTCCTCCTCATCAATTACTTGATCAAGAGGCACTTCACCATCAATACTTTCTTGTTCATCTTCTACCACTGTTGGCATCCTTTGATGATTTTCTTCGTGGCTTGGATGACTTGAGGTTGATGGGTTTGCTTGGGTGGAGACTTTGTCACTCACCACCCTTGCACCCACATCAACTATCTCATTGGTCATCCATAAGGTTCCTTCTTCATCATCCCTTTCTTGAAGTCTCACCTCACCTATTGCAAGTTTCTTTATGGCCTCACAAGGTGGTTCTTCATTTCCTGCAGTGTCATTAGAAATATGCCCTTGCGAGCCATTAGACTCATCAAATGTCACGTCTATCGCTATTTCAACAATACCGGTGGTATTGTTGAAAACACGATATCCATGCGCATTTGATGCATACCCAAGCAAGAAGCCCTCGTCCACTCTAGGAGCAAACTTTGAGCTCTTGACTTTCTTGTTAAGAATAAAACACTTACAACCAAATACTCTAAAATAATCAACTTTTGGTTTGTTACCAGTGAGAAGCTCATAAGCAGTCTTTTTGTAGATCTTATGAAGATAGAGACGGTTGATTGCATGACAGGCGGTGTTGACCGCCTCTGCCCAAAAGTTGTTAGGTGTCTTGTACTCATCCAACATGGTTCTTGCAGCTTCAATTAGAGTTCGGTTCTTTCTTTCCACAACACCATTTTGTTGTGGAGTGTAAGGCACCGAGAACTCATGCTTGATTCCCTCTTCTCCTAAGAATTCTTCGACATCTGTGTTCTTGAATTCCGTCCCATTATCACTTCTCACTTTCTTGATTTTGAGCTCAAATTCATTTTGAACTCGTCTCATGAATTTCTTTAAAATTTCTTGAGTTTCACCTTTATCACTTAAAAAGAAAACCCAGGTAAATCGAGAAAAATCATCAACAATAACTAAACCATACTTACTACCACCAATGCTAATGTAGGCCACAGGTCCGAAGAGGTCCATGTGAAGAAGCTCCAATGGCCTCTTTGTTGTGACCACATTCTTTGATTCATGTGGGACTCCATGTTGCTTTCCTGCTTGGCATGCGCCACAAACCCTATCTTTCTCAAATACAACATTTGTTAGTCCAATGATGTGATTATCCTTTTGAAGTTTGGCCAAATTCCTCATACCGACATGGGCTAGCCGGCGATGCCAAAGCCAACCCTTGTCGGACTTTGCCACTAAACAAGTCTCAGGCGTCACTTTACTTGTTGTGAAATCAACAAGATAAAGCTTGCCCTTCAAGCGACCGGTAAAGGCAACTGAGGAGTCCTCCCTTCTAAGGATCTTCACATCCACATCCGAAAATAGGCAATTATAACCCATTCCACAAAGTTGTGAAACGGACAATAAGTTATAGCTTAAAGAATCTACTAATAAAACATTTGAAAGTGATTGTTGGTCTGAGATAGGAATTTTACCAATACCAATCACCTTACTTTTGCCACTATCTCCAAACACAATTTCTTGTGCTTCTTGAGTTAGTTGCAATGTATGAAACATGTCTTTCTCCCCGGTCATGTGATTTGTACATCCACTGTCAAGCACCCAACTTGACCCACCAGAGGAGTAGACCTGCAAGACAAGTTTAGGCTATGCTTTTAGGTACCCAAATTGAATTGGGTCCTACAGTGTTAGTTATAGCCTTGGGTACCCACACACTTCTTTTCATGACTTTTCGTTTAGTGTAGGCACCCACATATTTCACAACCAATTTTCCTAAATCCCAAGTCAACATATAATCACAAAGATATGAGTGGGAAATGGGAGCATTAGATTTTTGTCCACTTGAGGATCCCTCTTCCTTCATCTTACTCTTTGTGGAACTCAAGTTAACCTTTACCTGAGGTGACTTGTCATTTGAGGAGTGAATCCTCCCCAAGGCATCATATAGGGTGGTTCCCTCTATGAACTTGGGGGATCTCCACCCCTTATGCACTGTGCTAGGGTTTTCCTTGGATGAGTTGAACCCAAGCCCCCTTCTTCCATTGTTGGGCTTAAGGGACTTGTACTTGGGTTCAACTTTCTTTAACCCATCATTGCTAGAGCATCTTTTCAAAATTTCTTTGACCTTCACCTGTGGGCTATTCTTCCTTGCATGGTTAGTTAGACAACAAAAAGCATGATATTTGGCACAATGTTTGCAAGAATTATCATTTAAGCTAGACTTAGATTCAAGCACTAAAGATGAGGCATTGATGTTCTTGCAATTTTCAAGTTGCACTTGAAGTTCTTGATTTTGAACATTCAAGCTTAACATGCTTGCTTCAAGTGCATTCTTTTCATTTGCAAGATTAGCTATAGAGGTTTTCATGTTAATTACTTCTTTTTCTTTATTCTCTATAGTTATCTTGACTAAAGATACTTCCTTAGTCAAGACATCTAGCATTTCATCTTTATTGTGAAGCAATTCTTGAAGCTCTAGGTTTCTTTCCTTTTCAAGGATAAGCAAGTCTTCTTGAGCATCAAGAGTTGCTTTTCTTTTATCTAGCTTCTCCATTAATTTGGTGATAACATTGTATCCATTCAAGCCAAATTCTTTAATCATTTTATTTTTCATGGCAATTTGTTCATCATCATCATCATTTGAAAAATCATTACTAAATAAGGTTACCTTATCTCCTTTTGCCATGAGGCAAGTTGGAGTGTAGAATTTGTCTTGTAGGTTGGTGAAGAGTTGCGAGCTTGATGTAGATTGGATGGCCACGTTTGCCACCACTTCCTCTTCCTCGGATCTAGAACTCTCTTCATCGAAGTTCCATTCTTCACCAATATGGGCTTGACCATATTTCTTCTTCTTGAAGTATCCCTTGGTCTTGCCCCCCTTTTTGAACTTGTCCTTCTTGTATTCCTTCTTAGCTTCTTGTTCCTTCTTGTTAGGACAATCCGCTATGAAATGACCGGTTTGGCCACATTCATAGCATGCCCTCTTCTTTCCTTTCCTTTGGAACTTGTCATTTTTCCTTACAAATTTCTTGAATGTTTTGATGAACATAGCAGTGTCTTCATCACTTGAGCTATCTTCATCACTTGAGGTCTCGACCACCTTCTTTGCTTTGTGGTCTTTGTTCTTCTTGGGGTTGTCTTGTTCATTAGTGATCAATGCATGAGAGTCCCTTGACTTGATAGGGGCTTCTTCGGACTCATGTTGTTGAATCTTTGCAAATAATTGATGAGGCGTCATATCCTCATAGTCATCACGATCCCTAATCATCCTTGCAAGACTCTTATCCTTTTCTTTATAAGCTCTCATGAACAATCTTGTGACCTTGGAGTCACTCCAATCTTCACTCCCAAGAACTCTTATTTTGTTGACCAACACCATCAACCGATCAAAGAGTGATTGAAGCGACTCACCCTTTGTCCAATCATATCTTGCAAGCTCACTTTCCAAAGCCTCAACTCTATGTCTTTTAGCTTTGGGATCTCCTTCATGTGACATTTTAAGAATATTCCAAATGTCACGGGCATCTTCTCTTCCTTGAACTTTCCGGTATTCTTCAGAACAAAGACTTCCTTTGATTATGCTCACTGCTTGAGCATTTCGATGAACCTCTTGCATCATTTCCAGAGTCATCTCTTCTCCTTGGGCGGGCTTATACATACCTACAGTAATAATCTCCCAAAGACTAGGATGCACACCGATTAAATGCGACTTCATCTTGTCGGCCCACTCATCATAGTTCAACTCACTAAGAGTTGGTAACTTTCCAAGTGGGGCGGAAGAGAAGTTGGGAATATAATTTCTAGAGTAATCGAATTGAACTTTGCTAAAGTCATTACCTTTGCTTTTGGTAGATGATCCTTCGGTGTTGAGACTTACCTTGCTCAATACCTTAGACACCAAAAGATCCACTAGATCGTCATTATAATCAAATGTTCCCTTACCTTTATCTTCTTCGGCCTTTCTTCTTGATTCTTCTTCTTCGGCCTTTTTCTTAGCATCTTCCTCTTTCATTTTGAGGAACATTCTCTCGGCAATCTTCATGGCGAGGTCGAGGACCTTGGGGTCCACTTCCTCACCGGAAGATGTGATGGGGATTTCCTCGAGGAGAGGATCCACATGGTCCCGTTGAGTAGACATGATCGTTTCCTCACGCGGTTAAGCGTAAAACGAGGTACGAAGCTCTGATACCAATTGAAAGTAGCCTAGAGGGGGGGGTGAATAGGCTAATCTGAAAATTTTTACAACAAACTTCGAAAGATTGTTAGATACACAGTTCGACTGGTGCAGGCCAGTTCAACAGCTACGTACGCAAGTTGAACCACTCTGAACCAATCCAACTGTTTTAAAAACTTTAGACTAAAATCTACTCGAAAAGTATTTCACAAGTTCTTGAGAGAAGTAAGATATAGCTAAGTGAGGATGAAAAGATGAATATGTAAAGGCTATTTTACTTCTAGATAAACTCTACGGAGAAATCTTTATGTCAATCTTGCAAGTAAAAATATCTCAAGTTGAAACAAGCAAGAACACAAGACACAAGATTTAATCCGAGGTTCGGCCACACCACAAAGGTGTCCTACTCCCCGTTGAGGAGCCCACAAAGGGCCGGGTCTTTTTCAACCCTAATCCTCCAAAAGCCGACCACAAAGGTCAAGGCAATCTCTTCTTATCTTAGCTCAAAGAGCGGGTGATACAAACTTCTTAGGGTCGTCCACAAATTTGGAGACTCCCAAGCAACCTCAAAGATCTTGAAACCTAGGGTTTCAAGAACACCAAGAAAGCACAAGAGGGGTTTGCACAAGCTCAAGTCTTTGAAAGAGAGATGGGAGAGGAAAACCAAATCGTGAGCACAAGCACAAACCTCACACCCAAGAGCTCCTCCAACAAGGTTGAATCTTGAGGAAGATTTAAGTGTGAGAGAGATGGAGAGATGAGTGCTTTGTCTCAAGTTAGGTGAGCAATAAATGAGTGAGTGTTCAGCCGTACTGAAGAAGAGAGAGAGGGAGGGGTCTATTTATAGTCACGGCTCAAAAACTAGCCGTTTGACTAAAAAACCCGTTGAAAACCGGTTGAACCGCCCCCTGACAGGTCAGCAGACTGTCTGCCAGACTGACTGGCAGACTGACCTGCAGGCGGGTCAGACAGGCCAGGACCGGTTGAACCGCCCCCTGACACCCCTGGTGACCTGACTGCCAGTCTGACTGGCAGACTGCAGACCAGAAGTCAGAGGGTCAGAGACCAGTTGAGCTGCCCCCCAGGACCAGTTCAGCTGGTCTAGACCAGAGAGTTTTGGAGAGAAAACCCCAGCTCAGCTGCCCGGGGGCAAGTTCAGCTGGGTATGGTCAAAGAGGTCCACAGCTGAAGTTGAAGTTCAGCTGGAGTTGAAAAAGTTCAACTCAGCTGAAGTCCAGCTCAGCTGAAAAGCTCAGCTGCAGCTGAAGAAGCTCATCACAGCTGAAGTTAAGTTCAGCTGGAAAGCTCAGCTGCAGTTGAAGAAGTTCAGCTGCTTTTCAGCAAGAACACTCTAGGTTTCTCAACCCTAACCATGGTCAACCAAATAATGTTAAAGTGATTTTTGGTTTTCAAAAATAGCTTTTGAATTTGGGGACTTGAGCTATAGCAAACACCTGTACCTGTGCGAAAAAGAACAAGGAAGAATTACATCATGCAACACAAGATTTTACATAGATTTTATACGTCCGTTGCATGAAGTCCTTGGTGCTTCCTTAAGTTCCTGTTTCCTTCTAATCAAACACTGAGAACAAAAACTGTTAGTACCCTTATTTGTTTTGTCATTAAATCACCAAAACCCTCACTTGGGGTTGATTGCACTTACAACTACGTGTTGTAAGAAGCTCGTCGTGGACATGCACTACGAGGCGCGCATCCAGGCCATCGTCACTTACCACGGCTCCGTCCTTGGGGAGAAGGTGAACAAGAAGGACGCCCGAACCATGTCGTTGACTCCGGACCAGTACTTGCAGGTAAATACAAATCTTTATTATTGGTACTAAATATACTTATTTTTATCTTCTGATATGCGGTGTACTTATATTTTTTTAGATGATTCCTCATTGGTGCGCCGCGCATCCTGAGTGCTGGGAGCAGATGGTGCAGAGGTGGTGCTCGGCTGAGTGGGACGAGGCGCACAATGCTAGCCGGGAACGGCGTTTACTGATGCAAGGTCCCTCCCACCATCAAGGCAGCCGCAGCCTGGACAAATACGCGGAAGCATGGGTACGCGCTCTTTTTTATTTAGGTATATAACTTTCAATTAGACATGATTTCTAACCATCTCGTTGGTTTTCTCGCAGTCGGCGGCACATGGTAGCGCGCCTTGCTCCACGTTCTCGGCATATGCTATGGCCCACAAGGGGAAGGCGACATCCGACGTCACCTACAACCCGGATGACGGGCCCGAGGCGTACACCAACCCCGCCATCCACAGCCGCCTCAGTGAGTACACCGCCATGGCCAAGGAGGTCCATGGGCCAGATTACGATCCGAGGACCGAGGACATCGATGGAGATGTCCTCATGAGGGTCGGAGGAGGCAAGAGGCATGGGCGGTACTGGATTGCCGACGGGGCAATCGACTCGTCCTCCACTCCCACTCTCTCAGGTGCGAGCAAGGAGCACGAGCGCGAGCCCAGCCATACGACCTCGGCAGGACAGCTCACAGCATCGTATCCAGCAACTCCAGGTTATTCCTTATCTATTCATCGTTCATTGATTATTATATATCTTCTCTTTGCATTATCGTAACATTAGGGCGAAATATTACAGACTCAGCAAGATGATGAGAGGAGGCAACGTGAGGAGCTGGAGAAGAGGATGACAGAGATGTTCGCGTACATGCAGAGCCTTGGCGCCGCACAGGGTCATGCTCCACCACTTCCGTTGTTCCCTGCAGCTGACCCTGCTGATTTCACTACTCCTGTGAGTATCAAAATTTTAGTACTGCATGATATATATTCATATGTTCTCACACATACAATCTCTTCTCTGTGCAGGGTCAATCGGCGACGTCGAACAACCCTCATGCTTCGTCCAGCCCTTCGCCGAACCAGTCCAGATGCCCACCTCGTTGATGATCTGTTTTGTGATGATCTAGACTTATATTTGTGAGTTTTGGTGATGTTAGTTAGACTTGGTCTTGTGAGATACTTGGTGATGTTAGTGATGATCCAGACTTATATCTGTCTTGTGATGATCCTGACTTATATTTGTGAGACTTATATTAGTGAGACTTTGTGATATATTTGGTGTTGATGATAAATGTGTTCATTCTGTGATGCGATTGATATATAATGTGATGTAAATGATATATATCTTTTGTTTGTTTGGATGGAACAGCAAAACCAAATAAAAAAGGGACATCCTGGTCACTTTGCCGAGTGTAACACTCGACAAAGGGTCGCTTTGCCGAGTGCTATGACCATGACACTCGGCAAAGAAGGCAACCTGGGAACCGGTAAAGCCATCTTTGCCGAGTGCTGACCATGGCACTCGGCAAAGAAGGAAACCTGGGAACCGGCAAAGCCATCTTTGTCGAGTGCTGTTGCCAAGGCACTCGGCAAAGGGACTGGCAAAGGGGCCCACTGGAGGACTCTTTGCCGAGTGCCGGTCCACTAGACACTCGGCAAAGAGTCCTCATTTGCCGAGTGCCGGTCCACTAGACACTCGGCAAAGAGTCCTCATTTGCCGAGTGCCTACGAGAGCTCTTGGCACAGGGACTGGCGGTGGGGCCCACTGGACGTGTCTTTGCCGAGGGCCTCTAGAGCAGACACTCGGCAAAATTAGCCTCTTTGCCGAGTGCCAAAGAAGACACTCGGCAAAGGATCCGTCACCGTCACTTGGCGCTGTGACGGTGACTTTTCTTTGCCGAGTGTCCGACAAAAAATACTCGGCAAAGAGGCTGTTGCCGATGTACAGTTCGCCGAGCGTTCTTTGCCGAGTGTTATACTCGGCAAAGCCTTTGCCGAGTGTAAAATAGCCTTTGCCGAGTGTCTGCGACACTCGGCAAAGAAGCTGTGTCCGGTAGTGTTCCCATGAAAACCCATTTTGACGTTTAAATTTACTTGGCGTGGCTTACAAACCGCGACAAGCTCCTATGAGAAGCGCGTGGTCAAACTGCTACGGTTGGTCCATCTCCAGTCCACATATGACGTGACTGACATCAGTGGCGTGGCGTTCTATAGAATATTCGGCTGAAACAAAAACCCACCGCCCGCCCGCCCGCCCGCCGAAGAATCACGGCACGGCCTCTCCCACCCGAGTTTGGCAGTTTTAGTTCCCTCTCCCTGCACTCATCAAGCAGTCAACAAAAGCTTGTCTGCTCCCATCCCTGTTTCTTTCTTCTTCAGACGCCCAAAACATTAGCAAAACAAGCAAGTCACCTATGGCTGACCCCCCAAAAAAAAGAGAGGGAGGGACGGCATATCCGAACGCCAGATTCGTACCTGACACGACGAGCGGAAACAGACGTAAGAACAATGCGTACGTTCATGACTCAGCGTACCTCTTCGGCTGATCGATGCGTATCCATCGAGCTGGACGCTGGGTGTGCTTATAAATGCCTGCCCGTGAGACCACCCCCCGGCCAGGGCCAGCCGTTCCCATATCCTCTTTCCATTTCCGATTGCGTGCTGTAGAGCCGTCTAGATTCAGGCAACAGAGAAAACGAGGGAAAGTTGCTGGCCATGGCGGCAAGAAGCAGGAGCATGGCCGTGGCGGCGCTGGCGCTCCTCGTCCTCGCGCTGCCCGCGGCCCTCGCCGTGACGTCGCCGTACGTGCGGCCGCCGCCGAGGGCCACGCTGTCGTCGCTGCTCGAGGACGACGCCGGCGCCGACGGGCAGACGCCGCAGCAGGTACGCCGCGTTGCTCTGTCTGGATAATTCTGAAAATACCTGCGATATATTGCTTGAGTAAGTTTTCGTTGGCCTTCCAACTCGGACGCGCACACGAGATTGTCTGTTGCGAGGGCAGCAAACATGCATCCTGGTCGTCACTGCCAGATCCATGGCCGTCATCTGCAGCGTGGCATTTCTCTTGTCAACGGCTCATATGCCGTTCCAAATTAGGAGAATAAATATTTTACCTTTTCTACGTGTATATATATAAGCCTGGACTCAGCACGACACGACGATACATGTAGTGCTGGGAAAGTTTCAAGGTAGGAAGGAATTAGGCCCCGTTTGGTTACCCCAAACTAAAGTTTAGCCCCTGTCCAATCGAATGTTTGAACCTCCGTTTCGGGTATTAAATGTAGTCGGATTATAAAACAAATTTGTCAGCCGAAGATTAAAAGACGAGACGAATCTAGTCCAGTTGGTTGGGTCTATATTTCATACTCCTATTTGAAAGTCAAACGCTTGATGTGACCCGGGCTAAACTTTAGCAGGGGCAACCAAACACCCCCTTATTGTGCCTGGACTCAGCACGTATGGGTCCACACAGCTAGCTGAGAGAAGGGACACAGCTCAGTTTCCTGCCTAATCACGGGCCATTGCCCTGACAACGCACGACGTGTCAGCACGCGTGCCGGTTACCTGTTGCTTGTGCCTAATCACGGGCGCCGCATCGAAAATAAAGTTAGCTTTAGGTTATTAGTGAGCTAACTAACTAGTGCATGCTGCGGTCGTCACCGTCACGAGCAATACCTGCTTAATTTCTTTCGTTTTGTCCGCCTGCAAACAGTTTGAAATTTTATCCCTCGCGAAATCCAGGTGCACATATCATTGGTAGGGCCAGACAAGGTGCGGGTGTCGTGGATCACCACCGCGGCCGACGCGACGGCGACTGTCGACTACGGCACGGCCTCAGGCCAGTACCCATTCTCCGCGACGGGGAACACAACGGCCTACTCCTACGTGCTCTACCACTCGGGCAGTATCCACGACGCCGTCATCGGGCCGCTGCAGCCCAACACAACCTACTACTACCGCTGCAGCGGCAGCGCCTCGCGGGAGCTCTCCTTCCGGACGCCGCCGGCCGCGCTGCCCTTCCGCTTCGTCGTGGTCGGGGACCTCGGACAGACCGGGTGGACGAAGTCCACGCTCGAGCACGTCGCCGCCGCCGACTACGACGCGCTGCTCCTCCCGGGCGACCTGTCGTACGCCGACCTCGTGCAGCCCCGGTGGGACTCGTACGGCCGCCTCGTGGAGCCGCTGGCGAGCGCGCGGCCCTGGATGGTCACGCAGGGCAACCACGAGGTCGAGCGCCTGCCGCTGCGGGAGCCGCGGCCCTTCAAGGCGTACAACGCGCGGTGGCGCATGCCCTACGACTACGCCTCCGCCATCGGCGGCGCCGCCGCGCCACCGTCGGACGACAACCTCTTCTACTCCTTCGACGTGGCCGGCGGCACCGTGCACGTCCTCATGCTAGGCTCCTACGCCGACTACGCCGCGGGGAGCGCGCAGCTCCGCTGGCTCCGCGCCGACCTCGCGGCGCTCCGCCGCCGCGGCACCCCGCCGGCCTTCGTGCTGGCGCTCGTGCACGCGCCGTGGTACAGCAGCAACAAGGCGCACCAGGGGGAGGGCGACGCCATGCGAGACGCCATGGAGGCGCTGCTGTACCAAGGCGCGCGCGTCGACGCCGTGTTCGCGGGCCACGTCCACGCGTACGAGCGGTTCCACCGCGTCTACGCCGGCAAGGAGGATCCCTGCGGCCCCGTCTACGTCACCATCGGCGACGGCGGCAACCGGGAGGGGCTGGCCGACAAGTTCATCGACCCACAGCCGTCGATCTCGGTGTTCCGGGAGGCTAGCTTCGGCCACGGCCGACTCGAGGTGGTCAACGCCACGCACGCGCTCTGGACGTGGCACCGCACCGCAACGATGACGACGGCGACCAACCCAGCTTGCAACCAAAGCAACAAGATGTAGTAATGTGTCTGTTTACTAGTTTGGGGTTAATTTATTATTGAAAGCATATCAGATGTATGAGACTCTATTGTAGTACATGATTTACATATTAAACCATGCATAACCATCCACCATAGACCTAATATCCGAGAATCATGTATATTTTGTAAAAAAAATCCACCACTACTACCATCCACTACTTACACTCGGCTCAAAATATGTTCCTCGTAAAATAACGTACAGAGCATCCAAAAACATTAGATATAATATCTCTACTACTTATTAAGTATGTAAAGGTAGTTTGCCTCTCTCTGTTCTGCCGTTCTGCCATCTAGCTATGTCGATCGTCCGATATTGCCGTGGAGCTCCTCTCCCGTCCGATGCGCACTCCCTCCAGTCCTCCACCGACGCCCCACACACGATGTGCCGAGATATCCGCCCCCACGACTCGCGAGTCCATCGCCACCGACGCCCCATCCATGGAAGGAACCTCCTCCCACCTTCCTCTGCTCCACCCTCCCTCTCCTCGCCTCCATCGTCGGTACCGGACTCCTTCCCTTCCTCCTCTCCTTCACATCCCTCGCCAATATGCCTGCCGCTACCTCCGCCGCGTCGTCGTCCCCGCGCCCGTTGTCAACCCCCGTCGCGTGCCCCCTCCCCTCGTCGTTATCCACAACCCACCTCCCCCTCCCGTGATGGGATCTGGGAGCAACAAGACCACCACTGCAGATGGCCTCGACCACCCACATGCTCTCCTCCGGACTGACGTCGAAATCGGGGTGACGACATCGTCCCACAGTGTCTCCCCAAAGTTGGGAGGCGACGACGACGATTCCAAGTGTGTGAGGTGCGTCGACGAGCAAAAGGGGCTAGGTTGTCCCAGTAGTCTAGGGTTCGCGTCACGGAATCAGAGCGCTTCCTAGATCTGGTCGTCGCCGGCATCTAGGCAATGGTGGCGAAGAACGTCGTCGGTCGAGGTCCTGGAGCGGTGTTGCGAATGGACTCGAAGTCCATCGACTTGGAGAGAGGCTCCACCAGGCGCCAGACGGTTTGTTCAGGTCAGCCCCAGAGCACAATCACAAATAATTTTTTCCTGGTTTAACTGTACACAATCACTACAGTTTCCCTTTACAACAAATTCTCAGTATTCAATAGTTGTCGTTTGTATTTCTTTCATCCTAACTTTGTCTTTGGGTCCATATGCGTTGTTGATGCTGTATTTACCTTTGCAAGCTCAAAAGTATACAATGGTTTTTGTTGTCTTGTTCATTGCTCTGCTTATCTACATTTTCCTGCATTTCTTGTGGGAAATCCTCATTTGCAGAGGTCCTGAAGTGTAAGTACAGCAAAGCGGAGGCAAATATAGTGATTCTGAAAAGATTGGGCGCCATGGTTTTGCATGGTGTTGATGCGAAACGAATGAGGTTTCACACTGACTTGAAGAACAGACGGTTTGATCATATTGTCTTTAATTTTCCTCGTGGTGGATTCAGAGGAAAAGAGAATGACTTGCGTATGATCGAGTATGTTCACTATCTCACCAAGCTATTTTGGCAGTTAATGCTAATTAAATTCTGTATTTAAATTGTTGTTCATGGTCTTCATATGGATCAGTTCACATTTGTCTTACTGAGCTCTTGTGATTGAACATTTGCATACAAAGGGTTATCTCTTCTGTATTGATAACCTATGCAGAAATGGTGTTGGTAGAATCTCAGTGAAAATTTGAAAATTTCTCCTTTTTTCATTCTAAACAGTATACATCACTGCTAAACTTGTTTCTCAAAATGAACTATATCTCTTTGTAAGTACATTAAGAATAAGTAGCATCTATGTTACCTCATTAATTAGTTAAGAGCTTTTACATGTTTCAATGTTCCATTGGCTAGAGTATGTTTTTTAGGTCCTATGACGGTTCGGTCAAAAAATTCAATACTACAGCCTTGATGGAAGGACTAAGATCACTATTTTGTTGCCTTTGTGGATATAGCTTTATTTCAAGCACTTGTATTTCGGTCTAAGCTTTTTTCTGGACATATATGAAATAAAGATGGTTCAACTTTGCATGTCAGTGATCGTAAAATAGTAGCTGATGTTTCTTAGTGTAGCTAAACAATACAGACCCAATCCGAATCTACAGCACTATTTATTTACGGCCTGTGTTTTCGTAGTTAAATTATTATTAACCAAATGCTGCGACTTTCAGCTTGCACAAGGAGTTGGTGTGGGGTTTTTTCCGCAATGCACGCCACATTGTTCGGCAACTTGGTGAAGTCCATGTTACCCACAAGTTTGGGGAACCATACGGCAGCTGGGATCTTGAGCACCTGGCCTCTGAGTCTTCTTTTGCTATGGTTGACAAAGTTCCTTTTCAAAGGGAAGACTATCCAGGTTATAATCAAAAGAGAGGAGATGGTAAGAGATGCAACAAACCTTTTGATCTTGGTGCATGTTGCACATTCAAGTTCCAAATCAGAAACTTGAAGAAGCTGAAGCAAATGAATAGGAGGTCTCGTTTAATCCCAAACCTTGGAGGCAGCAACTTTCATCCAGGCCATTCGGTAACTGACAGGGGGGTATTTCATCCGGTTGCACCTGTTGAAGCAAGGTCTTGGCACCATTTTTCTCCGCTAGCTCACACAGGAAGCATGCTGATGTCTCCACAGCCTTACACAGTTAATCAATGTCAACGATCCAGGAGATGCGGTTCATATCCCAAGCCGGTGGTGAGCTCTGATGGCATTGCGGCTGGACCTTATTTGCATAAATAGGAGAGTTGCCACCCGGTGGTGAGCATGCCAGGCCCATGTCTGAATGATTTGCCAGCTCAAGGTGGCATTCCTCCACCTCTACCAATGAGCAGAATCCCATCTCCTGATCTCCTTGCACCTCGGGAGCAGCCTTGGTATCAGCAGAGAACTATTCTTGATCACCTAGGAGTCGATGACTACTTCTTTGCCCGGGAACACCAAATGAGTCTGCAGAGGGAGTATGAAATGAAGAGGCAAGTCATTCCATTGGAACATCGCCACACGGACAGGGAGTCTGTTGAGAAGCTAGAGTGGCTGCACAGGATGATCACATTGTATGGTAGGAAGTGAAGGATCTTTGGGAGGTGCCAGTATGAAGGAGCTGGGCCTACCAGTTCCAGGCTTCTATAGGACTACAGGTAAAGGTCATTTTGTATGGCATGCACTGACCACGGGCAATGCGATGAGTTGCTAACTTGCTATTTTGTTGTTAATACTGTCTGTACGTTGTACTCCTAGGCACTTAAGCATGCCTGCTTTTGAAGTGGAGCTGTTCAAAGAGAGTTCCTGATTAGTTGCTCATTCTGCAATAGAGTATGGCTTACATTTTCGTGGGGTGCAACATTGGTCACACAAAGATCATGCATGGTAGAGAAATGAAGCTGCGTTATATGCTTAGCCAATTAGCTTATATACTCCATACGTTACAAATTATGGTTTACTTTAGTTTTGCCCTAAGTTACACTTTCCTAATTTTGATCAAATTTACAGATAAATAATTAGCTAATAGCTAACTATTTACAATATTAAATTAGGCGATGTTTGGATTCACTAGCGATAATAGTTAGCTAGCTAAGTAGCTAATAGCTAACAACTACTAACTATTAGCTAGCTAATTATTAGTAAGGTTTGCTTCGATCCATCTACTAATATAGGTACTTGAATAGTTGGTTACATGTTTATATTTACTACTAGCACTCATCACCAAGTAATTAACATCTTCACTTGCTAATAGTTAGTAGATTGTTTGGATCACCACTCAGCTAATTCAGTTGTTAACTATTAGTGCCAATGGATCCAAACATATCCTTAGGGCTTAATTATATAATCTAGATTATAATATGTCGAGATTTGTATATAGCTGTTTGGATGAACAGATTATATGAATGAAGATTATTGATTTTTCAGACATAAAGGCAAAGACAACAATACCCTACATGCATATGATTTGGGAAAAGAAAAAATGACATACATTGTAATTTTATAAACGTAACCATGGATAGTGGATCTTTTACTAAAAATAATCTCAAATAAGCTATTATTGAAGAGATTATGAGATTACCATAGTCTATACTTTAGATTATATAATCTGGACCTATAATCTAGGTGTTTGTTTATCTGCTAAATTATTTACGCTGGATTATATAATCTGGACAGATTATAATCTAAAACAAACATGCCTTTGATCTCATTAAACTCTGCAAAATATATTTTCATAGCGTATACATATTTTTATAGAGTATTTACTTGAATTTGTAGATGTGGCTAGAAATGTCCAAACGGGCCGCTTGGTATTATACATTGTAGCACGGGCACGGTTAGTTCCGAACTGTACGACGGACTCATCTTTGTGAACGAGTCAGACATGGGATAGACTCGATAGGTTCATAGTTTTCTCTACTAACTGAAAAACGAATTTTGGCCCGATTTTAAATGGATTTGGATTCAAAATATAAAAATACAAAAGTCAAATTTTGGTCAACAAAATGAAATTTGGATCATTCCAAACAAAATTGTGGACCCTGGTTCCATGGTGATGAATTGATGGTATTGCATTTTTTGAGTAATATGTAGACCATGGAGCTGGAAATTTAATCTCATATATCTTCTAATTTTCTATTGCTGTGACTTAAATATGTTGTCTATTTTTTTGACTATGCAGATGGCAAGGACACAGAAGAACAAAGCCACTGCTCACCATCTTGGTCTTCTGAAGGTAACTTGAAATATACTCTAATCTTTATCTTAGAACTCTTACCTATGGTAATTTCTGTCATTCACTTTAATGAGTTTAAGATTCCCACTCCATATGAGGCCATTAGGACATATGCATATCATTTCAATGTAACGCTTTGATTTGATGTTTCATTATGAATTTATTAATGCCATATGTTAACAGTTCTATATGATTTTTTAGATATTGATGGTCAAAGTTAAAAGATGTTTGAGGGAAAACCTAAATGGACTTATATTTGTGGTTCGAGGTAGTAATCCGAAGAAAATGTGGACAGTTCAGCTATTTTCTACTATTAAATTATCAACGCTGCAATGTTTTGCTATTAATTAGTTTCCATATTATGCTTCATGTTGATATTTATTATGAGACTGTACTTTTTTGAGCTGATACTCTTTGATATCAACTGAGGTTATGTCTTCTTAATTGTTCGTTTGCCTAGGCTAAACTTGCAAAATTGCGGCGGGAGTTGCTCACTCCAACATCCAAAGGTGGTGGTGGTGCAGGTGATGGATTTGATGTGACGAAGAGTGGAGATGCACGTGTTGGTTTAGTTGGCTTTCCTTCGATTGGGAAATCAACATTGTTGAACAAGCTGACAGGGACATTTTCAGAGGTTTGCCACATCAATGCTCTTTGTTTATAACATTACATTTAGCTGCTCATCACCTGTATTGTATTAGGGAAATCCTCGTGTTCGTATCTTGCACAATGTTTTTAAGTTACATGCTGTCTGATTCTATTGGTACGCTACGAAGGAATACACGTACATATTAGCTTGAGTAGCAGACTAATTAGATTTTGCTTTCAGTGATGCGAGTTCAGTGGTTTATGCTTGTGCTTCTTGAATAGGAATAATTAGAAAATAAGTATTTTTAGATTGATTGCTCTTTGGACCTTCTTACAGATAAATATTATCGTATGTTGTTACTATTAATTTGATTTATGTATATTAAATTACTAATCCACTGTTTTTGTTCCTTCTCTGTTTCAAAGGTTGCTGCCTACGAGTTTACAACTTTAATCATGTATAAGGGTGCTAAAATCTAGGTGACATGAGCTTTTATGTTCTCAGTACCAGCACATGCTATGACATTGAGAAGCATCACGTCGTAGCCTTGCTGCATTGAGAAGCAGTGATCTTTGTTCTTATTTGGAAATGGTTATACATGACAGGTATTGCATGTCTGTCATAGCAAACTCTGGTTATTGTCCTACTTGTTTTCTGTCAGAAATTTTGCTTCGAAACTGAACTAATAAGTGGAAGTATAATTTACTCATCTCGAGGGAGATGGAGCATGTTTGGCTGATTGTCGTTATAGTTCGCCTCTCTTATAGTGTTCTTAGATGTACTATATGCTGCAGGACATTGAGAGTGATGACGAGGACCTTGATTTTGAGGTTGATGATGGAGCTGAGGATGAACCTAAAGCATGATGCGGAAGATGCCCTAGTCGAACCTTCTATCAAGACAGTTGTGGCCCTGGCTGCGCCACCTAAAGATACAGAAAGACAGTTGTCTAAAAAGGAGATGAAAAATAAGGAACTAGCAAAACTTGATGTAGTATTGGCTGAGCTCAGACTTTCTAGGATTTGAGCATCGCTGCACAGGATGGTGAGAGTCATACATGTTGCCGTTAAAAGTGCCTAACCTATTTTGTATGCACTCAATTCTCTGATGCCATGTTTTCTTGCAGCTGAGAATAAAGGTGCCAACCAGACTGGTGACACGGTCGCTACCTCCTCTTGGCCGCTGGACGTCTCTCCTTCCTAGCCTTCGCCTGTCCCTCCTCCCCTGCCCGCTACCCCCGTAGACAGGCACGTTGCTACCTCCTCCATGCCCTAGGAGAAGCCGCAGGGCTCGCCACCCCTCACCATGTTCGGCGTCGACGGCCAGGAGGTGGAGCCATGAATGATCTATCCTAGGTATACCTCCAGCTTCCCTTACCATCTCCTTGGCCTCTTCCTCCCCCCTTGGCCTTCTCCTTCTGATGAATCATTTTACCTAGATTTGTCACTGCTTGCTAATCGTTGCTCCAACCGTTGAGTTTGCGCGGTGGATTTCTTTTCCTAGCATCAACACATGTAAAACAGGGGAGATTTAGATCCAACACATCAGCGAAGTGGCGCCCTTGCTGGTGAATTTTGGGCACCCCTATTTTGCTTGCCTATTCTTTTGTGTATGTATGCTAGCAAACTGATTGTTTTATTTTCTAGGCACAATAATACGTCCAGGTCTCGTAGAACACCTAACACTGGTAAGTACTCCTAATATGCAAGTGGTTATGCTGATGTTGATGAATCGATTGGTATTTTGAGACTTGTTGAGAGCACCTAGAGGGGGGGGGGGTGAATAGGTGATCCTGTAAAAACTTCAAACTTAAGCCACAAAAACTTGTTAAGCGTTAGCACGATAATTGCCAAGTGGCTAAGGTGAAGTCTCAACAAAACACAATACCACAAAAGATCAAGCACAGATGTGACACGGTGGTTTATCCCGTGGTTCGGCCAAGCCAATGCTTGCCTACTTCCACGTTGTGGCGTCCCAACGGACGAGGGTTGCAATCAACCCCTCTCAAGCGGTCCAAAGACCCACTTGAATACCACGGTGTTTTGTTGTTCCTTTCACTATCCCGTTTGCAAGGAATCTCCACAAATTGGAGTCTCTTGCCCTTACAAGTATATGATCACAAAGAAAGCACAGAGTAAGGGAGGGAAGCAACACACACAAATCCACAGCAAAAGCGCACACACACGGCCAAGACTCGAGCTCGAATGACTATCTCAGAGTTCACACTAGAACAGAGCTCGAATCACTTAGAATCACAAACGAATGCGCAAAGAACTTGTGTGGATGATCAAGAATGCTCAAGAGTTGCTTGTGTGTCTCCTCCATGCGCCTAGGGGCTCCTTTTATAGCCCCAAGGCAGCTAGGAGCCGTTGAGAGCAAATCCGGAAGGCCATCCTTGCCTTCTGTCGTCGGGGGCACCGGACAGTCCGGTGCACACCGGACATGTCCGGTGACTGATTTCTTTCCTTATCCAGCGCTTCCCGACCGTTGCAGACCGGCGGAGATCTGAGAGCCGTTGGCGCACCGGACAGTCCGGTGCACACCGGACAGTCCGGTGCCGTCTTCCGACCACGTGTCCCGCGCGGATTGCGCGGCCGACCGTTGGCCCTGGCCGACCGTTGGCTCACCGGACAGTCCGGTGCACACCGGACAGTCCGGTGAATTTTAGCCGTACGCCGTCGGCCAATTTCCCGAGAGCGGCCAGTTCGCGCCGAGTCGGCCTGGCGCACCGGACACTGTCCGGTGCACACCGGACAGTCCGGTGCTCCAGACCGAGCTGGGACTTGGCTGCACACAGCCAAGTCTTTCTCTCCCCTTTTCTCTTTTTCTTCTTTCTGTTTCTAACACTTAGACAAATATGTTAGTCCACAAAACCAATGTACTAAGGCTTAGAAACATACCTTTACTTCATGATTTGCACCTTGTTCATCCATGTCCAACAAATTCACAATTAAGCACATGTGTTGGCACTCAATCACCAAAATACTTAGAAATGGCCCAAGGGCACATTTCCCTTTCAATCTCCCCCTTTTTGGTGATTTATGCCAACACAACATAAAGCAACTAGAACAAGTGCAAACTCAATTAAAATAACACTTAAATTTATTTTGAATCAATTTTGGCATATATGGATCATCCTTTGCCACCACTTGGTTTGTTTTTGCAAATCAAACACAAATCTCTATCTCTAAGTTAAACACACATGTTTAAGCATAAAGAGAGTCATTCAAAAAGAGATTGATCAAAGATTTCAAAAACTCCCCCTTTTTCCCATAAACAATACTTCTCCCCACAAGAAGCCAACTTTTGACAAGAGAGACAACTTAAGAATTTTGACAAACCAAAAACTCTATTCTACTATTTTCAAAATCTCTCAAGTGGTAGCTGATCCATTTATTGCTTTGGCCTTTATTTTCTCCCCCTTTGGCATCAAACACCAAAACGGGATCAATTTGGGCCCTTTAACCCCATTGCCTCACCAAAATCTTCAATTAAGAGCAAATGGCAATAAGAGGTCATGAGATGAACTTGGAATAAGTTACCCCTCATCGGAGTGCAGTGGAAGTCTTGCATGATCCAAGTCCACCTTTTCCCTTTCAATTCTCCTTTGTGACTAAATCAAACAAACTCAAGCATATGGTTAGTCTCAAAGGGTCAAGTTGTAACACATCTCCCCCTAAACATGTGCATCACTTTGCAACGGACTTGTGAGGTCCAGGGAGTGTTTGTACAACTTGAGCACCATAATAAGCAACAAAAATGCAAAAAGGAAACATGATCAAAAGCATGAATACATGTATGCTATAATTCAATCCAAGTTCCGCGAATCTAAGACATTTAGCTCACTACGCAGCCTGCAAAAGGTCTTCTCATCTAAAGGCTTGGTAAAGATATCGGCTAGCTGGTTCTCGGTGCTAACATAAAACACTTCGATATCTCCCTTTTGCTGGTGGTCTCTCAAAAAGTGATGCCGGATGTCGATGTGCTTTGTGCGGCTGTGCTCAACAGGATTTTCCGCTATTCGGATAGCACTCTCATTATCACATAGGAGTGGGACTTTGTTCAGATTGTAGCCAAAGTCCCTGAGGGTTTGCCTCATCCAAAGTAGTTGCGCGCAACACTGACCTGCGGCAACGTACTCGGCCTCAGCGGTGGATAGGGCAACGGAGGTTTGTTTCTTGGAATTCCATGACACCAGGGACCTTCCTAAGAATTGGCACGTCCCCGATGTACTCTTCCTATCGACCTTACATCCAGCATAGTCGGAATCTGAGTACCCAATCAAGTCAAAGTTAGACCCCTTTGGATACCAGATCCCGAAGCAAGGCGTAGCGACTAAATATCTAAGAATTCGCTTCACCGCCACCAAGTGACATTCCTTAGGATCGGATTGAAATCTAGCACACATGCATACGCTAAGCATAATATCCGGTCTACTAGCACATAAATAAAGTAAAGACCCTATCATTGACCGGTATGCTTTTTGATCAACGGACTTACCTCCTTTGTTGAGGTCGGTGTGTCCGTCGGTTCCCATCGGAGTCTTTGCGGGCTTGGCGTCCTTCATCCCAAACCGCTTCAGCAGATCTTGCGTGTACTTTGTTTGGGAGATGAAGGTGCCGTCCTTGAGTTGCTTCACTTGGAACCCAAGGAAGTAGTTCAACTCGCCCATCATTGACATCTCGAATTTCTGCGTCATCACCCTGCTAAACTCTTCACAAGACTTTTGATTAGTAGAACCAAATATTATGTCATCGACATAAATTTGGCATACAAACAAATCACCATCACATGTCTTAGTGAAAAGAGTTGGATCGGCTTTCCCAACCTTGAAAGCATTAGCAAGTAAGAAATCTCTAAGGCATTCATACCATGCTCTTGGGGCTTGTTTAAGTCCATAGAGCGCCTTAGAGAGCTTACACACGTGGTCGGGGTACCGTTCATCCTCGAAGCCAGGGGGTTGCTCCACGTACACCTCCTCCTTTATTGGCCCGTTGAGGAACGCGCTCTTCACATCCATTTGGTACAACCTGAAAGAATGATGAGCAGCATATGCTAGCAAGATACGAATGGACTCTAGCCTAGCCACAGGAGCAAAAGTCTCCTCAAAGTCCAAACCTGCGACTTGGGCATAACCTTTTGCCACAAGTCGAGCCTTGTTCCTTGTCACCACTCCGTGCTCGTCTTGTTTGTTGCGGAACACCCACTTGGTTCCCACAACGTTTTGCTTGGGACGAGGCACCAGCGTCCAAACTTCATTGCGCTTGAAGTTATTAAGTTCCTCAAAAATTAACTAATCGAGATCGAGTAGTTACTCCCTTGCTAATGTCACCCAGAATTTGGTCGACGGGATGATCCCTCTGAATCATCGCTCGAACTTGGGTTGGAGGTGCCGGTTGCGCTTCTTCCTCCATCACGTGATCATCTTGTGCTCCCCCTTGATCACACGCCTCCTTTTGATGAACCTGTTCATCGTCTTGAGTTGGGGGTTGCACCGTTGTTGAGGAAGAAGGTTGATCTCGTTCATCTTGTTCCTGTGGCCGAACGTCTCCAATCGCCATGGTTCGTATAGCGGCCGTCGGAACATCTTCTTCATCTACATCATCACAATCAACAACTTGCTCTCTTGGAGAGCCATTAGTCTCATCAAATACAACGTCGCTAGAGACTTCAACCAAACCCGAAGATTTGTTGAAGACCCTATACGCCTTTGTATTTGAATCATAACCTAATAAAAACCCTTCTACAGCTTTGGGAGCAAACTTAGAATTTCTACCCTTCTTCACTAGAATGTAGCACTTGCTCCCAAATACACGAAAGTACGATACATTGGGTTTGTTACCAGTTAGAAGCTCATATGACGTCTTCTTGAGGAGGCGGTGAAGGTAGACCCTATTGATGGCGTGGCAAGCCGTGTTCACGGCTTCCGACCAAAAGCACTCGGGGGTCTTGAACTCTCCAAGCATCGTCCTCGCCATATCGATTAGCGTCCTGTTCTTCCTCTCTACCACACCATTTTGCTGTGGTGTGTAGGGAGCGGAGAACTCGTGCTTGATCCCTTCCTCCTCAAGAAACTCCTCCACTTGAAGGTTCTTGAACTCGGACCCATTGTCGCTCCTTATCTTCTTCACCCTGAGCTCAAACTCATTTTGAGCTCTCCTGAGGAAGCGCTTGAGGGTCCCTTGAGTTTCAGACTTATCCTGCAAAAAGAACACCCAAGTGAAGCGGGAAAAGTCATCAACAATAACTAAACCATACTTACTTCCTCCTATGCTTAGATAGGCGACGGGTCCGAAGAGGTCCATATGCAGCAGCTCCAGGGGTCTCGACGTGGTCATCACATTCTTGCTGTGATGTGCTCCTCCCACTTGTTTACCTGCCTGACAAGCTGCACAAGGTCTATCTTTTTCGAAATAAACATTTGTTAGACCTGTCATGTGTTCTCCCTTTAGAAGCTTGTGGAGGTTCTTCATCCCCACATGTGCTAAGCGGCGATGCCACAGCCAGCCCATGCAAGTCTTAGCCATTAAGCATGCATCTAGACCGGCCTCTTCTTTTGCAAAGTCAACTAAATAAAGCTTGCCGTCTAGTACACCCTTAAAAGCTAGTGAACCATCACATCTTCTAAAGACAGACACATCTACATTTGTAAATAAACAATTATATCCCATTTGACATAATTGACTAACAGATAGCAAATTATATCCAAGACTCTCCACTAGGAATACATTTGATATAGAATGCTCATTAGAAATTGCAATTTTACCTAACCCTTTTACCTTGCCTTGATTCCCGTCACCGAATATGATTGAATCTTGGGAATCCTTATTTTTGACGTAGGAGGTGAACATCTTCTTCTCCCCCGTCATATGGTTTGTGCATCCGCTGTCGATAATCCAGCTTGAACCCCCGGATGCATAAACCTGCAAGGCAAATTTAGGCTTGGGTCTTAGGTACCCAACTCATGTTGGGTCCTGCAAGGTTAGTACAAATATCTTTAGGGACCCAAATGCAAGATTTATCTCCCTTGCATCTAGCCCCTAATTTCCTAGCAACAACCTTCTTTCCCTTTCTACAAATAGCAAAGGGAGCATTACAAGCATAATAAATGGTAGAAGGTTCATTCATTACTTTCCTAGGAGCATGAATAACATTCTTTCCAGGCACATGAGCAATATTTCTCCTAGGCATATGCGCAACATTTCTCCTACTCATATTTCTATCATGCTTATGAGAGGAACTAGAGGCAAACATGGCATGAGAATCATAAACATGTGAATCAAAATCATTATAAACATTTCTAGCATGTCTCCTATCATGGTATAAGAAAGCATGGTTCCTTTTAGCACTATTTGCCATAGGGGCCTTCCCTTTCTCCTTGACGAAGACGGGAGCCTTATGGCTTGTTAAGTTCTTGGCTTCTCTCTTGAAGCCAAGCCCATCCTTAATTGAGGGGTGTCTACCAACCGTGTAGGCATCCCTTGCAAATTTTATTTTATCAACTTCATTCTTGCTAGTCTTAAGTTGGGCATTAAGACTAGCCACTTCATCATTTAATTTGGAAATTAGAACTAGGTGTTCACTACAAGTATTAACATCAAAAACCTTACACCTAGTACAAATTTCAACATGTTCAACACAAGAATTTGATTTACTAGCTACTTCTAGTTTAGCACTTAAATCAATATTAACACTTCTTAAGGTAGAAATGGTTTCATGACAGGAAGATATTTCACTAGAAAGCATTTCATTTCTTTTCACTTCTAAAGCATATGATTTTTGTGCCTCTACAAATTTATCATGTTCATCATACAATAAATCCTCTTGCTTCTCTAAAAGCCTATCCTTTTCATTCAAAGCATCAATCAATTCATTGATTTTATCTATCTTAGATCTATCTAAGCCTTTGAACAAGCAAGAATAATCTATGTCATCATCGTCACTAGACTCACTATCACTAGAAGAAGCATAAATGGAGTCTTGAGTACTCACCTTCTTCTCCCTTGCCATAAGGCAAGTGAGACGCTCGTTGGGGAAGAGAGCCGATTTGTTGAAGGCAGTGGCGGCGAGTCCTTCGTTGTCGGAGTCGGAGGAGGAGCAATCCGAGTCCCACTCCTTTCCTAGATGCGCCTCGCCTTTTGCCTTCTTGTATTGCTTCTTCTTCTCTCTTTTGTTCCCCTTTTCCTGGTCACTTTCATTATCGGGACAGTTAGCAATGAAATGACCAAGCTTACCGCATTTGAAGCATGAGTGCTTCCCCTTGGCTTTGGTCTTGCTTGGTTGTCCCTTGTGACCTTTAAGCACCGTCTTGAATCTTTTAATGATGAGAGCCATCTCTTCATCATTAAGGCCAGCCGCCTCAATCTGTGCCACCTTGCTAGGTAGCGCCTCCTTGCTTCTTGTTGCCTTGAGAGCAAGGGGTTGCGGCTCGTTGATCGGACCGTTCAACGCTTCGTCGACGTATCTTGCCTCCTTGATCATCATCCGCCCGCTTACGAATTTTCCAAGCACTTCCTCGGGCGTCATCATCGTGTACCTGGGATTCTCACGAATATTGTTCACGAGATGAGGATCAAGTACGGTAAAGGACCTGAGCATTAGGCGGACGACATCGTGATCCGTCCAACGCGTGCTTCCGTAGCTCCTTATTTTGTTGATAAGGGTCTTGAGCCGGTTGTACGTCTGAGTTGGCTCCTCTCCCCTTATCATGGCGAACCGTCCAAGCTCGCCCTCCACCAACTCCATCTTGGTGAGCATGGTGATGTCGTTCCCCTCGTGAGAGATCTTGAGGGTGTCCCATATCTGCTTGGCATTGTCCAAGCCGCTCACCTTATTGTACTCTTCCCTGCACAAAGATGCTAAGAGAACAGTAGTAGCCTGTGCATTTTTATGAATCTGTTCATTTATAAGCATAGGGCTATCCGAGCTATCGAATTTCATTCCGTTCTCCACAATCTCCCATATGCTAGGATGGAGAGAGAATAAGTGACTACGCATTTTGTGACTCCAAAATCCGTAGTCCTCCCCATCGAAGTGTGGAGGTTTGCCAAGAGGAATGGAAAGCAAATGCGAATTCGAACTATGTTGAATACGGGAATAATCAAATGAAAAGTTCGAATTGACCGTCTTCCTGTAGTCGTTGTCGTCGTCCTTTTGGGAAGAAGTGGATTCATCACTATCGTCGTAGTAGATGATCTCCTTGATACGCCTCGTCTTCTTCTTCTTCCCTTCCTTTCGTCTATGGCCGGAGCCGGAGTCGGTAGGCTTGTCGTCCTTCGGCTCGTTGACGAAGGTCTCCTTTTCTTTGTCGTTGATCACAATACCCTTCCCCTTAGGATCCATCTATTCGGGCGGTTAGTCCCTTTGTGAATAGAACGGCTCCGATACCAATTGAGAGCACCTAGAGGGGGGGGGGTGAATAGGTGATCCTGTAAAAACTTCAAACTTAAGCCACAAAAACTTGTTAAGCGTTAGCACGATAATTGCCAAGTGGCTAAGGTGAAGTCTCAACAAAACACAATACCACAAAAGATCAAGCACAGATGTGACACGGTGGTTTATCCCGTGGTTCGGCCAAGCCAATGCTTGCCTACTTCCACGTTGTGGCGTCCCAACGGACGAGGGTTGCAATCAACCCCTCTCAAGCGGTCCAAAGACCCACTTGAATACCACGGTGTTTTGTTGTTCCTTTCACTATCCCGTTTGCAAGGAATCTCCACAAATTGGAGTCTCTTGCCCTTACAAGTATATGATCACAAAGAAAGCACAGAGTAAGGGAGGGAAGCAACACACACAAATCCACAGCAAAAGCGCACACACACGGCCAAGACTCGAGCTCGAATGACTATCTCAGAGTTCACACTAGAACAGAGCTCGAATCACTTAGAATCACAAACGAATGCGCAAAGAACTTGTGTGGATGATCAAGAATGCTCAAGAGTTGCTTGTGTGTCTCCTCCATGCGCCTAGGGGCTCCTTTTATAGCCCCAAGGCAGCTAGGAGCCGTTGAGAGCAAATCCGGAAGGCCATCCTTGCCTTCTGTCGTCGGGGGCACCGGACAGTCCGGTGCACACCGGACATGTCCGGTGACCGATTTCTTTCCTTATCCAGCGCTTCCCGACCGTTGCAGACCGGCGGAGATCTGAGAGCCGTTGGCGCACCGGACAGTCCGGTGCACACCGGACAGTCCGGTGCCGTCTTCCGACCACGTGTCCCGCGCGGATTGCGCGGCCGACCGTTGGCCCTGGCCGACCGTTGGCTCACCGGACAGTCCGGTGCACACCGGACAGTCCGGTGAATTTTAGCCGTACGCCGTCGGCCAATTTCCCGAGAGCGGCCAGTTCGCGCCGAGTCGGCCTGGCGCACCGGACACTGTCCGGTGCACACCGGACAGTCCGGTGCTCCAGACCGAGCTGGGACTTGGCTGCACACAGCCAAGTCTTTCTCTCCCCTTTTCTCTTTTTCTTCTTTCTGTTTCTAACACTTAGACAAATATGTTAGTCCACAAAACCAATGTACTAAGGCTTAGAAACATACCTTTACTTCATGATTTGCACCTTGTTCATCCATGTCCAACAAATTCACAATTAAGCACATGTGTTGGCACTCAATCACCAAAATACTTAGAAATGGCCCAAGGGCACATTTCCCTTTCACTTGTATTATGTCTCCTTTGAGGAGGTTTTATTTTCACCAGGTACACTACATTATTTGATGATCGTATTATGGTTATTTGATCACTGTATTTTATTATTTGATCGCTGTATTATCTGTACAAATTACGAATATGCCTACTACTGTATCATAATTACTTGTTGCCTACTCTATCGACCTTTGCAAAGATTGCTACTGTTTTGTTGTCTAAACCACTTGCTATCAATATTTCTTAAAGTGTTGTGTATCTAATCATCCTCTAATAAGCACATCAGTTAAGTTCAAGTTAACACAATTACACTCCCATACATGTATACAATGATGATGACCTGTTGTACATTCTGATTGCTTGGGTATTCATTCTCTGGTGCTCATAGTCTAATGGATGGTATGATCACCGCTTAGTATGTTCTGTTCTGTTTTTGAACTGAATTATCTCAACCTTTTATCTAGGATTGTGTAGTGGTCTAGGGATTGCGTATTAGGATATTGAGGATGGGATTTTCACAAATTGCTACAGTCCAATTATTTTCTTCCCTTCTACCCTGCTACACGCCAGATCATATGTTATAATGGTGTTTGCTGCTGGAGGCACATCCCGATTCGTCGGTAAGCCACAGCTAGCTAGCCTCAGTTTGTTCCCGTCTGTCATGTCTTTTCTTTGTGTTCCGCTTATGTTTGGTTATGTTTGCTTTCCAGATAGGGCCGAGTGCATCTGCCTCATTCACAAGATAAACGGCGCTCCTACCCCTCCTCTGTTTTCTACCTGCTTGAACATATCAGCAATCTTGCTTGTATAACTTGTGGATGGTAGGCCTGGAGCGCTGTCGAATTCCTTCCTTAGCGCAACTGCTGTTCAGGTATGTCGGCTCAAGTCATATGATCTTGCAAAGCTTGTCAAGCATATTCCAGCAAATAGAGGAGGGTGAATCTTATCCTTCAGATGACTGCTTATTTTTTGTTTTACGTACTTTCTCAGTCCAAGTTTTTGTTCTCTTCGTCCCACGCTTTTTGTTGTCATTTTTTGAGCTTTCACTACTTGTTTTTCTCTTATTTTGGTCTTTCTTAATATTGCTCGTGTCATTGTTTTCAGACCGATTATGTATCCAGGTATGGACTTGAAGTTTAATGCCACACATGCTCTAGGAGAGCAGACAACCTTCAAGTGGGTCATTGATCATGGGTGTAAAATGGTATGGTTACCATTGTTGATATTTTATATCTCTGGTTAAATTGCTTCCTTTGTACAACCATAACTATTCAATGTTTTCTTTGAGGGATAACTATTATATTGTTGATATGCTTTGTGATAATGAATTACCCTGGGCTGATACTTTCTATTATAGCACAAGTAGCTAGCCCATCTATAACAAGGACTTGTCCCCTATTAGTAAATGAAAATGTTTCTCCCTAAGTCTGTAGATTGTATTGTTCAGTCAAGCTGTTGCTCATTAGAGGCATGTTCTATATTCATAATGATGTCTGAGGTCCCATTGTATATGCACAAAGGCTTCCAGTGTATTTTTTCTACATTAGAATTTTTCAGAGACTGTAAATTGTATTAGTGAGACAAGCAGTCATGCATTAGGGGCCTGGTCCATGATACAATTATTTATAATGAGATAGAGATTTCATTGTACATGCAGCCACAAGGCTTCTTTTTATATTTTTTTAACATGAGTGTACTGATGCAATGTCGTTCTGTTTTGTCATTTTATTTTTGTTATATCTTGGAGGTGTTGAGCTAGATCAATATTTTGCCATTGAATTTATGAGTGGCCTATATGTTCACTGTTTGCCCATTTCTTCAGTTAAGCTGAATGCAAACCGTCGAGATGGTCTTGGTCGAGGACCTCCATGGCACCTACGTTGGTGTGGGTTGTGCCGCCTCATCGCGACCGTCATCGATTGGGCCTTCGAGGTATAGGTTACTCTGCTGTTGTTTGGTGAATGCTTATATGCTTATATATGTTTTTATTCGTCTGTGCTGGTGAGGTTATTTTAATGAGCCATTGACAAAGACAATGATGTGTCCCAGGAATAACATAAAACCAGTGCTTATTTTCTATTCGTGCATGTGCAGGTGTTGTACTGTTTCTTAGAATTTTCTAGCAACTTCGATGGGAGGAATTTTGTTTGAGCTTGTGGGCCCAATTCATATCAGTCGCGACCCTAGGACTATCCCATGGCCTGCGGCGAGCTTGCAGCGCTGCTGCGCCTCGGATACGCGGACAAGTCACTACTTGGGACTATTTACACTCCTAAAAGGGAAACACACAGGTACTTGATATCCTCTCCTTATCCACTAGACCACAAATTGTTTTTGTTGTTTACCATCAAAATCAAGGGGTTGTCTATTTCTTACAATCAGTTGAAGTTTCATATGGGAATAAACTGATAGTACACATGAGATTAGAAAATCTACACAATTAAATTCATACAAGAAATAAGCATCTGGAATTTTTACCAAAAACAGTGTGTTGGACATATATGCAACAATTTTTTTTGCTAAACATCTACACTAGATTCCATATGGAAGAGAAATGTGATAACCACTATTGGCTATTTACGACACGTTTCATGCAAATATGTTAGCATATCTAATTTGTGTCTTATTTTGTAGATGAAGTTGCTAAATCCAAGCAATCAACTGTCTCCACAAAAACAAAGAAGGTATGCCTGAAAGCAGATAAATGATTCTTCTTCTCTAATTGCGTACTCTTTACCTGATTTACATTACTCCCCACTTGTTATTTTTTGGCTACTGAAACCCATATTTTCTGTTCTTTACAGTTTAAGGAAATTCAATTTCAGAAACTTCAGAGATTGCCAGATGGGTGCCATCCTGATTTTGATAATGATCATCTGTGTTCTATAAATAATCATGACCTGCTTCCTAAAATGAGTACTCCAAGTGCTGACCTTCATCTACTTCCTGAGACAGGTAAAACAATCTGAAATTACAATTTGAAAGTAGTATTTTTGTTCTGTAGGAGTAGATATTATAATTTTCTAATAAATTCATTCTAAAGGAGTGGAAAACATGAGGACACCTAAAAGTCTTCACGCTGAACTTAAGCGTGAGCTGTCAAAGCTAAATACGGTGTTAAAGCTACCAGTATGTATAATCTTCCTGCTAACTTTTCCCTCCCTCTCTGCTCCTATTGTTGCATTTAGTTTCTGATATCATTATTTGTGGAAGTATCTGATCCTCTGGTTCTGAACTATTTTTTCATTATTCACAACTGCAGGATAATGTACTCTTTCTGGCCAACCAGTTCCTTTAATATCTTTTAAATAATCATTTAGTTGTGCGGGAGCCACGGAGCATACTGTATGCGTTCAACATAGCCTTGGTAAGCTAGGCACCAACCGGTGTTACTTTGTTTGCTTTTACATTGAATTTACCAAATATGATAAATTTCTTTATTACTTGTTTCAGTGTTGGTGTGCTGCTTCTTTTCTGAAATACACTGAGTTGGATCATCGAGAATCACTTGCCCTTGCTTCAGATGGATTGAATTATGAATGCAATGAGGCTACATCATAGGCAGGCTTATAGGTTCGTAGTATCATTAGGACGGACATCTTACTATAACAATATAAGACACATTTTGTATATAACACATGTGCATATATAAGTTATCGAGATATTATATGTCTCTGTTGCAACGCACGATCACTGACCTATAAAAGTATAACACACATTTGTACATAGTTTATCGTGGTTTTATACGTTCCCGTTGCAACGCACGAGCACTCTCCTAGTAACTATATAAGTGGCCATGATATAATATGTGCATTATATACACTTGACATGTTCCCTTATTTGTTACAGTTTAAATTTGGAACGGTATTGTATGCAAAACTCTCTATATTAGTATGAGAGCACCTTATATATATATATATATATATAGATAGATAGATAGATAGATAGATAGATAGATAGATAGATAGATAGATAGATAGATAGATATAGTATTTAGAGCCCTGGGCTCTCTCTAACTAATGGAAGCCCCGACCAGAAACCGACCAGGTGCTCTGACCGGCGCGCACGCTTTACTGGTTGACTGTAATACATTGTTACGTCAATTATAAATACGAGTTATGCTCAATTTTGTTTCCGTTTACACTCTTTTGGTGTGCGCACGTCTCGCGGCATCCGGGCCCACGAAAAGATCGTGTCCCCGCAATCTGGGCAGCTTACGTATACCGGGCCCACGAATCAAGGAACCGAGCTTTCATTTTCTCAGCTCATCTCTCCCGTAACTATCGCTGCCGCCGAACCCTAGCCAAACCCGCCGCCGTATGCTGCTTCTCCTCCGCGCCCGGTGAACCCTAGACTAATCGCCGCCGTGAGCATTAAGATTCTCCCTAGCAGTTCCCCCGCCGTCGCATTCTCCTTCACCACCGCAGAGACCCGCACTCGCCTTCTCCGCCGCATACATGCCATGGCCTTGTTCTTCGTCTCCGGCAAGGGACCCGGAATCGCGGAGGCGGTTGTGCCGCCACTGCGTTCTTCTACTCGTCAGAGACCGAGACCTCGATCTTCTCCACCGCGGCTGCCGAACGCCGAGTCCCCTACCCCGTCGCGAGCTCCGTACCCAACGTCGAGTCCCCAACGCATTTGACACAGCCCCGCGTCGCATTGGGTTGTCCCCTGCAGAGGTGTCTCGAATTCAGCCGCCCTCCAGGCCCATCCACATTCCGGTAAGCCATCAACCTTTAACTCTTACAATCTGAATCGTAGATAGAGTTCACATTATTATTTTGCTAATTGCTTGATTTATCAAATACCAATTCATTATAAATCTATAGTTAAATGGAGACACAAATGTATACTATGCAATCTATCACACGTTTATGCAGTTTACAATACTTTGTTTATGCTGATTTGTTGACAGAAGTATGATCCATACATCAATACATTATGCTGTAAATCCTATTTCTGTTCAAATTGGGCCAGCTCACACGAAATAACCAGGTTATACATTAATTGGATGTCGCATATGAGCAGATTTTTTTGATCAAGTTAGTCTCATAAGTTTATGCAATTTACAATATTGTGTTATGCTGCTTTGTTGATACAATTATGCAATTTACAATTTAGTAGTGATGCTGCACGATATGCTGGGATCTAATGGAATGCATGGTCATGAACTGAACTGAATTGACTTGCGCTTATCTTTTTTTTGATCCTTTACGTATTTTATGTATATGTGTTGTTTCATTTGGCAGGAACATCAGTCATGAAGAACGTAGACCGACCTCCTTCCAATCCAAAACGGATCATAATCCAGTCTACTCAGGAGTGCTTCAGCGTTGACATACCCCGTGCTCCGGCGGGGACTGTTAGACCCGAAACAAGGCATGTTGCTGATGAGGATGATGACTTTATGCCATTATCCAAGAAGCGTAACTTGGACGACAGCCCTGGGAAAGTTTTGAAGAAGGTAGTTACTAAGCGGAGGAAAGCAGTGCCCCCCCCGACAGGTTAGAGATTTATGTCTATGACAATATATCATTTTTATGCGTGAAATCATGTTGTCTTGATGTCTGAGTTAAACATTGTGTTGCGTTTATGCAGATGTAAATGTTTACAATATTCATTTTATATATTTTTTTCAGCAGAGGCTTAACGTCAGATGCAATCCCCAAGATGTGTTAGTAAGCATACAGATATTAAATGACAGACAACAACAAGCAATTGCACGTAGGGGATTTTCTAGTATTCTTGATATGAGACTGGACGCACTCGGCAGCAGATCACACTTAGCTTGGCTGATGGAAAAGCTCGACCACAATGACATGACAATTCGAGCTGGCCCTGGAAAGGAGCTGAAAATTACAAAGGATACGGTGCACCTAATTTTGGGGTTACCTAATGCTGGGGGAGGAACTGCATTGGGCATCGATGAAGCTGTTGCTGCCAACAATTTAAGAGCTGAACTTGGTCTATCGAAAGAAGATTTTGGGGTTACAGCTCTTCAAGATCATTTGAGGAAAGGTTCTGACGATGATTTAAGCATCAGATGCTTTTTCTTGATATTGTTCAATAGGTTGTTGTTCCCTACTGCCAGCTGGGGAATAACAAACCATGAGGTTCTTTTAACCGAGGAGATGGATCGTTTCCACCAGATGGACTGGTGCCAGCTTATTTTCAATGATTTATGCCAAGCTGCCAAGAAGTGGCATAATAGGAGCGTTACGAACGTTTCTACAACCATCTATGGATGTTCCATCGTTATTCTTGTAAGCATATCCTTTTTTTGTCTGTTACATGTACCCATAATCTTGTATGCAAAATCCATATACACGTAGATTATGCTTTTGTTATGTCTTATAATGACTCATGTTATGCCTTTTGCAGCTGTATTATTTGGATCATTTGCATGACTCAGCGGCACCCCAGAACAAACGTGGAACACCACGAATCAAATACTTTGATAGGAATATTATTCAAGCCCTGACAAGAGCTGACAAGGGCAAGATACGCAAAGGAGAAGAAGCATTTGGACATTGCTCGGTATTTTTTTTATGTGTCAATCATTTATTTACATGCATATGATAACGTTCACATACCTTTATGCCCGTTTGTAAGCATATTTGTGATGTTTTTTTGCATTTTCCACTAAACATATGAATCTCATTTATAAATTTAATATGTTTGTATAAGTTTTACTCCATCTTTCACGCCTTTTTTAGTTCCGAAGCTCCTCAGAGACCTGCTACACAGCTGTACCACCCGTTGATGCACAATTCAAGGCATGATTCTATTTATATATTTGTTTGTCATAGAATTTCAACATAATATTCAGTGATATGTTATACATTTACTTAATAACTTTCAATTTACAACAGCATAAGACCAGGACAAACACTTTTGATGTTCCTCGTCCTGACCCATCTGGACAGCACTCAATTCACATCGAACTCCCGCTCATCAGGGATTTGATATCAAGCAAGCTGAATCAGCTTCCATCCCGCCACCGCCTAGGTTTCATAGAGAAGCTATCACATTTTGATGCGGAGGTTGGTAAGGCGTGTTCAGTTATTAAACAGACTCTTCAGCAGATTGTCGAGAAACAATACAATCTATCTGATGTTTTTGGCGAGTTAATTGACGAGGTCCTCCGTGCCGAGGCGGGTGACAACGAAGATGCTTATGATGTGCAGAAAACCACATCAAAATCAGATGATATTCTTCCCCAGACAGCTGGTTAGTCAGTTTAATGTATTTACGTCAAAATAAAAAAAAGTTATGCAATCATTTATCGATATCGTTTTGATGCCATTATTTTAAACAATGTTTTCTTTGTTTACATGACACGTACAGAAGGATGTACGTGTCCGGCCCCCCCAACTTTACCCGATATGTCTACTCCAGTTTCTCAGCAGGATACGCAGTTTACAGACACACAGGTACATGAATTACTGATAAGGCAACAACATATTCGTGTACTATTAGAAAGTTGCCCCGATGAAGCTGATATTGATCCACTGGTTCATACAAATATAACGAAACAGAACGAAACACCTACAACCTCAGTGGTAATGTTTTTCTTATTAATTGTATTTTTTCATTATAGGGTTGTATTCATCGTTTTATGTAAATAGCATATAACCATTACAATTTTTTCAGGGTAAACATGGTGACGGTGGCAAGAACATGCCGACCAATACAAACGTCACTCCTAAAGCAACACCACACATGGATCCTGACGCGCCGATATTTGATGCGACTCCGCAAATCAAGGTATGACTAAACCCCCTCGTGGTTTTTCTATATTCTCATTAGCAGTTTACTAAATTTGTAATCCATTTATACCATCATTGTTAGTCTACTGGCGGCGTACAACAAGCGGCAGAAACAGACTTGCCTGACAGTGGTCCATGCTTTGATCAGACTCCATCTGAACATGTCAGTTCGGTAATTTACATTTTCTTTGTAGTTTTCAACTGTTCACAGATTTTGTACAGCCATGCTTCACAGTCTAAATAGGTTATGCATCATACAAATCAGTGTTATGCATATTTGCACATACATGTATGCTAAGTAGATGTGCATTCAGTTTTTATATAACTGTTGGCTGCCTATGATAAATTATACATACATTTATGCAGTTTGCAAGAATAATTCTGTCTCTTGATCTGTATCAGTAATGTCAGCTCATTAATTTTATGCCAGTTTATGACACTTCATTCCACCTACGTATATTCCACTTTATGTCAGCTCAGTAATTTTCATTTTCTTTATAGTTGTCAAAATTGTTCACAGAGTTTTATGTATATTTTCATATATATTTTTAGGTTTCTATTGAAACCGATCCAGCTACAAACACTCCACAGGTTGGCCAGGATTCTCTTGATTCGCAGATGCAAACTGTGTTAGCTCTACACGAATATTTGTGTGGTCTGCAATCTGACACCGGCAGGTATGAAGTTCATACTAAATCAAAATCTGTTTATATGCTGGTAGTTTTACGCGACCTATCTGATTGATATAAAAAATTCCCCAGGACCATAATAGATTATGGTGAATATTCAGCGACATGTTCTGACATATATGAATCTTTTGCCGATGGGAAGTGTCTCGACAATGTATTCATGCAGTGTTTCATCCAATGTGTTATTGATGATGCAAAAAATCAGCAGACTTCCATGAGTTCGAACAGTTTGGTACACCATTTTCATATACAAATTAGATGAACCCAAGTACACTCACTCCATTTATATCGTTAATTGCAGTCACTACTCAACTTTGAGGAACAGGAACGACACAGTCGCAACCCTCAACCTTTTGATGAATCTGTACTCCACACACTTCTAGACAATTCATTGCCTGAGACAGATGAATTGGACCAATGCAAAGCGGTAACAATCGTATTTCATCATCCAAACATAATTCCTTTTAAATGGAACACATCACATTGTTATGCTTTTGTAAGTTACCCTGTTAATTTTATGCTTTTTTTACACGGTCAGATCATGGTCCCCATGGTAAGCAGGGGGCATTGGACATTGTATGTTGTTAACAAGGTCAAGAAGTGCATTCATATTTTAGATTCCAACCCATATGGACCAACACTTGGTGGAACTACATGGAAGGACTATCATTTTGCACATTTGGGCTCAGGTGGCAGAAAGTTACCATGGGCTAAGGTTATTATGAGCAGATTAAACAAAGCAATACAACATGTACGGCCCAGTACATGCTTTCCCAAGTTTGGTAACTTCACAATTGACTTGTGCCCAAATTGTCCTAACATGGCAGCTGGATCTAATGACTGTGGGTTTTATGTCATGGGTTACATTCTATTTTATCAATGCGACGAAGGATCTTTGCGGTCAGACATAGAAGCAGTACGTACAAATTTACCAGTTAATTCTATAGTTGGCACAAGTCAACATATAGAACAGAGGTGTAACTAACTCAGTGTTTTTGTATTGCAGGGCAACACCAGTGAGATACGGTCTCTTGCGCTGCATTATATCACATTCCACCCGAAGAACAAAGCATTATCGCTGCTCCAAGACATCCAAAGATTCAAGGTCTAAAGGATGTAGTTTAGTTTGGTCATGTAATAAATTTTGTATACAATGGTTCCCTAAACTTTAGATCAGTCATGTGTGTATATTATGGGCAAAGTCCGTAGACGTTTCTTAGTTTATGTCAATGACAACTTTGGGGATCAGCTAACTTCTAAACTGGAATGTTATACCAAACTGTGTTTGATAGTAATGTGTGTTTCTTGCATTTGATTCTGATTCCTGTGTTTGATTCTGTACAATATTGTTATGTCAATAACCTTGAAGTATGCATGTTTTTTGTCCGAAGTTTACGATATAATTATTGCCAGTCTTATGCATGTTTGTCCATACACTTATGATACAATAGTCATCATTATATGTCAGTACATTATTATATACATTATCAGAGTTATATACTGCAAACAGGGTCATTTTTTGTACAGTCATGGTTCACAGGCTAACCATCTTATGCATTACACAACGTAGAGTTATGCATTTTTTCACATGCATGTATGCTAAGTCTATGTACAGTCAGTTTGCTGCATAACTGTTAAAGCTTATGACAAATTACACATACGTTTATGCCAGTTTGCAAGTATATTTATGATACTTTCTGGAAGTGGTCAAATGAACACAGGAATCACATTTACACAAGGAAATATTTGTATCTTATGGTCTTCTACTCTCTACCAGATGAATCATCATCTCCGACATCCACCGTTCGCTTTTTCGACGTTGGTGTCTCATTCCATTGCGGGGCTGCAGCTATGATTTTGTTCCTTGAACCAGGAGGCCGTCCTCGCTTACGTCCAGATAGGTTAGCCAATCGAACCCTATTATCCTCGACAGTTAAACACGTACGGCTGTTGTGACCATCAGCTATGCCACATTTCTGGCATTTCCTGCTCATCTTCTTAGCTCCTTTCGCACCCAATTTTAAAACTTGTTGCTCACTACTTTTGATTGTTCTTCCCTTAGGCTTGGCCTTATCTGGTCTTGCTAAGTTTACACCTTCCATATGAAATTCCAGTTTCTACAAAACAAAGATATCAAGTCAGATTTTATATTCACGTATGTCATCATATATTGTAGCAATGTTTTCACCTTTCTAGCTTCCACATCCATAGAACTACTCTCAACCAGCCGAATGTCAGTGTTATGTTTCAATGTTAATATCTGCATATTACATTGATCATCCTTAGTTTTGCATTCATTTGTATTAGAGCCCATTAAAATTTCCTGTGAAATAAAACAAAGTCCAGTGAAGACACAAATCTTATAGAGCAGTATATGTAATACATTATAAAGATTTGTTCCATACCTCGTTCCCATCATCTAATTTGCGTAAGTTGTCTATAGCCATTTCTTCTGTTTCATACGCTTCGACCTATATCATCATTACAACCATGGATCATTATTGACAAGTAATTATGCAAAATTCATAACATCACGAGGTGCGTACCTGGATGTCATCGCAAACACTTGTGCCACAACTCTCACCAGTACCTATATCAGGCTCCACACGCATCAATAACCCTAATAATTCGTCCATCATCTCTAGTGCTTTATCATTCCCAGCTTTAGACAGATTCGCATGGTGTACTACTTTCATTGCTTTTTTAAGCAACATCTTCTGTCTATATGATCTAGTTTCTCCATCTTTTCCTTTCAAATTCCTATCGTCTCTTGAAAAAGCCACATCTTGATGCGCGGAGTATGTGTATCATTGCAAAATATACTCACTCGAGATCCTTTCAATTTGTAGATGCATGAAAGCGCGTACAAGATGCACACAAAATAGACCTATAATTGATTAAACATACATTATGTCATATATTAATCGCAAACAGCTATGTATTCGTAATAATTTATAATTTTATATAGAAAAAATCGTTTAGTATAACATACCTGTATGCTCCCAATGTTTGCACTCACATGAATACTTTCCGGCATCCACATCAGCCCTTATCTTGAATTGGTGTTGACCCCAAACAATTTTATTTGATTTTGTAGTATGTTTCACCACCCAATCATGTTCCTCACCCTCTGTATCACGGTCTATTCGGTATGCAGTTGCATATTTTACTGTCTCCTGAAACCTTGTCATCACAGCTCTAGTGTATGCCCTTGCAACTCTTATTTCAAACATATACAATGTAGTTGTATCCTTTTGACCCTGCAAATTACACAATATAGTATTAATATTGTTTTGTTTTTAATAGCATATAACATATGTTTATTATTTTTTTCACTTACCATGCATCCTAGTGCCTCTTTGGCCTCTTTCATCTTCCTACTATGCAGGAGCTTCATCATTTGCTTTGCAAATTGATGAAGCGGTGTGTTTGCATCCACGTGGGCACTCTTCACCAACTTGTTCATGCTCTCGCTTCGTTGTGTAGAGACCATAAGAACACAATAGTCTCCTTTGAAAAATGCAGGTACCCAATCTTTGCGTATTTCATATAATCTGGCAAGGGTGTTGTTCTCGTGTAGTTGGAAATCATCAAGCATCATTTGCCAGGCAGCCTCGAACTCCATTTCATTCAATGGATGATGTATTATAGATTGGAACCTTGTTTTGAAATCCATGTCCTCAAATCTTGCATATAATTCATTCAAGTGGGGCATATACCTGTTTTGCACATGCCACAAACACAATCGATGTATTGTGTTTGGGAATACTCTGCCAAGTGCAATTGGCATGGCAGGGTCTTGATCTGAAATAGATAAATTTACATAACATCATGCAAGCCAATATGATATCATATAGTACGTGCCATAATAATTACGAGCCATTTTATGACAACATACCTGTCAACATCACTCATGGTCCGTCACATCCCATGCATGTTTTGAACGTATTGAAGACCCACTCGAATGTATCAACTGTCTCGTCTCCTAGTAAAGCAAACCCAAATATTGTGCATTGTAGGTGGTGGTTCGAGCCAACAAACATGCCTAATGGCTTATCGTACATATTAGTCTTATGTGTAGTATCAAATGTAACTGCATCACCAAAATCAATGTACTCGGCTTGCTGGCTAGCATGGGACCAAAATATGCTTAAAATTTTCCCTTCTTTGTCCAGTTGAAAGTCTGAAAAAATTGTGGATTATCTTTCTTGCATAATGAAAAAAGATAGCAGCTTTGACACATCATTTGCATTTCTTTCCCTTTGCCATGCTTTTTTCCTGTCAAAAAATGTAATGATTATACACTATATCTAACTCAACACATTACGATTGTTTATGTAATATAAAATACAATTATTGTCAATGCATAATACACTTACAGGTTACTCATGTCCTGCACGGTTATTGGAACGTTTTCTGGGCCACCATGCATTTCTGTAACAAAATCCATAATGCAATGTTGTGGAATCCTGCTTTCTTGCATCGCACTAAGGAACTCCATATATTCACGATCATGTGTTTTGTTGCATTGCAATTGCCCTTTTTCTGTATCTTTCTTCAAAAATTCATGATTATGCTCATAGTTTACCAGATCAATCCGAACGGAAATAACATTCTCTTTTGCGTCATCGTAGATTTTTTTAAGTTTCATCCCAGCCTTGCACTGTGTTCGTTTCGAACATGTGTTACGTATCCTTGGATTTCCAGCTACCCTTTCAGCATTCTTTCCTTCCATTGAACAGTTCAACCATTTACAATTCTTCCGCTCCCTATATTTCTTCAACGAAAATCCTACCTCGTATGCATATTGACTATAAAAATTATACGCCGCGTCCACGTTACTAAATGTCATACCGACTTTAGGTATCAATCTTATATCAATATTGTCCGGCTGCGCACAGAAATATAGCATTTACGATTCAATAGCGACTAAATTTAACGTAATATGGGAGAACTTACGTGGCTTTGAAGAATATGAGGTGTGTCCTGTTCATGTGGCCCAATATGTCTCATGGGAATGTGCTTCTCTGCGCCGACCACGTCTGCTGTTTTTGTGTGCTCTTCGATATGTCCAGGTGCCCTCAATGCCGCCGGAGGAGTAATAGAGACACCCTCTGTGTATGGGGCGATTGCAGACGCTACAGGATGCATGTCCATTGAAACAGACGTACCTGCTGGCTTATGCACAGATGTTACAGGCAGGATGTCATCGCCAGCGCCGGTGGTGGACATCTTCTCGCCGCCCATCGCCGGCCGGACCTCTCACTTCCGCCGCCGCTAACCGCCGCCAATATTTCAGATGGACGAGCGAACGTGGACGCGGCTGTAAAGTTGTATTAGTTTCCTGCCGTAACTGCGCCTTTATTTACGCGCATGAAGATCACGTATTGCCTTATCTCAAATCCGATGGTAGATTTTAAACGTTTGCATGGTTTACGCTATCATGTATCACAACGTTATGCAGTCGTAAACGTAAAGCACATGCAAATATTCGTGCGCGCGATTCCTGACATACAAAGATTCCATTTATGCATGAGTTATGCACATTTGTACACATATTTATGGTTGCGTATTTGCATGTCGCGTGTAAGCCGGGATACGTGGTTATCCTTTGCATAAATGGTGCAGGCTGGCGTCCAGTGGGCCGAACGCGACCCGATCGGTCTCCCTGGCTGGGGCTTCGCCCACTAACGGAAGCCCAGGGCTTCCATTACCTCTTCCCTATATATATATATATATATATATATATATATATATATATATATATATATATATATATATATATATATATATATATATATATATATCGACAGCACTAAAATGCACCTGGGTGCATTCTCTATATTGAATGCACCCAGGCGTAATATATAAATACACCCTGATCAAGCCTCAGCGCGCCCTCGGCCGTCCTGTTCCCGCGCCTCCCTGCCCCCGGCCGCCGCCGCGCGCCTCCCTGACCCCGCGCCACCCTCTCCCCCGCAGCCGCCGAGCGCATCCCTGTCACCGCGCCGCCGCCGTCTCCTCCTTCCTCGGATCCTCTAACCCTAGATCCATGGCCCCACCGTCGCTGCCGCACCTTGAATCGCCTCGATGCTCCTCCCCTAATTCCTTGGCGATTGTTGTGGCTAGAGGTGCTGATCCGATATTGCCGTCTCCGATTGCGACAACGGGAGCGGGTGTACGCGGCGGATCAGGTGATCCCTTGCATCACAAAACGTTGCTGACGCCACCGCCTTCAATTCCACCTGGATCGCTGGTCACTCCTGATGCAGCCCAGCTGTTCCATCCGGTAAGAAAAAAAACAATCAAAAATTGTTGCTCCACCGTCGTTTGTTCAATATTGGTTGCAATTAATGATTGCAACTGCGTGGTTTGTTGATTTTCTGTTGCATCGTTTGTTGCAAACTTGAGTCTCTGTTTTTACTCATTGATTACAATTGCATGGTGTGTTTGTGCTCCAGTTGCAACGTTTGTTGCTTGTTGATTGCAACTAGGTGTATCCTCTAATTGCAAACTTGAGTCTATGTTTTTACTCATTGATTACAATTGCATGGTGTGTTTGTGCTCCAGTTGCAATGTTTGTTGCTTGTTGACTGCAACTAGGTGTATCCTCTAATTGCAAACTTGAGTCTCTGTTTTTACTCACTGATTACAATTGCATGGTGTGTTTGTGCTCCAGTTGCAACGTTTGTTGCTTGTTGATTGCAACTAGGTGTATCCTCTAATTGCAAACTTGAGTCTCTGTTTTTACTCACTGATTACAATTGCATGGTGTGTTTGTGCTCGAGTTGCAACGTTTGTTGCTTGTTGATTGCAACTAGGTGTATCCTTTAATTGCAAAACTCATGATTGCGTGTTGTTCTGCAGGATGCAAACATACTTGATGTGTTTGTCCCCAGGGTGCAGCAAACATTTGATACAAAGGAAGAAGCCTACCTCTTTTACCTTGACTATGCAAAGTTGGTTGGTTTTAGTGTCAGGACAAAAAGGACTAGTAAAGAAACCACACACTGGATTTGCAACCGTGAGGGGTTTCTGAAGCCAGGTCAAGAGAATGAGGAGCCTATGACAAATAATACATCGATGAGAATTGGTTGCCCTGCTTATGTGAAGGTGAAGGAGGACAAGAAGCGCAATATTTGGTATTTTCATCATGTTCAGGAAGCACACAATCACAAACTTGAACCCTCACCAAGGATGGTGAGATATATGCATTCTCATAAGCAGAGGGAGGCAGCGTTGGATGACCTGTTTGCAATCATGTCAAAGAGTGGTGTGCCAACACAGGCAGCAATGAATGTAATGTCAGAATTATTTGGAGGCCGTCAAAACTGGCCGTTCACAGAGAAAGATGTCCATAACAAGTAGGTCATTAAAAAAACTGACATCATATCTTTGTGCGATATATTGACAACAGCATCTTCATTTGTTTTTTCTTTTATGGTACAGGAAAGCTGAGCAAGCAAGGGAGGAGAGGGATGGTGACATGGATAAACTGTTCCAATTTTTTAGGGAGTGCAAAGAACACAATGAATACTTTTACTGGGATGTGGATTTTGAACCAAAAACAAATGTGCTTCGGAGCATTTTTTGGTGTCATGCAAGTCAGCGTGCAGAATACAAGGATTTTGGGATGTAGTCACATTTGACACAACACACAAGACTAACAACAAGCATATGCCGTTGGCCATGTTTGTGGGTTGCAGCAATAATTTGAAAAATATGTCCTTTGGCCAAGCACTTCTTCGGGATGAAACAATAGACACATTCAGATGGCTTTTTGAGACCTTTAAAAGTTGCATGGGTGGTCAGCAGCCTTTTGTGATTCTTACAGGTATACTTTGGCTACAAAAAAGGCTTGTCACATAATTACTGCTGTGTTGTTGCAACTGTATCTTTGAAGATGATTGCAATATTTTAAACTGCTTGATTGCAAACCTATTGGGGTTTTTTTGCTGATTTTTATTTTTGACAAACAGATGAAGATGCAGCGATGAAGGAAGCAATAAGGATTGTGTTTAACAAGACACAACACCGAAATTGCCGATGGCACATAACCAGAACATGGGATTACGAACTCGAGGAGCTGTACAAATTGCACAATGATAATAATCTAAAGGAGAAACTGCAGTCCCTGATAAACTATCCTCTGGGGCCCACACAATTTGAGGTGGAGTGGAATAAGCTGGTGGATGAATGTGGCATAAGAGAACACCCTGCAATTGTTGCATTGTGGCAGAAAAGGAAGAGATGGATAGCAACATATTTCAAAGGCATGTACTGTGGGCGAATGACTTCCACCCAGAGATCTGAGAGCCAAAACAGGGTTTTGAAAGATGGTTATGTTAACAATGTGACAAGCCTGCATATATTTGCAAAGAGGGTGCTTGACTCAATTCAGCACACAGACCACATGGATGCTGGGGAGTCACACTACTCACAGGTATTTGCCCACACCCCTGAATTTTTTGGTCTGATTGTAAAAGAACTGTTAAACATAAATGATTCCAACTGCTGGTGTGGTGTGATTGCAACCCCACATTAGGTGTGATTGCAACTACTGTATAATTCTACCCAAATATCTGTTAAAAATGTAAACAAAATGATTGCAACTACTGGTGTGTTGTAATTGCAACTGCTGGTGTGGTGTGGATGCAAGCACTGAATAACTCTGGGGAATTTTGTTAAACAAACAATGATTACAACTGTTGTCTGGTGTAATTGCAACTGATGGTCTGGTGTGATTGCAACTTCTATATAACTATGCCCAAAAATCGGTTAAACAAACAATGATTACAACTGCTGTCTCGTGTAATTGCAACTGCTGTCTGATGTGATTGCAACTGCTGGTCTTGATGCAGACTGAAGTTGTCAGAGCCTGCAAATCAAGATTTGATGAGCAACTCAGCAGGGTGTACACCAGGGTTGTGTACAATGAATACAAGAGGGAATATATTAACAGCACAGCTTTTGTGATAGAGCCTGATCCGGGAGTGGAATGCGGTTACTTGGTGAAACATGAGAAAGGCGATGGGACATTTTGCTGGGCACAACACGCATTCAAGGTGGTGGCTGACAAAGCAGCAGGCGTGTATAAATGCGAATGCATGCAGTGGGAGCATACAGGTGAGATGAATTGCAACCTCGTTACATTAAAAAATTAAACATTGATGTTCCTGCATATTTACATCCAAATTGCAACAAAAAAATGCAGGTCTGTTCTGCATGCACATAATAAAGGCATTCACCCACCTCCAAGTCCAAAACATACCTGAAAAGTACATTCTGAAGCGATATACACGTAATGCAAGATCTGTGGTTCCGTGGGACCGGCACGATGTGAGTGTTGGTGGTCAAAATGAGACAGAGCAGTCAAGGTTGTCGAAGCTGCTGCCAAAGTTAATGCGACTGGGAAGAGCGGGAAGCAAATCTGATAGAGCATACACTGAAACTATCAGGCACATCGACATGATAACTCCTGGGATTGAGCTTCTACGAACAGCGGAGATTGGTCCGATTGGTCCGGACGAAGCAACAAATACTGAGTTGCAGCAAGATGCAGAAGGACGGTGGAATATTGGTCCCATTGCACCAACACAACAAAGTTCTGACAACAATATAGAACCTGTTGTGATGCCAACTGGACCTACACCACCACTAGAATCGGGCCTGAATCCAGATTTTGCAAACTGCCTCACTAATCTAAGATTGACTGAACCGCCAGTGTCGCGCACGAAGGGTAGGAAGTCTGCCAGTGGGGCTAAATGTGCTAAAAATAGTGTGGAACCTGCTAATCCATACAACACATATAGTGGTGGTCAGGGCATAAGAGAGTGCCAAACCTGCCATGTTAGGGGGCACTATAGCACAACATGCCCTCAGAACCCAAACAGAAGCAGAGCGGCCGAGAACAAGGACAAAAAGAGAAGTGCGAAAACTGTAGGTTGGACTCCAAGAAAAAGAGGTCGCCCAACAATAAAAAAAGGACTAGATGGGAATCAAGATGAGGCACAGAGTGAGGGGGATGATACACAACAATCTGGGTGCACTATGGCGGTGCAGGAGTCAGCAGCACACGCGGTGATTGCAAGAATTAAAAGGGCGACAACTTGCCATGTTAATTACCAGGACGAAAGTGATTAAGAATGACTATGAATCTGACTGAATCTCCAATGTAATATTTTAATTTTATCTTATTTTATAACTCTGTGTAAGTTAAACTCAATAATGACTGTGTGACTGTTCGGAAAACAGTGGACACACATGACCAACCAATTGCAACATCGTAGTTGCGCTGATTGCAACTGTATGTATACACTGAATAATACATGAATCTGTGTTATCTGTTTACGTCTCGACATATAATTAAAATATATCTTGTTTTATTATCATATAACAGTTGCTACTACTCATAAACAGGTTTGCAAAGTTTGCCATCATGCTGGTTACCAAACATAGAAATAAAAAGGAGTGGTCATGGTCAGTTGCAACTACGATTACAATTTCAGTTGCAACTGTAACATATACGCTGGTTGCAACTGCCTCATATGGAAGGGCTCCACCTCGCCGGTGGGTACAGAACACAAACATATACATTGGTTGCAACTGCAATGGCTGGGATTTTTCAAATAATATTGGAAACTGCAGTTTAGAGTACGATAAAAACTAGATGAATAGACCAGTTGCAAATGGAACCAGTGTGCTGGTTGCAACCTAAACAACATTACTGGATTGTTTCTGGAGATAACATAACACAACTGATTGTTTCTGACTACTGCATAACACAACAGATTGTTTTTGCATGAATCTAATTGTTCGACTGACTACTATCCCATTCAATTGGCAACGGACGACCACCAATTCTAAACTTATCAAGCGAACCAGGAATTTCAGCTTGGTTCAAAGGGTGGAAGATCTCGTAATGCAACAGCTCACATCTGTATATCGGGCCCTTGAACTGCAATGGCATAAAAACATCATAATGGTCAGTGACTATATTATGATGCACACATAGAAAACACACAAAAAAAGCACCAAAACAGATAGAAAATCAGTTGACAGCATGGCTAACCGGATTGATTTCCTTGGTCATTTTGTCCCCATCATAATATTCCATGTACTTCCATACAAAAAAAGACAATCGCTTTGACCTGCTTGCTTTGGCACATCAATAAAAGGCCGCCTCCACTTGCTAACTCTGGGTAACTTGAGGTTGGAAACTTTCTGGAAGGCTGCATCAATGATTGGGATTTTGGCAAAGACAACCTTGTGCCGTTCTTCCTGATTAGAACAATTCAGGAAGTAGTCGTTCGAGTCCAGCACATCAATACGCGTATGGATAAAATTGAAGCAATATACAAAATAGTGAGCACCATCTTTGATAGGGACAAAAACCTGGTGCAAGGAAGGAGTAGAAAACTAATTACTAAAAATGGAAAACATATATGAAAAAAAAGTTGCAAGAAAAAGTATAGACAGTTGCAAAGTATGTGTCCTGGTGATTGCAACTGAAATGATGGAAAGTAAAAAATTGTAGGTATGAAAAAAGTGGGTTGGGGAAAAGGTCTGCTAACCAATTTTGCTCTTGACAAATCATAGTTTTCGCACTCAGACATCAGATGATTCCATACATATATGAATTCTTCTGTCTCAGATTTATCAGCGTTGAGTACTGCTTCACACGTTGATACATTGAACTGTATGTGTTTTCCAGTTTGGAGAATAAATAAAAAAGAGAAATGATAAATGATTAAATTAGTTTAAACACATAAATGCAAGACAGTATACAAAAAATACATGGTTTTGGAGAAGAAACTTACATAAAAACCAGTGGTCAGAAACACTCTGTATCCACAAGAATCAACCTTGTGCACAATATCATCATGTCGCATGCAGTGCACGAAAAAGTCTATGATTCCTGACTCACCAAGGGTGTCATTAGAAAAAGATGTTAAAATTTCCTCGCCAGTTAGTCCAACAGGAAGGCCAAACTCCAACAAAATTCTCCTGCATCAACAAAAAAAAGAAAAAAACATATGGATTAGTGAGAAGAACAGGAGAATGTGCAACTGCTGGTGTGCTGTGATTGCAACTGTTGGTCTAGTGTGATTTCAAAGTACTGAATAACTCTGGGAAATTCTGTTACACAAATATGATTGCAAACTACTGGTGTAGTATAATTGCAACTAGTGTGTTGTGATTGCATGTACTATATAACTCTGGGAAATTCTTTTTAAATAAAAATGATTGCAACTTCTGTTATGGTGTGATTGCAACCACGCATTAGGTGCGATTGCTACTGCTATATAAGTAACTAACTGTTCAAGAAAAATAATTGCTACTTGGTTAGAATTGCAAAATAAAAAGTAAATAGCAATTGCAACTTGGGAAAAACAAAAAAAACCTTTTTAGCTCAGGATCAGATGCGATCTTCCGCCTAAGTGCAACAGCCTTGGCCAGAGGTATCTCAGGTCGATTACGAGGGATCTTGAACGGGGATATGTACTCCGTAGGCTTCTTCAGCACTCTATCACCTAGGCGCTTGAATATCATCCTTTGAAACTCACTGAAATCAGCCTGGCCTACTGAGACTTCGTCTTGAGAAAGTCGGATTGGTTGGGTCAAATTGTTGATATCATCATCAGACTCCGCCGGGAACTGGATATCATCAAATGATGAGCTGGGTCCTGCCTGGCCATCAATGCTCTTCTCCAAACTATCAATCTCAGCTTTGGCCTCCTGACGAAGCATGTTCAACCTATCCTCGTACTGTTGGCGCTGCTCAGCATATTCTTTTGACATTTGTAACTGGAACATCTTCTTTAACTTGGCAGCGGGCACCGGCTTTTTCAAAGCTTTGATGTTGTCCTTTAGCTGTTTCTGGATTGCAACTTGTATCCTTTTCTCCTCCGCTTCAACCTTCTTCTCGGCATCAGCCTTCTTCTTCACAACTTCTTCAGCTGCAGCCATTCTCTTAATCTCAGCTTCTTCAGCCTCATCCTTTCTCTTAATCTCAGCTTATTCGGCCTCAGCCTTTCTCTTAATCTCAGCTTCTTCGGCCTCAGCCTTTCTCTTATCCTCAGCTTCTTCTTCCTTCTTCTTCTCAGCTTCTTCAGCTAGAGCCTTTCTCTTGATCTCAGCTACTTCGGCCTCAGCCTTTCTCTTATTCTCAGCTTCTTCTGCCTTCTTCTTATCAGCTTGTTCGGCTTCAGCCTTTCTCTTCTCAGCCTCCTCAGCTTCAGCATTCTTCATCTCAATCTCAGCCTTCTTCTTCTCAGCCTCTGCCTTCTGTGTGTTGGCAACTTGAATGGACCTATCGCACCTCCTTGAGTAAGTTATATGATCCTGGTGCAGTTGAGTAGAATAGCCAAATTAACATATTTGTATTATGAAAGTGAATCATTTATATTATAAAAAAAGACACGAATTGCATGAACATACCTCGGCAGTAGGATGCTGCATCCCAGTGTCCCTGCTCAGAGGCTCCTCTTCTGTCTCAGGTGCTCCCTGTTCATAATATATGATTAATTGCAAGTTGGTATAGGCTATGATTACTACAATAGGTGGGGCCCGATTGCAACTATGGACTGCTTTCACATGGGTATCAGATGATCTTACCACAGGCCGTTGATCATTGCCAGGGGGTTTGAGAAAGCCTTCCTCTTGCGAACAGTAATTCGTGGTGCACGAGTCGGCTGGCTATTGGGAGGGGACTGTAATTGTAGAAAAAGGGGAAAAATCATAATATTAATCAGAAAAAAGGAGTTGATGGTAATAAAAAAACACAATAAACTAACCTCGCCATCAATGCTTGCAAAGTGCTCTGGGGAATACATCATTTGCAATATATCATCAATACTTCGGATTGACCCACGTAAATCAGGAGGTGCTGCCAGGGGAAAGAATAAAAAATATAAATGAAAAAAAGGAATAATCAAGATGAGAGAAAACATTTTTTTAAGCATGGAAGACATAGGTAGGCTTACTTCTATTCAAATTTCCCTCTTCTAGATCAATGTCATCACCACACGATGGGGTTCTCATAAAATCTAAGCTGTCATCAAGATCTCCACCACTGCAATCCAACTGTATTTCTTCACTATCACCTCCTGCAGATTGGTCTTTCGGTACATTTGAAGTAGTTCCTGATCCTCCATACAAATTTAAAAAAGTGATTGAAAGCACAAAGTGATGTATATGGGTAAAATTGCAACTTGTATGGTGGGTGGTTGCAACAATAATATTATACTGTACGCAATAAAAAATACCTGCTCCTGCTCTAGTGTCAATTGCAACGGGACTCCGTATAATTTCTTCACCATCACCTCCTCTAGATTGGTCTACCGGTGCAATTGAACTAGTTCCTGCTCCTGCATACAAATTTAAAAAATGATTGTAAACACATATTGATGTGTCTGGGCAAATTGCAACTTGTATGGTGGGTGCTTGCAAACAATAATATTATCCTATATGCAACAAAAAATACCTGCTCCTGCTCTAGGGTCGTTTTCACCTTCCTCCTGCGCTCTTTGGCAGCTCGCTTCTCAACGATAGCGTCAGCGATAAGCTTCTGAATGCAGTGTAGCACTCGTGGTGAGCTTTTGCCATAAGGTCGCGGGATATTGTTAAATACTTCACAGCCTTCTGTGCGTACGACTGGGCTTCACTAGTGCTTTCATCAAACGTCTTCAAGATGTTTAGCGCATCTGACTTCCTACTCCTTCCAACTAAATCAGTAATACTCTGACCAAAAGAAGATCTAAAGCTAGGGTACTGGTAAAAGACTGGGGGTTGGATATTGAAGGAAGCATGACCGATGAGATCATGGGATGTGCCAAGCACATCAGCAGATGTCCCAGTAGGTGCTGCTATTGCTACTGGGACAGATGCTGCTGCTACTGGGTTAGGTGCTGCTGTTGGATTAGGGACTGCTACTGGGGCACGTGCTGGTACTGGAGCATGTAATATTGCTAGAGCACCAATGGGGACGCCGTAGCACGTGTCAGTGATACTTCTCAACTGAAAGTAAAAAAAAACAATGATAAAATGATAAATGAATAACAAATTGCAACTATTGTGGAGTATCATTTGCAACTTACCCTGAGGTGTCCAAACTCAGTGGTCCTAGGAGGAACATCTCCCCTGAGATCCATATTTGCTATAGCATCAATCATCTTGGAGTCCAAGAAAGCACATCGAGGGATTGAAAAAGGACTTGTGTCTAATCCATGTTGCAGGTTGTCGACATAAAGCATCTGCATGTTTTTAACATTAGGTAAAAGACACATGGGTATTTTAGGTTGAATTCATATAATGAAAAAAGTAAACCAAATTGGCACAGGTGCAATAAGCCAGTTGAAATAGAAAATACTAAAATTATTGCTACTTTATGAACAACATAAATTACAAAATACATGTGAATGTGTGAACTAAGTTATCATAAAAAATAAAAAAATGCCCTCAAATTGCAACTTGTAACATATGACAGTTGTAACAGTAAACATAAAAAATTACTACTTGTGTAATTGGAAGAGTAAGTTGCAAGAACAAAAATTGAATGTGTGTGTTGAGCTTACAGCTACAAAGATCCTGCATCCACTGATGGGGTGCGTTAATGCCTTTCTCCGCAAAATCCTTTCTATAGAGACGAGCAGTTATGCTCAGCCTGTCTACTACAGCTTTGCACCAGTTCTTGTTGCCCATGTTCTGGATGTCCTGAGTGTACTTCACATCATCAATCCTGATGCGAGTGTCAGTATTGGAGAATAGCAGACACTGAAATGCTGCCATGAAAAAGGCTCTCAGGCCCAGCTCCCCATTGAGAGTCCTCTTCTGCAATCTATCAGTGATAACAGATATATTGATACCAGATATGCGTCTATAAGATTTGCCACAAATTTGCTCCCCCAGCTCGTCCTGCAAGGCACGAGCATCTGCATCAGACATGGGGGGCGGATCACTGCCAACGTTTGGTAACTGCAAAACACACCAAACACTGTGTTCGGTGATTTGAATCTCTTTTCCACCACCAATCTCTAATTTCATCCTTTCTGGGTTAAGCTTCCGCATCAGCCAGCTGAGCAACTTTCTCGACAATAAGTGCGGCTTGAATCTCAGCAGGCCGCCAAACCCCTTAGCAACCACTTCACTTTTCAATTCATCAGATAGAGAATTCACAAGCTTTATAAACTTCCCAGGTGAGCATCGAATAGCTCGTGTCTTAGTTATACCCTTATTTTCATCTCCACCAACAATACCAACATTGTCATCGCCAGACCCATCGCCACCAGGAACAAACTCTGGGTCTTGTTCATCATCACTTTCGGCATCTTGTATAGGAGGGACTTTCAACCTTAATCTCTTCTTCCTTTCCTTCAATTCATTTTTATCTAATTGCTTTCTCTTGTTTTCTACACGGGGAGAGCGACGGACAGCATGAGCGCCTTACTGGCCTGTGACATTCTGATCTTGATCCATTATAAAAAAACACTGAAAAAATGGGAATGAAAAAAACATGAGGGCACAAACACATGGTACAGATCTCATAATCAAAAATTGCTAATCAACAAACTAAAACACACAGTACAAAATAGGAACAAAAAATAGTTGCAATACACACTAATGTTGCACACATACATTAGTACTGGGACAGAATTGCAACATGCGCCATAAGCCAGTTGCAACAAGACTGCTAAAAAATTACTACTGGGACAGTTGCAATAGTGAATTTAAACAAATAACTAGTTGTATACGAGCACAGTTATAAAAGACAGTAATGATGTATGTGGTCTGAAAGTAAAAATTATACAGTTGCAACTTATGTCATGGACCAGTTGCAACAAAAGGTACACTGCAGTTACAAAAGAAGTGGAAACATCTGAGATGATAATCTAGAACACAAACTGCTTATTCAAAAACAAAATGTATCCGCATAAAATACAACAATTACTAATTCCAATCAACGAATAATACTAGTTGCAACACTTGGGGAAAAATGGGGTTTACCAGTCTATTACCGAAAATAACAAAACAAATCCAAAAAATGGGGACAGAGAAATGGGAGAGAGAGCGGATGCGCTTACACGGCGGGCGCGCGCGCAGACTACTCCGGCGCGGGCTACGTCGACGTTCGCGGTCTACGTCTCCGGCGAGCAAACGATTCTGACGGGAGCGGAGGATCCGTTCGCGGAGAAGTGTGGAGGGGGCCGGAGCGGGAACGAGCGGGAGCGTGCGGGATGGACGAAGACGGGAACGGGAGCGAGCGCAGAATGGCTACGGCGAGGGCTAGGTCGCCGGGGAAGAGAAGAGATTGAGCCGTACGCGGAGGGCCGGGAAAGTGGAAAAGGCGCAGTCGGGCGCGGGGAAGTGAAAAGGCACAATAGTGGAGGGGGCAGTCGTCGGTTCCGCTGCGTCGGTTCAGCTGTGTGGATCGGTTGGCTCGGACCATGTGCACCTGGGCGCGTAGGTTGCGCCTGGGTGCATTCTCTATATTGAATGCACCCAGGTGTAATATATAAAAACAGTATATATATATATTAAAAAAATAATCGTCTTACCTCCTCTAAATATATACATGTTTTTTAAAAAAAAAAACTATCTTTACTCTTGTATTCTGACTGTACGATTACAATCTATTAAATTTCTATAATTATTGTTTATCGAAAAATATATTCATAATTCGTACATGGATTGCGTTTGGTTGCTCACGGTAATGGACTATATACCATGACATCGAGGGTGGCCCGTAAACTAACCCATAGAGAATAACACTTTTGTACTTCCTCAACTTGAAGATGGGCTAGGAGCCTGTTTCAAACTTTGAACTGTTGTTTGAGCTTCCAACCAAATGTAATATTCGTAAAAAATGATGTCTAAAAGTTTTTTTTCTTTTTTTCAAAACATAATACAAACAAAGACAACCACAGACATGACACATCGATACACACTCGTTCCTAGTGCGTACACATATAAACCCCATCCTATGCACATTTCTGAGAAATCCTTGTCCTCAGATCTTGATATGTTCCCTTATATGTTACAGTTTAAATTTGGAAAGGTATTGTATGCAAAACTCTATATATTAGTATGAGAGCACCTTATAAAATATATTTTTAAAATAATCCTCTTACCTCCTCTAAATATATACATATTTTTTTAAAAAAACTATGTTTACTCTTATATTCTGATTGTACGATTACATACTATTAAATTTCTATAATTATTATTTATCGAAAAATATATCCATAAATTGATTGCGTAATGTAAATTTGCATAAGTACTCCGTAGCTAAAACTAGGTGAAACCAAAGACTAAAAGCGATAATTCAAACTCCTTGAATATTTCGATCTAATGGACATCCGCTTTTTCTTGATTACCAAATTATGCAGATATGAAGCAAACTTCTAATAAAGAAGCTGATGAGAGAACACATCTTTCTCTATTGAGCATAATAAATAAAAAGTCGTATCTAGAATATATTGCAACAGAACATCATGATTACGATTAGCGAGCGTAGTTAATTATACTCGTATACACATGAGATAAACCTTTTTGGATGCAACAAATCGAGTGATAATATGGCGTAGAAACACATCTATATCAATCGCACTCTTGACGGTTTAATAATAGAACTGAAAAACTATACTGAAGAGAGCAGCTCAAAACCCATGCCATGCCCACGCCGTAGTGGTTGGTTCGTAGGATACTGCATACACGGATACACCCTGCATGTAGCATGCATGAGCCCCAGCCATTGTTCAAAGCTCTTGAAGAGATTGAACTGTGAAGCCAGGAAGGGACGACGACGTGAAGCCAGGAGATTGGATCAGGTAACTTTATTTCATGTTGTTTGTTCATCACGATTCACGACACGAGGTCCGTTGCCTTGGTCAGCAACAGAACTGTTGTAAAGATCAGTAGAAGACGAGGCGCCGAGCTCCGACCAATGCTAAATGATCTCCCCCTTGACTGCTGCTGCTGCTGGCAGGGACGCAGATGTGCTTGCAGATGGTGTATGCGTACGTACGTTCACCCTAAACTCCATTCACGAAATAGGAGATCTCCTCGCCTGCCTGCCACTTAACTACCCCAGAGTACTGTACACTGAGCAAGTCCACAGTCCCTCCCCTCCCTAGTAATCAATGGCCACCCAGAACTTGACATCCACAACTGCCCCACCCCAACTCTCGTCCATGCCTGCAGTAGTAAGCTGTACTGTAGTCTGCTCATACAGTACAATACCACATGTTCCTAAATACGTGCTCATACAGTGCAATACCACATGTTCCTAAATATGTCCTTTTCTTCTTCTCCTCCTCCTCCTCCTCCTCCGAAACACCGAAGCAAATCCAGACACGATCTTTCTTTCTCCTTGTACTAGCAATGATGAAATGCATCACATCAACACGTCGATCACAGCCTTCACTCAAGTTCACTGGAAGGAAGGAAGCAAGGAAGGAGAGCGGATATATAGGCTGCCCTGACAGCAACTGCACTTCTCGCCTCGTCGTAATCATGATTGTTTCTGGGTATGCAGAAGGACGGAGCTGTGCCTGTGCTCGGCCGGTTCTCAGGTCAACCTATCAAATCGGCGGGCAAATAATCCAAATCCTAGAGATATATATCTCGGCAACATCATCAGCCATATATGCATGGTCCCATCATGCATCCCGTGGAGTCAATAGTCGAAAGACCTGGATTCACGGAGCTAGGAAATGAGGCTGTGTTGAATGTGGTCGCAAGATGCTGTTTTTCACTGTAGATAGAAATGACTACATAGAATGAAATTTTAGCACCGTTTTCTAGAGAGTGGAATGTTGTCGGGGACCATAATTAGGGGTACCCTCAAGACGCCTAATTCTCAGCTGGTAACCCCCATCAGCATAAAGCTGCAGAGGCCTGATGGGTGCGATTAAGTCAGGGATCGGTCCATACGAGCGACTCGATCATGCCTCGCCCGAGCCTAGCCTCGGGCAAGGGCACCCGACCCTGAGGTGTTTCCGTCTCGTCCGAGGCCCCCTTTTTACGGCAGACGCACCTCCGGCTCGCCCGAGGCCTTGCCTTCGTTAAGAAGCAACCCTGACTAAATCGCCGCACCGACAGACCAAGTCACAGGGGCATTTAACGCAAAGGTAGCCTGGCACCTTTATCCTGACGCGCGCCCCCTGGCAGAGCCGAAGTGACCGCCGTCACTTCGCCGCTCCACTGACCGGTCTGACAAAAGGACAGCGCCGCCTGCGCCATCCCGGCTGCAGTGCCACTTGACAGAGTGAGACTGACAGGCAGCCAGGCCTTGCCAAAGGCGCCATAGGAAGCTCCGCCCGACCCAGGGCTCGGACTCGGGCTAAGGCCCCGGAAGACGGCGAACTCCGCTCCGCCCGACCCAGGGCTCGGACTCGGGCTAAGGCCCCAGAAGACGGCGAACTCCGCTCCGCCCGACCCAGGGCTCGGACTCGGGCTAAGGCCCCGGAAGACGACGAACTCCGCTCCGCCCGACCCCAGGGGTCGGACTCCGTCCTGGCCTCTGCCGAACGACCTCCGCCTCGCCCGACCCAGGAGCTCGGCCTCGGCCATGCAGGACAGACTCGACCTCGGCTTCGGAGGAGCCTCCACGTCGCCCGACCTAGGGCACAAGTCCGCCACGTCAACAGGAAGCGCCATCATCACCCTACCCCAAGCCGACTCGGGCCGCAGAAAACAGGACCGACGTCCCATCTGGCTAGCTCCGCCAGATAGGCAATGATGGCGCCCCGCTAGACCCATGACGACGGCGGCTCTCAGCTCCCTTACGGAAGCAGGGGGACGTCAGCAAGGGCCCAACCACTCCGACAGCTGTCCCTCCGCCAGGCTCCATTGCTTCTCCGACAGCCACGACGCCACACCAGCTGGGTGCCAAGATCTCTCCGGCTGCCACCTTGGCATGTACTTAGGGCACTAGCTCTCCCCCGCTAGACACGTAGCACCTTGCTACACCCCCATTTGTACACCTGGATCCTCTCCTTACGCCTATAAAAGGAAGGGCCAGGGCCTTCTTAAAGGGGGTTGGCCCCGCGGGAACGAGGGCAGGGGCAGGCGCTCTCTTGGGGCCGCTCGCTCCCCTCACCCGTGTGGACGTTTGTAACCCCCTACTGCAAGCGCACCCGACCTGGGCGCGGGACGAACACGAAGGCCGCGGGATCTCCACCTCCCTCTCGACTCGGCTCCGGCCACCTCGCTCTTCCCCCCTTCGCGCTCGCCCACGCGCTCGACCCATCTGGGCTGGGGCACGCGGCACACTCACTCGTCGGCTTAGGGACCCCCCGGTCTCGAAACGCTGACAGTTGGCGCGCCAGGTAGGGGCCTGCTGCGTGTTGACGAGCAGTTTCCCGTCAAGCTCCAGATGGGCAGTCTCCAACGACCTCTCCAACCCGGGACGGTGCTCCGTTTCGGGAGTCTCGAGTTCATGTCTATCGACGGCAGCTACGACATGATACTCCTTCCACCGCCGCGCGGCGGCGACGATGGTGGCCGACAGCCCGCCCGCCGGCGGCGGAATCGACGACGTCTTCCCCGCGTGGGGGAAGAACAACCCTCAAGCTCGCCCCATCCTCTCCCTCGCCATCGGAGGAGGAGGCGGGGCAACCAGGGCCGAGCGGGAGGCTGCGCTTCGTCGGCTGTCGAGCGAATCGACATCACCAGCGCCCCAACGGAGGACGCGTCGGGCGTCACCATCGCGTTTGAGGCGAAGGACGTCGCCCTCGTACCCAAGACGACGGCGCGATCAGCCCCCGATGTGACTTCGTCGCTCCTCGTCGACCAAAAGGTACCGACCGATTCCCATCCTTTGTCATTTCGACTCGACCTCAACCCGCCTAGCGACCTCGCTCTCGCGGGCGCTCACGTTGAGGCGAGTACAACCTCTCTTGGGTTTCGTGTGCGGTCGCCTTGGGACCGATTGACGGGCGTCTCGACCTACGGGCCCTCTGGGTCCGAGGAAGACGACGACCCCAGCATCTGCTGGGATTTCTCTGGACCTGGCAACCCCAGTGCCATGCGGGACTTCATGACCGCATGCAACTACTGCCTCTCCGACTGTTCCGACGGCAGCCGCAGCCTTGACGACAAGGACTGCGGCCCGAGCCGCGAATGTTTCCACGTCGAGCTAGGGGATCCCTCCGGAGGCAACCGTCTCGGCATGCCGGAGGATGGTGATCTCCCTAGGCCGGTGCCTCGCGCCGACATCCCGCGGGAGCTAGCTGTGGTCCCCGTTCCGGTGGGGGGTCACGACCCACAGCTCGAGCAAGTCCGCGGGGCGCAGGCCGGGCTCGACGAGGGAGCAGGAGCGCTCGAGTCGATCCGCCGGGACGTCGTGCAGGTATGGGCGGGCCAGCCCCCGGCCAGAGAAATACGTCACCTGCCCCAAGGTCTCCAGCACCGCATCGCCAACGATGCCAGGGACAGGCCGCCACCCGCATCCAGCGGGACCGGTCAGGACCTGGCAGCCGCAGCGATGCTCCTCCGCGCGATGCCGGAGTCATCAACCACCGAGGGCCGGCGAATCCAGAGAGAGCTCAAGCACCTCCTGGAAGGCGCTGCGGCCCGTCGGGCCGAAAGCTCTGCCTCCCGCAGGCAGGGGCACCCCTCGGAACCTCGTGCCGCGACTTCCCGACTCATGCGGGAAGCCTCGGTCTACACCGGGCGCATGCGCAACACCGCGCCTGCGGCCCCGGGCCACCTCGGCGACGAGCACCCTCATCGCAACCGTCGGGCCCGCCTCGACGAAAGGGTGCGCCGAGGCTATCACCCCAGGCGTGGGGGACGCTACGACAGCGGGGAGGATCGGAGTCCCTCGCCCGAACCACCCGGTCCGCAGGTCTTCAGCCGGGCCATTCGGCGGGCGCCGTTTCCGGCCTGATTCCGACCCCCGACTACTATCACAAAGTACTCGGGGGAAACAAGACCGGAGTTGTGGCTCGCGGACTACCGCCTGGCCTGTCAACTGGGTGGAACGGACGACGACAACCTCATCATCCGCAACCTCCCCCTGTTCCTCTCCGACACTGCTCGCGCTTGGTTGGAGCACCTGCCTCCGGGGCAGATTTCCAACTGGGAGGATTTGGTCCAAGCTTTCGCCGACAACTTCCAGGGCACGTACGTGCGCCCCGGGAATTCCTGGGACCTCCGAAGCTGCCGGCAACAGCCGGGAGAGTCTCTTCGGGACTACATCCGGCGGTTCTTGAAGCAGCGCACTGAGCTGCCCAACATCACCGACTCCGATGTCATCGGCGCGTTCCTTGCCGGCACCACTTGCCGTGACCTGGTGAGCAAGTTGGGTCGCAAGACCCCCACCAGGGCGAGCGAGCTGATGGACATCGCCACCAAGTTCGCCTCTGGCCAGGAGGCGGTCGAGGCCATCTTCCGAAAGGACAAGCAGCCCCAGGGCCGCCCTTCGGAAGATGCTCCCGAGGCGTCTACTCTGCGCGGCGCCAAGAAGAAAGGCAGGAAGAAGTCGCAAGCGAAACGCGATGCAGCCGACGCAGACCTTATCACCGCCACCGAGTACAAGAACCCTCGGAAGCCCCCCGGAGGTGCCAACCTCTTCGACAAGATGCTCAAGGAGACGTGCCCTTACCATCAGGGGCCCGTCAAACACACCCTCGAGGAGTGCGTCATGCTTCGGCGCCACTTCCACAAGGCCGGGCCACCCGCTGAGGGTGGCAGGGCCCGCGACGACGACAAAAAGGAAGATCACCAAGCAGGAGAGTTCCCCGAGGTCCGCGACTGCTTCATGATCTACGGAGGGCATGCGGTGAATGCCTCGGCTCGGCATCGCAAGCGAGAGCGTCGGGAGGTCGGCTCGGTGAAGGTGGCGGCGCCAGTCTACCTAGACTGGTCCGACAAGCCCATCACCTTCGACCAAGATGACCACCCCGACCACGTGCCGAGCCCGGGGAAGTACCCGCTCGTCGTCGACCCCATCATCGGCGACGTTAGGCTCACCAAGGTCCTGATGGATGGGGGCAGCTGCCTCAATATCATCTACGCCGAGACCCTCAGGCTCCTGCGCGTCGATCTGTCCTCCGTCCGAGCAGGCGCTGCGCCCTTCCACGGGATCATTCCTGGGAAGCACGTCCAGCCCCTCGGACGGCTCGACCTTCCTGTCTGCTTCGGAACACCCTCCAACTTCCGAAGGGAGACTTTGACGTTCGAGGTGGTCGGGTTCCAAGGAACCTACCAGGAAGTATTGGGGAGGCCATGCTACGCGAAGTTCATGGCCATCCCCAACTACACCTACCTGAAGCTCAAGATGCCGGGCCCCAACGGGGTCATCACCGTCGGCCCCACGTACAAACACGCGTTCGAATGCGATGTGGAGTGCGTGGAGTACGCCGAGGCCCTCGCCGAGTCCGAGGCCCTCATCGCCGACCTGGAAAACCTCTCCCGAGAGGTGCCGGACGTGAAGCGACACGCCGGCAACTTCGAGCCAGCGGAGACAGTTAAGGCCGTCCCTCTCGACCCCAGTGGCGACACCTCCAAGCAGATCCGGATCGGTTCCGGGCTCGACCCCAAATAGGAAGCAGTGCTCGTCGACTTTCTCCGCGCAAACGCCGACGTCTTTGCGTGGAGTCCCTCGGACATGCCCGGCATACCGAGGGATGTCGCCGAGCACTCGCTGGATATTCGGTCCGGAGCCCGACCGGTCAGGCAGCCTCTGCGCCGATTCGACGAGGAAAGGCGCAGGGTGATAGGCGAGGAGATCCACAAGCTAATGGCAGCAGGGTTCATCAAAGAGGTGTTCCATCCCGAATGGCTTGCCAACCCTGTGCTTGTGAGGAAGAAAGGGGGGAAATAGCGGATGTGTGTGGACTACACTGGTCTCAACAAAGCATGTCCGAAGGTTCCCTACCCTCTACCTCGCATCGATCAAATCGTGGATTCCACTGCTGGGTGCGAAACCCTGTCTTTCCTCGATGCCTACTCAGGGTATCATCAAATCAAGATGAAAGAGTCCGACCAGCTCGCGACTTCTTTCATCACGCCCTTCGGCATGTACTGCTACGTCACCATGCCGTTCGGTTTGAGGAATGCGGGTGCAACGTACCAGCGGTGCATGAACCATGTGTTCGGCGAACACATCGGTCGCACGGTCGAGGCCTACGTCGATGACATCATAGTCAAGACAAGGAAAGCCTCTGACCTTCTCTCCGACCTTGAAGTGACATTCCGGTGTCTCAAGGCAAAGGGCGTCAAGCTCAACCCCGAGAAGTGTGTCTTTGGGGTGCCCCGAGGCATGCTCCTGGGATTCATCGTCTCCGAGCGGGGCATCGAAGCCAACCCGGAGAAGATCGCACCTATCACCAGCATGGGGCCCATCAAGGACTTAAAAGGCGTACAGAGGGTCATGGGATGTCTCGCGGCCTTGAGCCGTTTCATCTCGCGCCTCGGCGAAAGAGGCCTGCCTCTGTACCGTCTCTTAAGGAAGGCCGAGTGCTTCACTTGGACTCCCGAGGCCGAGGAAGCTCTCGGGAACCTAAAGGCGCTCCTCACCCAGGCGCCCGTCTTGGTACCCCCAGCTGATGGAGAAGCCCTCTTGGTCTACGTCGCCGCTACCACTCAGGTGGTTAGCGCCGCGATCGTGGTCGAAAGGCAAGAAGAGGGGCATGCATTGCCCATTCAGAGGCCAGTTTACTTCGTCAGCGAGGTGCTGTCCGAAACCAAGATCCGCTACCCACAAGTCCAGAAGCTGCTGTATGCAGTGATCCTGACGAGGCGAAAGTTGCGACATTACTTCGAGTCTCATCCGGTAACTGTGGTGTCATCCTTCCCCCTGGGGGAGATCATACAGTGTCGAGAGGCCTCGGGACGGATCGCAAAGTGGGCAGTGGAAATCATGGGCGAGACAATCTCGTTCGCCCCTCGGAAGGCCATCAAGTCCCAGGTACTGGCGGACTTCATAGCCGAATGGGTCGACACACAGTTGCCGACGGCTCCGATCCAACCGGAGCTCTGGACCATGTTTTTTGACGGGTCGCTGATGAAGACGGGGGCCGGTGCGGGCCTGCTTTTCGTCTCGCCCCTCGGGAAACACCTGCGCTACGTGCTGCGCCTCCATTTCCCGGCATCCAACAATGTGGCTGAGTACGAAGCTCTGATCAACGGATTGCGAATCGCCATCGAGCTAGGGGTCCGACGCCTCGACGTACGCGGCGACTCGCAGCTCGTCATCGACCAGGTCATGAAGAACTCCCACTGCCGCAACTCGAAGATGGAGGCCTACTATGATGAGGTTCGACGCCTGGAAGACAAGTTCTACGGGCTCGAGCTTAACCACATCGCCCGGCGCTACAACGAGACTGCGGACGAGCTGGCAAAGATAGCCTCGGGGCGAACGACGGTTCCCCCGGACGTCTTCTCCCGGGATCTGCACCAACCCTCCGTCAAGATCAGCGACACGCCCGAGCCCGAGGCGCCCTCGGCCCCGTACGAGGTAACCTCGGCCCAGCCCGAGCCGTCCTCGGTTCAGCCCGAGGGACCCTCGGCTCCCGAGGGCGAGGCGCTGCACATCGAGAAGGAGCGGAGCGGGGTCACGCCTGATCAGGATTGGCAGACCCCGTACCTGCAATATCTCCGCCAAGGAGAGCTACCCCTCGACCAGGCCGAGGCTCGGCGGGTAGCGCGACGCGCCAAGTCGTTCGTCTTGCTGGGCGATGAGAAGGAGCTCTACCACCGCAGCCCCTCGGGCATCCTCCAGCGGTGCATCTCCATCACCGAAGGTCAGGAACTCCTGCAAGAGATACACTCGGGGGCTTGCGGTCATCACGCAGCGCCTCGAGCCCTTGTCGGGAACGCTTTCCGGCAAGGCTTCTACTGGCCGACGGTGGTGGCTGACGCCACTAGAATATTCCGCACCTGCGAAGGGTGTCAATTCTATGCGAAGCAGACCCACCTGCCCGCTCAGGCTCTGCAGACGATACCCATCACCTGGCCCTTCGCTGTGTGGGGTCTGGACCTCGTTGGCCCCCTGCAGAAGGCGCCCGGGGGCTACACGCACCTGCTGGTCGCCGTCGACAAATTCTCCAAGTGGATCGAGGTCCGACCCCTAAACAGCATCAGGTCCGAGCAGGCGGTGGCGTTCTTCACCAACATCATCCATCGCTTCAGGGTCCCAAACTCCATCATCACCGACAACGGCACCCAGTTCACCGGCAAAAAATTCTTGGATTTTTGCGAGGATCACAACATCCGGGTGGACTGGGCTGCCGTAGCTCATCCCATGTCAAATGGGCAAGTAGAGCGTGCCAATGGCATGATTCTACAAGGGCTCAAGCCTCGGATTTACAACGACCTCAACAAGTTCGGCAAGCGATGGATGAAGGAACTCCCCTCGGTGGTCTGGAGCCTGAGGACGACGCCGAGCCGAGCCACGGGTTTCACGCCGTTCTTCCTGGTCTACGGGGCCGAGGCCGTCTTGCCCACGGACCTGGAATACGGCTCCCCGAGGACAAGAGCCTACGACGATCAAAGCAACCAAGCTAGCCGAGAAGACTCGTTGGACCAGCTGGAAGAGGCTCGGGACAAGGCCTTACTACACTCGGCGCGGTATCAGCAGTCCCTGCGACGATACCACGCCCGAGGGGTCCGACCCCGAGATCTCCAGGAGGGCGACCTGGTGCTTCGGCTGCGGCAAGACGCCCGAGGGAGGCACAAGCTCACGCCCCCCTGGGAGGGGCCATTCGTCATCGCCAAAGTTCTGAAGCCCGGAACGTACAAGCTGGCCAACAGTCAAGGCGAGGTCTACGGCAACGCTTGGAACATCCAACAGCTACGTCGCTTCTACCCTTAAGATGTTTCCAAGTTGTTCATATACCTCGCACCCACGCAAAGTTTAGTCAACAAGGAAGGGTCGGCCTTGCCTCGGCAAAGCCCGACCCTCCCTCGGGGGCTAAAAGGGGGGAAACCCCCTCTGCGTCAAAATTTTCCTCGAAAAAAAAATCTCTTCTACCAGAATATCTTTCGTGCTTTTTGGCTACTTCGAAAAGTGGGTCCTGGAAACGACGGAGTACACGTAAGCAGCCAAGGCTGACCGAGCCGAGGGACTCCTACGCCTCCGGGATACGGATACCTCACTCATCACCTTCTGCGATAAGTAACTCGCGTTCGGATAAAGTGGCTCCGCGGATCGAACAAGTCTTTACGTCCGGAAGCCCTTCTGCCGAAGCGATCCTTCGAGCCCTCTCGACCGAGTCGGCGACAGGGCCTCATGGACGGGTGAAAGTACGCGTAAGCGGCAAGGCCGACCGAGCCGAGGGATTCCTACGCCTCCGGGATACGGATACCTCACTCATCACCTTCCGCGAAAAGCAACTCTCGCTCGCAAAAACATCCCTGTTACCGACAAAAAGTCCAGATACTCGAAACAAGAGGAAAAGAGACGCAGCTTTACAACGTAGCGAGGGTGTGCGTCCTGGCCTCGACGGCCGCACGAGGCACACGCTACAAGACAACCTGATCCTGCGGGCTCGGGTCTTGGCGCTGGAAGGGGGCAGCAACACCCTCGGCATCGACGGCACCTTCGGCGAGGCCCGACCTAGCCTCGGACGGCGACGGGGTCCGAGGCTCTCCGCTCCGGAGGACGACGTCATCACCACGCCCGAGCTATCGCTGCCAGGGACTTCTCCGGGAATCCGGCCCGAGCCGGCGGCTCGGCCGGTTACCCCTGGGGCCTCGGCCAACCATCTTCCAAGGGTGCCGGCCCGGTTCGAAGCCTCGGCTGATCAGCTCCGACGTCGATCCGGCCAACGGACAACCCGGCTAGGCTCCGGCCAACCAGGTTTCATTTCCGAGCCAACTCCGCCTCTGTTCATGCTGATATCGCTACCCCTGGCCTCGGCTCGACGAAGAGCGGCCGAGGGGTCTCTTTAACTAAGCTAGAGGAACCTCGGACAGCAAGACCGACCGAGCCGAGGGACTCCTACGCCTCTGGGATACGGATACCTCACTTGTCACCTTGACACGGGGTGACTCATGCTTGGTGAAGCGGTTCAGATAGTCAACAGGCGAGTCTTAGTGCTCAAAAATAAGGAAAAAACACGGCTCCGTGCCAAAGTGACATACATGTTCAGGCCCCGAAAGCCAAAATGAACAAAAAACCCTGGCATTCGAAGTGCCATTACGAACGGAACTCCGGTTCCATCTCCACGGGTATGGACAACCTCCCCGCCAGGGAAGCCCGTGGGGCGACAAGCCCTGGGCGAATCACCAGCAAAACGCGAGTCGCCTCAAGCGTCCCGGCAGATCCTCGCAGCCGTCCTCACCGCGAGTGCGAGGAAGGGGACGGAATGTTGCATCCTAGCTGGGCAGCAACAGTTCGCCTTCCCCGACATGGCTGGAGGACGTCTCCGCCGTAGGGCTAAGGGGCGATTGCCACCACCAGAAGCTGGAAGAACAGGTGGCCCGCCGACCTGCGCAGGAGGCAGAGCCCCGGCTCGCCTCACTCCCCGCCCCGGCGAGGATGACGAACACCCTCAACACTAAGGGTGGGGCCGAGACCGCAGCCCGGTTCGCCTCTCCCCATCTAGGAGCTGGAGGTCACCACCTTGGGTGACCACCAGCAAAGGGAAGCGGCCGGGCTGCGTGATAAAAATCCTTGAAGCCGAACGATGGCTGAAAGGTACCAACTCCCACGGAGTTGCGTTCCTCCAACGATGAGGCGAAAAGACGGTGGCTTCCCCCATCCGGGGGCTTGGAAGGTGGAAAGATGCGGTGCATAAGGAGAAAGAAGACGTGGTCGCCTTACGGAAGGGGTCGCCCTCCTTTTAAAGGCGACTCTCCCTGCTTGCGCCCCCAACCGTCACGGGCTGAGTCTTCTCCAACACGCCTCCAAAGCCCTCCCCTGCGGCGCGGGGGCTGGGTCCCGCATGTCATGCAGACCGGCTCCGAGCAGAAGAAGCCAAACCGCCGCGCACGGCGCGCGCAACCACCCAGCGGTTACAAGTGACCCTCCACTTTTGCCCAGACCAACGGGCGGAAAGGGCAAGCAGCCATGCAGGCAGCGTGCAACCGCGCCAAGTGGACGCGCCTCTCCGACTCCTGACACGCCAGCACGGAGGCCCAGGCCCACGCGTCGCGCGATCGGCGCGCCGGATGCTGCATGCAAGCAACTGTACCACTTGCGCCACCACCGCGCCTCCTCGATTGCGGAACCAATACCGCGACCCGAGGCGACTCAGCGCGCGACCCAACAGCGCCAGCCTGACGCAGCGGTTAAACGCGGTCAAAAGTGGGCCGGCAGTAATGACGATGGCAGGCACACGGGAGCAGCGGTCACGCCGTTAGCTAAGCTCACGTCCCATCCGGAGCCAGCGAGAAAACCCCCTCTCACGGCGTGAAGACGACGCGCCCGTGACCCGTTCCTCGAACGGCTCGCGCACGCGCAATGGCAGCCTCGCCAACTACTCGCCCCGTCGCATTAACTCCGCGGCTGGACAGGCGGCGCTTCTGGCAGGAGCAGCTGGCGACGCTTCGCCTTCGCCAAAACAAACGCGCCAAAAGAGGTACGCCGCGTCGTTCAATTTCGTATCCTTTTTCCTTTTTCCTCTTTCTCTATCTCTTGCAACAGGGACCGGGAAAGGGGATACCCCTAAAGGGATCCTTCCCCGTGAAGGAACTAGGCTCCGAGCCTCCTTACTGATCAGGGGTTCGAAGGCTGGCCCCCCGAAGGGTTCAACAACCGCCTCAGATTGCGTGGGCCCGACACCCACTACTGGTCAGAGGTTCGAAGGTCGGCCTCCCGAAAGGTCCCACGGCCGCCTCAGGCTACTCGGGCTCCGCGCCCATTACTGATCAGGGGTTCGAAGGCTGGCCCCCCGAAGGGTTCACAGTCGCCTCAGACACCGAGCGAGGGCTGACCAGGGGTACGTTCGATACATAACCGAGGCTCGGGCTGCGCTCCCGAGGTACCCTAGGACATTTCCGAGACCAGCGGGAACGATCCTGTAACGGAATCCCATCGGAGGGAGTCATCGAGCCCTCGGACCCCGTCGCCAGGGGACCGGGTCCGGCAGATCACCCGCAGGTACTTTTGGGCGTGCCTCCGGGCCCCTAGCCGACCCCCAACGAACGGGGCACGGACGTCCACTCGGATTACCCGCTTGCAGCTCACCGGAGACACCATGTTCGGTGCCCATCGAGGGTAACATGGCGCTCTCCCCCCCTCCTCCTTGCGGAAAGGCGACGTAGGGGCGTATATAAAAAAGTCGAGTCTGTCCCTGATCGCCCTCTCGCCCTGTGCGGAGGCTCGGGGGCTGCTCTCGCAAACCCGGCTCCGGCCAAAACCGTTGACAGCGTCAACATACCAGCCCGAGAACTTGGGCCCCGACAGTGCACCCGGGCTACGGCCAGTTCGCATGAGGGAACCACCAGCCCAGCCGAAGCGTTACGCAAGGCATTAAGACCTCGAAGGAGTGAAACTACTCCTCCGAGGCCTCGGGGGCTACGCCCGGCGGGTGCGCTCGCGCGCACCCACCGGAACAAAATGCAACCGAGAAAGGCTGGTCCCCTTGCAAAAAAGTGCGACGAAAGCCTCCAAGCGAGTGCTAACACTCCCTTCGAGGCTCGGGGGCTACTGTCGGGGACCATAATTAGGGGTACCCTTAAGACGCCTAATTCTCAGCTGGTAACCCCCATCAGCATAAAGCTGCAGAGGCCTGATGGGTGCGATTAAGTCAGGGATCGGTCCATACGAGCGACTCGATCATGCCTCGCCCGAGCCTAGCCTCGGGCAAGGGCACCCGACCCTGAGGTGTTTCCGTCTCGCCCGAGGCCCCCTTTTTACGGCAGACGCACCTCCGGCTCGCCCGAGGCCTTGCCTTCGTTAAGAAGCAACCCTGACTAAATCGCCGCACCGACAGACCAAGTCACAGGGGCATTTAACGCAAAGGTAGCCTGGCACCTTTATCCTGACGCGCGCCCCCTGGCAGAGCCGAAGTGACCGCCGTCACTTCGCCGCTCCACTGACCGGTCTGACAAAAGGACAGCGCCGCCTGCGCCATCCCGGCTGCAGTGCCACTTGACAGAGTGAGACTGACAGGCAGCCAGGCCTTGCCAAAGGCGCCATAGGAAGCTCCGCCCGACCCAGGGCTCGGACTCGGGCTAAGGCCCCGGAAGACGGCGAACTCCGCTCCGCCCGACCCAGGGCTCGGACTCGGGCTAAGGCCCCGGAAGACGGCGAACTCCGCTCCGCCCGACCCAGGGCTCGGACTCGGGCTAAGGCCCCGGAAGACGGCGAACTCAGCTCCGCCCGACCCAGGGCTCGGACTCGGGCTAAGGCCCCGGAAGACGACGAACTCCGCTCCGCCCGACCGCAGGGGTCGGACTCCGCCCTGGCCTCTGCCGAACGACCTCCGCCTCGCCCGACCCAGGAGCTCGGCCTCGGCCATGCAGGATAGACTCGACCTCGGCTTCGGAGGAGCCTCCACGTCGCCCGACCTAGGGCACAAGTCCGCCACGTCAACAGGAAGCGCCATCATCACCCTACCCCGAGCCGACTCAGGCCGCAGAAAACAGGACCGACGTCCCATCTGGCTAGCTCCGCCAGATAGGCAATGATGGCGCCCCGCTAGACCCATGACGACGGCGGCTCTCAGCTCCCTTACGGAAGCAGGGGGACGTCAGCAAGGGCCCAACCACTCCGACAGTTGTCCCTCCGCCAGGCTCCATTGCTTCTCCGACAGCCACGACGCCACACCAGCTGGGTGCCAAGATCTCTCCGGCTGCCACCTTGGCATGTACTTAGGGCACTAGCTCTCCCCCGCTAGACACGTAGCACCTTGCTACACCCCCATTTGTACACCTGGATCCTCTCCTTACGCCTATAAAAGGAAGGGCCAGGGCCTTCTTAAAGGGGATTGGCCCCGCGGGAACGAGGGCAGGGGCAGGCGCTCTCTTGGGGCCGCTCGCTCCCCTCACCCGTGTGGACGCTTGTAACCCCCTACTGCAAGCGCACCCGACCTGGGCGCGGGACGAACACGAAGGCCGCGGGATCTCCACCTCCCTCTCGACTCGGCTCCGGCCACCTCGCTCTTCCCCCCTTCGCGCTCGACCCATCTGGGCTAGGGCACGCGGCACACTCACTCGTCGGCTTAGGGACCCCCCGGTCTCGAAACGCCGACAGTTGGCGCGCCAGGTAGGGGCCTGCTGCGTGTTGACGAGCAGTTTCCCGTCAAGCTCCAGATGGGCAGTCTCCAACGACCTCTCCAACCCGGGACGGTGCTCCGTTTCGGGAGTCTCGAGTTCATGTCTATCGACGGCAGCTACGACATGATACTCCTTCCACCGCCGCGCGGCGGCGACGATGGTGGCCGACAGCCCGCCCGCCGGCGGCGGAATCGACGACGTCTTCCCCGCGTGGGGGAAGAACAACCCTCAAGCTCGCCCCATCCTCTCCCTCGCCATCGGAGGAGGAGGCGGGGCAACCAGGGCCGAGCGGGAGGCTGCGCTTCGTCGGCTGTCGAGCGAATCGACATCACCAGCGCCCCAACGGAGGACGCGTCGGGCGTCACCATCGCGTTTGAGGTGAAGGACGTCGCCCTCGTACCCAAGACGACGGCGCGATCAGCCCCCGATGTGACTTCGTCGCTCCTCGTCGACCAAAAGGTACCGACCGATTCCCATCCTTTGTCATTTCGACTCGACCTCAACCCGCCTAGTGACCTCGCTCTCGCGGGCGCTCACGTTGAGGCGAGTACAACCTCTCTTGGGTTTCGTGTGCAGTCGCCTTGGGACCGATTGACGGGCGTCTCGACCTACGGGCCCTCTGGGTCCGAGGAAGACGATGACCCCAGCATCTGCTGGGATTTCTCTGGACCTGGCAACCCCAGTGCCATGCGGGACTTCATGACCGCATGCAACTACTGCCTCTCCGACTGTTCCGACGGCAGCCGCAGCCTTGACGACAAGGACTGCGGCCCGAGCCGTGAATGTTTCCACGTCGAGCTAGGGGATCCCTCCGGAGGCAACCGTCTCGGCATGCCGGAGGATGGTGATCTCCCTAGGCCGGTGCCTCGCGCCGACATCCCGCGGGAGCTAGCTGTGGTCCCCGTTCTGGCGGGGGGTCACGACCCACAGCTCGAGCAAGTCCGGGGGGCGCAGGCCGGGCTCGACGAGGGAGCAGGAGCGCTCGAGTCGATCCGCCGGGACGTCGTGCAGGTATGGGCGGGCCAGCCCCCGGCCGGAGAAATACGTCACCTGCCCCAAGGTCTCCAGCACCGCATCGCCAACGATGCCAGGGACAGGCCGCCACCCGCATCCAGTGGGACCGGTCAGGACCTGGCAGCCGCAGCGATGCTCCTCCGCGCGATGCCGGAGTCATCAACCACCGAGGGCCGGCGAATCCAGGGAGAGCTCAAGCACCTCCTAGAAGGCGCTGCGGCCCGTCGGGCCGAGAGCTCTGCCTCCCGCAGGCAGGGGCACCCCTCGGAACCTCGTGCCGCGACTTCCCGACTCATGCGGGAAGCCTCGGTCTACACCGGGCGCATGCGCAACACCGCGCCTGCGGCCCCGGGCCACCTCAGCGACGAGCACCCTCATCGCAACCGTCGGGCCCGCCTCGACGAAAGGGTGCGCCGAGGCTATCACCCCAGGCGTGGGGGACGCTACAACAGCGGGGAGGATCGGAGTCCCTCGCCCGAACCACCCGGTCCGCAGGTCTTCAGCCGGGCCATTCGGCGGGCGCCGTTTCCGGCCCGATTCCGACCCCCGACTACTATCACAAAGTACTCGGGGGAAACAAGACCGGAGTTGTGGCTCGCGGACTACCGCCTGGCCTGTCAACTGGGTGGAACGGACGACGACAACCTCATCATCCGCAACCTCCCCCTGTTCCTCTCCGACACTGCTCGCGCTTGGTTGGAGCACCTGCCTCCGGGGCAGATTTCCAACGGGGAGGATTTGGTCCAAGCTTTCGCCGGCAACTTCCAGGGCACGTACGTGCGCCCCGGGAATTCCTGGGACCTCCGAAGCTGCCGGCAACAGCCGGGAGAGTCTCTTCGGGACTACATCCGGCGGTTCTCGAAGCAGCGCACCGAGCTGCCCAACATCACCGACTCCGATGTCATCGGCGCGTTCCTTGCCGGCACCACTTGCCGTGACCTGGTGAGCAAGTTGGGTCGCAAGACCCCCACCAGGGCGAGCGAGCTGATGGACATCGCCACCAAGTTCGCCTCTGGCCAGGAGGCGGTCGAGGCCATCTTCCGAAAGGACAAGCAGCCCCAGGGCCGCCCTTCGGAAGATGCTCCCGATGCGTCTACTCCGTGCGGCGCCAAGAAGAAAGGCAGGAAGAAGTCGCAAGTGAAACGCGACGCAGCCGACGTAGACCTTGTCGCCGCCACCGAGTACAAGAACCCTCGGAAGCCCCCCGGAGGTGCCAACCTCTTCGACAAGATGCTTAAGGAGACGTGCCCTTACCATCAGGGGCCCGTCAAACACACCCTCGAGGAGTGCGTCATGCTTCGGCGCCACTTCCACAAGGCCGGGCCACCCGCTGAGGGTGGCAGGGCCCGCGACGACGACAAAAAGGAAGATCACCAAGCAGGAGAGTTCCCCGAGGTCCGCGACTGCTTCATGATCTACGGAGGGCATGCGGCGAATGCCTCGGCTCGGCATCGCAAGCGAGAGCGTCGGGAGGTCGGCTCGGTGAAGGTGGCGGCGCCAGTCTACCTAGACTGGTCCGACAAGCCCATCACCTTCGACCAAGATGACCACCCCGACCACGTGCCGAGCCCGGGGAAGTACCCGCTCGTCGTCGACCCCATCATCGGCGACGTTAGGCTCACCAAGGTCCTGATGGATGGGGGCAGCTGCCTCAATATCATCTACGCCGAGACCCTCAGGCTCCTGCGCGTCGATCTGTCCTCCGTCCGAGCAGGCGCTGCGCCCTTCCACGGGATCATTCCTGGGAAGCGCGTCCAGCCCCTCGGACGGCTCGACCTTCCTGTCTGCTTCGGAACACCCTCCAACTTCCGAAGGGAGACTTTGACGTTCGAGGTGGTCGGGTTCCAAGGAACCTACCAGGAAGTATTGGGGAGGCCATGCTACGCGAAGTTCATGGCCATCCCCAACTACACCTACCTGAAGCTCAAGATGCCGGGCCCCAACGGGGTCATCACCGTCGGCCCCACGTACAAACACGCATTCGAATGCGATGTGGAGTGCGTGGAGTACGCCGAGGCCCTCGCCGAGTCCGAGGCCCTCATCGCCGACCTGGAAAACCTCTCCCGAGAGGTGCCGGACGTGAAGCGACACGCCGGCAACTTCGAGCCAGCGGAGACGGTTAAGGCCGTCCCTCTCGACCCCAGTGGCGACACCTCCAAGCAGATCCAGATCGGTTCTGGGCTCGACCCCAAATAGGAAGCAGTGCTCGTCGACTTTCTCCGCGCAAACGCCGACGTCTTTGCGTGGAGTCCCTCAGACATGCCCGGCATACCGAGGGATGTCGCCGAGCACTCGCTGGATATTCGGGCCGGAGCCCGACCGGTCAGGCAGCCTCTGCGCCGATTCGACGAAGAAAGGCGCAGGGTGATAGGCGAGGAGATCCACAAGCTAATGGCAGCAGGGTTCATCAAAGAGGTGTTCCATCCCGAATGGCTTGCCAACCCTGTGCTTGTGAGGAAGAAAGGGGGGAAATGGCGGATGTGTGTGGACTACACTGGTCTCAACAAAGCATGTCCGAAGGTTCCCTACCCTCTACCTCGCATCGATCAAATCGTGGATTCCACTGCTGGGTGCGAAACCCTGTCTTTCCTCGATGCCTACTCAGGGTATCATCAAATCAAGATGAAAGAGTCCGACCAGCTCGCGACTTCTTTCATCACGCCCTTCGGCATGTACTGCTACGTCACCATGCCGTTCGGTTTGAAGAACGCGGGTGCAACGTACCAGCGGTGCATGAACCATGTGTTCGGCGAACACATCGGTCGCACGGTCGAGGCCTACGTCGATGACATCGTAGTCAAGACAAGGAAAGCCTCCGACCTTCTCTCCGACCTTGAAGTGACATTCCGGTGTCTCAAGGCAAAGGGCGTCAAGCTCAACCCCGAGAAGTGTGTCTTTGGGGTGCCCCGAGGCATGCTCCTGGGATTCATCGTCTCCGAGCGGGGCATCGAAGCCAACCCGGAGAAGATCTCAGCCATCACCAGCATGGGGCCCATCAAGGACTTAAAAGGCGTATAGAGGGTCATGGGATGTCTCGCGGCATTGAGCCGTTTCATCTCGCGCCTCGGCGAAAGAGGCCTGCCTCTGTACCGTCTCTTAAGGAAGGCCGAGTGCTTCACTTGGACTCCCGAGGCCGAGGAAGCTCTCGGGAACCTAAAGGCGCTCCTCACCCAGGCGCCCGTCTTGGTACCCCCAGCTGATGGAGAAGCCCTCTTGGTCTACGTCGCCGCTACCACTCAGGTGGTTAGCGCCGCGATCGTGGTCGAAAGGCAAGAAGAGGGGCATGCATTGCCCATTCAGAGGCCAGTTTACTTCGTCAGCGAGGTGCTGTCCGAAACCAAGATCCGCTACCCACAAGTCCAGAAGCTGCTGTATGCAGTGATCCTGACGAGGCGAAAGTTGCGACATTACTTCGAGTCTCATCCGGTAACTGTGGTGTCATCCTTCCCCCTGGGGGAGATCATACAGTGCCGAGAGGCCTCGGGACGGATCGCAAAGTGGGCAGTGGAAATCATGGGCGAGACAATCTCGTTCGCCCCTCGGAAGGCCATCAAGTCCCAGGTACTGGCGGACTTCGTAGCCGAATGGGTCGACACACAGTTGTCGACGGCTCCGATCCAACCGGAGCTCTGGACCATGTTTTTTGACGGGTCGCTGATGAAGACGGGGGCCGGCGCGGGCCTGCTTTTCGTCTCGCCCCTCGGGAAACACCTGCGCTACGTGCTGCGCCTCCATTTCCCGGCATCCAACAATGTGGCTGAGTACGAACCTCTGATCAACGGATTGCGAATCGCCATCGAGCTAGGGGTCCGACGCCTCGACGTACGCGGCGACTCGCAGCTCGTCATCGACCAGGTCATGAAGAACTCCCACTGCCGCAACCCGAAGATGGAGGCCTACTGTGATGAGGTTTGACGCCTGGAAGACAAGTTCTACGGGCTCGAGCTTAACCACATCGCCCGGCGCTACAACGAGACTGCGGACGAGCTGGCAAAGATAGCCTCGGGGCGAACGACGGTTCCCCCGGACGTCTTCTCCCGGGATCTGCACCAACCCTCCGTCAAGATCAGCGACACGCCCGAGCCCGAGGCGCCCTCGGCCCCGTCCGAGGTAACCTCGGCCCAGCCCGAGCCGTCCTCGTTTCAGCCCGAGGGACCCTCGGCTCCCGAGGGCGAGGCGCTGCGCATCGAGAAGGAGCGGAGCGGGGTCACGCCTGATCAGGATTGGCAGACCCCGTACCTGCAATATCTCCGCCAAGGAGAGCTACCCCTCGACCAGGCCGAGGCTCGGCGGGTAGCGCGACGCGCCAAGTCGTTCGTCTTGCTGGGCGATGAGAAGGAGCTCTACCACCGCAGCCCCTCGGGCATTCTCCAGCGGTGCATCTCCATCGCCGAAGGTCAGGAACTCCTGCAAGAGATACACTCGGGGGCTTGCGGTCATCACGCAGTGCCTCGAGCCCTTGTCGGGAACGCTTTCCGGCAAGGCTTCTTCTGGCCGACAGTGGTGGCTGACGCCACTAGAATTGTCCGCACCTGCGAAGGGTGTCAATTCTATGCGAAGCAACCGCGCCAAGTGGACGCGCCAAGTGGACGCCATGCAGGCGGCGTGCAACCGCGCCAAGTGGACGCGCCTCTCCGACTCCTGACACGCCAGCACGGAGGCCCAGGCCCACGCGTCGCGCGATCGGCGCGCCGGATGCTGCATGCAAGCAACTGTACCACTTGCGCCACCACCGCGCCTCCTCGATTGCGGAACCAATACCGCGACCCGAGGCGACTCAGCGCGCGACCCAACAGCGCCAGCCTGACGCAGCGATTAAACGCGGTCAAAAGTGGGCCGGCAGTAATGACGGTGGCAGGCACACGGGAGCAGCGGTCACGCCGTCAGCTAAGCTCACGTCCCATCCGGAGCCAGCGAGAAAACCCCCTCTCACGGCGTGAAGACGACGCGCCCGTGACCCGTTCCTCGAACGGCTCACGCACACGCAACGACAGCCTCGCCAACTACTCGCCCCGTCGCATTAACTCCACGGCTGGACAGGCGGCGCTTCTGGCAGGAGCAGCTGGCGACGCTTCGCCTTCGCCAAAACAAACGCGCCAAAAGAGGTACGCCGCGTCGTTCAATTTCGTATCCTTTTTCCTTTTTCCTCTTTCTCTATCTCTTGCAACAGGGACCGGGAAAGGGGATACCCCTAAAGGGATCCTTCCCCGTGAAGGAACTAGGCTCCGAGCCTCCTTACTGATCAGGGGTTCGAAGGCTGGCCCCCCGAAGGGTTCAATAACCGCCTCAGATCGCGTGGGCCCGACACCCACTACTGGTCAGAGGTTCGAAGGTCGGCCTCCCGAAAGGTTCCACGGCCGCCTCAGGCTACTCGGGCTCCGCGCCCATTACTGATCAGGGGTTCGAAGGCTGGCCCCCCGAAGGGTTCACAGTCGCCTCAGACACCGAGCGAGGGATGACCAGGGGTACGTTCGATACATAACCGAGGCTCGGGCTGCGCTCCCGAGGTACCCTAGGACATTTCCGAGACTAGCGGGAACGATCCTGTAACGGAATCCCATCGGAGGGAGGCATCGAGCCCTCGGACCCCGTCGCCAGGGGACCGGGTCCGGCAGATCACCCGCAGGTACTTTTGGGCGTGCCTCCGGGCCCCTAGCCGACCCCCAACGAACGGGGCACGGACGTCCACTCGGATTACCCGCTTGCAGCTCACCGGAGACACCATGTTCGGTGCCCATCGAGGGTAACATGGCGCTCTCCCCCCCTCCTCCTTGCGGAAAGGCGACGTAGGGGCGTATATAAAAAAGCCGAGTCTGTCCCTGATCGCCCTCTCGCCCTGTGCGGAGGCTCGGGGGCTGCTCTCGCAAACCCGGCTCCGGCCAAACCGTTGACAGCGTCAACATACCAGCCCGAGAACTTGGGCCCCGACAGTGCACCCGGGCTACGGCCAGTTCGCATGAGGGAACCACCAGACCAGCCGAAGCGTTACGCAAGGCATTAAGACCTCGAAGGAGTGAAACCACTCCTCCGAGGCCTCGGGGGCTACGCCCGGCGGGTGCGCTCGCGCGCACCCACCGGAACAAAATGCAACCGAGAAAGGCTGGTCCCCTTGAAAAAAAGTGCGACGAAAGCCTCCAAGCGAGTGCTAACACTCCCTTCGAGGCTCGGGGGCTACTGTCGGGGACCATAATTAGGGGTACCCTCAAGACGCCTAATTCTCAGCTGGTAACCCCCATCAGCATAAAGCTGCAGAGGCCTGATGGGTGCGATTAAGTCAGGGATCAGTCCATACGAGCGACTCGATCATGCCTCGCCCGAGCCTAGCCTCGGGCAAGGGCACCCGACCCTGAGGTGTTTCCGTCTCGCCCGAGGCCCCCTTTTTACGGCAGACGCACCTCCGGCTCGCCCGAGGCCTTGCCTTCGTTAAGAAGCAACCCTGACTAAATCGCCGCACCGACAGACCAAGTCACAGGGGCATTTAACGCAAAGGTAGCCTGGCACCTTTATCCTGACGCGCGCCCCCTGGCAGAGCCGAAGTGACCGCCGTCACTTCGCCGCTCCACTGACCGGTCTGACAAAAGGACAGCGCCGCCTGCGCCATCCCGGCTGCAGTGCCACTTGACAGAGTGAGACTGACAGGCAGCCAGGCCTTGCCAAAGGCGCCATAGGAAGCTCCGCCCGACCCAGGGCTCGGACTCGGGCTAAGGCCCCAGAAGACGGCGAACTCCGCTCTGCCCGACCCAGGGCTCGGACTCGGGCTAAGGCCCCGGAAGACGGCGAACTCCGCTCCGCCCGACCCAAGGCTCGGACTCGGGCTAAGGCCCCGGAAGACGGCGAACTCCGCTCCGCCCGACCCAGGGCTCGGACTCGGGCTAAGGCCCCGGAAGACGGCGAACTCCGCTCCGCCCGACCCAGGGCTCGGACTCGGGCTAAGGCCCCGGAAGACGACGAACTCCGCTCCGCCCGACCCCAGGGGTCGGACTCCGCCCTGGCCTCTGCCGAACGACCTCCGCCTCGCCCGACCCAGGAGCTCGGCCTCGGCCATGCAGGACAGACTCGACCTCGGCTTCGGAGGAGCCTCCACGTCGCCCGACCTAGGGCACAAGTCCGCCACGTCAACAGGAAGCGCCATCATCGCCCTACCCCGAGCCGACTCGGGCCGCAGAAAACAGGACCGACGTCCCATCTGGCTAGCTCCGCCAGATAGGCAATGATGGCGCCCCGCTAGACCCATAACGACGGCGGCTCTCAGCTCCCTTACGGAAGCAGGGGGACGTCAGCAAGGGCCCAACCACTTCGACAGCTGTCCCTCCGCCAGGCTCCATTGCTTCTCCGACAGCCACGACGCCACACCAGCTGGGTGCCAAGATCTCTCCGGCTGCCACCTTGGCATGTACTTAGGGCACTAGCTCTCCCCCGCTAGACACGTAGCACCTTGCTACACCCCCATTTGTACACCCGGATCCTCTCCTTACGCCTATAAAAGGAAGGGCCAGGGCCTTCTTAAAGGGGGTTGGCCCCGCGGGAACGAGGGCAGGGGCAGGCGCTCTCTTGGGGCCGCTCGCTCCCCTCACCCGTGTGGACGCTTGTAACCCCCTACTGCAAGCGCACCCGACCTGGGCGCGGGACGAACACGAAGGCCGCGGGATCTCCACCTCCCTCTCGACTCGGCTCCGGCCACCTCGCTCTTCCCCCCTTCGCGCTCGCCCACGCGCTCGACCCATCTGGGCTGGGGCACGCGGCACACTCACCCGTCGGCTTAGGGACTCCCGGTCTCGAAACGCCGACAAATGTGTTTTTCAAGCTTTAATAGGTGTATACAAGTGTTGGTGGTTGAGGAATACCACCAAATTCTAGACATACGGTCTATATAAAACCCACGAAAGAACTTAATCATGACCGCGGAGAATTATTGGATACAGTAGAGAACCTTGCTCGCCGACTAAGATATAATTTTTTTAAGGTAGAGAAATAGAGTAGCATGAGTGTGGATAGTCTAAGTGTGGATAGCCTAATTATCAAACAAGATCTAAGACGATGGAGGAGAGGATCTCGTATAGACACGAAAACACGCACGACGTTGTGTTGTGTGCATCAAATCATGACGCGGCGGAGCGGGGATTGAAGGAGGTGGTGGTGGATGGATGCGCATGGTTGCTCGTGCTTTGCAGTAGTAGTAGTAGCAGTAGTAAATTGAAGGCAGCTATGTTGAGTGTTGAGACGGCCGGGAAGACGACTGACTGGGCATGCAATGCATGAATGTTGGTCATGATTAGTTCATGTCTCGGGACTGTAAGCGACGAGGGAAGAGATCTGTTGATCAAGACAAGCAGGGAACATCTGAGTTGACAGCAAGACGACTTTGGCCCCGTTTGGTTACCCCAAACTAAAGTTTAGCCCCTGTCCAATCGAATGTTTGAACCTCCGTTTCGGGTATTAAATGTAGTCGGATTATAAAACAAATTTGTCAGCCGAAGATTAAAAGACGAGACGAATCTAGTCCAGTTGGTTGGGTCTATATTTCATACTCCTATTTGAAAGTCAAACGCTTGATGTGACCCGGGCTAAACTTTAGCAGGGGCAACCAAACACCCCCTTTGTAACACTCGAGGCATGCGGTCTACTCCTCCGATCCATTCTGCTAGTAGTACTACTAGACATCATCGAGTGCAATGGTTAAATGCCATTGACCTTCTTGACGCTATATATAGCTGCATGTGCTAGCTGCTACTAGGAGGGAGCCAGCCACTCGTGCTCCATTTTCTACGTACTCGATCCTTCCTATAGTAATAGTATAGCTGATGAAAGCCCTGCCTGTATATGATTAGGTCAGCCGCTCATTAGTTAGCTCAAACTAAAGCACTACGTAGTTCCGCTGATGATAACAGATTCAGAGAGCAATATAATGCATGCATGCAAAGCCGAGAGCTAGCTACGGAGAAGAATGATGGCGTGCGTATCTTCCGAGGAGTAGGACGACTGGCTAGCTGCGTACGTCATCAATTCACCTCCATCATCACACTTTGCTGTTGCCAATGCCAGCCTCGTGTCTTGAAATGCAGCTGCAGTACTCCAGTCCAGTCCAGATGACATGACGACGACCAGCATTGCAGCTCGTGAACAGCTAGGTAGCCTTTCTGCCTTTGCATTGAGAGGCTTGAGGGTTCGGGTTCGATCGCCTGGCTATAAATAATACGCCCCAGCCCAGGCATATCACAGCTAGCAGAATACACCTCCTTCCTTCCTTCCTTCCTTCCACAACTCAAAGTCTCAAAGCAACCGATATATGGAGCGCGCGGAGAACGAGCGGCTGCGGAGGGTGGCGCGGCAGCTAGACCAGGGGAACACCAGCCTGTGCCTGGAGAACCTGCTCATCATGCAGGAGAACGACCGGCTGCGGAGGAAGGCGCAGCAGCTGGACCAGGAGAACAAGGCCCTCCTCGCCGAGCTCAAGCAGCGCGAACAAGGCACTTCAGCTTCCGCATCCACCAACCTGAAGCAGCCCAAGTGAAGAAGCTAGTACTGCTCGTGCATGCTTTCTCGACTTTGTAACTAGTAGCAGCAGTAGTAGTGTAGCAGGCAGCAGTTGTTACTTGTTAGTAGTAGTGTTTCCTGGCGTGAAGCAGCCAACAGTGGCAGCATTTTGTGCTGATCTGATGAATCATACTAAGTACTTTACCATGCTAAATACCTCTCTCTAGTCTCTACACTCTTTCTCCGTTACATCCACTATTTTAAAACTAGTTACAAATATTATTAAATATAGTGATGAATTTATTTAGTCCTGGTGCTGCAGCGACTCAAACTCCAGACTGAAAAGTCCATTTATACAGTGAATCGTTTGTTTTCAGAACAACATTTAATGACGATGTTGTGCACCTAAATTGCCAACATGAGTGCCGAGCTTGGGCGCCTAGATCTCGTGTCCCCTCCACGCCCGCGGTGAAGTTCATGCCGGACCGGGCTGGTCAACCTCGCTCGCCCTACTTCCTTGCACAACGCAGTGGGCACACATTGAAAGCTGGTGTCTGATTCGGTGTGTGTGTGTGTATATATATATATATATATATATATATATATATATATATATATATATATATATATATATATATATATATATATATATATATAGGGACGAGGTAATGGAAGCCCAGAGCTTCCATTACTAGAGAGAGCCCCGGCCAGGCTAGGTGTGTGGGCGCGGGACGACGTGGCAGGTGGTGGGACTACCGCGCGCATGCACCGAGTCAAGGTGGGGCGTTTATGCATACGGAATTTCAATGAAACAGATGCATAAATGGTAACGTGGAGGGACCCGGTATGGAGACGTGGCTCACGCGATATGGTTGCGTATTTTGATGTTATTGGCTGCGTAAATTCGCATCTGATGCGACATGGACTCGGTCGGGCGTTTATGCATAAGGAATTTCAATGAAACAGATGCATAAATCGTGACGTGGGGGGACCCGGTAAGGAGACATGGGTCACGCGTTATGCTTGCGTATTTTGCCGTTATTGGCTGCGTAAATTCGCATCTGACGCGACATGAGTGGTCAGATCGGGTAGTGGGTAGTCACGCGCGCGTCATCCGGGAACGTGGGGCGGTCGTACGTTCACGCGTTATGCTTGCGTATTTTGCCGTTATTGGCTGCGTAAATTCGCATCTGACGCGACATGAGTGGTCAGAACGGGTAGTGGGTAGTCACGCGCGCGTCATCCGGGAACGTGGGGCGGTCGTACGTTCACGAAAATCTCGGGATCGTTCACGTAAATCTCGGGACATGCAAACAGCGCATCAAATCGTGCAGGATATCGGATCATGCCTTGAATATAGGCCCGGACGGTTTACGCGAGTATAGGATCTGCAAAAAAAACGGGATACACACAGCCGCCGCCGCTTTTGTTCAGAGCTCTCGAAGAGTTAGGGCATGCACAATGGAGACGGCCAGGGGATCGGGGCAGTGTGGAGAAGATACAGCGACGACGACACCATGTACGACCGATGGCCGGCATGCTGTAACTCCCCCGGCTGCGTTACCGGCGCCAGGAATTCTTGAAGACAGCAACACAGTTCATCAAAGTTTGGTGGGAACAACTCAGCGGATACCCATGCGGACAATTGGTGAACATGAGCAGGACACACCACACATTCTCCAAAGCCATGTAAGTTCAAAGGAATACCCATGTATTTGTTATAAATTTCCGTGCAAGTTATGATTTAACCGAAAACACATGTATTATTAGTTATACAGTCCGTGCAATTTATGAAGACCTATAAATTCACCATGCTATAAGCTTATTTTTTATATATGTGCACTGCATGACGACTCCATTAATTGAATAGGACGATAGTATAGATCAACAATTGGTACCGAAGGTCGGTATGACATTTAGGAATGTGGACGAGGCGTACAAATTCTATAGCAGATATGCATATGAAGTTGGATTTCCATTGAAGAAATATAGGGAGAGAAAAAATTGCAAGTGGTTGAATTGTTCAATGGAAGGCAAGCGTGCCGAAAGAGGATATGGTAATCCAAAAGTGCGAAATACAATTTCCAAGCGAACACAATGCAGAGCTGGAATGAAACTTAAAAAAAATATATGACGATGCCAAAGAGAATATCATTTCAGTGCGGATTGATCTTATTCATTTGGAACATAATCATGAGTTCTTCAAAAAGGATACGGAAAAGAATCAGTTACAGTGCAACAAGACACATGATCCAGAATACATGGAGTTCCTTAGTGCGATGCAAGAAAGCAGGATTCCGCAACACTGTATAATGGATTTTGTTTCAGAAATGCATGGTGGACCAGAGAATGTACCGTTAACTACATAAGACATGATCAACCTGTAAGTTATGTTGTTATTTACACTGATATAATGACATAATGATGTTGTGTACATATGGACTAAGGGGTATTGTTTAATGTTCACAGGAAGAAAGCGCGACAAAGAGAAAGAAATGCCAATGATGTGTCTAAGCTCCTATCTTTTTTTGCATTGTGTAAAAAAGATAACCCACAGTTTTTCTCTGACTTCCAGCTAGACCAAGAAGGAAAGATTTTGAGCATTTTTTGGTCCCATGCTAGCCAGCAAGCAGATTACATTGACTTTGGAGATGCAGTTACCTTTGATACAACTCATAAGACAAATCTATATGACAAACCCCTGGGAATGTTTGTTGGTTGTAACCACCATCTGCAGTGCACCGTATTTGGTTTCACATTGTTGGGTGACGAAACTGTAGACACATTCGAGTGGGTTTTCAATGCATTCAAAACGTGCATGGGAGCTGAAGGACCACGAGTAATGCTTACAGGTATGATTAATAAGCTTAACAATTATTACGTTCTACTATGAATGTATTGAATGCAATTATAGTTGGTAATGTGTTGCATAATGTTGTGAAAATTTATGATTTTAGATCAAGATCCAGCAATGCCAGTTGCACTAGGCAGGGTATTTCCAAACACAATCCATCGGTTGTGTTTGTGGCATGTTCAAAACAGGTATATGCCATATTTAAACGAGTTGTACGCTAGATTTGAGGAAGAGGATTTCAAAACAAGGTTCCAATCTATAATACATCATCCTTTAACTGTAACTGAGTTTGAGACTGCCTGGGCAATGCTGATTGATGATTTCGGTCTACATGATAACATCAGTCTTTCCAGAATGTATGAAATTCGTAAAGATTGGATACCAGCTTTTTTTAAACATGATTATTGTGGGTTAATGGTCTCTACACAACGTAGCGAGAGCATGAACAAACTCGTAAAAAGTGCTCATGTCGATGCAAACACGCCACTACATCAATTCGCCAAGCAAATGTTGAAGCTTCTGCACAGTAGGAAGATGAAAGAGGCAAAAGAGGCACTAGGATGCATGGTGAGTACATAGAATATTATTATATCAAAATATGTAACGTACAATATTATAACGTATAATTATGTCTACTGTAGGGCCAAAAGGAAACAAATACATTGTATATGTTTGAGATACGTGTAGCGAGGACATACACAAGGGCTGTAATGAATAAGTTTCAAGAGTCTTTGAAATATGCTACTGCATACAAGATATCACAAGATCCAGATGGTGGTGTGAATGAATGGGTGGTTCAGCATACTTCAAGGTCAAATAAGATTGTGTGGGGGCAACACCAATTCAAAGTAATGGCTGATGTAGATGCTGGAAAGTATGAATGTGAATGTAAGCATTGGGAGCATACAGGTATGTCATATTGGGTAATTGTTGTATAAAAATGTTTAATTATAGTGAGTGAACATAAACGAAGAAATTTTTTACATGCTTTTATGTAGGTCTGCTTTGTGTGCATCTTTTACGAACATTTATGCATCTTCAAATTGATCGAATACCTTCGGAATACATCCTTCAGAGATACACCTACTCTGCTATACAAGATGTGACTTTTTCAAGGGATGATAAGAATTTGAAGGGTAAAGACGGTGAGACTAAATCATATAGGCAAAAGATGTTGCTTAAAAAGTCAATGAAAGTAGTACATAATGCAAGTCTTTCAAAGGCTGGATATGATAGAGCCCTGGAGATGATGGATGAACTGCTTTTGTTACTTTCACGGTTGGAGCCAGATATTGAAGGTGATGATAGTACTAGTGATGGCGAAGGAATACAGGTATTTAATATATTAATTGTAATAGCCGTGTATTTTAATTGATATACTGAGTTTTAAGTTTTGGTGAATGGAAAGTATGAGAAACTTGCCTGATACAGTGCGACAGGAATGATGAAAGAGACATGATGGGAGATAATCTAACGACAAGAAGGGCGCAGGCTGGTGTATGTGTAATATGTTATATGATGTTTACTATGCATAATGGTGTGTATTGTTTGTCATAAACACACCTATTTACTGTCAATTGTATTATTTGACAGGTAATTCAATTGGTGCCTACTTTACAAGAAGGTGGTGTGAGCGATACCCAATGTGCTATGGCACAACAAATATTGGAACAGGTAATACATGATTATAATAGAGGAAAAGTTGTTGTAATACAAGATAGTAACGATTGGACCTTGATGCTGATTATGAATGGTATATGTGTGCAGCACGATTATGGACAATTGACCACTAGCACACCACTGATTGATGTGAGTGGTACAGATTTGACGATTAAAAAGGTAATGGTGCTATTAAAAACACATGTGCATGGGTATTATTTAAAATTACATACAAATAATTGGATTTAAGTACTAATATTTAAAAATATCATATTTTTTCTTAATTGTAGAAGCTAGATTTTAATGTGAGTGGAGTAAGCTTGAGAAGACCAGATAACGCGAAGCCAAAGGGCAGAACAATCAGTGATAACGAAAAAAGAGTTATTAAGTTGGGGGCAAAAGGAGACAAGAAAAAGAACAGAAAGTGTCAAAGGTGTGGAATTGCTGATGGTCACAATAGTCGCACTTGTCTATCTGTGGAGGAGAATAGGCTTCGGTTGGCCAGCCTTACTGGTCGAAAGAGAGGGCGGCCCATAGGTTCTAGGAACAAGGGTTCATCTAGCGCTGCAAACTGGAATGAGGCATGCACTTCAAAAAAACATCAAGTAGGTGTTACAGACAATGATTCATCTAGTGGGGAGTAGATGATTTCATATTTTATGACAAATGTAATGTAGTGCCATACTTGTTATTACAACTATGGGTGAATTTATAAATGCTGGAACCAGTCGATATTCACAAAGTATAAGTAATAATGATGTACTGCATGTATTGAAATGTTGTGTAAACTGTATACGAAATATGCGTAAATGTGTTATGAAAACAGCGTAATTCGACGCTATACAAATCTTGGTGGCAAAAACTGGCTAAAATTGTCTTTGTGAAGAAAACAAACGACACAATAAATTGTGATTTTGTCACACCCGGATTTTAGGGGTCCAAAACCCGGGCGCGAACATAATCACCAGGTGTGCTGGGACCAAGTCTCACACATATGATGAATCATGGCACAGGATCGAATGTCATATCTTTACTACATAACAGGAATTCTGTACAAAATAAATAATTACATTATAAGGAGACAACGGTCCAGCAACCCAAAGTTGACTGGGAGACGACGGCCTAGACCTCTCACGAAAACATCGCAGCATCCTCCATGCGCCTCATCCTGTGGTACCTGTTCTTGACCTGTGGGGGGGTGTGAGACAGCAAGAGTGAGCTCACATACGTTCATAGCTCAACAAGTTGTGGGGAATAATGTGCATGAACTCGCCAAAGGTGGGAGCTCACGTGAAGTGTAAGGCTTACCAAAGAGGATGGTTAGAGCTGAGCATTGCTTTTAAAGTTGGTCAAAATTTTATTAGCAATTACTAAGTATAAGTAAATACCAAACCCAATTAAGTAGAACAAAAGTAGCAACATCACCTGCGATGCAATGCATATGACAAATTGAATTTAGTTCCATAAATTAATCATGTGAGGGTCCGAGCTGCTCGTGACCGTGAGCACGGCTAGTATACCAGTTTTACACTCTGCAGAGGTTGTACCCTTTACCCACAAGTCATGTTACCCATCTGCCAAGGGGTCGTGAATCCCATACACCTCTACCTAGGAAGCGCGGCAGGGCAACACTACGAGGCCTTTACAAAGTTCCACTAGCTTCCGAAAACCCGCTACAGTTTATAGGAAGTTCCAATGCAGGGTTCCTGGCTGACCGCCATCGCAGCAAAATCAACCAGGGACCTCCCTACACTGACCACTCCCCTACTGCCCTTGCCCCTTTCGGGTAAGGTAGTCTTCCACTAGCTTTCCTAATTAGTCAGCCAAGGGCGTCCCATTAAACCCTTGTGGTGGCACGTGGTTCTCAAGTTAAGCTCTATGTTCCAATTAACATTAATGAACTTGACATGAACATAAACAGAATAACAAGAATAATTGGAACATAGATATGATAAATGATTATCCCAAAACCATGTAAGCAATAGCAAACTACCCAGTGATTCAGGGGTAAACAAGGTAATGAGATAAACAAATCTAGGGTGACCTATCGGGTCCCATCAAAGTTAACCTATGCATGGATAAATGATATTAAAGAACATTATTGGGTAAAAAGTGGTCAAGGGCACAACTTGCCTGGGACTTGAGATTCCAGGTACCAGGATGATCTTCAGGTGACACGTACCCTCACTCCTAGTCGTAGCAATTCAAACAAACATGGTATAGGCAAAATTAACATTACACCAAACATAAGCATAAACTGAATAGTAGTATTCTACACGATGCTACGAGATCGTGGGAACGATAATCACTAAATTCGGGGTTACGGTTATGAAGACACGGTTTTCCGAAGATCTATGTGGTTAAGTATAGAATAGACTAAGTGCAACATTTTAACCTATATTTCATGACAAAACAAAGTTACCAGATGATAATAAATATTATTATGAGACTAATGCAACTAGAATGGATTAAAACAGAGTTACAATTATTGAGTTATGAATTTCTGAAATTATTTAGCACCTAGAATAGATTAATTCAATTGAGCAATTTTAGTTCAAGTTTCATGGCTAAACAGTGTTATTAGTTGATAGACAATATTAAAACAAAATTAATGTCACTGAAATGGATCAATTTTGAGTTAAAATGAGTTTGATATGAATTATACAAGTTTCTGAATTTATTTCTAAACAAAAAACCATTTTCTGAATTGTTTTATCCCTTTTATTCAATGGTTGGACTGGGGCCACTATTCTGTGAAAGACCAGGGGCTATTTCGTATATTTCTCCAAGACTCATACCCACCCCGCGCGTGGATGGCGGGTTGATAAGTCAAAAGGGAGAGGGTTCTTCTACAAAATCACCACGCCGAAGGGATATCCTGCGATCTAAGCCGTTGGATCTAAAATCGAGGGCGCAGATTAGACACAACATAAAACGAACCGGTACGTTTTTCGGTTCGTCAGATCTTCATCCAACGACTCAGGGACCGCCCACACCTCCACCCTATCGCAGCCGCATGCCAACGATCTAACGGTCCAGGGCGAGGCGTCGAACCGGTATGCGCAGATATGATCTCGTTCGCCCGTTTGAAGATCAGCGGTCACGCTGTGTCTTCCCCCACCGTTTTTCCCCCAGCTACCGCCGCGGTGGCGCCACCAGCATACACGGTGGCGGCCATGGCCGGAAATGGCCAGATCGATATCCCGGCCTCAAGCTATAGTACAATACGCGCCACAGATGTGTAGATGAAGGCGAGAGCAGGTGACCAGTTCTTACCGAAATCGGAGCAGTGGGATTCCCTGCCCACGGTGAGACGCGACCTTGGAGATCCGACGAGCAGTTCGCCGCGTGCCCTTGCACCGTTTTGCCCGCGAAGACCCAGAGGAGAAACTTGGTGGCGTGGTGAAGCTCATCGGGTCGAGCTCGTGCTCCGAACGGCAACAGGGATTTGGACCCAAGGCGGCGGCGCGGATTCCGCCCGCGGCGGCGTGGATCACCCCATAGCACAGCCTCAAGAACTATATGGCGATGGCGTGGTCATCATCCGCGTGCGCCCATGAACACCCCTCCGGACCCCGCCCCGCGACCGAACACCGGTGAGTCGATGACTGTGGCGGCGGTAAATCTCCGGTCCCGAGCGAGGCGCACATGGCAGCGGGTTTTCCTCCACACAGCACCGATGATGGTGCCAGACCGAGGCAAGATGGGATGGGCGAAGGGCCATAGAGCATGGTTTTATAAGCTGAGGCGGAGTCCGACCGAGGATCAATCACCGCGGAATCCACGGGCTTGTTACGCGCCACCGTACGCGCTGGATGCGGAGTTCGGGTGAGAGGGATGAATATGACAACATGGTCCCACTAACAAGTGACTGTGTAAGGATTTGGGGAGGCTGGCAACCCGGTCCCACATGGCGGCGAGTACTAGCGACGTGGCGTGAGGCTGGTGTGGGGAGAGAGTGAGAGAGTGGGCCGAGAAAGAGAATTCGGTAGTGGGCCGAATGGGGGAGAATTGGCCCAGGCGCGGTTTCTCTATTTTTTCCTTTTATCTTTTCTATTTTCTTTTCAAATTCAGTTCAAATTCAAACATGTTTTGAACTTCAACTTTTTCAAGTGTCACAATAATTCCTAATATAAAATCTATTGTTTACAATATTATTTTTTTTCTATCCTTTTCCTTGTCATCTATTTACCAAAGGAATAAATGGTTCCATAAATTGTTTTCTTTCTCATTTAGAAAAATAGTACTTTGAATGTGGAATGAGAAGTAAAAATTACTTCAAAATTAGATATTCATATAAATAAATACTTATGGTGCATCATTTAATGATATGCACAATTATTTAGTTGAATAGAAACCTTTCTATTTTTTTTATAAATTAATTCTCAGTTTCAAAATTCAGTCCTCAACATTCATTACTCAAGTATAAGTTGAGATATTTGAACTTACTATTTTATTTATATATTTATTTATTGTCTTATGCAAATTTTGGGCTTTACAAATCCTACCCCCCTTAACAGAAATCTCGTCCTCGAGATTTGTAAGGAAAGGGTGTATACTCATTGTCTCAACATATATGCACAAACAAAGATCTCAGCATGATGCATAATTTATTATCAACACATAGGGTCAATTAGACCTTATTATTTCTCCTGAAATAGTATCATACCATTTACAAACTAACGTAACATTTAGATCTTACCAATAGTAGTAATTTATATGTATGTTTATGTAGGTTAGTGTAACTGGTGGTGGTGGTGGAGGTAGTAGGTGATTAGGAGAGTATAGGTATCTAGTTACTGTTTATGTAGGATATAAGCTGGACAGGTTGAGGTAAGAAAGATTATGGCGAGAAAAAGACTTCATCTGGAAGGTTTCAGTCTTGATTTATCTCGAGATTCGCTTTGACGGTTACATCCTTCCTTGTTAATGTTGATATTTTCCTCTCCGGTCTTGGTCTCATTGATTCGATGTTAGTGTATATTATCAGAGTTGGGGAATATGGTTAAGATAGATATACATGATGTTGGTCAAAAGTTTGTTTTAGGTGGGGGTTGATAGATTATTCTATCCATCATGACTCTATTGGTGGGTTAGATCTCATGCATGTGACTGAGTTGGTTTAAGGCACTAGTTTAGTTTTAAGTGCATGAGGGGTATGACCTTATCTTTTGTATCAGCATTAAGTAACTTACTCTAGATTAGATCATAATAGACTAGATAAAATCTAGATTAGGTTGGTATGACTAGATTAAACTAGTTAAGATCTGATTATTTTGGATTAGATCATGGTTGTCATTCTAGAGTGGGATAAATATGCTAATTAGGGCAAGATGAATCCATAAGGATAAGGTAGAATGTTTTGAGGTCAGTTAGATCTATTAGGATGAGATAAAATCTTTTCAAGATAAGATGAGTCTGTTAAGATAAGAGAGTATATTTTAAAATAAGATGGACCAATTAAGATAAGAGAGAGTCTTTTAAGATATGAGGGATCTATATAAAATAGATACACTTTAATGGAGGATAAACCATGTTGTTTAGTTATCTTATGAATTTTATTTATTTATATTTATACCTATATGCAAATGTGATTGTGGACATTACTCCACAACTAATCACACTCAATCAAAGATCCAAATCATACAAGTATCATAAGAACAAACACTCATACAAGTATGTAATAAAATAGTTTTGATTTTGTTCCTGAGAGTAGGTCTCCTATTCCTAAAGATCACTTTAGGCACGGGATTTCAAAGTGTGAAATCCACATTTGTCTTTAGAATGAAAAGGTAAGAGTAATCAGAGTAAAGCGGAAATAGATGAGAAAAGATTGAGATAAGTTTAGAAAAGAATCAGAGTAAGATAAGTATTTAATGGTTGTCCAGTTCTATCTAGGTTTCGTCCTACAGTCAACATTCCTCTGATACCACTTCTGTCACACCCGGATTTTAGGGGTCCAAAACCCGGGCGCGAACATAATCACCAGGTGTGCTGGGACCAAGTCTCACACATATGATGAATCATGGCACAGGATCAAATGTCATATCTTTACTACATAACAGGAATTCTGTACAAAATAAATAATTACATTATAAGGAGACAACGGTCCAGCAACCCAAAGTTGACTGGGAGACGACGGCCTAGACCTCTCACGAAAACATCACAGCATCCTCCATGCGCCTCATCCTGTGGTACCTGTTCTTGACCTGTGGGGGGGGGGGGTGTGAGACAGCAAGAGTGAGCTCACATACGTTCATAGCTCAACAAGTTGTGGGGAATAATGTGCATGAACTCGCCAAAGGTGGGAGCTCACGTGAAGTGTAAGGCTTACCAAAGAGGATGGTTAGAGCTGAGCATTGCTTTTAAAGTTGTTCAAAATTTTATTAGCAATTACTAAGTATAAGTAAATACCAAACCCAATTAAGTAGAACAAAAGTAGCAACATCACCTGCGATGCAATGCATATGACAAATTGAATTTAGTTCCATAAATTAATCATGTGAGGGTCCGAGCTGCTCGTGACCGTGAGCACGGCTAGTATACCAGTTTTACACTCTGCAGAGGTTGTACCCTTTACCCACAAGTCATGTTACCCATCTGCCAAGGGGTCGCGAATCCCATACACCTCTACCTAGGAAGCGCGGCAGGGCAACACTACGAGGCCTTTACAAAGTTCCACTAGCTTCCGAAAACCCGCTACAGTTTATAGGAAGTTCCAATGCAGGGTTCCTGGCTGACCGCCATCGCAGCAAAATCAACCAGGGACCTCCCTACATTGACCACTCCCCTACTGCCCTTGCCCCTTTCGGGTAAGGTAGTCTTCCACTAGCTTTCCTAATTAGTCAGCCAAGGGCGTCCCATTAAACCCTTGTGGTGGCACGTGGTTCTCAAGTTAAGCTCTATGTTCCAATTAACATTAATGAACTTGACATGAACATAAACAGAATAACAAGAATAATTGGAACATAGATATGATAAATGATTATCCCAAAACCATGTAAGCAATAGCAAACTACCCAGTGATTCAGGGGTAAACAAGGTAATGAGATAAACAAATCTAGGGTGACCTATCGGGTCCCATCAAAGTTAACCTATGCATGGATAAATGATATTAAAGAACATTATTGGGTAAAAAGTGGTCAAGGGCACAACTTGCCTGGGACTTGAGATTCCAGGTACCAGGATGATCTTCAGGTGACACGTACCCTCACTGCTAGTCGTAGCAATTCAAACAAACATGGTATAGGCAAAATTAACATTACACCAAACATAAGCATAAACTGAATAGTAGTATTCTACACGATGCTACGAGATCGTGGGAACGATAATCACTAAATTCGGGGTTACGGTTATGAAGTCACGGTTTTCCGAAGATCTATGTGGTTAAGTATAGAATAGACTAAGTGCAACATTTTAACCTATATTTCATGACAAAACAAAGTTACCAGATGATAATAAATATTATTATGAGACTAATGCAACTAGAATGGATTAAAACAGAGTTACAATTATTGAGTTATGAATTTCTGAAATTATTTAGCACCTAGAATAGATTAATTCAATTGAGCAATTTTAATTCAAGTTTCATGGCTAAACAGTGTTATTAGTTGATAGACAATATTAAAACAAAATTAATGTCACTGAAATGGATCAATTTTGAGTTAAAATGAGTTTGATATGAATTATACAAGTTTCTGAATTTATTTCTAAACAAAAAACCATTTTCTGAATTGTTTTATCCCTTTTATTCAATGGTTGGACTGGGGCCACTATTCTGTGAAAGACCAGGGGCTATTTCGTATATTTCTCCAAGACTCATACCCACCCCGCGCGTGGATGGCGGGTTGATAAGTCAAAAGGGAGAGGGTTCTTCTACAAAATCACCACGCCGAAGGGATATCCTGTGATCTAAGCCGTTGGATCTAAAATCGAGGGCGCAGATTAGACACAACATAAAACGAACCGGTACGTTTTTCGGTTCGTCAGATCTTCATCCAACGACTCAGGGACCGCCCACACCTCCACCCTATCGCAGCCGCATGCCAACGATCTAACGGTCCAGGGCGAGGCGTCGAACCGGTATGCGCAGATATGATCTCGTTCGCCCGTTTGAAGATCAGCGGTCACGCTGTGTCTTCCCCCACCGTTTTTTCCCCCAGCTACCGCCGCAGCGGCGCCACCAGCATACACGGTGGCGGCCATGGCCGGAAATGGCCAGATCGATATCCCGGCCTCAAGCTATAGTACAATACGCGCCACAGATGTGTAGATGAAGGCGAGAGCAGGTGACCAGTTCTTACCGAAATCGGAGCAGTGGGATTCCCTGCCCACGGTGAGACGCGACCTTGGAGATCCGACGAGCAGTTCGCCGCGTGCCCTTGCACCGTTTTGCCCGCGAAGACCCAGAGGAGAAACTTGGTGGCGTGGTGAAGCTCATCGGGTCGAGCTCGTGCTCCGAACGGCAACAGGGATTTGGACCCAAGGCGGCGGCGTGGATTCCGCCCGCGGCGGCGTGGATCACCCCATAGCACAGCCTCAAGAACTATATGGCGATGGCGTGGTCATCATCCGCGTGCGCCCATGAACACCCCTCCGGACCCCGCCCCGCGACCGAACACCGGTGAGTCGATGACTGTGGCGGCGGTAAATCTCCGGTCCCGAGCGAGGCGCACATGGCAGCGGGTTTTCCTCCACACAGCACCGATGATGGTGCCAGACCGAGGCAAGATGGGATGGGCGAAGGGCCATAGAGCATGGTTTTATAAGCTGAGGCGGAGTCCGACCGAGGATCAATCACCGCGGAATCCACGGGCTTGTTACGCGCCACCGTACGCGCTGGATGCGGAGTTCGGGTGAGAGGGATGAATATGACAACATGGTCCCACTAACAAGTGACTGTGTAAGGATTTGGGGAGGCTGGCAACCCGGTCCCACATGGCGGCGAGTACTAGCGACGTGGCGTGAGGCTGGTGTGGGGAGAGAGTGAGAGAGTGGGCCGAGAAAGAGAATTCGGTAGTGGGCCGAATGGGGGAGAATTGGCCCAGGCGCGGTTTCTCTATTTTTTCCTTTTATCTTTTCTGTTTTCTTTTCAAATTCAGTTCAAATTCAAACATGTTTTGAACTTCAACTTTTTCAAGTGTCACAATAATTCCTAATATAAAATCTATTGTTTACAATATTATTTTTTTTCTATCCTTTTCCTTGTCATCTATTTACCAAAGGAATAAATGGTTCCATAAATTGTTTTCTTTCTCATTTAGAAAAATAGTACTTTGAATGTGGAATGAGAAGTAAAAATTACTTCAAAATTAGATATTCATATAAATAAATACTTATGGTGCATCATTTAATGATATGCACAATTATTTAGTTGAATAGAAACCTTTCTATTTTTTTTTTATAAATTAATTCTCAGTTTCAAAATTCAGTCCTCAACATTCATTACTCAAGTATAAGTTGAGATATTTGAACTTACTATTTTATTTATATATTTATTTATTGTCTTATGCAAATTTTGGGCTTTACAGATTTAATGTAGTAACATAATTTTTATTACACATGTGTGCGAGTAGACAAATCTGATACCAGTAGTTATTGACAAAAGAATAAGGCTGTACAGATTTGCGTAATTGAGCTAACAAAACAACGTATTTCGTCTGTAATTAAAATTATTGTAAACTGGGTACAAATTTGCGTAAGTGAACTAACAAAACAGCGTAATTCGTATTAGACATAAGAATTCGTGACACATACTGGTAAATAATAGATTTGTGAAGAAATCAGAGAATAACAATAACTAGTGAGTAAATCACTGATAGAAATATGAGTAAACAGACGAAGTTTGAACTGAATATCACATTATACCTGAGATGTTTCATAACTTGTTTAATACACATAGGTCAAATTTTTATCTAAGAACTGCATTAAACATGGGTGTCTTGATAGCTTGGGTGAAAAACATAGAAAGTTTCAATACGGTTACATAGACATGCAACATGGAGGTTTGGCTTCACAACAGTTTGTTCCGTAACAAGGAAGCCACAAAAGGTTTGTTCCATATCAAACGGTTGCGATTCACAAAATGTTGATCCAGCGACACAGCTAGCGTCCAAACTTGAATCTTTGAATTTCTGGAGGCAACGGGAGGCACTTGTTCTTGCTATGGAAGGTGAGGTAATATAGAGCCAGAGATCGTAGGTCACCAGAGTTTTCCTGCATAATACACATTATCCCGAGGTGAATAAGTTATATCTGAAATGTTGAATGTATAAATACAAACTGCATAATCATAAAATGACTTACTCGTTGTATAAATTGCTTGATAGAACCATCCATATAGTCATAGTACTGGATGTATCTCATGACAAAGAAGCCACAGTCATTAGATCCAACTATCATGGTGGGACACATAGGTGGCATGTCAATTGGGAAATTTCCAAATTTAGGGATGCGTGAATTGGGCCGGACTTGTTGCAAAGATTTGTCCAATCTGTTCATTATAACCCTGGCCCATGGTAGTTTCCTGGTGCCTATGTCCTTTTGGGAGTAATGAAACATCTTCCATGAAGTACCACCCAACTCCGGACCATATGGATTTGAATCTAAAATGTGAATACATCAAAACTGGATATTGATGACATACAATGTCCAATGTCCCATATGAAGAATAGGGACCATAATCTGTCAAATATCAGGAGTTAGATAAACGGAATGATAACATTAGTGTGTAGCTGAGCGATGAATATAATTGCATAACAGGCAAGCGTTGATACAAAGATAAATAATTATACCGTTTTGTAGTCAACAAAATTGTCCAGTTGGGGCAGGGTCTTGTCCAGATAAGCATCAAGGACAGTTTGATCAAAAATCTGAGGAGAATTACTGTAGCGTTCATGCTCCTCAAAGTTGAGGAGAGTCTGCATAATAATAATTACTGTGTCATATAAAACTGTATGTAAACAATTGCAAAAATAGGTAGGTATTAATGAATTGTACATACACCAACATTGACATCCAGTACAAGTCTGTTTTTGTTGATGGACGGGCAATTATTGATTTCGTCTTGTCGAAAACACGTGATGAAACACTGCATGAACACATTATCCAGACACATCCCATCTGCAAATGATTGTTGTATATCGAGACAATTTCCAATACATTCATCGAATTCTATGATCTTCCTATATAATAATGAAAAAGGATATGTTATTCATTATATATGTAAGCAACAACCTATATGTTATTTTGACTTAAAAGTTAAAGAAAAACCTGTTTGGGTCAGTTTTTGAGGAGCACAAAAAAGCACGAAGCGACCGAGCACAGTCCAATTCTGTTAAACGTGGCAGAGAGTGGTCATGTGTAGTGTGCAAGATATGTGTTTCCTCACCATCTGCAACCTGAAACACAATGCAGGTAGAGAGTATAGTAAATTATGAATGAGTTATGAGAAGCAAGCATGCAATAAATGTATAACTGGATTACTTACATGAGCACTAGGTGTCTGATCAAAAAGGGGGCCCGTGTAAGTTGGAGTGTCATGAGATGCACCAATGTCTCCTCCCTGACCCAAAGAAACAATGATACTATGTTTTAAACCTCGATCATGTGTCAATTAAATTTAATCCATAATTGAGATTACAATGGAGAAAACAAAGCTGAAACATATACATCTTTTTGCGGTGTGGCGTCAAACATCGGCAAGTGGGAAGACAGATATGAGCTCATAGGATTGCAGTCTGGTACATGTCGATGAGACATGTTTATGTCGCTCGGCATATTATTGCCAACATTAAAACAGAAATCCTGTATACATTATTATGGTTTTGTCTAATATTTTGGATGAAAATTGGAAATTAACATGTAATGTAACCATAATCAGACTGCATAAAATACCTGGTTTTCCGCATTTGGGGTTATGTTCGTCTCCAAATCGTTAGGGCAGCCCTCAAATGCACGACGCATTTGTTGTTGCTTTTCATGTATTTCTTCAAACTGGGTACCTGTCAACTCCGTATTCGGTTGTGAATATGGCATAGACAGGTCCTGGGTATTCTGAGTACCCTCATGGATCTGTTCCTCTGTAATTAAAAAGTTGTAGTATTCAAACAGCAAGAACTGATAAATGCATAGATTTAAGTACATGAATTGAATAAATGACAATGAGGGAAGGTAACCTGACGACATATGCTGAGATATATCTGGAGGTTTATCTGTTTGAGGCGCTTCCGCAACATTGTCTGGGTCGTCAGACTCCGCGCGAAGGACATTATCAATTAACTCAGCAAATGTGTCCGCTAGTTCATACTGCTTCACAACCATCTTGGTAAGAGTACTTTTTATGATGGAACACGCTTTGCCAACTTCAGAATCATACTCAACAAACTTTTCAATGAATTTTGGTCGGTCACGTGGTTGGAGCTGCTTTATCTTACTTGAAAGCATATCCTTGATCAATGGGAGCTGGATATGAATAGTATGATGACCACAAGGATCGGGACGAGGGACATCAAAAATGTTTGTCCTGTCCCTATGCTGTGATGTAATGAATGATAATGCATCATAATTAATTCTTAGAAACATAAGGATATAATATTACATAAAACATCTGTAATGTACATATGGTATTTATGGACACATATGGGATGTATGTTTTGCCATAGACTGACCTCTGATTGAAACTGCACACTAGGCACAGCAGAATAGAAAGTTTCGGAAAAGCTTCGGAACTGAAAAAAACATTTGTAATATAATTAAATACATGAAAGATAACCATAAATAAATTGTGTTACCCACTGAGAAATGAAGTATATGGTGTCTATTACGAGTTTATTCAGAATGGTACGAAAACTAATAGAGATACTACATGCATAAACATTCACCTAATAACAGCAAATGCATATTTATGCAGGGTAATGCATTCCTATTGTTTTATGTACAGATGACATACCTCACAATGGCCAAAAGGTTCACCGCTTTGGCGTGGCTTCCTCTTATCAGCTTTTGTAAGAGCTTGGATAATGTTTTTATCAAAGAATTTTATGCGGGGTGTGCCACGTTTATTAGGGGGGGCTGCAGCATCATGCAAGTGGTCCAAATAGTACAACTACAAAAAAACAATAACTAATTTATACTATCATGGAAAATAGATTCCATTCGATATGAAAAAAAGAACAGTCCAATGTTATTTACTTACTAGTAGGACAACTGAGCATCCATATATCGTCGTGGACACATTAGAAGTGCTTCTTGTATGCCACTTTTGTGCAGCTTCACATAGGTCGTTAAAAATTAAGTGGCACCAGTCTATTTCATGGAAACGGTCCATTTCTTCCGTCAATAACACTTCATGGTTAGATATGCCCCAGCTGGAAGTGGGGAACAACAATCTATTGAACAATATCAAAAAGAAGCATCTGATAGAGAGGTCATCATCATTTCCTTTTCTCAATCGGTCCTGAAGAGATGCAACAACGAACTCATACTTGGACAATCCAAGTTCAGCCCTCAAATTATTGCCCGCCACTGCTTCATCGATTCCAAGTGGCTTACCACCGCCAGCATTCGGAAGGCCTAGTATAAGGTGGACAGTTTCTTTTGTAATCTTTAGTTCCTTGCCAACTCCAGGGCGAATAGTCATATCCTTGTGGTCCAACTTATCCATCAACCAACGAAGATGAGAACGGCTACCCAGTGCATCAAGTGTCATGTCAAGAATATTGGAAAATCCTTTTCTAGCAACGGCTTGTCGTTGCCTCTCATTCAATATCTTAATAGTTATAATCACATCCTGAGGGTTGCATCTAACATTGAGTTTCTGAAATAATGTATGTTAAATGTTATGAAAACAATGAAATAAATGTGGCATGAGCCATAAAATTAGCACTCATAATGTAAGGGATGCAACTAAAATAACATAATACCTATTTAAATAAACTAAACTGCATTATCTGTATACAATAAAAAAGTGTCCAAGGGTTGTAAAATAAATATGATATTGTAAATGCATTTCAGAACTTGGAACCTAACGTGAAAAATTCGACTAGATTCATCCTTACTGTATACTGCTAAATAATATCTAATATGTTGTATCAGGTCATGATTATTGAATACTAATTAGTATTTAATATATATGAAAACATAAGTATAACATATAACCTGCCGTGGAGTTTCTACTACTTTCGGCCTCTTTGTGCATGTCTTCCGTAAGATATTCATATGACTTCCAGCAGCATTACGCTTCTTTGTAGGTGTCATGAAGTCATCGTCATCATTGCCAGATCCAGTTTGTTCATTGGCTTCATAAATAACAGATGGTTTCTCGACAGGTGCAGGACCCTGATCAGAATGCTTTGTGTTTGGACGAACTCCAATAGAGGCCGACCGTGGTATCTCAACACTAAAGAATTCTTGGCTTGACTCAATGGTTATGCGTTTGGGATTAGCCGGAGGACGATCAACTGACTTCATTTTTTGGGGTAGAACAAACTAAGTAAATGAAAAAGAACATCAGGAAATAATACTATACCATACATAATAATTGAATAAATATAACATTATGAAACTGTTCGGGTATGTATAGTGTGTGTATTGTGCATAACAACAGATGTAGACAACGTACATGAGAAGAGGGAATGCATAACAACAGATATGTGAAAACTGACATTTAAATAAAACAGTACGTAGTGTGCATAAATAAATTATGCAATGTAATTCATAAAAGTATGTGTAGTATAACTATCATAAACAACAATAATAACACAGTACAATAACACCACTAATCTATTGATTGCTATTGTAAAAAAAATATTATGTTTATAAACAACACTCAGTACCTATATAAAAATGAACAGAATGTAACAAATATGCAATTGAAAAAATTGGAAGGCATTATCGGATACTACATATAATGAGGCGATTCAATTAATTTCGAATGAATTGAAGGGATGTAGAAGGGGCGGGGCGAACCTGAGGGACATTAGCGACTGAACTATGTAAAAGAATGGGGGGAACTCGAAAGAATGAGAGGGGAAACGAACCAGGGAAGGAGAACGACAGCGGTGAATCGATGAACCGCAGAGATTACGGCGGTGGAAGAGGTGGGGGCGGTCGTCGATGGCGATCGCAGGAGCGAATGACGGCGACGGGGAGGAACTGATTATTTTAGGGTTTGGGTGGACCCGAGCTGAATTAATTTAGCTCGGTCGGCCCGCGGGGGAGCGGCGAGGGACTGTGGGTCCACTAGTCAGCGCAGAGTCAGTGTGAAGGTTTGTTTACTGCGTGATCATAATAAGCATAAATAGCTGTGCAAAGTATCGTAAACAGTTTACAAAAAAATAATTAATCAAGACCAACGCCAAAGTACGTAATATAATAAATCCTAAATGATATGTAGTTGTTAACATCGAATTATACAATCATAAATACCAAATACTACACCACACCGACAAAGCCGCATGAGGTGTCAATTTATGAAACCGTTGGAGTCATAATATGCAAGTATAAACACGGTCAACTCAACGCGGGTCGTGACCACGACTCCGGAAAACCCGCGCGGAACATACGCACTCACCGTGGCAGTTACGTGTTTATGCATACGTAAGTTGAGTGAAACGGATGCATAAATGGTAATAGAGGGTGCGCACGTACGACCACCTTCACTCGGTGCATGTGCGCGGTACTCGGACCACCTGTCACGTTGACCCGCGCCCGGCACGTCTAGACTGGCAGGGGCTCCCTGCATTGATGGAAGCCCAGGGCTCCTAATACTATAACTATATATATATATATATATACTTCTTCTTAAGTTCCTATTGTAGGCGTCCACTTCTCAGCGGTTCTGCCATCGCGGTGCGCTGCACTGTCGCCCCTGTCCCACCGATCCGCGGCTGCCGCTCCACCGCTGATGACGGGTCCCTCTCCCACCGCCCTCGCCCTCTCCCTCTCCCCTGCCAATCTCACCCGCGCACGCCCCATCCAAGCTCGGATCCATTGCTCGCTCTTGTCTTCCTCGCCACTACGCCGTCGTAATTACCGCCGCCCTGCACGCTCTTGCCTTCTTCGCCACCACTCAGACGCGCACCCTCCTCGCCACCAGACCATCCAAATTTCCGGCGCCGACTGTGCGCTCTTGCCTTCCTTGCCACCACTTGGACGCGCCTAACCTCGCCCTAATCCCGGCTCGCCCAACATCAACAGGAGCCGCGCTCGCCATCCGCGCTCCAAATGCTGCTCCGCCCTTCCCCTGGCGCGTCACCTACCTCCTCCTCCCCTGCGTGCTTCTCACCACCACTGGCCTCATCGTCCTCGCCTTCCCCTACGACCTCCCGCGCGACACCAGCATCTACTGTAGAGCCAAGACAGGCAAGAGCTCCCACGAGGCCGACGGTGGTGGTGAAGCTCTTGGAGTTTGCAGCTACCCCGGCGCCTAGATCCCATGTTTCACGAGGCCGCCGGTGGTGGATAAGCACCCTGGGCGAAGAGTTCGACAAGGTACGCCCCGATCCCCCCGCCCCCGCCCCCGTTCCCCGCGGCTTCGGTCGTGCCCCGTCCTCCCAGACACCGTGGGCCGCCGTGCCACCTGGCTCATGATACTCCCCACCCCCGCGCCCAACGCTGCTGTCTATCAACGCGTGACGCTGAGCGGTGAGCTCCTGGAAAGGATAGAGGATAGGAGAGTCCGGGAACGAGGCACGCGCCGCGACGCGGGAGGCACACCACACCGCTACGCGCTGGCCATGCCCGTGCCGGCGCCGGTTGGCCATGTCCCCGAGTAGGACGTGGAGGGGAGGACAGATAACAGTGGAAGGTTCAAGAACAGATGCTTGTACAGACCTACAGATGTTCTGCACTTGAATAGACATACCTTTTCGAGCAGATGAACAACAGTGGGATTACTGAATTAGGGGAAAGCGAGAAGGTCTTGTTGGGCACAGATGCCTCGCCCAATGGGACGTCGTTGTCGATTGTGGTGGTCGTCATGGCGAAGTCGTTGTAGACGTAGGCGAGAAGATGTACTACCAGCCACCGCCATCCCAAAGCCAACGAGGTTCACTCACTGGTGCTAATCCATACAATATGCCTTTACCAGACATCCAACTACAATCTGTTATTGACTAAGAAATGTTCTTTTTTAACATGGATTTTTTGGTCGCTGGCGAATGAGTTGTGAGGCTCTTCAATGCAGTAATCACACCAATCTTATATCATTCTCTATAACTTTTAAACTTTGCATGCTACTTTCTTCATTGTAGTGAGTTGATCTATGTTTACTCCACCTATTCTTACTTCAGTAATGTTTTTATGTGTTTCATCGATTATATGAAAGTAGATACAGTAACATTCTAGGTCTTAGGATAGATAACCCTCTGGTCTCCATGTTTGTTCAACAGATACAATAGCAGACCTTTTTATCATTGTCAGATCAATGTATTTTTTTGTTGCATTTGTTGGTTCTGAAAATTGTATAACTGCTCGACCTATTTTTGTCGTGGAAGGAAAACAAGCTAAACTAAAATGAGATAAGAAAATGCTCGAATAAATGGACTTGCAGCTTAGCTTGACACTATGTTGTACAACTGTAGTATCTGTTCATAACATCTGGTTAAAGACCTGAAAGCAGACGTTACCTGTAGTTAGTGTGAAAGTTTTGATTTAATGGAGTTGTGTTTATATTGACTGTGATGGGTTTTATGTTTTCTACTGTTTGTACAATGGACATCAGTTCACTTGTTTTAGTCGCTTTCACATAGGCTTTTCAAAGACCTTGATACTGTATTCACATAACTCTCTAACTCATTGCTTACCTCCATTGAGTTTTGGCGCAGGTTGGCAGGTCTACTACATTTTCAGATGTCAATGACTTCGTGGAAGTACATTTCCATTAACATCCTATTCACCACACTGCTTTGTACTTCTTCTATAAATTTCTACTTGACATCATTCTTTTATTGTAGAAAAAACATGTGTTTTCTAGACATCTTCTATTCAAAAAATACTTAAGCTACCAGGTAACGATTCCTCCTTCCCTTCTTCTCAAGACTTCCCATGATCTGTGCATGTGCTTATTTGTGTGTGGGATTCTATAGGACAAAAGGGGTAGTTCATGGAGTTCTCTATGGAGGGTTAGGTCGTGGGGTACATCCACAAGGGGTGAGTGTGATTTCTTCTCTGGATCCTTTTGTGTCCATCTCGGCTCAGGAAGAAGCATGAACATCAAGGACTTATGAAACGACTATTTAGGAGTGCTGCTAACTAGAGAGTTCTGTCTGAATTTTTCTAAAACAGAAAAACTCAGGGAGGAGCTGAGGAAGGAGTGCCTGCAGAAGGGGACGGAACTAGGGCAGGCGGTGGCCGATGCCCTCTTCGCTCTACAACCCACCGAGGACCGCGATGGCCCTATCGTATACCTCCCACCGCCCACTGTCCGACTCCCGCGAGAGAAGCATGTGAGAACCTCTCTCTTAAATATGATGTGCTATACAAGTATTCAGTCACATGGGATGGACTGCAGTTTGGCATGCTGCTATTGAGAGCACCTAGAGGGGGGGGGTGAATAGGTGATCCTGTGAAACTTTAAAACTTAAGCCACAAAAACTTGTTAAGTGTTAGTACAATAATCACCAAGTGGCTAGAGAGGAGTCTCAACAAAACACAATACCACAAGAGATCAAACACAGAGATGACACAGTGGTTTATCCCGTGGTTCGGCCAAGACCAACGCTTGCCTACTCCACGTTGTGGCGTCCCAACGGACGAGGGTTGCAATCAACCCCTCTCAAGCGGTCCAAAGACCAACTTGAATACCACGGTGTTTTGCTTTGCCTTTCAATATCCCGTTTGCAAGGAATCTCCACAAATTGGAGTCTCTTGCCCTTACAAGTATATGATCACAAAGAAGCACAGAGTAAGGGAGGGAAGCAACACACACAAATCCACAGCAAAATGCGCACACACACGGCCAAGAATCGAGCTCGAATGACTATCTCAGAGTTCTCACTAGAACAGAGCTCGAATCACTTAGAATCACAAACGAATGCGCAAAGAATGAGTGTGGATGATCAAGAATGCTCTAAGGTTGCTTGGATGTCTCCTCCATGCGCCTAGGGGTCCCTTTTATAGCCCCAAGGCAGCTAGGAGCCGTTGAGAGCAAATCTGGAAGGCTATCCTTGCCTTCTGCCGTCGGGTGCACCGGACAGTCCGGTGTACACCGGACACTGTCCGGTGCCCGATTTCTTTCCTTAAACAGCGCTGCCGACCGTTGCAGACCGTTGCAGATCTGGGAGCCGTTGGCGCACCGGACATGTCCGGTGCACACCGGACAGTCCGGTGAATTTTAGCCGTACGCCGTCGGCGTATTCCCGAGAGCAGCTACTTCACGCCGAGTCAGCCTGGCGCACCGGACACTGTCCGGTGCACACCGGACAGTCCGGTGTGCCAGACCGAGCTGAGTCTTGGCTGTACACAGCCAAGTCTTTTGCACCTTTCTTCTTTTCTTCTTCTTTCTGTTTCTAACACTTAGACAAGTATATTAGTACACAAAACCAATGTACTAAGTCTTAGAAACATACCTTTACTTCATGATTTGCACTTTGTTCATCCATGGACATAAATTCACATTTAAGCACTTTGTGTTGGCACTCAATCACCAAAATACTTAGAAATGGCCCAAGGGCACATTTCCCTTTCAATCTCCCCCTTTTTGGTGATTTATGCCAACACAACATAAAGCAACTAGAACAAGTGCAAACTCACTTCAAATAAAACTCAAATTTATTTTGATTCAATTTTGGCATATATGGATCATCCTTTGCCACCACTTGGTTTGTTTTTGCAAATCAAACTCAAATCTCTATCTCTAAGTCAAACACACATGTTGAAGCATAAAGAGAGTCATTCCAAAAGAGATTGATCAAAGATTTCAAAAACTCCCCCTTTTTCCCATAATCACTACTTCTCCCCGCAAGAAGCCAACTTTTGATAAGAGAGACAACAAAAGAGTTTTGACAAACCAAAAACTCTATTCTACTATTTTCAAAATCTATTTTCAAAATCTCTCAAGTGGTAGCTGATCCATTTATCGCTTTGGCCTTTATTTTCTCCCCCTTTGGCATCAAGCACCAAAACGGGATCAATCTTGGCCCTATAACCCCATTGCCTCACCAAAATCTTCAATTAAGAGCTAATGACAATAAGAGTTCATTAGATGAACTTGGAATAGGTTACCCTCTCATCGGAGTGCAGTGGAAGTCTTTCATGGTCCAAGTCCACCGTTTCCCTTTCAATTCTCCTTTGAGACTAAAACAAGCAAACTCAAGCATATGGTTAGTCTCAAGGGGTCAAGTTGTAACACATCTCCCCCTAAAACTGTGCATCACTTTGCAACGGACTTGTGAGGTCCAGGGAGTGTTTGTACAACTTGAGCACCACAATAAGCAATAAAATGCAGAATGAACATGATAAAAGGCATAAACACATGTATGCTACATTTCAATCCAAGTTCCGCGAATCTAAGATATTGAGCTCACTACGCAACCTGCAAAAGGTCTTCTCATCTAGAGGCTTGGTAAAGATATCGGTTAGCTGGTTCTCGGTGCTAACATGAAACACTTCGATATCTCCCTTTTGCTGGTGGTCTCTCAAAAAGTGATGCCGGATGTCAATGTGCTTTGTGCGGCTGTGCTCAACAGGATTTTCCGCTATGCGGATAGCACTCTCATTGTCACATAGGAGTGGGACTTTGCTCAGATTGTAGCCAAAGTCCCTGAGGGTTTGCCTCATCCAAAGTAGTTGCGCGCAACACTGTCCTGCGGCAACGTACTCGGCCTCAGCGGTGGATAGGGCAACGGAGGTTTGTTTCTTAGAGTTCCATGACACCAGGGACCTTCCTAAGAATTGGCACGTCCCCGATGTACTCTTCCTATCGACCTTACATCCAGCATAGTCGGAATCTGAGTACCCAATCAAGTCAAAGTTAGACCCCTTTGGATACCAGATCCCGAAGCAAGGCGTAGCGACTAAATATCGAAGAATTCGCTTCACAGCCACTAAGTGACACTCCTTCGGATCGGATTGAAATCTAGCACACATGCATACGCTAAGCATAATATCCGGTCTACTAGCACACAAATAAAGCAAAGAACCTATCATGGACCGGTATGCTTTTTGATCAATGGACTTACCTCCTTTGTTGAGGTCGGTGTGTCCGTCGGTTCCCATCGGCGTCTTTGCGGGCTTTGCGTCCTTCATCCCAAACCTCTTTAGCAAATCTTGCGTGTACTTCGTTTGGGAGATGAAGGTGTCGTCCTTGAGTTGCTTCACTTGGAACCCAAGGAAGTAGGTCAATTCGCCCATCATCGACATCTCGAATTTCTGCGTCATCACCCTGCTAAACTCTTCACAAGACTTTTGGTTAGTAGAACCAAATATTATGTCGTCGACATAAATTTGGCACACAAAAAGATCACCATCGCAAGTCTTAGTAAAAAGAGTTGGATCGGCTTTCCCAACCTTGAACGCATTAGCAATTAAAAAATCTCTAAGGCATTCATACCATGCTCTTGGGGCTTGCTTAAGTCCATAGAGCGCCTTAGAGAGCTTACACACGTGGTCGGGGTACCGTTCATCCTCGAAGCCAGGGGGCTGCTCCACGTACACCTCCTCCTTGATTGGCCCATTGAGGAAAGCGCTCTTCACATCCATTTGGTACAACCTGAAAGAATGGTGAGCGGCATATGCTAGCAAGATACGAATTGATTCTAGCCTAGCCACAGGAGCAAAAGTCTCCTCAAAGTCCAAACCTGCGACTTGGGCATAACCTTTTGCCACAAGTCGAGCCTTGTTCCTCGTCACCACCCCGTGCTCGTCCTGTTTGTTGCGGAACACCCACTTGGTTCCCACAACATTTTGCTTGGGACGAGGCACCAGTGTCCAAACTTCATTGCGCTTGAAGTTGTTGAGTTCCTCCTGCATGGCCAATACCCAATCCGGATCTAGCAAGGCCTCCTCTACCCTGAAAGGCTCAATAGAAGAGACAAAGGAGTAATGCTCACAAAAATTAACTAATCGAGATCGAGTAGTTACTCCCTTGCTAATGTCACCCAAAATTTGGTCGACCGGATGATCCCTTTGAATCACCGTTCGAACTTGGGTTGGAGGTGCCGGTTGCGCTTCTTCCTCCATCACGTGATCATCTTGTGCTCCCCCTTGATCACACGCCTCCTTTTGATGGACCTGCTCATCATCTTGAGTTGGGGGATGCACCGTTGTTGAGGAAGAAGGTTGATCTCGTTCATCTTGTTCCTGTGGCCGCACTTCTCCAATCGCCATGGTTCGTATAGCGGCCGTCGGAACATCTTCTTCATCTACATCATCACAATCAACAACTTGCTCTCTTGGAGAGCCATTAGTCTCATCAAATACAACGTCGCTAGAGACTTCAACCAAACCCGATGATTTGTTGAAGACCCTATACGCCTTTGTATTTGAATCATAACCTAATAAAAACCCTTCTACGGCTTTGGGAGCAAATTTAGAATTTCTACCCTTCTTCACTAGAATGTAGCACCTGCTCCCAAATACACAAAAGTAAGATACATTGGGTTTGTTACCGGTTAGTAGCTCATACGACGTCTTCTTGAGGAGGCGGTGAAGGTAGACCCTGTTGATGGCGTGGCAAGCCGTGTTCACGGCTTCCGACCAAAAGCACTCGGGGGTCTTGAATTCTCCAAGCATAGTCCTTGCCATATCTATGAGTGTCCTGTTCTTCCTCTCTACCACACCATTTTGCTGAGGTGTGTAGGGAGCGGAGAACTCGTGCTTGATCCCTTCCTCCTCAAGAAACTCCTCCACTTGAAGGTTCTTGAATTCGGACCCGTTGTCGCTCCTTATCTTTTTCACCTTGAGCTCAAACTCATTTTGAGCTCTCCTTAGGAAGCGCTTAAGGGTCCCTTGGGTTTCAGACTTATCCTGCAAAAAGAACACCCAAGTGAAGCGGGAAAAGTCATCAATAATAACTAGACCATACTTACTTCCTCCTATGCTTAGATAGGCGACGGGTCCGAAGAGGTCCATATGCAGCAGCTCTAGAGGTCTTGACGTGGTCATCACATTCTTGCTGTGATGTGCTCCTCCCACTTGTTTACCTGCTTGACAAGCTGCACAAGGTCTATCTTTTTCGAAATAAACATTGGTTAGACCTATTACGTGTTCTCCCTTTAGAAGCTTGTGGAGGTTCTTCATCCCCACATGTGCCAAGCGGCGATGCCACAGCCAGCCCATGCAAGTCTTAGCCATTAAGCATGCATCTAGACCGGCCTCTTCTTTTGCAAAATCCACTAAGTAAAGCTTGTCGTCTAGTACACCCTTAAAAGCTAGTGAACCATCACATCTTCTAAAGACAGACACATCTATATTTGTAAATAAACAGTTATATCCCATATTGCACAGTTGACTAACAAATAGCAAATTGTAACCAAGAGACTCAACTAAAAACACATTTGAGATTGAGTGCTCATTAGAAATTGCAATTTTACCTAACCCTTTTACCTTGCCTTGATTCCCATCACCGAATAATTGAATCTTGGGAATCCTTATTTTTGACGTAGGAGGTGAACATCTTCTTCTCCCCCGTCATATGGTTTGTGCATCCGCTGTCGATAATCCAGCTTGAACCCCCGGATGCATAAACCTGCAAGGCAAATTTAGGCTTGGGTCTTAGGTACCCAACTCATGTTGGGTCCTACAAGGTTAGTGCAAATATCCTTAGGGACCCAAATACAAGGTTTGTCTCCCTTGCATTTTGCCCCTAACTTCCTAGCAACTATTTTCCTATCCTTTCTACAAATAGCAAAGGAAGCATTTAAAGCACAATAAATTGTAGAAGGTTCATTCACTACTTTCCTAGGAGCATGAATAATATTCTTTCTAGGCACATGATGAATATCATTTCTCCTAGACATATTTCTACCATGCATATAGGAAGAACTAGAAGCGAACATGGCATGAGAGTCAAAATCATCATAAGCATTGTAACTCCTATAAGCATTTCTAGTTTGTCTCCTATTATGGTACAAGAAAGCATGGTTCTTTTTAGCACTACTAGCCATAGGGGCCTTCCCTTTCTCCTTGACGAAGATGGGAGCCTTATGGCTTGTTAAGTTCTTGGCTTCCCTCTTGAAGCCAAGCCCATCCTTAATTGAGGGATGTCTTCCAATTGTGTAGGCATCCCTTGCAAATTTTAACTTATCAAATTCACTTTTGCTAGTCTTAAGTTGGGCATTAAGACTAGCCAATTCATCATTTAGTTTGGAAATTGAAACTAAGTGTTCACAACAAGCATTAATATCAACATCCTTACACCTAGTGCAAATTTCAACATGTTCAACACAAGAGTTGGATTTACTTGCTACTTCTAGTTTCGCATTTAAATCATTAATTTCACTTTTTAGAGAAGAAATGGTTTCATTACAAGTAGAAAGTTCACAAGAAAGCATTCCATTTCTTTTAACTTCTAGAGCAAGTGAATTTTGTGCACTAACAAATTTATCATGCTCTTCATATAAAAGGTCTTCTTGTTTCTCTAAGATTCTATCCTTTTCATTTAAGGCATCAATCAACTCATTAATCTTAGCTATCTTAGTTCTATCCAATCCCTTGAATAAACTAGAGTAATCAATTTCATCCTCACTAGATTCATCATCACTAGAAGAATCATAAGTATTAGCATTACGAGTGATTACCTTCTTTTCCCTTGCCATGAGGCAAGTGTGATGCTCGTTGGGGAAGAGAGCCGATTTGTTGAAGGCAGTGGCGGCGAGTCCTTCGTCGTCGGAGTCGGACGAAGAGCAATCCGAATCCCACTCCTTTCCAAGGTGTGCTTCGCCTTTGGCCTTCTTGTAAACCTTCTTGTTCTCTCTCTTCCCATTTTTCCCTTGCTCCTGGTCACTATCATTTTCGGGACAGTTAGCAATAAAATGACCAACCTTACCACATTTGAAGCATGAGCGCTTCCCCTTTGTCTTGGTCTTGCTTGGCTGCCCCTTGCGACCATTTAGCGCCGTCTTGAATCTCTTGATGATGAGAGCCATCTCTTCATCATTGAGCCCGGCCGCCTCAACTTGCGCACACCGGACAGTCCGGTGAATTTTAGTCGTACGCCGTCGGCGTATTCCCGAGAGCAGCTACTTCACGCCGAGTCAGCCTGGCGCACCGGACACTGTCCGGTGCACACCGGACAGTCCGGTGTGCCAGACCGAGCTGAGTCTTGGCTGTACACAGCCAAGTCTTTTGCACCTTTCTTCTTTTCTTCTTCTTTCTGTTTCTAACACTTAGACAAGTATATTAGTACACAAAACCAATGTACTAAGTCTTAGAAACATACCTTTACTTCATGATTTGCACTTTGTTCTTCCATGGACATAAATTCACATTTAAGCACTTTGTGTTGGCACTCAATCACCAAAATACTTAGAAATGGCCCAAGGGCACATTTCCCTTTCAGCTATAAATCTGGTGCCTTCTCCCTATCGTTGTACAAGTATTCAGTCACATAATGAATTGTTTTGGCTGACCCTTACCTTCTCCATATCATTTCTATTTTGTTAACAATGTTAATACAGTAGATGTAAGTGAGTGTTGCTAGGTGTTGGATGGAAAACGTTCTCTGCAAATAGAATTGTTTGTTTGAATCAATTAGACCTACTTGAGCAACCAAGTTATTGCTAAGGAGAACATTGGTTGTTTGATTCATATTGAGGTCATGTATCAAAATCACAATCAACTTAAAGTGAAACATGTCCCAAAAAAGAATAAACAGATCACATTACAATCCATAACTACTACAATAATTTTAGGTGCAATAGAATTGATAATGTGCAATGCAGCTCAGTTGTGACAGTGGATAATAAATAAATAGGAAGATATTTTGGTGATGGTAATCTTCCTTGTGAGGTGACATTTGCATATTTTGGTGAAGGTAACATCGTGGTATGTCCAAATATTTGAGATTGAAGTGCTTTTGATTATCATCAAAGCATTATCATCCTCATCTAAGTAACTGGCCTTTTGTGTAGGTTCTTGATCCCACATACAAGGAAGAAGCAGTAATGGGAGGGAGGATGACTGCTATAGTTAACTCAAATGGGGATGTTTGTGCCATTCAGAAAGCTGGTGGAGAGGGTCTCATGTCAAGTGTTACCATGCAGTATCTTGAGACCCTCCAATCTTCACAAACCATCCGGTGAGTCTCGCCCCCAATCCACACTATTTGCAATCCCCTTTTATGTTATAAAATTTTGCATCTGTTTTGATATCTCTACATTATTGTTTGCATGAATTTGACAGTTTGCATGCTGATAGAGATGCTCGCTGGTGGAATATTTGAGAAAGGTAATAGTTATCCCCATTTTTTGGCACTTTAATGATGTAATGATCCTTTGAAACACTTGACACCAGCCGACATGCATCGCATATTTTTGTTTGGCATAATGTTTTCTTGTGATGACCATATGCCTGCTGCATATTTTTGGCGTAATGTTATCTTGTGATGATCAGAGGTCTGCTTGCTTGTGAGTTGTGACCCACATTTGTTTTCCCTTAATTTCATGAGACTTAACTTTCCAAGGCACAGTCTTATATTTTAGTAGCACCTGCTCAAACAATACTTGTTTGGAGAAAATTCATGCCACTGCCGATCGGTTTATTAGGCAAGAATGACACTTGCAACAAGTGAGCAATAGTTCAAATAATGCAGTGACGGTACATACCTGAACATTTGATTTTTAGGGGTTATCTCAACACACATTTTACGTGTTTATAATGGTCCAAAGAATAGTTGTGCCCACATATTTGTCTGCTAGCACCTTCTGTCTAGAACCCATACAGTCCATACTTATATTTCCTAATTCAGTTATGGTTTAGTAGTAGAGTCCATACTTCTATTCCCATACATATTCAAATTTAGACTACAACCCTGAGCTTGAGGCATTCATTCTGCTGAAATCTGCTGCCTGTCCAGAGAGAAGTTCTACAAATCTGCTGCCTATTGTTTGCTTATTGTTGTTGGTGAATAGCTGAAATAACCTTGTCAGGGTGCCTTGAGTTTATAGCTGTAGAATTAACAACAACTAAAATATCAGTAATCCCTGCTTTTAAATTTATTTGCTGAAACAGCCAGTCAACAAGGTGTCCAGTATGAGGCAGGAGAAACAATGAAGGGATGGAGAAATTAGGCTCTGAGATCTCGCATCTGCTCCGTCTATGGAAGGCCACCACGTCCCATCCTCGGATTCCGCGCCCCATCCTCTGATTCCACGCGTCCGCACCGTCCGCGCACGTTGTTGCATCAAAGCACTGGGCGCGGCAACCCCTAGCGTCAGCGCCGCCGCGCCGGAGAGGGAATGGCAGAGACAGGACGGATACAGAACGGCGGCCCCATCCTCGGAATTGCAGGGTGGCCAGCAAGTACAACGGCCTTGCCAGCGGCACACCCACTCATCGCTCTACTCCTCAGCGGGTGAGTCATTAGCTATTCAACACTGTATGTCTCTCCAATCTTAGTCCCCTTCCTGTTGGCCATGGTGAGTGGTATAGTTCCTCCTTTATCATGATTGGGTTTGTGATAAATTCTAGGACTAGATCACTTCTATGTTGTTATCATGAAGTGGTCAGATCAATGGTTTTGCTTCTAACATGGATATGGTTTTGCTTATAAGATTACTTGTGTGCACGCTTGTGGAACTAGCTATGAACTCAGCACCTATTTTGGACTTACCACACCCCTAACCAACTTGTCTCTCTTTCAGGTTTGCCTTATGGATAAGGATTATATTGTTATGACATGAGCCTAGAAGTTCTCACCCTGTTGTCCGCGACATACATCGACCCCGCCGCCACCCTGCCATCACCACTCTAGCGCCATATCTGGACGCGACGCCCACGACCACGACATTGACCTCACGCCATATGGCGTGCAGCTGCTCGAGGTTCTGCACGGAGATCCACCCCGGACCTCCGCCCCTACTGACCAAGTTGTGTTCCTCCCCATTGGGCGTAGCGTGCGTGCACATCGGATTATCGCCGCCATCACGCGGTGGGGAGGCGAAGCACCTGAGCAAAGGACGCGAAAGGGACGAGCAGGCAAGTGAGAAGCTCGGGAGGCACTGCATCGCTACTACTGCAACCAGAGGAATGCGAGTCACACTAGACTCGGTAATACTCGAGCATCACTGCATCAGAGAACATAAAAGCTTGTTCCTTTTTGGCATCATTTACCAGTCAAGTCAAATATTCACAGTAAGTTATTGCTATTTTATCTTGTAAATATGCTGAATAAGATGCGCATGTACTGGTTCAAAAAAGTATAACTGTTATAAATTTAGGAGTAAACTTCATACTGTTTGTGAGAAAAAAAACATTTGAAATAGCACAAAATAAACTTCATACTGTTTTGGCCTTGCAAAGTATGTATGTAGTGGCTGATAACATACCATCCCTTGGTCTCTTTACTGATAGGGTTTACAACATGTTTTATCAGTGGCGGCTTAAATTACTCATATATATGTTATTTCTTCTCTTACAACACTCGTTATACTTGCCATTCTGCTTTTCAGATTTGCTTCAGCCTTCTCACGTTATAGTTTTCTTTTTCAATAAGTTAGGCAAAGGTCCATGCTGATCTGATTCAGCTCTTTGTCTGATTGCCTGAGATCCTCTTCCCATGCAAGACGATCCTCATCACGTACCATCAACGTGTTCTTGCGTTCTTCCACATCCTGGAATTTGGCGTTAGCCAAATCAAACATTTCCTTTAGTCTTTGGAGCTCTATGGTGAGCTCCTCTACTTATTTCTCTGCACCTAGGGATGGCAGTGGGTAAGGTACCTAGTGGGCACACGAAGCCATACCCATACCCACTAGGAAAAAATTGACCCATACCCATACCCACTATGCATCATGGGTACAAAATTACGCCATACCCATACCCACCATGGGTAGCGGGTACCCATCGGGTACCCATACCCATTAACATTACGATAGACATGATCATTTGAATCGCAAAAATAAGTACCAGCATAACAAATGTATCGAACCCAACATAATTTTATCACAGGTTCAACGATATTCAACATTAAATGGCAATATCATGCCTTCAAATCACACAAAACATAGCATTGATTCTACAAAACTGTGGACAAAATCATGCCTTCAAATCTAATTGTTCAATACACAATACTTAATATTTGAATATATAAGACTTCATTTTATATGAGACATATAAATCCGAACCCACGTGTCATATATTAGCGGGTTCCCCATCGGGTAGCGGGTATGGGGCAACAGAGAACATACCCACGCCCACTGTACCCGATGGGCATAACAAATGACCCAATAAAATACCCATGGGTATCAAAATCCGCCATACCCGTGCCCTAATAGGGTTTTTACCCATCGGGTTTCGGGTTTCGGGTACCCATTGCCATCCCTATCTGCACCTTTGGACATTGTGAAGGCTGCCTGAGCTTTGTTAATGGAAATATCAGTTCCGATCAACAAAGAATCATAATCCTCCTGCACTTTTCCCAACACATATTTCACTGAAATCACTTTGGCAACCAATGCTTTGTGTCGTTCTTGAATATTATTCAGCTTCTCTCTAACCACAACACTATCATTACAGTCAACTCCCTCCATCGCCTGTGAAATAATTTGAAATAACTCCAAATCATCCTTGGCATCCACCTCCTCAGGTTGTTCCCTCTCCAGGACATGTTACATTTCGTCGCTAAGCTTCTTTGTTCTCTCAACCTCCTTTAATAATAATAACTTTGCAGCCTCTGCGGCTTCTGTTTGATGTTTACATTCTGAAATTTCGTTCTTCAGCTTATCAAGCTCAAGTACGATACGGTCACTCGCCTGCTTATAGAAATAAAGAGAGTATGTCACACAGTAATAACAGTTACAATACACAAAAAGAATGAAGGTAAAGCACTTATCAGTTGCACGTGTTGTCTGTGTCTTGCGAGTTTTCCAGTTCATGCTGTCACCAAATTTTGATGCAACAACCTTTACTGATTCAATGGGAGTCGTAGCATCAACAATGTTTTTATCCATTCTTAAGTATTTACTGATAGAGTTTTCCAGTTCATGTTGTCACCAAATTTATGTTTGGCTAGGATCACAAATGGATTACGAAACATTTTCTCATAACAGTATAACACACATTCGCACACAAGTTATATTAGTATTATATATGTTTCCGTTGCAACGCACGGGCACTCAACTAGTATATATATATATATATAGGGCAGGTATAACGGGAGCCCTGGGCTTCAGATATTAAAGGAAGCCCAGGTCGGTCCCGAGGTCTGCTCCGTTGGCACAGGCGCGCATGTGTTTAACGTAGCGCTGAGAGGCGGCATGCAGGTGTCACGGCGCCGTTACGCGGTTGTTTGAATGGCTAGGCGGTAAACAGAAGGGAAAGGCGCGAAATTAAAGGGATCAGTTTCCACATGCAAACGTGATTACTGGGATACGTGGGCGCGTAAATTATGGATCTTGCATGGTAAGTAATGTGCGGAAGGTAAAAAAACATGAAGCATAAAATGTTGAAAGATATGGCATAAAACCAAAGCGGCATAATAGATGCATAAACTTTATATACCGTCGGCGTAAAACATTGTGTCATTTTGTGTAAATTTTATATTATGAATTTTAGTTTGACAAAGACGTCGCCATAATATCGCGACGGTTTCCGAAATAATGGGGAGACCCTGTAAACGTGGATGCGGTTACTTTTATAGTATCCTAGATTTACTTTCATTCGAAAAAAGGACGACTAAGACTGCATAACTAATCGGAGTTGGAGATGGCCGGCTCTGGAGGGTCGCCGACGATGGAAGGAGATGGCGTTCGTCTTGATCAAGAGACAGAGGGAGGAGTTGGTGGTGACTCACTGGTGACACCACCGCCTGCTCTAATGGGTCCTGCGATCGCCGAGATGAGCATAGGGGAAGAAGGAGAACAAAGGGTTCGACCTCCTATGTCCAATATTAGCTCCAGGGAGATGGATACGCCACAGATACTGCGTTCACATGTAAGTCCAGTCGCTGTATTTGATTATCGATTGATTACATTGTTGTGAACATATTCAATGGTACAAACAACAATGACAATGAAATAGCAGGCAAAAAACATTGATCCAACTATAGTGCCAACGGTAGGGATGACTTTCAAGGATGTTGATGATGCATATAAATTCTATAAAAGGTATGCATATGAAGTTGGATTTCCACTGAAGAAATACAGAGAGAAGACATTCAGTAAGTGGATAAATTGTTCACGTGAAGGTAAAAGTGCAGCAAAATCAAATGATACACCTAGGATGAGGAATAGAACATCGGGGCGTACACAATGCAAAGCTGGAATAAAATTAAAAAAAATATATGATGATGAAAAAAAAATGGTTGTAGCTACAAAAATTGAACTGGTAAACTTGGAGCATAACCATGAGTTCATAACTGACGAAGCAGAGAAACAACATTTACGTTGCAACAAAATTAGGGATGCTGAGTACATAAATTTTGTGGATGCAATGCATGATAGCCGAGTGCCGCAGCATTGCATAGTTGATTTCATATCAGAAATGCATGATGGGCCGGAGAACGTACCGGTAACTGCTCAAGATCTGAAAAATATGTAAGCAATACTTTTTTGTTACATGTGTATATATCAATAGCCAGGAATTTTACTATAGTAAATGTGTGTGTAACAATTTTTTGTTCAAACAAATGTAGGAGGGCAGCCAGGAGAAGAAAAAATTGCTCAAATGATGTAGCCAAACTTTTGGCTTTCTTTAGAGAATGCAAAAAACAGAATCCACAATTTTTTTGTGATTTCCAGCTAGACGATGATGGGAAAATAGTTAGTATTTTTTGGTCACACGCAAGCATGCAGGGGGAATACGCAGATTATGGTGATGCTGTGACATTTGATACAACTCACAAGACAAATATATATGATAAACCACTGGGCATGTTTGTTGGAGCTAACAGCCATCTGCAGTGTACAGTGTTTGGATTTGTTTTGTTGGGAGATGAAACAGTACAGACTTTTGAATGGGCTTTCAATTCATTCAAAACATGTATGGGAGGCGAGGGTCCAAGAGTTATGCTTACAGGTATGTGATATATAAATTTGTTATGCAAAACAATGAATTAATTTATTGTGAAAATAACTGAATAATCTGTGAACAATTACAGATCAAGATCCTGCAATGCCAGTTGCTCTGAGAACTGTATTTCCAAAAACAGTTCACAGACTGTGCTTATGGCATGTACAGAACAGATTTATGCCATTCCTGAATGAGATATATGCCAGGTTTGCTGTTAAGGATTTTAAAACAACATTCCAGTCTATTATACATCATCCATTAACTCCTCATGAGTTTGAATGTGCCTGGGAAATGATGCTAGAGGAGTTCAATCTTCATGAAGATATAACTCTACGCAAATTATATGAAATAAGAAAAGAATGGATACCTGCATTTTTTAAAAATGACTTCTGTGGGGTAATGGTATCTACACAACGAAGTGAGAGCATGAATAGATTAGTGAAGCAATCACATGTAGATGCAAACACCCCACTGCATGAGTTCGCTAAACAAATGATGAAAATGTTGCACAGCAGGAAAATGAAAGAATCAAAGGAGGCATTGGTGAGCAAGGTATGTCGTACTTGTTAGCAATAACGGTTTGAATATAATTATGTAAATAATTTGTTTAATTATGATAATAATGTGTTATAGGCACCAAGGACAACAGATACATTATATATGTTCGAAGTGAGAGTCTCTAGAGCATACACCAGAGCTGTTATGAATAGATTCGAGGAATCAATGAAATACGCCACTGCATACAAAATATTAAAGGACCCAGACGGATGTGATAATGAATGGATAGTACAGCATACAAAACGGTCTAATAAAATTGTGTGGGGACAACATCAATTCAAGATATCAGCAGACATAGAAGCTGGGGAGTATACATGCGAGTGCAAGCAGTGGGAACATACAGGTTTGTACGTATTATGTTGGTTAGCATAAAAAAATTTGCAAACTAGATAATTTGATGATTGTAGTACTATTAATGTATATTTTTGAAATAATGGTTTGTTTTCATGTTTTCAGGTCTATTGTGTGTTCATCTTTTAAGAGCCTTCATGCATCTTCAAGTTGAAAAGATACCTTCAAAGTATATATTGCAAAGGTACACTGTCTCATCAAGAAAAGATGTTCCGTTTGAAAGAATTGATAAGAGCTTCAGGGGGAAGGATGGAGTTACTAAATCATACAGACAGAAAATGTTGTTAACGAAAACTATGAAAGTAGTTCGTCAGGCATGTATGTCAAAAGCAGGGTACGATAAGGCGATGGATGTGTTGGATGAGCTCGATGCCGTTCTAAGCCGATTGGAGCCAGATATTGGATGTAATGAGTCAACAGATGTTAGTGATAATGAGGAAGACAAGGTAATAATATTGCAGATGTTTTAGTGTTATACTATTTGTAACATAAATTATGCATAAGTAACATGTTATTTTGTACCAGGAAGAAGAGTTGAATAAAATTAATGCTAGCGATGGTATGGAAGATGACAATACAATTACATGTCATAATAAGGTATGTAAAAGATATATATATATATATAAGCTTGCATGAAGTATTGTATATAATGAATATATAATATCATTGTAATAAGCAAATAATATTTTGTAGGATTCGCATAACACCAGGACTGGATGTGAACATGCATTAACAATAATAACAACTGGTAACCAGGTACATATAAAAAATAATATTGTTTATTTGTCTTTTATGAAAATATAATTTTATGCTGAATGTAAATGTTGATGTATTTGGGTTGGGCTTTAAAGGAGGACAACATGAGATTTTCACATGAGGTTGGTGATACAAGTTCTCCGTGTCACGTAGTACATGAACAAATGGAAAATATTGCTGCATCGTCAGAAGCTAAAAAGGTGAGCATTTTTACTGATTGGTATAATATATATGTAAATATGCGTATACTAAATGGTAACGTCTATTATTATGCAGAGGTTGAATTTTAATGTGGATGTTATAAATCTGAGTATGCCGGATCGTGCAAGACCAAAGGGACGGACAATCAAAAATTCAGAAGATAGGATTATGAGACTAGGTGCGAAAGGAGAGAAAAAGAAGAATAGGAGATGCCATTTGTGTGGAATAGCAGATGGGCATAACAGCAGAACATGTCTGTCTGTGGAAGAGAACAGGGAAAGGCTAGCAAAACTGTCTAATCGAAAGAGAGGACGGCCAGCCGGATCAAGACTAAACAATAAAACAACTGCTCCACAGTGGAATGAAACATCGACTGCAAAAAACATCGTATTGATGAAGAAGTGGAGAATGAAGAAGGCGATGAGCATATGGATTTGGGCGAATAATTTGAAGTGTGACTAACGAGTGGTCGATTTAGAAGAAACTTGTAATATCACAATGACTTATGCTTTATTTTGTTCGAAATTCAGCAGTTTGCGTGAAAGGGTTATATAATGCGTAGATATAAAACTATAAAATGCTGCGTAAATATAGACAATTACACAAATTATGTAACTGAATATGCACAACAAATTGGCATTGAACGTTTAGCAATCGGAATGTCTGTACATTAATGTTATATAAAACTGTATACAATTAACAATACTAATCGAATGGGAGTGCATACGTCGGTTTCACACTTCAAATACAACAAACAGGATATAGCATAAACACCTGTTACGATTAGCATAATTAGCGTGAAAAATGTATAAAAGATGAACCTAGTGTATATAAAATAAGGAAGTATATATTATGCATAAAACTTGAATGTTGAAACAATATGATAATACAAATAAGCCAAACCTTGGAAGCAAACAGATTAACCAACTCACAAACTGGATATGAAGTAACATAGAATTTGTTAACAGATAACATAAATAGCCATTCTGGTACCCATTATGTTTGACACATTTCAGATAAAACTGATGCGAAGTAGCATAGACATTAGCCACATTGAACATAAGTGGCACACTGAGTATCAAACACATTATCAGAGGCCTGACATAAGTGACTTAACAAGTAACATAAACAGTTTTGTGCATCGCACATGGAATCATGTTCAGCTATGCTACCTAAGTCTTGGCTTTCAAACAGCGGCGTCTCCTTGGAGAATACTTGAAAGGCAGCAGTTCTGCAGGAAGGGGGGCAACCATGTTGTTGCGATGAAAGGTAAGGTAATGCAGAACAAAGGCACGTTGGTCCAATGGTTCATCCTGAAATAGCCATAATATCAATTTAATGGTAGAATAAAATCTGAAGGAGTAATATATGCAAGATTATAAAACTAATTTAGTGACATACCGGAGTATAAAATTCTGATAAGTCGCCATCATCAAAATCGTAGTAGCGGAGGAAATTTGCGACAAAAAAACCACAATCATTTGACCCTGGTGTCATGGTTGGACAATTGGGAAGAAGCCCAATCTTGTAGTTGCCAAACTTTGGTACAGTTGACTCAGGTCGAGCTTCATGTAAGGCAATGCTAAGTCTTCTCATTATTAGTCTGGACCAAGGTATCTTCGTTCCATTTATCATCATTTGATCATTATGGATTTGTTTCCATGTAGTGCCTCCAAGCAATGTACCATAAGGGTTTGAATCTAAGATGTCTATTCGACGACTTACAAAATTGATTGCATAAAGGGTCCAGTGCCCTCGGCGTAGCATAGGAACCAGGATCTGATAAATATATATGTAAAAATTATGAATGATTTATACTATGCATATGAAAAAATAAAACTAATACAACATAAAACTAGTAACCAAAAGTACACTCTAACATTTGTACAAATGAAACTGATTAGAACTCACCAATTTAATCTGGTTAAGAACATCATCTGAAGGTAGGGTCGTGTAACACCCGGATTTTAGGGGTCCAAAACCCGAGGTTAACATAAACACCAGGTATGCTGGGACCAAGTCTCATACATATGATGTATAGTGGCACAGGATCGAATGTCACATCTTTATATAATACAGGAGTCCTATACAAAATAAATAATTACATTATAAGGAGACAACGGTCCAGCAACCCAAAGTTGACTGGGAGACGACGACCTAGACCTCTCACGAACTCATCGCAGCATCCTCCATGAGCATCATCCTGCAGTACCTGGTCTTGACCTGTGGTGTATGTGAGACAGCAAGAGTGAGCTCACATACGTTCATCGCTCAACAAGTTGTGGGGAATAATGTGTATGAACTTGCCAAAGATGGAAGCTCATATGAAGTGTAAGGCTTACCAAAGAAGATGGTTAGAGCTGAGCATTGCTTTTAAAGTTGGTCAAAATTTTATTAGCAGTTACTAAGTATAAGTAAATACCAAACCCAATTAAGTAATAAATCAAGTAACAACACCACCTACAATGCAATGCATATGACAAATTGAATTTAGTTCCATAAATTAATCATGTGAGGGTCCGAGCTGCTCATGACCGTGAGCACGGCTAGTATACCAGTTTTACACTCTGCAGAGGTTGCGCATCTTTACCCACAAGTCGTGTTACCCATCTGCCAAGGGGTCATGAATCCCATACACCTCTACCAAGGAAGCGAGGCAGGGTAACACTACGAGGCCTTTACAAAGTTCCACTAGCTTCCGAAAACCCGCTACAGTTTATAGGAAGATCCAGTGCAGGAATCCCTTGCAGGACCGCCATCGCAGCAAAATCCTCCCGAGGGCCTCCCTACACTGACCTCTCCCCTACTGCCCTTGCCCCTTTCGGGTAAGGTAGTCTTCCACTAGCTTTCCTAATTAATCAGCCAAGGGCATCCCATACTACCCTTGTGGTAGCACTGTTTTCCCGGGTGGTCGCTCCATGTTCCAATTAACATAATGATCTTAACATGAACCATAAATAACAACTGATAACAAAAGTATAATCATGAATAGTGTATCTCCATACCCAAAACCACATATAGCACTAGCAAGTACTACCCAGAAAGATCAGTGGTAAACAAGGTATAAAGATAGACAAACTAGGGTAACCTATTGGGTCCCATCAAAATTAACCTATGCAGATCATTATGATTAATCAGAACATGGCTGGGTAAAAAGAAGTGATCAAGGGCACAACTTGCCTGGGCCTTGAGATTCCAGGTACCAGGATGATCTTCAGGTGACACGTGTCCTCACTGCTAGTCGTAGCAATACAAGCATACATGGTATAGGCAAAATTAACATTACACCAACATATATGCAAAATACATATTAATAATCTACATGTTAAAATAAGATCACAGGAAAAAGAATTATTAATTTTGGAGTTGTAGATTTTAAGTTATGAATTTTTGTAGCTTTTATGTATTTAATACAAGATTAAGTGTTAGATAAATTTAAATGAGCTTTTCATGCCAAAACAGAGGCACAAAAAGATGAAGAATATTATTACAAAATTTTAGGAATTGGAATGACTCAATTTGGAGCTAAAATGAATTAGTTATGAATTAATTAAGTTCTAGTAATTATTTTCATATTAAAAAATCTATTTAATAACTATTTTCTCTGAATTTATTATGTTCTGGACTGGGCCTCAATTATAAGAAAAGCCAGGGGGCTCGGCGCAAGAATTCCCAGACACAGGGAACAGGATCCCTGGACGGCGGGTTGATTTAAGTAAAACCGAGGGGCTCTTTTACAAAATAGGCTCGACGAAGGGGTACGGGCCGATCTCGGCCGCACGATCTGAACCGAGCGGCCCAGATTAGATTTTTCCCCCGACCGAAACGTTAGCGCATCAAGACCATCAGATCGCCATCCAACGCACCACATTTTAAATACTGGAGACCCACTCCGATCCATCCGATCGACGATCTACGGTCCGAATTCGACGGGCGAAGGGGTATGTGATGGTGTGATCTCGACCATCCACCACCGATCCGACGGCCCGAAACCCCTCCCCAACCCTTCGGCCGAGCGGACGGCGGCGCCGCCCACCATCGCGGTGGAGCCATCGCCGGAGCACGCAATCCGGTGAAAAACGCCATCATATAGAAATTGATTGCTACAACACCGAGAGGGGAAGATGGCGAGTACAGCGATGGGAGTTTTACCGAGGATTAGATTGCCGGGAGGTCTACACACGGCGCACGGCGGAGATCTTCACAACGGCGACGAATTCGCAGTTGGCCGAGGCCTTGCTCACCCCGATTGTCCCCCGAACGCACTCCGCATACCCCAGCAAACGACCGAGCCCCGGTTATGGGCACCGAACGGCGGGGATGGTGGATTCAAGCGGCGGCGGTCGTCACAGGGAAAGCGTGGCAACGGTACAAGGTGGATGACGAGAGAGAGAGAGAGGGGTCGCCTTTATACCCAGGTGCAGGTGAAGTCCGAGCGAGGAACGAGGGAGTAGCGAGCTTTGCGGTGTTGACCGGCGAAGCATCCGCGGCGAGTTCGTTAGCCAACGGCCGACGGAGTCGCGAGTTCTGCTACGAAGGAGAACCCCTGACAAGTCGGGCCCACGAGTCAGTGAATCAGCGCCAGCGCGCGAGGGGAGCTGAGCAGCGGGTGCGGTGAGCGGCTGACGAGAGGGTCCCGCCCGTCAGCGATCCAGGGTGTGCGGGCGCGGACTTGCAGAGTTGGGCTGGGCGCGGGAGATGAGAGGCTGACGGGATGGCCCCACCTGTCGGCGCCGGTGGCAAGGTAAAGGGGCAGAAATAGGATGGGCCGGCGCGAGGGTTTCTCCAAATGGGCCGAAAGTGGAGAAGTTGGCCCAGCAAGTTCCTTTTTCCTTTTCTTTTTATATTTTCTGTTTTCTTTTTCATTTCTCTTTTCAAATTCAAACTTAAATCCAAATTCAAACTTTGTGGCAAGTTTATCCTCAGTTTATATATTCAATTTGAACTTACCAATATAGGATCTATTCATTTATGAATTTATCTTGTATTTTATAATATTTCTTTCTCTTTTCTAATTTCTAGAATTTTCATTTTAGATGTCAAATTCCACTTTGGACTTTAATATATTTCTTTTTACATTATTTTTATATTGTCATAAAATGCACACAAAACAAAAATCTCAACATGATGCAATGAGTTAGTGGCATATATTTTATGATTATCTGTTCTAAAATATGGTGTTCACATATGATGATGCATAAAGATCAAACTCACATAAAGAGAAATTGTTTCCCTATTGGTATTATTTCTAGCAAATTACAAAGTGGGTGTTACAAATCCTACCCCCCTTAAAAATAATCTCGTCCTCGAGATTTGTAAGAAAGAGGATATAGGAAGAGTGATTTGAAATCTAGCTTTTGGTTTCTAATTAGTTCAAAATCAAGAGTCCCCTTTTTTTTTTATTAGTTAGTTATTAGGAGAGCATAGGTATATATGGTTATAGACATTTTATTATGCAGGATAAAGGATATCTTTTAAAGCGTAGATAGATTTGGGTAAGAAAGAGTAGGGTAAGGAAAGACTCCATCCAAGGTTGTGGATCTTGACTCTTCTTGGTGACCTCACTTAATCCTTGAAGACTTGAGTTGGTGCTCATGCTTCCTTGATGAAGTTGATCATCTTCTTCGTTCTTGTCTCACTGATTAGGAGTTAGTGTATATTATTGGGCTGGGGAATATGGTTAATATAGGTATGGATGAGATAGACTACATGATGTAGGTCAAAAGTTTGTTTGATGTTAGGTGGGAATAGAAAGGTTATACCATTCATCATGGTTCTATGGGTTGGGTTAGCTCACGGTTGAATTGATCCAATGTGCTAAGATAAGTTAATACGTGGCTAGTGGGGTCTAATCTCTTCTACCAGTGTCATTAATTCTGCTTAAGTGAACCACATTAAGTTAGATAACATTAGACCACACTGGATCAGTCACATTAGGTAAGATAAGATCTAGATTAAATTGGATATGACTAGATTAGATAGGTTCAACAGGGTAAAATATGTTAGGATGTTTTGAGATTAGTTAGATATATTGTGATAAGATAGAGTCTCTTGCTAGTTTATAATTGAGAGGTTATGCAACTATTAGATGGTTAAGGTAGTTGCATATGGCCTAGTTGATCTATCCTTCTTAATTTAGTACAGGGTGAACTAAGTTAAGACCTGTTCTATAGGGGTAGAGTCTAAACTATTTCATCAGTATTATCTAACATGTTTGATAAGTCACTTTAGATTTGATCAGATCTAGGTTAGATTGGTGTGACCAGTTTGACTAGATGAGATCTAATTAGCTTGCATTAGATCATGGTTGTTAAACTAGGGTGGGTAAGTATGCTTATTAAGATAAGACAGATCCATAAAGATAAGATAGAATCTTCTGGGCCAGTTAAATCTATTAGGATAAGGATAAAATCTTTTCAAGACCAAATGAATCTACTAAAGTAATAGAGTATCTTTTAAGATAAGATGGATCTATATTTTAATTAGGATAAGTTAGGATCTTTTGAGATGAGATGGATCTATTAAGATAGGGGAGAATCTTTTAAGATAAGATGAATTGGTTAGAATGAGATCTTTTAGGATAGGATAAATCTCTTAAGCTAGATATGTTCCAATGGGGATAATCTAGGCTGTCTAGTTATTTTATAAATATATTTTTATACCTATGTATATATGCAGATGCAATTGTGGACATTACTCCACAACCCATCACACTCAATCAAAGATCCAAATCAGACATGTATCATAAGAACAAGCATTCAAAGACACAGATACTTATAAAAAAAATAGTTTTATTTTTGTTCCTAATATTAGGTCTCCTATTCCTAAAGTCACTTTAGGCACAGGATTTCAAAGTGTGAAATCCACGTTTGTCTTTAGAAAAGAAAAGGTTAGAGTAATCAGAGTAAAGCGGAATTAGATGAGAAAAGATTAAGAAAAGTTTAGAAAAGATCAGAGTAGCAAAGGTAAGTAGACAATGGTTGTCCAGTTTCTATCTAGGTTTCGTCCTACAGTCAACATTCCTCTGATACCACTTCTGTAACACCCGGATTTTAGGGGTCCAAAACCCGAGGTTAACATAAACACCAGGTATGCTGGGACCAAGTCTCATACATATGATGTATAGTGGCACAGGATCGAATGTCACATCTTTATATAATACAGGAGTCCTATACAAAATAAATAATTACATTATAAGGAGACAACGGTCCAGCAACCCAAAGTTGACTGGGAGACGACGACCTAGACCTCTCACGAACTCATCGCAGCATCCTCCATGAGCATCATCCTGCAGTACCTGGTCTTGACCTGTGGTGTATGTGAGACAGCAAGAGTGAGCTCACATACGTTCATCGCTCAACAAGTTGTGGGGAATAATGTGTATGAACTTGCCAAAGATGGAAGCTCATATGAAGTGTAAGGCTTACCAAAGAAGATGGTTAGAGCTGAGCATTGCTTTTAAAGTTGGTCAAAATTTTATTAGCAGTTACTAAGTATAAGTAAATACCAAACCCAATTAAGTAATAAATCAAGTAACAACACCACCTGCAATGCAATGCATATGACAAATTGAATTTAGTTCCATAAATTAATCATGTGAGGGTCCGAGCTGCTCATGACCGTGAGCACGGCTAGTATACCAGTTTTACACTCTGCAGAGGTTGCGCATCTTTACCCACAAGTCGTGTTACCCATCTGCCAAGGGGTCATGAATCCCATACACCTCTACCAAGGAAGCGAGGCAGGGTAACACTACGAGGCCTTTACAAAGTTCCACTAGCTTCCGAAAACCCGCTACAGTTTATAGGAAGATCCAGTGCAGGAATCCCTTGCAGGACCGCCATCGCAGCAAAATCCTCCCGAGGGCCTCCCTACACTGACCTCTCCCCTACTGCCCTTGCCCCTTTCGGGTAAGGTAGTCTTCCACTAGCTTTCCTAATTAATCAGCCAAGGGCATCCCATACTACCCTTGTGGTAGCACTGTTTTCCCGGGTGGTCGCTCCATGTTCCAATTAACATAATGATCTTAACATGAACCATAAATAACAACTGATAACAAAAGTATAATCATGAATAGTGTATCTCCATACCCAAAACCACATATAGCACTAGCAAGTACTACCCAGAAAGATCAGTGGTAAACAAGGTATAAAGATAGACAAACTAGGGTAACCTATTGGGTCCCATCAAAATTAACCTATGCAGATCATTATGATTAATCAGAACATGGCTGGGTAAAAAGAAGTGATCAAGGGCACAACTTGCCTGGGCCTTGAGATTCCAGGTACCAGGATGATCTTCAGGTGACACGTGTCCTCACTGCTAGTCGTAGCAATACAAGCATACATGGTATAGGCAAAATTAACATTACACCAACATATATGCAAAATACATATTAATAATCTACATGTTAAAATAAGATCACAGGAAAAAGAATTATTAATTTTGGAGTTGTAGATTTTAAGTTATGAATTTTTGTAGCTTTTATGTATTTAATACAAGATTAAGTGTTAGATAAATTTAAATGAGCTTTTCATGCCAAAACAGAGGCACAAAAAGATGAAGAATATTATTACAAAATTTTAGGAATTGGAATGACTCAATTTGGAGCTAAAATGAATTAGTTATGAATTAATTAAGTTCTAGTAATTATTTTCATATTAAAAAATCTATTTAATAACTATTTTCTCTGAATTTATTATGTTCTGGACTGGGCCTCAATTATAAGAAAAGCCAGGGGGCTCGGCGCAAGAATTCCCAGACACAGGGAACAGGATCCCTGGACGGCGGGTTGATTTAAGTAAAACCGAGGGGCTCTTTTACAAAATAGGCTCGACGAAGGGGTACGGGCCGATCTCGGCCGCACGATCTGAACCGAGCGGCCCAGATTAGATTTTTCCCCCGACCGAAACGTTAGCGCATCAAGACCATCAGATCGCCATCCAACGCACCACATTTTAAATACTGGAGACCCACTCCGATCCATCCGATCGACGATCTACGGTCCGAATTCGACGGGCGAAGGGGTATGTGATGGTGTGATCTCGACCATCCACCACCGATCCGACGGCCCGAAACCCCTCCCCAACCCTTCGGCCGAGCGGACGGCGGCGCCGCCCACCATCGCGGTGGAGCCATCGCCGGAGCACGCAATCCGGTGAAAAACGCCATCATATAGAAATTGATTGCTACAACACCGAGAGGGGAAGATGGCGAGTACAGCGATGGGAGTTTTACCGAGGATTAGATTGCCGGGAGGTCTACACACGGCGCACGGCGGAGATCTTCACAACGGCGACGAATTCGCAGTTGGCCGAGGCCTTGCTCACCCCGATTGTCCCCCGAACGCACTCCGCATACCCCAGCAAACGACCGAGCCCCGGTTATGGGCACCGAACGGCGGGGATGGTGGATTCAAGCGGCGGCGGTCGTCACAGGGAAAGCGTGGCAACGGTACAAGGTGGATGACGAGAGAGAGAGAGAGAGGGGTCGCCTTTATACCCAGGTGCAGGTGAAGTCCGAGCGAGGAACGAGGGAGTAGCGAGCTTTGCGGTGTTGACCGGCGAAGCATCCGCGGCGAGTTCGTTAGCCAACGGCCGACGGAGTCGCGAGTTCTGCTACGAAGGAGAACCCCTGACAAGTCGGGCCCACGAGTCAGTGAATCAGCGCCAGCGCGCGAGGGGAGCTGAGCAGCGGGTGCGGTGAGCGGCTGACGAGAGGGTCCCGCCCGTCAGCGATCCAGGGTGTGCGGGCGCGGACTTGCAGAGTTGGGCTGGGCGCGGGAGATGAGAGGCTGACGGGATGGCCCCACCTGTCGGCGCCGGTGGCAAGGTAAAGGGGCAGAAATAGGATGGGCCGGCGCGAGGGTTTCTCCAAATGGGCCGAAAGTGGAGAAGTTGGCCCAGCAAGTTCCTTTTTCCTTTTCTTTTTATATTTTCTGTTTTCTTTTTCATTTCTCTTTTCAAATTCAAACTTAAATCCAAATTCAAACTTTGTGGCAAGTTTATCCTCAGTTTATATATTCAATTTGAACTTACCAATATAGGATCTATTCATTTATGAATTTATCTTGTATTTTATAATATTTCTTTCTCTTTTCTAATTTCTAGAATTTTCATTTTAGATGTCAAATTCCACTTTGGACTTTAATATATTTCTTTTTACATTATTTTTATATTGTCATAAAATGCACACAAAACAAAAATCTCAACATGATGCAATGAGTTAGTGGCATATATTTTATGATTATCTGTTCTAAAATATGGTGTTCACATATGATGATGCATAAAGATCAAACTCACATAAAGAGAAATTGTTTCCCTATTGGTATTATTTCTAGCAAATTACAAAGTGGGTGTTACAGGTCGGTTCAAGATGTTCTTTAAGAAGTGATGTTGTGAAGGGCTGTGGATTTGAACTGTGTTGTTCAAACTCCTCAATATTCAAAATGGTCTGGACAAAGAAAATAACTTGATTGGTATTATATATTTATAAAGTAAGTGTTGCAATAAGATACAAAGTTGTGGAGAAACAATTACCCCAACGTTGACGTTCAGTATTAGAGTGTTGATTACAGAATCTGGATTGTATAATACATCATCCTGACGAATACAGTCGATAAATCCCTGCATGAAAGTATTCTCAAGACATTTGTTGGGACCAAACGACTCGACAACATCAAGGACAGACCCACCAAATCCTCCAAAATTAATGATAGACCTGGGGAGAAAACTTTGATTACAATCCTTCTAATTATACTTAATTGGAATTTGAATAACGAATACATACATGCTCGGATCTAGTTTTCCTGACAAAATGAACTTAAGCAGGTTGCGAGCACAGTCTTCACGTGACACGTGGGGATGTTCAGCGAGTGCAGCTTTACAGGAACTATCCTTTGCAACCAGGTCGGTAGTTGCCTAATATATGAATAAATGTTAGTAAACAGTTGCATAAATATGTATGTCTTATTGTATAAATAGGAAAAATATGAAAATTACAACACGTCTTACATCTGTCAATGGAGTTTTATCGAACAGAGGTGCACCAGATACAGGAGTATCATGTGCAACAGATTTTTGTCCTTCCTGTAACCAATAAATTTATTAATATAAACGTAATGAAACATAGGGAAAAATTAATATTAGCATAATATGATGAAGGTGATAATACTTACACTATTTATATTTGGTGTTAACTTAGGATCAGCAGGCTTGTCTGTTGTGGGAGCCTGGGAAGTTAAAAAAATAAAGCATGCATATATATTAATGTTACTTGCATAGATTGTAACTGAAATAATGATAATAATAATATAAGGAAGTCAAACATTAGATTTTGGAGTCTTGTCAAAAATAGGAGCATCCATAGCTTCAGCTTTTTTGCAGACGTTCCCACTGACAATCTATAATGGAAACAACTGAGATTTGAATAAACGGTAACTTGTATGCAGAATAGAATATATGCATAGTATATATAGTTTGTATGAGGAAACTTACATCATCTGATACTTTGATATGATCAGTAGGAACATGGCTTTCCTGATCATGTTGTTGTTTATCAGGTGTTAGAACAGTTGGTGTGGATACTGGATCATTTGTTGGAGGCATTGATGGAGTGGGGGGGTTATCTACATTTGGAACATATAATAATATATTAGTTGTTACTGAATATAACAACATTATAAATGTATCGTTATAAAAAAATGGTTTAAAATACAAATTTACAAACTACATCAGTATACTATCAGGGTGCATAAATAAAATACAGTTTTATTATACACTAGAAAAATATGTTGCTGCTTGTATGAGTATAAATTAATATAAATATTATTTTTCGGAAATAATTCGTGAACTTGATTAGTTTAAAAAAAATAAACATAAATACTAAACCTTCTGGCTGTGAATCGCGCTGTGTTGCAGCTCTCAAAACTTCATCGATCATTTCACCAAATGTTTCAGAGAGTTCAATCTGCTTCGAAACAATCATCTGATGGCTCAGCTGTAGGGAATCACAGTATTTATCAACCTCTTTGTCATGAGCATCAAACAATGATTGAAACATTGGACGCTGCTAGGAGGGCAAACATTGCAACTTGTTGCCAATCAAATTCTTGATACGTGGCACATATATGTTGAAAACGGCAGAAGCAGGCCGTTCTGGAGCAATGACGTAACACGTTTCTGAACGGCTACGAAACTGTATAAAATCAAATATAACAGTTAGCAGTAATAATATTTTAACATCTGCATAACAGGACAAAAAATTGTTTGTGTCTAACCTCTGCATATCCGAATGGTTCACCAGTTTTACGGGGGGGGCGTCTGTCACCCCGAGCCAACTCTCTTATGGTCTCATTATCAAAAAACTTAATGCGTGGAGTACCATATTTGTTATCCGGAGCAGCAGGGTGATGTAGGTGATCAAGATAGTAAATCTGAAAAAAGAATGCACAAATATATACAATTAGTACATAACAAATATTTGCATACCATATATATGCACAGTAAACAAGAGAAGATTACTTACTAAAACAATGAGTGAGCATCCATATATTGTTGCTGTGATGTTTGTTTTGTTCCTTTTATGCCAACGTGCGGCAGCATCGCACAAATCCGTGTAAACTAGTTGACACCAGTCAATATCAGCCATTCGGGCCATGTTTGAAGTCATGAGTACCTCATTGTTTGTAATGCCCCAAGAAGCAGAAGGAAACAGAAGTCGATTGAATAGAATGAGAAAAAAACATCTAATTGATAGCTCATCATCGTTGCCAAGCACTAGCTTATCTTGAAGCTTGACAACATCAAATTCTTCTTTACAGACATTGAGATGACGTCTCAGATTAGCAGCAGCATCGATTTCACCGTACCAATCAGTAAACTCTCTACCTCCACCGGCACATGGCAACCCCAAAATCAGATGAACTGTGTCTTTTGTTATCTTAAGTTCTTTGCCAGCTCCTGGGCGTATGGTCATGTCATTTGGATCTAATTTGTCCATCAACCACCTAATAAGTGATCTGCTCTCCAATGCATCAGTTCGCAAATCAAATATGCTAGAAAATCCCAACCTAGCGACGGCATCACGCTGCCGATCGCTCATTATCCATGATGATACAATAACATCAAAGGGAATGCATCGGATATTCAATTTCTGGAAGCATAGATGAATATGCATTAATACAGAAAGTATATATATATATAGGTAGAACTAATGATACTATATTTATTACATGCTTGTAAATAACTAATCTACAACACTAAAAAAAGTAAACACCATATTTGTTGATAATAATATACATAAATGTAAAGTGGGGGAAAATTCAAAATTGATTGAGCACCATGATGAACACATGAATAAACATAAAATATAGAAATATTACCTGTGATTTGACAGAAGACTTCTTTTTAGGAGAGTTTTTTTTTGCAATGATATTATATTTTGGGCTTCTTTTCACGGTCGGAACTTGAGGAGAAGGTACTTTTAACTTCTTTGAGCTGATTTGGTCTGGAGGAGATGGTGATGCAGATCTGAATTGACGCTTTAACGCTGGAGCATCCATGAAGTCGTCGTCAGAGAGAGCAGCTGGAGCAGGAGGTTTTCTTTTTAAACGACAAGCTAAAGCCTTTCTGCGAACACGATGGATTGGGGCTGGCTGTGGCTCATTCTGTTCCTGATTTTGAGGAATATCATCTTGGTGAGCTGAGCTGCTGGATCTTGTACGTCTGGAAATGTCAATTGAAAAAACCTCCTGACTGGATTCAATAGTTAATCTTTTTGGATTACTGGGCGGGCGATCAACAGACTTCATGACTAAATACTGAATAAATCTGTAGAAAAAGGCAGTTGTTTTTAAATACTTTGATTTATGCAAGAATATATGCCAGAAAAAACTAATTTTTACTATAACTATCTGAAATGCATACTATATAATGCTAAATGGAATTGCATGACTTAAACTACCTTTTACATTTATGCGAGATCATTTAATGAGCAATTGTTATATACAAGCATAAAGATTGATTTAATATTTCATATAATTGTAAATGGATCAGGATAAAATAAGAGCCTTTATGCATCAACTAACTATACAACATATTTTAATAACTGGTTCATAGTAATAAAAACATTTAGCTCAAATAACATGAATATTTAAATATCATTTGCTTAAATAACAGTATCTGTATGTATTTATATATAATGAACAGGAGAGTAAACTAATTATGCAAGTAAATAGAACAATTCAAATATGCTTAATAAATGTTCACAAACTTTTGAATGAATGAGCATACACATTACTGCCAATATGCATATATATCAAATCCAATGGGTATATTTTATATATAATAAAACAGATGTGTACACAAATGATTTAATTGAATAAAAAGTAATGAGGATATGCATATAAATGATATACAATAAGCATATTAGATAATTAAATATATGAGAAAACAAATCGTTAGAGCAAGTGTGCATAAAGAATACTGACTATATGCATGTATAATAAAACAAATGTTTAAACAAATGAATCAAGTGAATGTGCATAAACAGTACTGAGGATATGCATATATATCAAATACAAATAAGCATATTTGATAATAAAATATATGTGAAAACAAATCATTAAAGTAAATGTGCATAAAGAGTACTGACTATATGCATATATAATAAACCAAATGTGTAAACAAATGACTCAGGTGAATGTGCATAAACAGAACTGAAGACATGCATATATATTACATACAAACAGCATATATATGTTACTTGGGTTGTATAAAAGTACTATCTGCTAACTAATCAGTAAATACCTAATCCACAACCTTTTGCCTAAATACAGAATGTCGGGCGATGTTAGGAAAAAAGAATAAATACACATACCCAAATATCGGGGCTACTAAACAAAAAAAAGATGCAATGCGCATGCAATGACCCGATTATAGTGATGTATAAACGCATACAAATCACACATTTAGCTGGATAATAAGGGTTACCACCAAACCCACTTCAAATCGACCGATAGGGCTCAAAAAAAACGACGGCAAACTCGGGGTATTTCAATGTTGGATTACCTGGAACTTCTTGAATCGGCTCCAATGCTGGGAGATTGAAGGATGAAAGGAGTAATGGAATGGCGCTGGATTGGAGCGGCGGTGGATTGGCGCTGCGCTGGTTTGGAGGCGGTGAAATCGCCTGGGGAGTCGCCTCCCACGAAAGGAACTCTGCGCGGCTGGGGTTTTCTTCGAATGGACGCTGGTTTATCTCCGTTGAATGCGCGGGTACGGTTTTAGAAACAGGAAACGTGGGAGAGGTGGCTGGTTGACAGGGGTAACGGCGCCGTGAGTTGACTCGGTGTGGTTCAACCAAAATGCACAGGTTGACTAGCCTGGGCTTCCTTTATTATTGGAAGCCCAGGGCTCCTAATATACAAACTATATATATATATATATATATATATATATATATATATATATATATATATATATATATATATATATATATATATCGGCTATGTCGCTCAAACTGGTGCGCACGTGTCTGCGATGTCGCTCAGCACGCGAAGCGGCGGCAGCGGCGTGGTGTACGTGCCCTCGTACCCTGATTTTAGGAATGGAGCCGCTCTGTTGTACGTTTGATAAGTTGAACAATTCGTATGTTGGCCAGTGGCAACGCTCGCTTTGTGTCTAGAGCCAGGGCCGGGCAGAGGCATGTGCGAGCCGTGCGCTCGCACAGGGCCTCAAAAAATTAAGGACCCAAAACTTAGCAGATGTATATATTTAATTAAGGGCCCAAAACTTAGCAGATGTATATATTTTAGTTTTATGATCTTCTACATATGTTAATATGTAGCATATATTTTCCTCCCTACCATACCGCTACGCTGAAGCGAAACTACCGAGCGCTACACTAAAGAATAAATCTTCATAGAATTTTAACATATTTGTTCGCGTGAACGAAGTTCTCTAAATTAAAGCTACTAAATTCATATTTGTGTTCTACTATGATAAAGACATATTATTTAGCCACAATAAGGGGGTGTTTGGTTAGAGAGACTAAACATTAGTCTCTAGTTTTTAGTCCCATTTAGTCATTTTTTTGCCAAACACTAGGACTAAAATATGAACTAAAATGATTTAGTCTTTAGTCGTTCACATATGTGCTAAAAGGGACTAAACCATATTAATTCCACATTTACCACTCATTTAGTTCAATTGTACTGATAGCAGGAGAATGTTAAAGGTCATTTTAGTCTTCTTATGAGTCAATTAGTATATTCTTACTATTTTTAGCCCCTAAAACCAAACATGTTAGGGACTAAACTTTAGTCCCTTAACTAAATTTTAGTCTCTAAACTAAAGAAACCAAACATGGCCTAACACTCGAGAGTGAAGCTTTGAAAAAAAATCGAATATAAGCATGTTTGTACAAGATTTTCTTTAAAACCCGCTAAAAGAACGATGTTATTCAAATAAAATAGAAATATTTCTTTAGATATTATATTGCAATATATATTACTGTAACTTGTAGATTGTTATTACTGATTTTTAATAATATATACATTACACTACTCTAGATTTGGCACAGGGCCTCAAATTTCTCTGGCCCGGCCCTGTCTAGAGCCCGCGTGCTCCATCGGCTAGAGCACACGCTACACGCAAAAGATAAACACCGTCTCTGTCTACACGATGCAGGAACACTAACAAAGCTGTTTAGCCATAACCATAGGATATTAAATTAAAACCAAAATTTAATGGCATCTGGGGATGTAGCTCAGATGGTAGAGCGCTCGCTTAGCATGCGAGAGGCACGGGGATCGATACCCCGCATCTCCAAATTTTTTTTTGTGGTTTCTGTTTTTTTGGTTTATTTTCTGGTTTTACAAGTATGTTTTTTTCTCGTTTGTTTCTGTTTTTTCCCATATATTTTTTAATGTTTTTTGTTTGCTTCTGTTTTTTAAAAGTGTGGTTTCCATCTCTCTCTTTTGGTTCATGTACTCACGCAGTACCACCAAAAAAAATTAGAAGACAAACGATGACAACGGATGAAATTCTGGAGGACATAAAGGATGACAAAGCGCGACGTCATAGACCTCGTATTGCCACACATGTATCCACGCATAGATCACAACGCTAAAACTAGGAATCCAAAAGTCTAAATACATCTTCTTCTTTTGAAAAACTAAGAGAAAGATCGTCTGTCGTTCTCGGTTACTGTATAGAGTCGGCGTGCTCCATCGGCCAGAGCACACGCTACACAGAAAAGATAAACACCGTCTCTGTATTTCTTGGTAATGCAAATAAGCAGAATGCAAGAAATATCGA